>JARYHS010013631.1:168997701-169216368 GCA_031002005.1 Vandiemenella viatica | reverse complement strand
AACGTTTTCAGTTTTTCTATATTACTGTAAAGTTTTGTGACAATATGTCAGATAATATAGCTACATTACAATTGTGAAATAGCTTCAATCATTAATAATAACAATGTATAAATATACATAAATAAGAATTTTGTTGAAAAAAAAAATTTCAAATTAAAAAAAAAAAAAAAAATATCACGATGAATTTAACACCTGTTTTAGAGTTTCTCTGTCCAACTATACATATGATATTTTATCTCAAAATGATCTATTAAAGAACAGAATCTGTTGAAACTACTCTTGTTACTATTTTGCGGAAACTGTAAACTTCAGGAAGATCGCTATCGTTTTCGTATTGTCTTTAGAAACTTCTCATTACTGCAAATTAAGAAAGAATTTTAGGAGTAGCACTTTTAGAAAGAATTATACCATTTACAGTTTTTCACCAAAAACTTGTAAAAATCGTATAATTGCTTTAAATATCGATACATTTTTACGGTAGGTTGAATTCGGGATTCATTTTGAAGATATCTTTCTATTTGAATTCTTTACTAACTCCGCTATAATAATTTTCCTCCACCCTAATAATTTTCCAAATTTTACGTTAAAATCATGTCTGAGGTAGCAAGAACAAAAATAGCGCCCAATTAAATATTTATATGTTACAGGGTTCGGAAGTTACAATGCTATGACGTATACACAATGAGAGATTGCATAAAGGCTGCTTCTTTCATTCAGACGGTACAGAACCCTAAAAATAGATTAAATGAGAGGAGAGAGGATCAGGAATGAATTGCCTCAAAACAAAAGGAAAATATCAATATTACAGTGATGTCAGCATAGGCAGAGCCTGGAAGATCTTACATAATGATCTGAAAGTAAAGAGGCTCAAAAATGGATAGATGATTAAAAGGATTGAGCAAAAAGAAATGGACTGGAATGTAGTCAGGAACTGGAGTTGGTGGACGTATAGAAAACATTGGAGAGGCATATATTAGATGAGTGGCACTAAGCTGTTCAAGACATTGACGGTGATACAAGCTGTTAAGTTGCCGGTTAGTTTTGCGTTGCAAAGATTCTCGCCGTGAAGTAACCAAAACAGAATGTATAGTGCTTTGATGAGTGGCTGGTTTGAAGCGTGAGTGGCGCTGTCTACTGTGACGTGTAGTGTGTTACATATTCAGCAGTGCCACCTCCGCTCAGGGAGAATTTATTACCTCGAGTTATTGACGATTATATTAACATGAAAACACATCTCATCTGCAGCCGTGGTCACTTAAATAAATTTCTTCATCACTCTGATGGCTCTCTATCATTAATAAAGGAAACAGGAAAAGTAATCAATGAATCATTGTAATTACAGTACGTCAAAAAAAAAGAATCGAACACAATGATTATGTTATCGTTGCTTCCACATGTGAATATTTTATTGGATGAGCAACGCTAATTGTAATAAGTGATTTTTTAAAGTGTTAGGTCGTAGTAGTTTAACTGTCTCCTTTCTCTATAAAATAATACCAAGTCTTCTACAACAATTCTCTGTATAATAATATAATTTTCCACATAATCTGCACGCATTAACTCATAAGATATGGTAATCGAAGGCTTCAGTGCCCAGAATAAATCGTTTCCCTGCTGTCTGGGGTTAGAGATGGATCCTGAAGTGTATGTAATTTTGATTTGACTGTTTTAATAATGCAAAAAAAGAAAAAAACGTTACTTGGTTAGCGATTTTACAAGTTGTAAAAAAAAAAGGAGTTTTTATGTGGTGAGTGAAAGCAAATATACGAGCGTTATTCCAAAAGTAAGGTCCGGTTAAGAAAAAAAAACTTTTTCATAAACAATTGTTTTATTTACATTCCTTGCATATTTCTCTATTTTTCTACATAATTTCCATGCTTATTTAAACATTTGTCACATCGTTCAACAAGCTTTTGAATGCCTAAGTCGTAGAAATCGGCCACCTGCGAAGATAACCAGTTTTTTACTGCTTCTTTCACTTCATCATCTGTGTCGAAGCGCTTGCCGCCAAGAAACTTCTTTAGCAGTAGGCTGCTTTATTGATCGTTGTCCCTCTTTCCACAAAGTCGACTAACAATACTCCATGTCTATCCCAAAACACAGTCGCCATAACCTTGCGTGTTGAGATTGTCTGCTTTACCTTGACCTTGACTGGCGATGACGTGTGACGCCATTCCATCGACTGACGTTTAGACTCGGGGGTTATGTGAGAAACCCATGTCTCATCCCCTGTGACAATATGGTCTAAAAGACTGTCACCTTCCTTATGATATCGCTCCAAAAAAACAAGAGCATAAGCCATTCTTTCCATTTGTTAGGACTCAGTAAGCAGCCTGGGAACCCAACGGGCACACAATTTGTGAAAATTCAAATGTTCAGACACAATTCTGTACAAAGTCGTTCTACTCACATTCGGGAAATCTACTCGTACGAGTATTTCGAGATCTGAAATAGTGAATCGTCGATCTTCACGAATTTTTTGGTCAACCGCATTGACCAAATCTTCTGAAATCACTGATGGTCGGCCAGACCGTGGTTCACCATGCACATTTTCCCGTCCTTCATTAAAAGCTCGCAACCACTTGCGCACTTTACTGTCACTCATTATGTTAGGACCGTAAACTTTAGTAATCTGCCGATGAATTTCTGCAGCTGAAACGTTTCTTGCAGACAAAAACCGTATCACTGCCTTTACTTCACAATCGACGGGCCGATAAATTGTCTTAAACATTGTGAACTGACACTACAAACAGCACACAGCAACAGTAACAACGCTAATGGCGGCGCTTGACGCACAAGGCATGCCGGGAGTCGGCGCGCATGCGTGTTTTGTCCTTGGCGCCCAATTCAAATAGTTACAGCGAATCGGACCTTAGTTTTCGAATAACCCTCGTATATATATATATATACATATATATATATATATATATATATTTGGATAGACTAAATATATCTTTACAAGAGATAGTGCATGTAATGAAATCGAATAGGTGAATAGGTAGTCAAAATTTAATTCAGAAAAATTTATCTGCACTGTTCGGTCTCCAGAAACTGGACATTGCACAAGCAGGAATTGCAGTTACAAAAAAAATCTCAAAAAAGAATTAAAAATTGTATGAGAAAATAACAGTTCCTTTTTTAATTTTCGAGTTTTTCAGATCTTCGACGTTGGAATCATTAGATTCTGGAGAAGACGGTGGGGAGGAACGGGAAGGAATTCCGTGATTGCCTTTGCAGGAATCTTCCCGGTATTCGCCTGACCATACAAACCAGAATCGGGATGGCTGGACTGGGATTCGAACCCGCGAACAACTCAAATTCCGCTTGAACGTAGCTTTTCACCAATCAGCGTCGGCTGCAGTTCCAATCCTGATGTATTAAAGTGAATTTCGTATTGTGAATTAGACCCGTGAGAAAAGAAAGGATTCGCAAATAACTTTGTTGTGATCCATCAGTGTTGATATTAGGACAGAGAATAAATATTTTTTGGTATTATCTGCGAATTCATCCTCATGGAACAGAGCTAGATTCGCTGTTGTTTTCTACTCGATACGCAATTTATCACCTATAATTTAATAACATTTGATACGAATTATGAATTTTTATTTTTTTGAATCAATGTCAGCGACACACTTTTCTCATTTCTTTATATAGTTCGGCATTCAGTGATACGTTTAATCTGTAAAATAAGATTTTAATTCCTGCTCTGCAGCCATTTGACGTAGCGTGATGCGACTTACCTCGCATTTAAAGTTAGATACTGCAGTATTTACCGGGTGGCATATGGGGGAGGGTTTTTTTAAAATTATAAAATATTAAAAACATGAAATATTGAATTATTGATACTATGCAAATGTATGACTGGGAATTCTACATCCGCAAAGAACTTTGATGCTGCAATTACAAGGCACACAAATGACCAACCTTTAATGAATTTAAAGCAATGGCTAAATACCGATTGAGCATATTTAACGTTAACATGAAACATATGTTCTTAAAAGGAGGCAATCAAGCTCAACATTACAAGTTGCCGACATGAAAAGCAAAATGAAAGTATCAACTGAACTTTAATCGTTAATTTGCAAAACAAGCACAAGAACAAATAAAGAACAAGGGCGCCAATCCCAATCTAAATGAATGAACAAATTAGTCCTAATACCCTCAGGCTAGGTGATTGCACTATTTACACGTTGGAATAATATCAAAGTTTTTGCCAGCTAGTACAGTAGTAAAATGGAATTCTGAACTGAGATTCTCTCACAGGGGTACGCTTAAGGGTTCAACCTCACATGAAAACCATGACTCATGATTTCGTCTATGGCGGCTGAAAACAACACTTTACCCAAATGTGAGTTGATGTCCGCGCGATCTGCGATCTCCACCGGTTCAGCTCCAAGCAACCGCTCAGACGGACACGTCCGTCTGTCGGAAAGCGGACAGGCAGACATTTCCAGCAGACTTTGCCAGAAGTGATGCACCACTGCGCTCTGCAGTGTGCGTGATATCTGCCCTGACTTCCAGACCTGATCTCTCCACCGCACTGGGCGAGAGCAACCGTCCACCATGGCGGCTTGTTCCAGAGTGATTTTTCTTCAACCCTCGCCAGTGGCGTCGGATTCTCCCTCCTCCTCTCTCTCGTCGTACACGGAACAGAAATTCACCAATCAGCCCTCTTGTTACAAAAAGAGAGTCCACATTGGCTACGTTTTAAACCTAGACAGGTCACGAGGTGACGCACAGAATCGTGGCACCGCTGGGGATTTCTGGAACGGTTGGCGCTCATCCGCCACAGCAGCGGCTTAACGGGAAACATTCCCATCTCCTGATCGCCGTCGTCCGACTGACTGGCGCCAGGCACTGTCTCCTTGGCCATCCATCACAATGTCTGAGTATAATATTTCACATACAAAACTATATAAAAGTCTTTGGCAGCCCTTCCTTAAATAATTCTACGGAATAACTACCTTGAATAATTAAATATAACATATTAATTAATTCCTTTAATAGTTAAATATTAATTAAACTGGAGCTGACGACATCGTCACGCTACAATACTAAGCTATCACAATATGAAAACCGAGTGGTCTGGTGGTTCAGTGATTAGAACTTCTGACAGGAGATCGATAGGAACCCGATTTGAATCCAGTTCTTGGCTGGGGTGGTTTTTCAAAGACCCTTAAACCTTTGGCACAACGCTTCCGTGGTTAGCATTCCACGTTAAACTGTAGGTACCCTCAGGGCCGCATTTAAGCATAGGCTACATAGGCTGTAGCCTATGGGGTCCGCACCACAAAGGGGGGCCCGCACCACAAAGAGGCAGCCTGGGCAGGTAGTAGAGCTAAAAAAAAAAAAAAAAGGTCGCCCATAAATTTTTTAGGTCGAATTTCGAATATTTCGAAATTTAAGAAACCAGCCACTGCCGACAGGGGGCCCGCACCACAGTATAGCCTAGGGGCCCACAGAGCCTAAATGCGGCCCTGGGTACCCTGTACCAGTTAGGATTACCGGGTTAAGTTAATGCGGCTACGATAGGAGCGAAATGCGCAGCCAGTAGAAACCCTGTCACCAGAGCCTTACGACAACACAAGCCTTTAGTGCTGTGAAATCTGCGTCAAAATCGGTTTAGCGAGTATTGTCACGATGCCAGAACAAACACTCACAAAAAGAGAGAGAAAACATTGTATAAGCAACTCTTTTAGCTTTATGTACCCCAAAAATGACTCGATTCTTTCGTCTTTCGAAAATATGTTCAGTATAAACACACTGCCCCGTTAAAGATTTGTAGAAATATAGACAATACAAAAAAATTAAATGAAAACACAGTGAATTGATCAGAATAGTTAAACAGATTAACATCAGAAAAGTAGATAAATATAAAATAGAAACAACTCTTAATTTTGATTTCTCACTGCACTAAATCACAAAATCAGAAGTTACAGAAAAACGTTTTTTCCTTTCTGTTACTCCACACATTTGTCGTTCACTACAACTTTACTATAAAATGGGTACTGTACATATGACTTTTTCCGAAAAATCAGTACTCCTTGCTCTTTTCTGTTTATCTGTTTAGTTCGGTCATGGCTCAAAATACACTTGAGTACCGACACTCTGATCGTGCCAACTTGCAACGTTTACTTTATTTCTTTTTTCTGTCTCGTCTGGACACCCCACGCAGCAATTGTGATGAAATCTCGGGCAGCGAGACTAACACTGTACTGCAGTGTTACCAACTCAACTTGGAAAACTAATACAGTTTATAAATAAATCAAAAATGGGGGAAGTAATCTTTTTACCTAACTTGGTTCCCCCCTGGTTCTGATTTTTTTAATAAGCTGAGTGGACCTGAAGACCGATTTCGAATCCAAGAAATACTTCTGTTTGTGAAACACCCAAACATTCGAAAAGAGATGGATGTGTACAACAGTGGAAACATTTAAAGTGATTAATATTACAGAGAAGGCGTGCTCTTAGGCTTAGCAGCGCTCTCTTTTGTGTGATTGGACAGGACGACGTTATGCCACACTCAGTAGCTTCAGGCCGTCAAACGAAGTGGAAAATTGCCTCGTCGACATCAAAGGGAGCAATAGCAGCACACAATGTGACTACAGCGGAGGATGGCCGCCATCTTGTCCGTATGACCGTAACCGACAGAACAGCTTCGTCCGGAGTATTGGCTCGAAGCTGGAGCACTGCAACCTGTTTGGATCTTGCTGCTTCAAAAGCTCGATGCCGTCTACTAAGGGCTGGACTGGTGGCACGTATTCCATTGCGTCGGCTTCCATTGAGCAGAAACCATCAGAACCTCAGGCTGCAATCAGCACTTGTACGCCGTCAATAGCGTGCTGAGTATCAAAATGTTAGGTTTTCTGACGAGTCTCGCATCAACTTGCCAGGCATTAATCCACGTACTTGTTAGACGCTGCCATGGTGAACGCAATAGGGCATACAGTATTATTGATCAGCATAACGGACTAATGCCATGTGTGATGATTTGGGTCGCCATTGGCTATAACATACGAGCTTGTTTCCTACATACTGAGTGAAATCTGAAGATCAATCGTTACATCACGGAGGTTTTAGAGCCTGAGGCAATGCCCCTCTTGCAGGCAGCTTCATAGCAGGACAATGCTTGGCCACATGTGGCGTGGAATGTGCAAGCCTTCTTCAAAGAACGACGGGCACCACTGCTTCTCTGACCTGCACGTTCCCCTGATATGTCACCCATCGAACATGTCTGGAACTTGGTCGGTCTGCAACTTGTTCGTTCTGATCATCCTGCAACCAATGTTAATGCTTTGTCGATGCGCCAAAAAGAAGGTGTGGCAGTGATTTCCCCAGCAGTATATCCAGGCTATCTTTGACTCTGTGCCACGACGTCTAGAGGATCCTATTGCAGCACGTGGCGGCTTCACACTATTCTGAATTCTCACGGTCAAAGTGCATGTATAGTTTTTTAATTCTGATCATTTATGTATGGTCGTGTTCCTAATCTGTAGAACAAATTTCATTGTAATTACATGTCTCCTTCTAGATGTTGTAAGTTTCACAAACAGTAGTGTATTTTATATGCGAATGCAGGCTTTCCCGGCGAATAAATGACAACAAATCTTCTAGGGTTTGCAGCCGGATTTTATTATAAAGCGACAAGCTTTCGGCTACTAGCTCAGTAGCCATCTTCAGGTCGATTATGTATCGGCGATCTTGCCTTGATGGATACCAGGCGTTTACTGGTGTCGCTTAGCAACCTCATGACGCTCGCAGTCCCGCTTCACTGTGATTGGTCGAGGCGGCGGTCACCCATCCAAGTGCTCACCACGCTGACCGTTGAGTTTGCAGGATGCGTCGCTGCAGCTCACACCATCGGGCAGTGAAATTAGAGCGGTCGTAGTGTCCAGTGTTGGCCTGTTAGTCAGTAAACTTCAAAGACGCGCGTAGTGACGTGGGAATGCCAGCTGAGCAATGAGACACACAGTGTTTGCAGCAGAGGTGCTAGATTCCGGCAGTTAAGCAACGGTCAGCGTGGTGAGTACTTGGATGGGTGACCGCCACCTCGACCAATCACAGTGAAGCGGGACTGCGAGCGTCATGAGGTTGCTAAGCGACACCAGTAAACGCCTGGTATCCATCAAGGCAAGATCGCCGATACATAATCGACCTGAAGATGGCTACTGAGCTAGTAGCCGAAAGCTTGTCGCTTTATAATAAAATCCGGCTGCAAACCCTAGAAGATTTGTTGTCAGTATTGTATTTATTAAGTGTGATGTTGACCTTGACGAATCTCTTAAGCTAGCCTCCCACGGCCCACGCATTTGCCGGTCGGGACGGTTCAGCTACTGGTGGGGAGGCGGTGAGGGCTAACCTGTGGCGCGTGCTGATCCGTAAATTTCGGCTCATGTAGCGCTGCCTACAAAACCACGCGCCTTGGGAACGTACGTTTAAAGTGACTCCCCATGGCCCGTGAGTTTGCAGGATGCATCGCTGCAGCTCACACCAACGGGCAGTGGAAATATAGCCGTCGTAGTGTCCAGTGTTGGCCTGTTAGTCAGTAAACTTCAAAGACGCGCGTAGTGACGTGGAGATGCCAGCTGAGCAATGAGACACACAGTGTTTGCAGCAGAGGTTCGCACGCTTTCCTCTCCTGCCTTCATTATGGTGAACATATCACTTTATTTCATTTTAGATCGCATTATCGTTTTTTTTACTCGTGAGTAATCAATATAGTGTTATCAGATGAAGTCATTCCCAGTTTTTGTGTGCATATAAAATAAAATTACTTTTCAGGGTGTTTCAAAAAAGGGCTTTACAACTTTGAAAATTAATATAAATTATATGAAACAAGATACAGAGCTGGTTTAGGGTGTTGTTTTAAAGGAAAACAGTTCAAGTTTTGACTTGCGTAGTCCACTAGTGCCTATTCGCGCCGCACAAGCGCTAGCGGCAGTTACGTTAAAAATGGCTGCCTTCACTGGACCGAGCATGCTAGCTGTGTGTTTTGGTTTGAAGAATCGAAGTCTGCGACAACAGTTCAGCGTAATTTTCCTACCAAGTACGCTAAAGATCCTCCTAGTACGCCTACAATTTATGAGTGGCATAGATGTTACATAGAAACAGGGTGCTCAGTAAAACATAAAAAATCCTCCGGTCGTCCAAGCACATCTGACGAGGTCGTTGAGCAAGTGAGGAAAAGTTTTGTCAACAGCCCTAAGAAATCGACCCGGCTTGCATCTCGTGAGCTGCAAGTCCCACATACGACGGTTTGGCGTGTGTTGAGAAAACGTTTGCATTTGAAACCATACTGATATTCGCTTTTACAAGCAATTAAAGACACTGATAAGATTGCACGTAGGAACTTCTGTGTGGATATGTTAAATCGAGTGGATGATGATGAACATTTCTTGGACAACATAATCTTTTCTGACGAGTCAACTTTTCACTTAAGTGGCAAGGTCAACACACATAACTGTAGGATTTGGGGCAGTGAAAATCCACATGAAACATTGCAACATGTTCGTGATAGCCCTAAAGTGAACGTTTTTTGTGCGTTGAGCAAGAGGAAAATGTACGGCCCGTTTTTTTTTTTCCAAGAGAGAATCATCAACGGGATAGTGTACCTTGATATGTTTCAAAAAATTTTGATACCACAGATCGATGAGGATGACCGAGAACGAAATGTTTTCTTTATGCAATATGGTGCACCACCACACTATCTGACCGACGTCCGGGATTTTCTCAATAACCGCTTTCCAGGTCAATGGATTGGCCGTTATGCGCCAATTGCATGGCCCCCCCGTTCCCCAGACCTGACACAGATAGATTTTTTCTTCTGGAGTTTCATAAAAGATATGGTGTACGTACCTCCTTTGCTGGCCACTCTACCTGAACTTAGAGCAAGAATTTACGCTGCTGCTGAGCAAGTTACACCTGAAATGCTAGTGCGAGTCTGGGAAGAAATCGACTACCGATGGGATGTCTGCAGAATAACCAACGGAAGCCACATAGAACATCTTTAGTTTAAGGTAAAAAAACTTGAAGTTTTTTCCTTTAAAACAACACCAAAACCAGCTCTTTTTTTTTACTGCTTTACGTCTCTTTTTAACATCGAGGTCTTTAGAGACGGGAAAGGATGGGCGGCAAGGATGGGGGCAAGGAATGGGAAGGAATTCAGCCATGGCCTTTTGAAGGAAGCATCCCGGCATTTGCCTGGAGTGATTTGGGGAAACCATGGAAAACCCAAATCTGGATGCCCGGACGGGGATTCGAACCGCCGTCCTCCCGAATGCGAGGCGAGAACGCTAACCGTTACACCGCCCCGCTCGGTACCAGCTCTTTACCTTGTTTCATAAAATGTATATGAATTTTCAAAGTTGTAAAGTCCTTTTTGAAACACCCTGTACGTAACACCAATACCGCGGAGCATAAATAGAAATGATGTGCACGATACATGAAGCAGAATTAAAAGTAAATTAAAGAGAGGTAACACCCCAATTAAAGAAGTAAAGGGACAACTTAACGTCAACATATAGGTAGTTACTAAATTAAGTTGAAGAATCTACGAAGAGAAATAATAGTGCAAGCAATATTTATAAACTCAACTGGCCGTTCTGTAATGTTGTTGAAGCGACTTCCGCAACATGTCACACGAATATTGCGCCGTCTGCCTTAAGGCGCATTCCCACGATCTCTTGTAACGAAGGCGAGTCGAGACGGGACCTCATTAGCCAAAGTGAAGGGACGACCGCGCGCCGCAGATTAGTCCTCGCTTAACTGGCCGCCACCTCCACACCACGTTGTCTAATGTCGTTTGGCGCAGAGCACTTTACAGCAACAGAAGGGGTGCGCACCGCTGCTGCAAACCGATGACAACAGCGCATCGCTACACACGCCTGTGATGTTTACCGACAGAGAGTGGGTAGCTGCGTCTCATCTCCGCTAGCAGAGGCGGCCCAGTTCCCACGGCGTGTAGTCGAGTATTCGTCCCGTCCCGTCTCGCCTTCGTTACAAGGGATCGTGGGAACGGGCCTTTAGGGTGTCGCAGGCTCACCTCTGGCATGTGGTAACCCGTACAATCAGCTGATCTGGCACGCCCTACAAAACCACTGGCCGTGGGAAACCACCTTGAAATGTAACGACCTGGTTACGTGGCCAGCTAATGTAAGTCGATACAAACTCAAGTTGCTGGTCGATAGCAACACCATAGCGAATACTAAACTAATTTCCTCATTAACCTCAGAGCAAATGCAGCGCACGCAACTGTAACCTCGCTGTGGAAACCTGTTCTAATAATTAATCCGAAACGAATCTTGCGCGAGGACAAAGAAAAAAGCAGTGGGCACGGGTGATTGCGGAATAAATCACAACACAAACCGACAAAACCAGCGCATAAATAAGTTTTAATTGGGCGTAAAGAACTCACTACTGGGTTACCTTCGGTTTTTTTTTCTATCGCAAGACTTTCTCTCTGAATCTGGTGACATGAATGCACGTCGCTCTTTCTGGTAGCTGCTAATAAGTACACACGAAGCGGCATCATTGAACGAGGTATAAAAAGCAGAGAGTATTCACAGGTTCGCCCTCGTGTAGAGTGCAAATCTCAACAAACAAAAAACCAGAGGAATGTGACGAAGAAATAGCGTCCAATTTGAGCGCCAGAAATCCTTGGCCCAGTAGTAGCAACAATCGACGGTGGCGAAAAAGCGACATAAAACCGTTCTGTGGAACATACTTCTTTGATGTACCCTATAGCACCGTGAATATATTTTGCAAGTTGGAACTACTGTTTTTTAGAGTCAATTCAGACATACACAGGTTCTAATTAGTTCCAAGTTTTTAGTCCCAACAACAGGACGACTATAATCAAGACATGAGTAATGAACTTCTAGGAAATTCAGTTTGAATTGTAGTTCACAGTAGCATGTTTATTTTACATATAACTGGTGTGAAAACCCAGGATTTCTATACATCCAATCAAAATTTTCATCAATGACGACATACTGCGATCAGCCATTAAGAAAATCACTCTGTTGCGATAGTCTGTACGCTTGAAATTTTGCTGAGAGGTGGTAGTGCGATAAAGCCTTGAAAGCTAATTACAAATCCAAAACAATACATCTAATTGCTATTCTGAACAAATAACTTGTGAGAGAGCATTTTAATATGGAACTGAACATGTCCGCTTAATTTCTAGATCGTTCTATGGCACTACATTTTTCAGTTTTCTTCCTTTCTGAAGTTCTCGGTTCACTTGCGCAACATGATGTGCTTCATAAATTAAGTTTCAAAAAGTTCTTTCCGATTCGTATATCAATGTTTGAAATAAATTATAAAGAGTAGGCTCTTCTCTGTTGTGTTACTGTGATCATTCGGACATTAGTTGTAATTTTAATTTCCTAAATAATAGTCTCTTTGTATTTGTATGTTTAATCTTTTCTTGTTGTCACAGTTTCTACCATATTTCATTATTTTAGTATGCTTTACTTTACATTCTTTTCAGGAACGCCTTGCCGTGTCTGGGCGTAAGCGAGTACCATGGGGAATGTTTTCCCCTCCATAGCAAAGTCTGTTTGACAGAATTCGTAAGTGCGGATGACAATCATAGTGAATGTGTTCAGTATTGAATACTGTGAGAGATGAAAGAAGGAAGACGGTGAAACCCAACTTGCTGGCCCAAACAGGCCTGCTCTTCCAAAAGACACTTTGCGAGCTGACAGGCTTAACGTCCCCATCCAACTGTCAGTAGTTTCGTATGCCCTCACTCTACACGAACTGCGAAAGGGTTTCGGACTTAATCCAGGACTTTTGTGTAAAGTCTGGCGATTAAAAATATTCGACCACCACTCTGCTACCGTGCCGGCCAAGATCTGATGATGATTTTTTTCTTTCCAACGATAGGACTCGAACCAGCTAAAACCTTGTAGCGCCATACACCATCCGGTGCCGCAGCCAGCTAAGCCAATGTTACGGGTGGAGCTTAACCTTATATTTAGAACAAATACAGTACTTTTCCCAGTATTTTGTTCCTTTCGTCCGTTAATATCGCAGAATTCTTATCTGATTTTTTGTCCATGTGTCCGTATACCACATTGAAAGTTTTCATTCAGTTTGATAATTGATTCCTTGACCATATCAATTAGGTGGTGATAACATAAGTTAGAAACAGGAGAATAACGTAACAATTACATATTATGAGTAGCTCCTATTTTTGTGCGATCTTTTCTCATACCTGCAGGCAGGAAAAGGCATTCACCTGAAATCCCCGTGAGTCTATACAAAAGCAAAACTTTTTTGTATAAAGTAGTAAACACGTACTTTTAAAATTAGACCAGGAAAGATTACAGTGTACGCCTGAACCTCGTGGACTGTATGAATTATATAGTGAATCATGCCATCTTGCGATCTGTAAGCGAAATGTGTAAACTTGGTGTCAAAGTGTGTTGTGTTATTTTATTTGTGTAAAATGTAATTTCTTCAGCTATAAGTGGAGATCATCCAATCCATAATTTTTTCAGCTGACTGTGGAAAACTGTCTAAGAATCCTATTCTTAAACGAGGTTTTAACACAGCAAATGGTAAAAACCAATCATGTTTTAGATTAGGCTACAAAGTTCTGAACTTGGTCCTAGGGCATTTCAGTACAGTTTATGAGGTGCACAAACCCACCACTTGAGAATTTTAATAGTATACAATTATCTTCTATTAAGTAATTATGATTTTGGATATTAACTTCGAGTTTCTAAGGTCACAGAATTTCAAGTCAGAGATATAGAAGATCTCTGGTCAGGTGAAAAAAGTTGGAAAAGCTTAATGAAGAAACTAGCTACAAAACACCTAGCGGGATTTAACATTGAAAATATAAGCCCGAGGGCGGAAGAAGAGTATGATAATAAAGTTAAAGAATTGTAAAAGTTGAATTTGGTAATTAATTATCGTTTGTAAACGGAAGATGAAAAGATAAGTGGATGATCATTGTTTCTTATTGAGATTGTAATAAAGAAATAGAATTGATACTTAAAGGGAACTAGATATGATTTTTAATAGTAATTTGATTTCAGCGGTGGTAGAGGACTAAATAAAAATCCTGTTGAACTGATCTGTCACTGGAAATATAAGGGTGTTTTTTTATATTAAAAAAAGCCACGTCGACGGCTAAGGTCATTAGAGGCGGGATGGGACTGGGGGCAAGGAACGGGAAGGAATTCGGCCTTTTTGAAGGAAGTATCCCGGCATTCGCCTGGAGTGATTTGGGGAAACCATGGGAAATCCAAATCCCCAAATCTGAATGCCCGGACGGGGATTCGAACTGGCGTCCTCCCGAATGCGAGGCCAGAACGTTAACCGTTCACCCACCACGCTCGGTGGAAATATAAGAAATATTAGTGTATTTAATTTATAAAATTAAAAATAAATGGTAAACATAAGGAAGTAAAGAATATATATTCATATACAACATACAAACACGTCACAAAGGAAAACTTTTACAAGTTCCTTGACAGAATAAAACTCTGTTCTTTACGAATAAAACACGCACCACATTTCGTCTTGTTGATTTTGGAGTAGCTATATGTTCGTAATAATCTAGGTATTCTTAGATGAGGGTCAGGTAGGAATTTTTGAACGATGTGCCTCAATTTCATTAAAAAAAAATAATTACTAACGTAGGGTGTTATGTGTTTGTAGTTAACAGTCGGTATTGTATGTAAAGCAACTATGTACTCCGTAATTATTAGTTGCCAATAGAATTTATTGGATGATACGCAAAGTTCCACATCGCCAACACTGTTTTCACATGGGATAAAAAAATTAAAAAAAAAACCTAATATAATCTAGTTCCATCCTCTAAAATCTCTACTCATTATATATATCTATCCATCAATCTTTCCTGCTGTCTCTTTAAACAGTAATTAATTTTGACCTGTCATTTCCCTCTATCATTTCCAATGTCTTCTTCCCAATACATTCCTATCCAAATCTGCATTAGTATTTAAGACTTAATACCACTTGATCTTTGCTTTATTGAATCTTTCGTCCATTGCCAAGCCCAGCTTCTTGGCTATTATCATATATTCTTTTCTGACGATCTAACTGCTGGAGTTATAAATTTCACTATATTAAATACGTTGAAGGCTTTTGCCTGCCGTTCGGGAGGTCAGAGGTTCGGCTCTCAGTTCAACCCTACAGATTTCGATTTCAGTGATTTCTGGAAGTAATTCTAAGGGTTGGTTCCTTCAAAAGGTTGTGACCGTATTCCTTTCCATTACTGACCCCATATCATCTCCGGACCAAAAAGACATCGACTAATTAGAAAGATTTTTTTTTTACTTGTGGCTTTGTGCCTCGTCGACGTCGAGGTCATTAAGGCAGGAAGAAGGAACGGGAAGGAATTCGGCCATTGTCTTTTGAAGGAAGCATCCCGGAATACATCTGGAGTGATATGGGGAAACCATGGAAATCCAAATCTGGGTGCCCGGATGGGGGTTCGAACCGCCGGCCTCCCGAATGCGAAATTAGAAAACCTTACCAAAGAAAAAGCATCGGGCAATGAATATAATACTTCTACAGGATCAAACAAGGAGACGATGAAATTCTGTTTATGCTTTCTACTAATTCTTAATGAGGGATTTTTTCTGTCGTTTGGATGTGGATAATTTTTTTTTTTTTTTTTCTCGCTACAGGAAACAAAAGTTAACCAACGACTTATGCACCGTAAAGAGAAAGAACAGATGAGTAATACTGATTTCTTTAAAACTATCCATTTCGTCGCTGGATAAACAATTAATTCCTACTGCATTCAACCTTATGAACGGAGTTGAGGATAAACCATGTTTATAACTGATGCAATATGAGAAATTTAACGTGATATTTACATTACTGCTTATTTTATCTTTCGCAAACAGAGTGTGTCACCACACGTACAGAAAATAATTCAACTGATCTGGTGAATATGCCATGTTTATCTTTGTCGTTTCTTGGAGTGGTGGTAGGTTTATTGTTCCGTCTTCCTGCCGAGTGTCATAAAGATTCTCAGAGCCCAAGATCCTCGTTTACTCAGCCGGGTGTACACACCGTGCAACGCCTTTCGCTCTGTTTGTAGTCATCATAACTGTTAATGTAAACAGGATCAAAGCTCTTTCGGGAAAGCGAAGAGCATTCCGAAAGGAAGGCGAGTTGCTGCACCAAGCAGTTCGTTTGGGGCTTACCATGCATAGGATTCCTAAGGACACCCGTTCGACCCCTGCTCCGGCCATGCGAATTTAGATTTCGCAAGCTTTTCCGGGTCATCCAATTGAATGACAAGGTAGCCCCTTAAAAAAGCCAATGAGTGAATTACTTCTCATTTCTTATCAACCATACTCTTATGGCTCTATTGACCTCGATATTGTGGAGTGACAAAGGCACAAGTAAAAATAAAAAACAAAGGGACGAATCTTCAGCTATGCAACGTCCTTCTTTAATCTTTATCACTCTCCAAATATCATTCAACTGACACTAAGGAATTGTTGCTTTATCTGGGGCATGACCGACATGTGACAAAGTAGTTCAAAGCTACGGTATGGATGAAATCTCATTCTACTAACCAAAAAGAATGAACTAAGCCAAAGAAAAGGTATTAATGGATTCTTCATACCTTAATCCCTTCATTTAGTGAAAGACGAGTCTACATGACCGCCACTCATCTTGTGATAATTTTAGAGACGGTATTTGGCTATTTCTTTGTCAACTTCTTTATTAAACCTATTGAATTAAATAAAAGCAACAGTGAGCATAAATTGAGTACAAAACTTTATTTAATTACCATTAATTGCCCGATTATGCTATGACAAAAAAGAGAGCAAAAACAAGTTCACCCTGACATTGTCACAGAATGCACTTACGCCATTATATACAGGGTGTTACAAAAAGGTACGGCCAAACTTTCAGGAAACATTCCTCACACACAAACAAAGAACATATGTAATGTGGACATGTGTCCGGAAACGCTTACTTTCCATGTTAGAGCTCATTTTATTATTTCTCTTCAAATCACATTAAACATGGAATGGAAACACACAGCAACAGAACGTACCAGCGTCACTTCAAACACTTTGTTACAGGAAATGTTCAAAATGTCCTCCGTTAGCGAGGATACATGCATCCACCCTCCGTCGCATGGAATCCCTGATGCGCTGATGCAGCCCTGGAGAATGGCGTATTGTATCACAGCCGTCCACAATACGAGCACGAAGAGTCTCTACATTTGGTACCGGGGTTGCGTAGACAAGGGCTTTCAAATGCCCCCATAAATGGAAGTCAAGAGGGTTGAGGTCAGGAGAGCGTGGGGGCCATGGAATTGGTCCGCCTCTACCAATCTATCGGCCACTGAATCTGTTGTTGAGAAGCGTACGAACACGTCGACTGAAATGGGCAGGAGCTCCATCGTGCATGAACCACATGTTGTGTCGTACTTTTAAAGGCACATCTTCTAGCAGCACAGGTAGAGTATCCCGTATGAAATCATGATAACGTACAGTACATACTAACGAAACTAAAATGAGCTCTAACATGGAAAGTAAGCATTTCCGGACACATGTCCACATAACATATTTTCTTTGTTTGTGTGTGAGGAATGTATCCTGATAGTTTGGCCGTATATTTTTGCAACACCCTGTATAATTCGAAGTTACGTATATGATGGATCATCTGTCTGGTGCATTGTGGGTAGTGATCAATCGGCTCATATTTCTCCACGCTGTGAGGGTGACTAGAACTAGGAGTGGTCTGATGGATTAACTAGTTAATCTTGTGTGATATGTGATACAGTGGTCCTTGGTTTGTGACCCGTTGTCCTTCACCTCCAACCAAGCTTTACTTTGTTAATGTGAAGGTACTAAGGCGCTCCTTGATTTGGATTCAACATTAAATTTTAGGCCCCCTTTGCATGATAGGATTAGGCTGCTACAACAAAGACAGACTGCTCAGCAGGCTAAGAAGCTAAGTCAGTGATACTACACCAAATCTACTATATCACTCATCTCGATAGCTATTGGCTGGGGAAAGGTGTCACGTGTCAGCCTTCGCTCGCAAAACAGCGACCAGAGATACTATTAGAAGAAATTCGTGGTTATCTGCACAATTTAACACCTAAGCAACTGCTACCAAATTAATAGGGTATATGCATGTATTTTTTTAAATTTTTAATCAATTATTTACATTCGTACATAACCGTTAAAAATATAACATTGATGTAATTATTAATATTTAACATCAAAATAAATACTTCAAAACTGAAATCCAGTTCCGCCGCTTTAAACGCTGCCATTTTGGCGCGCTGCACTGTGACGTGTTAGTACACGACCGCATTAGCGTACTGTATAGCGTGGAGTGTTTCGTCTCAAAACTTTCGTGTTTTCTAACTAATGTCGATATGGAAGGAGGTCGAAAACCGTGTTATAAGTACTGTATAGTACCTGTGTGTAAAAATACTTAAAGAAATACACTTTATAACTCTAATCATATCTTACTTGGAGACCATCAGACATTTTAAGAACGGATTGCGATCTCGTTCATATATGTTGAAGGGTACACAGCATATATGTGTGTGTTATAGTCGTTTTGCAAAATGCTCCTTAGTTTTTGAGATATTTGCATGAAAATAAACAAAAAAATTCTAGTATTGCCCCACATTATGAAACAGCAGTCTGATCTATGGGGAAGGGTGCTGGCTTTATAATTTTGTGACCCGAGTTCAAATCCCCGCAGAATCAAATATTTTTACTTATTTTTATCTTCAAAAATTGTCAAGCTTCACTTATTTATTTTGTTAAAACTTAATTTACATACTTTCATAGCGCGAATTAAAATTTAAAACAAGTCCCATTGCTTATAACCAATACACCAAACATAATTTCGGCCCATTTATCAACAATGGCTTCCTAATATGATTCGCTCCATACCCAATGAAATTAAGGCATGAGGCGAATCTGCTAGTAAACTGGAATCTGATACAAGAATTTTGCAATGTTTATAAGCATTTGTCACTTGTTTTTCCATTTCCTTGTCGAGCTCCATTTTTCGTCGCGGATAGGCCTACTACTTTATTTTCAACCATTTACACGCAACCGTTTTTGGAACAAATCTAGTGTAGAAGAAAGAAAAAAACTATCTTTTCAATGCTACTTATTTCGTTTAAAATACCTCTTGATGATATACAAGTAAAAAAAAAACGACGAAGATGAAATAAATAACGTGATAGGAACTATTTCAATTGTAAACGCACCGAAACAACATATTAACAAAAAGTGAAAAAAATGTAAGAATGGAGACTTTCTTGTCGAATGATTGCAATGAAGTTTTTAAGGGTATGCAGCCGATTTGTGTTGTAAAAAGACAATCCGTCGGTAGACCCGTGAATTCATTACGAAAAAAAAAAAAAGAATTTCAGGAAAAAAATGACGCTGAATTGTTGGTAATATGATTTGTTTTAAATATTATTTCACTCAGTAAAAGAACGTAAATGAAGTTTTAACAAAATAAAAAGGTCAAGCTTGACAATTTCTGAAGATAAAAATATTTAATTCTGCACGGATTTGAACGCGGGACAGAAAATAATGAAGTTAATCCCCTGCCGCATAGACCAAAACTACCATTTGATAAAAACTGGTAATAATTTTCTATATACCCGACATCTAGAATTTTTTGTTTATTTGCATGCGAATATTGAAATATCTATCACTTAATTACCTTGCAGCTTTCCCTGCTCTGAACTGAGCGGCCTTAAAATTCGGATTTGTTGCAAAATTTCTGGTCATCATGAAAGCATGAATATTTGGAAGATTAACCGCTTTCAGTCACTATTTGGTGTGTGTATTGTAGCAAGCATACAATATCTCACCAGTTATACTGATATGTTAATATAAACTTCAACACAATCGCAAAGTTTAGAACTCCCAGCAACTACGCCTGTGTTTACAATAATATCGTGTACTTGGTCGTCACGATTCGATTCGACCAATAGCGTTGCGTTTTGCGAAGTTACATTTCCCTTGTATTTTTAGCACTTTTGATTAATTAAATAAAAATCTAATAAATAGGAAAGAAACGTTATAGCTGTAATTCTACATTAATAAAGTTTCAAAATAAAAATACTAGACGTAAATTTGAATTTCATGCATATTCCCTATTGCCATAATACATTAATTAAGTTTGCGTTTCGTAGCGTCTCATAGTTGAAAAAATATCGGTCAACTTTACGTCTTAAAAAACGTGGATCTACTTTTGAGTAACATGTTGATAATGAAAGCAATTTAAAAAAAAAACATTAAAAAATTACTCACGAATGCCAATTGTTATTCCGGCTTAGGATAAATTTCAATTTAATTAAAACTTTCACTAATGTTGTTGCTTGACCAATGTTTATGCATTGCGGTTTATTTGCTTTTTAGGTATTTTACTGGCAACTTTCGTTAATGGTCTTTCTTCATTTTCGCTGTGCGTAAGTTATTAGGTTAAACAGGGCTAATCAAAATAATTGCAGCAATTTCACGATTTTTTTTTATTTGATTTTTTTTTATTTATTTATTTATTTATTTATTTTTTTTTTTTTTTTTTTTTTTTTTTTTTGCTGTCCTATTATAGGTACAATGATGGGGTTTGTTGTCATAAGACAAGTGGCTCTCCAAGTTTAGATTCCACTAAATGCAAGCTTCCCGCGGTGGCCGCTAGAGCGCTAGAGAGCAAGATGGCTGAAAGTGAGAAAGCGTACGTTGTTCTCGAATTTCATTCGACTCGGTCTGTAGTAACTGTTCAGCGACACTTTAGAAAAAAGTTCGGCAAGGATCCCCGACATGCTAACACCATTCAGCGTTGGTATCAACAGTTTAAACCCACGGGATGCCTTTGTAAATGCGGAGGTGGCGAACAAAACGTAATAATTACACAATTTCAAATTTTACAGGAAGAGCAAAAAACTAAAAGACATAGTTGCAGGGGGTTTGGGGGTGATTTTTTATTTACTCATATTGCATTTTGAACTCTATTTGACATTATGTTAAATCAAAATTCCTATCTTTAATAAAACGGAAAATATTCAAATTTGAAAAATTCAGTTATGCCGTTTTGATTGGCACCGATGCAATTATTACGTTTTGATTGCCACCAGGATGAAATTAAGCCATTTTGATTGCTAACGCTAAGTTTTTTTTGTGAGTTAGGTTAGGTTAATTAAAGCACAATTAGTTTAGAAAACCTTAATTGAGTCTAATCTAATAACATTTCAACTTATTAATCATTAAAAATTAAGACTCATTTTAGAAAAAAAGTTACTTCTTTGTTAAATAAAAAAAATGATCAGTGCTGTCATTATAGATTGATCTGAATGTCCATTTCGTTACAATCACAACCTTCATCATGTCCATCTTCCTTACATTCTTCTTCATTATCTTCCCTCTGACTCTCATTGCTTTGCGAGGGGTTTCCTAAAATGTTTTTGTACCAACTTAGTTCTTCACACTTTTCCCAGTTGCTTCCGAAATGATTTTGTAACAATACCAGAACGTCTTTTGCTTTTTGTTCCTGTAACTTATTTTTCATTTCCAGTTTTCTTAATGTGGTTCTATGCTCCTTTTACTTTTTTAGTAATGTTGTTACTGGTCCCTGTTCAATCTCGCCTTTGTAATATTTTGAGGTCACAGTACACAATCTTTGTCACAACTTTCTTACCCTTCTTTTTAGTTTTTTTCTCCTTCGACTACTACTGCCTGCTTTTCTACTTTTATAGGCTTGAGCTCTCTTATTCCTGTCAAAGTATTGTATACCTCACTCAGTTCTTTATATTGTTAAAAAGTGAGATTATAAAATAAATCTGATAAAACTTACTTCTTTTTCTTCGATCCTGAATTCATAGTTTCAGAAGACATTTTAACTTCGTATAAACAACAATAACTGACAACTATACTATACTAATCTTATTAAGTTTTCTTCAACTAAACGTAAAGCCTAGCGTTGTCTAATTAAAAACGGCATTGAAAATGCAACAAAAAGAATACTGCATGTCATTTATTTCGTTTTGATTGGCATCGGGTGAAATTGTATGAAAATTATTCCGTTTTGAATGAAATCGGTCTCGTGTCTTTAAAATTGTTGAAATTTTAGTGTAGTTATGCCGTTTTGATCGAAATCACAATCTTTGGGCTCACTCTTAGTACATTTTTATGCCGTTTTGTTTGAAAATGAGTTTAGATTCAGATTCAGTGGACCAAAAACTACCGGATTAAAAAAAAAACGAGTTTCGACCAGAAGTGTAGTTATTACGTTTTGTAATGTAAAACAACGGGTCGCTCTCCTGTATCTGAAGAAACCGTTGAACGTGTGCGCGCCAGTTACGTTCGTAGCCCACAGAAGTCTACTCCTCGAGCGAGCAGGGAATTAGGTATTCCACAGAAGACCGTTTGGAGAATCCTACGGAAGCGACTGTGTATGAAGCCTTACAGGTTACAGTTGCCACAAGCACTGTCGCACAACGATGAAGTGCGTCGTTTTCAATTCTGTGCCCAATTTCTAGAACAAGACGAAACTTTCGCAGAAAAACTTGTGTTTAGTGATGAGGTCACTTTTCATGTGAGTGGAAAAGTGAACAGCCACAATGTGCGCATTTGGAGGACTGAAAACCCCCATGCTTATGTGCAGCACGTTCGTGAATCTCCCAAAGTGAACGTGTTTTGCGCGATCTCACGAAAGAAACTTTATGGGCCTATTTTCTTTAATGAGGTGTCGATCACAGAGAAAATCTATCTACAGATGTTGCAGAATTGGCTCATGCCACTTCTGGAAGCTGACATTTTCCAGCAGGACCGTGATTCACCCCATTTTTCTCTAGTTGTCCGTAATTTCCTAAACACCAGGATTCCAAACAGATGGGTTGGTCGTGCTGGGGATGCTGATCGTCAGCTGATGTCATGGCCTCCTCGTTCCCTTGACCTAACCCCCTGCGACTTCTTTGTTTGGGGTTTCGTAAAAGACACAGTGTTCGTACCACCAGTACCAGTTGATCTGCCAGACCTGCGGGTTCGCATCACCAATGCATTTGCTCTCATTGAGAGAGACATGCTGCATCGGGTATGGGAAAAACTCAAATATATCGATGTGTGCAGAGTCACTAAAAATGCACATATTGAGCATCTGTAGACACTCAAAAAAACTTTCAGGGATCCGGAGAAATCTCACCAAATCTCACAAAGGGGGAGGGGGGTCAACGGAAATCACACGTGAGGTTTTGGAAAATTATGTTGGACTGTAGAGCTAAAAAAAAAAAAAAAAAAAAAAAAAAAAAAAAAAAAAAAAAAAAAAAAAAAAAAAAAAAAAAAGTCGAATTCAGGGGTTTTTTTCGTCGAAAAGTGGGGTTGTAACCGGATTTGGAAGGGTAAGACCTAAAAAAAGGTCTCAAAAAGTTGCGAGGGCGATTTCTAGGGGGTCTCACGGACCAGATCTCACGAAGTCTCACCAGGGGGAGGATGGGGGGGGGGGGTCCGGAAATACACCTCAAGTAATTTATGGATGCCCCCTGAGTGTTTGTCAAATAATAAATCTGTAGTAATTTTTTACCGAGCGTGGTGGGTGAACAGTTAACGTTCTGGCCTCGCATTCAGGAGGATGCGGGTTCAAATCCCCGTCCGGGCTTTCCATGGTTTCCCCAAATCACTCCAGGCGAATACCGGGATGCTTCCTTCAAAAAGGCCACGGCCAAATTCCTTCCCGTTCCTTGACCGAGTCCCCTCCCTCCTCTACTGACCTTAGCCGTCGACGAGGCGTAAAGCAATAAATAAAAAAGGAGTAATTTTCTGAAATCACTGCAATTATTTTGACTAGCTCTTTATTAAGTGGAGTTGCTCAACTGTTTAACAATATGGAACGTGTATTATGTTCTCTGGCCGTTACAGATACTGTGACCAATGATTACATTATGAGAGTTTGCCCAGTCTCAGTAAAAAAAATCGTGGTGCTTTCGAAGCAAACAGGAAATCTTTAAATTTTGCAGAGTAAACTTTAAGAGTCAAATTCAAGTCAATTTTGTATTTAAGCAAGTTCGAGTCTACGGCCTTTCAAACAATTATAAACCTGTCCGTGTTTAATACCTACGTTTTAATAAAACTTTTGAGTTCTTCGAGGTCAAGAGATTTTATTGACCATAAGGGTGAAACACAGGGCAAGTTGGTATTTGGTCGGATCAGGTCAACTTTTTATAATCTTTGACCCTAAAAACGGGAAGTATCCTAGACCCGTGACGATACGCAAAAAACGGTCACAGGCTTACTCTAGTAATTATTGTAATTTTATTTCTACAGACCATGGAGTACGATCCAGGTAGTGGGTTACGCATATAACTATTACATAAGGAACAATTTAATCTTTCAAAAAGGTCACATTCTCCACCAGTCCGAAACGTACTAACCTGTTGAAATTTGTATTAACTGCTTCCACGCGATGTATTTTTTACGTTTTGATTCCTTTTTTCGGAAAAGTCGCCACAAGTTAAATTAAAAAAGCCAAAATATGAGACGCTGCACAACCGCGAAATATTACCAGCACTGCAAAAATGACACAAAAATTATCGGTACAGGGATCATATCAACCTAAACATGTTCATTTTGTCATAGTGGTCGTGGTTAGGTTGAAATTCGACTTGGACCAAGAGAAAAAAGTTTACGGCAAATCAGTTCTGCGGCATCCACCTCAGAAATGGCGCTTTTGTTTAGAACGAAAGCAATCAATTGTCTTTGAGTGCTTGTTTCGATAATAAGATGGCGAACGTTGTTGTACTGCATCTCACGGACTGTTACTTTCTACCTGTTAATTTCGTGCGACGTTTTTTCAACGGAGGGAAGCTCAAACAGCAAGAAAACATTACAACAAAGGATTTAATCAACATTTCTAAGATTTTGATTAATTTTGCAGCGCCGGTGGTATCTAATAGCTGGGCGTCACTCATATATATAGGCATTTTGAATTTAATTTGTGGTGACTTTTCCGAAAAAGGAGAGTGCAAAATGTGAAGAGGATATTATAGAGAAGAAGTTAAAACAAATTTCAACAGGTCAGTACTAGTTTCGGACTGGTAGAGAAAGTGACGGCCCACCCTTTAATCTTTCAATAATTTCGATAACTAACAGAGAGCGTCATTGTGATAAAATTTCTTAGTTCTCCTTTTTCTGGGACAACCCACTGATATGCCAGCTTGCCTCATATAGTAAGTCTCACAAGGAACAGTTTCTGGAAAATATAAGAGTTACTTTCTCGAAACAGGTCTAAAAGTTTTAGGGGGAAAGCTTTGGTTGGTGTTTCGTATAAAAATATCCACGATGTCACACTGCAGCTTAACGTTGACTTCTGGTAAAATCTGAAGAGGAATCGGTACCAATCGTGGAGGGTGAGCGGTAACGATCTGACCTCGCGTTCAGCAGGTCTCCGGTTCGAATCCCCGCTCGGCCATTCAGATTTGGGTTTTCCATAGTTTCCCAAAATCACTCCAGGCGAATGCCGGGATGCTTCCTTCATAAGGATATGGACAAATTCCTTTCCGTTCCTAGTCCCCACTCCTTTTGGGCCACTAATGACCACGACGTCGACGAGGTGTAAATCCATAAGGCAATATTACCAGTGTCTGTGAATAAAGTTTGTCACAAAAAATGATGTTTTCTTCGTTGTAAAGTAACGATCAAAAGGTGGAGAAGTGTAACACATTTCTCGAATGACAGATCTTTCTGGGTCTCACCACAAAAGTGACGCAGTCACGACCAAGTGAACTACGCATTTCCATTTTCGGAAGACATGATGGAATGTCACTCTTAATCCTTAGTTGAATTAAAAAAAAAAAAATATGACTGTACACTCGTTAATCAGGATTAGTGTTCACAGGTGTGACGTCTGATTGTTCTATAAAAATAAAATCCCGTTAAAAGCTTCCTGAAACGACATAATACGATACGGCCAGTGAAACTGGCAAATGAAGATGCCCCAGAAGAACGTTTACAGTAACCGGATTGACAAATCCAGTCAGGACAAAAAAAAAAAAAAATGAAGCAAATACCAAGAGGACTTGGCAAATCCAGTAATGACAAATAACCTGATGACAACCTCAAGACCTGGAAGGAGATGCGCATAAGCGCAAGAACTTCCCTTCACTCTGGGACTAAAGACTGTACCCTGGCGAAATAATACGATACGCAGCAATGGCGCTTACTTCGATTCCGAAAGAAAATATCCAGAGATATTTCCACCTATCAAATGTTCATTGAATAACCTGTGTAGGCGCAGAATTTCCGAACTTTGAAGAAGAACAACCAATAAATTTTAGCAAGTTTCTAATTTATTTTCCAGGCAGATTATTTTTTGATAGTATATTTATTTAAATTTTAAAGATTCCGTCATACTGTAGAGAGTTAATTGTGGTATCCACTTTTGTACTCAGAAATTCTCGATTCATAGATTATCACAACACCAATTATCACGAAGGTCATACGTTGACAGACAGATGGCAAGGCTCACTTTCTGTGTTAGGTTGGGCCGTCCTCGCTTAACACAGAGCAATGATTAACGGTTTAAATGATCAGATAGTCACTCATCAGCCCAGGCTACTGAACCTACTTCCAGCTGGCTACAGGCTAAAGCTAAACGAACTGAAAATACTCTAGAAACAAAAATAAACACAAAAATCGATCGATACAACAAACTGGAACTTTGCTCTAGGGCGCCTATGCACAGATGACGGTGACTCGTGTTCCGAAGATAATTAATAATAATAGTACGTTATTAGGACGGTGCAGGAAGAAGTTTATTTAAATTATCTTCATGGGAATCAAATTAAAAGGTGGCAATCCTCCGAATTTCGAAAAATATTTGGATTTTAATTTTTCTTCGAAGATTTGTACTAGATTTTGGGGAAAAAAAACATTTAAAAAATCAATTGATCTTTTATTTCCGAAACTAGTAGCCCAAACTTTCTTTCAAAAAATAGATATTTGTTGATTTTTATGAAGTTTATGGTTTTAGAGAAATAACCTAAATGAGTAATTTTAGTAAATTTGATACTTTTGCTGACAATTCTATCTTAAAAAAAAAGTATAATTTGTAAGAGAGTTTCATGAATCAAGTAATAAAGAAGTTGGAAACTTTTTAGATATTTCAACAATGTTCGCGTGCCACCGGAACCCTGTTCTACGCAGGCGGCCAGTGTGAATCATAAGAGGGGGGAATGATTTGTGTCTTGCCTAAATTTAAACTGAATAATTTAGACCCGGCGCACTTACCGTAAAAATTTGTGTTACATTTGTCTGCGGTAGTTAACTACGTAAAAACCGCAATCAAGACGGTCAGTACGAGGGCCCCGAGACTCGAACCCGACCCCTTTGGGTCGCCAGTGTGCGGCGCCATAACGCACTGAGCGGGTTATCTCAACCTATACCATTTTTTTCCTTCTAGCTCTGTCCGGGGCTGGTACCGTAGGGTCTGGCTTTACGATGCAAAGATCGCCGGTTTGAATGAAATGTCGTGTCCCTATTGCAGAGGAAATAATAGTAATGGTGAGAATAATAGTAGGGGGGACCGGGGATGTTGGGACAGATTTTCACATTTTGATTTTTACAGCTGATTCGGTGAACACTGTCCCAATTTTGAATATATCACTGTAATCTGCATCTATTAGGTTACAGTTCTGTATTTTTTTACAATCAGAATATTAAATTGTATGACTGCAGGAAACCACCAAACAGTAAAAGTCGTGGTTGGCCAACCAACACCATACGCTGGGCCAGGGGCAGATCCAGGGGGGGGGGACTAGGGGCCTCAAGCCCCCACCCCAAACGTATCTAGGTCCACCCCTGATATTGTAGTTTTGGGACTTTTTTTTTTTTTTTCCTACGGATTTGAGGCCCGAGGAGGCTATAAATACTACCTTTTTCCCGTCTCGCAAGCCCTCTGAACCAAAATTCACTCAAGCCAAGCCCCCCCCCCCCCAAACCAAAGTTCACTCAAGCCCCCCCCCCAAAAAACAAATTCCTGGATCCGCCCCTGCGTGGGGCCAAGTGCCTTTTTTATAACGACAAATTTGACTGACATTTTCCAGAACCAAATAATGAACGTTATTTAAAAATCGCTTCTTAATTACTGTTTTTATAAAAGCTTTTACAAAACTATAGACAAAGCAATTAAATCAATTAAACATAATCTGAATACGGATGCGTCAGCTCACCAGAAAAATTCATACCTGATGGATTATTTAATCTTCTGGGCAATTTTAACCTGCAAATTTTGTAATAAGTCGTTTTTAACAGATTTATTGTAATTCGATAAAGTGGCAATAACTAGAACGACAAAAAATGTTTGAGGGAGTTCGAAACACAAAATTCGGTGATTTTACAAGTAAAAGACATGGCACAATGTAGAATACGGAGAAAAATCAGTAGAAAGTCCTGTATAAGTCTTGTTGACAAGTGTTGTTAGTGTACTAGACAATTAGTATGTGAATTACGAACAAAATATTAGGTAAGTATACCAATGATGAAGTAGCATAGTGGCTGGACAGTGCATGCCATCTAGCGGCTGATGCTCTGAACTGACTGATACATGCGCTACCTTCCGGTGGGAACTACAACCACGTCACAGCAACGACTCAGTTAGAGAGAACAAATTTATTTGGATTACTGAAATAAAATAAATTGATTTCTAAATTACTTTTTAATCTGACATCCTTATTACAAACATTATTCTGCATGGGTATCAATGATAGCTGCTTACCTGCCGACTCACAAAATCTTTGCTTTTCCTTTTAACTTCACTATTTGAGAAACATTTTAGCGAGAAATAATAAATAAATACCATCACCCCATTTTTTGCGATATTAGTATCACTAATTCAAAAACTCTTTCAAAATTCACAGTGATATTTCTAAATTTCTACAAGAATTGCTAGTGTGTTATTTGTAAGTATGCAGGTGCAGATGACTGTAACAACTATTTGAAACATCGAGGAGGCTGCCAGGTTTGTCCCAAACCGTCGGAAAAATATCATTAGCAATTTCGTATAGTCGCCTTTCATTCGCATTGCTATTCGTAATCTAACTAAGGTCTTTTTGCACAAAATTTCGTGATTAGGAATTGTGCAATACCACCTCTCGTACGGTGCTCGCGAAGATAGAAAGGGTGAAAATTTTTTTCCATGGGAGCGTCCATAAACCACGTATCTCCATTTTGGCCTCTTGTGAACCCCCCCCCCCCCCCCCGGTAGCCTGACGTGGCTTTTCTTTCTACCAGCCGCCACGTAGCACCCTATTGCTTCCAGAAGACATTTTGTATTATTTTCTTTTGTCAGACTACCGTAAATTACATACGGAGATAATTAAATGAAGAAATAAATATTTACATGTTGTTGTGTGTTCTGTAACTCATTTTAAATGTGACAAATAATATGAATGAAAAGCTACGTGGCCTGGCTAGGAAACCCCCCCCCCCCCCCCCCCACGTAGCCCATCGTAGCTTTCCAGCCAACCCCCCGCCCCCTACCCCGAGCCACGTAGTTCATGGATGTAACAAACTATCCTCGGGATGCTTGGTAGCCAGAATCTGTTACTGTGGAAATGGTAAACGATTTTGTAAGTAGTTATGAATACAAGTATCTTTAAGAAGTAAAAAAGCTAAAATTGGTATTCAACCTGAAGGTTGGTTAGTTGGAGGTGGGGTGACGAGTTCCTTTCCTCCTTAACTATCCTAACTCGGTAATCCTACCGGGTTAAGGGAACCTAAGTTTAACGTGTAATTCGAACCATTAAAGCGTTCTGACGTATTTCACATTACACAGCAAGCTACGGGTACAGGCGAAGGTCGGGTTAAGACCCTACGAAAATCCCCACGGAGACAGGCATTAAAAGTGAGCACCTTTCGATTTCCCGTCAGAAGCCCTAACCACTGCGCTGCTTTTTAACAAGGAATTTGTAGTTCATTAAAGCACTGCTGACAAGTTGTCACGAAACCAAGTGATGAAGGTGTTATTTTGTTATTTTTCACCTTTTCGTCTTCAGAATTTCAGAAGAAAATGTCACCCTTTAAAACATTATTGAAAAGATCGCAATAACAAAGTTTCAGCCCATGATTCTAAAGGTATTTCAGAAAATCGTTTGGAAGTGTTTCTGCTCAAAGTTCCATACTCTAAGGAAAAAGAAGTTCTATTGTTGTAGCTCATATTTCTGTTCGCCTGTTACAGGCTTCTAGCTCAAAAACGGAATAAGTTACAAACTTCAAATTTTTCACATGTTATCTTTTCGTAAACCCAACAACAATTATCTTGTTTAAAGTTCTGTAAGCTTTCTTTCTACCGTGATTCAACACAAGTAAATTAAGTTTTTTAGTATTTATAGCTTTCCACCTCATCGACATCGTGATAATTAGAGGCGGAAAATAAACTGTGGGTATGGAACGGGAAGGAATTTTGTAATTAACTTTTGAAGGAATTATTCTCATATTCACTTGAAGTGATTTGGGGAAGCAATGGTACACCGAAATCTGGATGGCGATTCGAACTAGCGTCCTGCCGAATGCGAGGCCAGAGCGTTAACGCTCACCCACTACGTTCTGAGCTCGTCAAGTAAAGGAATAAGTATTTTTTATTCACTGGAAAATAAAGAGGCGAACGACCGTAAAAGTTGGCAGCTTCAGATCATTTTTGCCAACAGATGTCTCTCAAAAACGTTATAACCCAGTACTTGAAATTTGCCTCCAATTTCCTACCATATCATGTATTCAAACCACAAATGCTAAAAATACTAATATCTAACATAGTTTGTAAATTTTGAGTAAAACAAATTTACTTTGCCTTATATTAATACAGTTTTATCACAAATGCTCTTAATTCATAGAGCATTGCATTCTAATAGATGGTACAAGTACTACCTACATTCATGGGAATGCTGGAATAAAATGCTATGATCTCGCAGCAAGATTTTTAATTTGGCGAGCTCAAATAAATTCATTCGAGATTGCTCAGCTGAAACTGGACCTTTTAAAACAGGCGGAGATATGTTCTGTATAAACCCATCGTCACTGTTAGCTGAGGGGAAACAGCCGGATACAACATCTCGGTCAAGAACCAGGCAGAGAAAGCTACCTCCGCCTCCGGACTCCAGCCAGTCCTTCTCTTTAGTGGTCTCCTTGGCTGACTCTATAACAAAAACAATGACATCCCTGTTGTAGCAAATGTCTATCTAGAGCCGTGGTGGCCAACCTTTTCAGCAGCCGGGCCAAATTTTAGAAATAGAATATTTTTATGAAGAAAAATGTAACAAGTATGTTTAATAAAGTATTAAAAACTAATTATTTCAATGCGACATTTTACTTTTTTGGCAGAACTAAGTGCATCAATGTTGATGTCGAAAGCAGTGGTGGCCAGTCGCAACAAGTTTTCCAAACGTAACTCAGTGATTCGTATTCTATGTTGTGTCGTAATATTCTTCATCTAACTGTAATATTGTACACACACAAGTTTTTCGAACTAGCGGAATCGTCCCAAAGCATGTCTGTAAAACGCAGACACTGCTGGAGTTTTTACCAGATATGTCGAAATATGTTTTGTAGAATTCTTTCTTACCAACCTGGTGGAATATTCTCCTTACGCACAACGTCACAACTCATTTAACATTTTCCATTTGAAAATTTGGCAATGAATTTACTTCTACGAAAAATTGCGTTGTAAGTGCAGGTAAAAGTACACGATGTTTTTGAAATCTTGAAATGGGATTTCAAACTCGACGTTTATGTCTGATATTAATTAACCATAATTATTCACCGAGAGCTGTGTCACGTCTGCTTGCGATGTAGTGAGTGAAATTTTTCAACTGTTGTTACCACACCCCAGTTTAATTACGTGGCAATAAGAGCTAAAAAGTTATAAACCTCTTAGTCTTTACCTTGCAGATGAATCTTCAGGCTATTTGAGTGGCTAGTTACGTCGAATAGAAACGCAAAGTCACAAATCTTCTCGTTGTCTTCAAACTCTTGGATACTTTTTGACTTGCTTGCATAGAATGACTGTATTTCTTGCTTCAAATTAAACAATCTTTTTAGCGTTATTGTACGGGTCCACCATCTTTATTCAGCTTAGAATGTAAAGACATTATACTCAGACTCGAAATGCTTGAGGAATTTTTGGAGTTGACTGTGGTTCAACTCCTCGATCTAGTTAAGTTCGCTGTTTGGTAACCACACTGCTAGACCTACTACCGAAGCAAGCGATCGAAGAATCAGATGAGCTTCATACCTAAGTTGTACCTAAGGCTGTGGTCACAGTGGATGCGTACACTGACGACCTATAACGCATGCGAAAACTTCGTGCGCGCTCGTCAGTGTGGTTGTGGTCACAGTGTATCGGAGTTGGTCGTGCGCGCTCGTCAGTGTAGTTGTTGTCACCGTGAAAATCGGAATTCCTTGTTCATTTCATTAAAAATGTAAGGTGGATGGATGTTTTTACATAATTCTGTACTAAGACTCTTCTTGTTGGAAAATGAAAAGAATGTTGGATTAGTGATATTAACAGGAAATTCAAAGAGAATTTGCTTTACTTTTCCCTGATCTAATCAGAGATGACGAAAAATTCTTCGGCTACTTCAGAATGCGACCGAGGGTGGTGGTGTAACGGTTAGCGTTCTGGCCTCGCATTCGGGAGGACGGCGGTTCGAATCCCCGTCCGGGCATCCAGATTTGGGTTTCCATGGTTTCCCAAATCACTCCAGGCAAATGCCGGGATGCTTCCTTCAAAAGGCAATGGCCGAATTCATTCCCATTCCTTGCCCCCATCCTTCCCCGTCTCTAAAGACCTCGCTGTTAAGAGACATTAAGACGTTAAAAAAAAAAAAAAATTCAGAATGCGACCAGAAACATTCAACTATATTTTACACAGAATAAGTTCGAAACTTGAGAAACAGAATAATTTCCGGATTTGCACTGCACCTATGGAGAAACTAGTAGCTACATTAAGGCTTGCTGGCACGGGCAAACACAACATCTCACAAAAGCTTATTCAAAATGTTTGTTCACATGGGCCAATCAGGACCACGTTAAGCCTTCGTTTTTGATTGAATTTGCTTGGTGTGTATAACTAGAGTTGTTAGCCCCTGAGGGGACCTACGGTTTAACGTGGAATCTGAACCGCCGTTACGACATATTTCACATTTTACAGCAAGCTGCGCAAGAGATGAAGGGCGGGTTAAGGACTTTTGAAAGGCATTTGAACTGGGAAACATTCAGTCTCAAATCAGACGCCTTAATCACTCAACCATAGGTTCAATATAAAATAAGAATTTTTCTTACATTAAGTTACCGTTATAGGAATTTATTGGTTTGATAATATAAACTATTTGTTCCCAGTTATTTAATATTAATCACATTTAATCAAATCAAGTACAGCAAGAAGGACATTGTATAAAAATTTAAATAGAAGTTAAAGTCTTTCCCTACTGAAGAAATGATTTTAACCATTTCGGAAGATTTTTTTTACCAATGCAATTTTCCTAACTGAATCGGCTGTATTGATGGAAAGCATATAGGAATCAAATGCTCTCCCTATTCTGGTTCATTGTTTTTCATCTACAAGCAGTACTACTCCATCGTGCTTCAAGTAGTTGCTGATGCATATTATAAATTTATCTACTTAGATGTTGGAAGCTATGGTAAGCAGAGTGATGGTGGAATTTTTACTAAAAGCTTGATATTTCATCACCTTGAAAATAATTCACTACATGTTCCTGAAACAAGACCTCTACCAGGTTCTTATATTATCTTGCCACACGTTTTACTAGCAGATGAAGCTTATCCACTGTAACCATATTTATTGAAGCCCTATTCTCGAAGAGATTTACGAAGAGATGAAAAAAATTTAATTTTAGACTTTCGAGAGCAAGGAGAGTAGTTGAATGTGCTTTTGGCATACTAAGTGCCAAATGGAGGGTACTGATGAAGGAAATAGAGATACGCCCTGAAAACATTAATACAATTTTCAAATGTGTTTGCCTGTTGCACAACATAATCATCGATAAACAAGGCTTGTCGCAAAACACCCAACACCAAATCCCTGCAAATATTGATAGTTATTCCTTACAATCACCAAAACCATCACGAGTAACTAACACGGCCAGCATCAGAGCTTATGAAATCCGTGAGGATTTCAAAAGTAATTTTGTGATGTTCAAACGAACGTCGATTGAAATAAAATGCATTGCAGCCTTTATAGTAATCGATAACAGTTAATAGTTGTAACAATTATAAATAAAATGGTATCTCAGTATTTTAACAACACAATTCAAAGAATATTATTCAAATTTTCATGATTTTTGTTTTTAATCCTATTTTACTCAAGTTAATGTTGGACATCCACATGACTCATTTAATTTTGATGCGATTCCCTGCCACAACTTCTTCTGTACATCACGGTTATGGTACTCTTTTGAGGTCTGATCCCACAAAGCTTTTCTCTCACAAACTAAAGAAATCAACCTCTGTATTCATTTTGGACGTACGTGCACGCAGCAAAAACCAAACAGACTTGCTTCCAGATTCTGGACGTGCGCGCGCGCGCGTCAACTGACGGCCAACTCGCTTCCACTGTGACCACACTGACCTGATTTACAGTGTTTGTTTCACTGCGGCGAACACGCGCGAGCGCGCACGTCCAATTGGTCGTCAGTGTACGCATCCACTGTGACCACAGCCTAAGTCGTGATAAGGCTCTGTTGCGTACCCGTACAGTCGACTGTCCATCCCCACTAGATCAAGCGAGTGACGATATTGGTTTAAAATAGCTTAACTTAATGTTATAGTGTTTGGTACCACAGTTGAGAGTTAAAAGTTTGGCTATGTTATGATTTGGCTCCGCGGGCCGCATGCTAATCTTCAGTGGCCCGCGAGTTGGTTATCCCTGATCTAGAATGTTCCTCAGATAACAAGATGTTTCCAGTATTGTTTGTGTTGACGATGTATTGACATTGGACAGGATGTAGTACTATTACTATTATTATTTTAATGGCTCTCGCCTTCTTAGGACATACAGGCAACCGAAATGTGATTACAAACCATCCAGTGATTTTGGTTTGTCCAGTATATATTGTTCCCAACTAATTATAGACACCACAGGCCGGACAAAACATAAACACATACAACACTTCATGATCTTCAAAGAAGTTCTCAATTCACACCATTCTGTTTGTTGAGACCGTTCCCATTATGAATAAAACGAACCAATTTTTAAAATATATATTGTGCAAACGATTTTATAAACGATCTCGGAGACAAAGTTAAAAGCCTTTTTAGATTGTTTGCTGATGGTGCGGTTATTTATAGGGAAGTAAGGAATTTGGCCGATTGCTTAGAAATTCAGCGCGATCTGGATGTTATTTTGGTATGGTGCGCTGAGTGGTAACTTACGCTAAATTGTAAAAAGTGGAAGACAATGAGCATAACTAACAAAAAGAATCCAATTTTTCAGAAATACGAGTTAAACAATTCATTTATTGATATGGATCATTCTATGAAATATTTGGGAGTAACAGTACAAAGGAACATGAAATAGGACTTACACATTAATTAGTTAGTAGGTAGAGCTAATTCTAGGCTGCGATTCATAGGTTGAATCTTGAAAAATTGTAATGAACAAACAAAGGAGATAGCGTACAAATCTCTTGTGCGTCCACATTTGGACTATTGTTGTGCCATTTGGGATCCGTTTCGTAAGGGATTGATCGAAAGTACAGAGAAGAGCCGCTCGATTCGTGACCGCTTGCTACAGTCCTTATGAAAGCGTCACAGAACTGATTAGTAGACTAGGCTGGGAGTCTCTGGTAGATAGACGACACACGTTTCGTTTAAACTTATTGGTAAACATGTGTACTCCCACTTTCACTCACGAGTGTAGTGAAATACTTCGTCCACCAACCTATTTGAGCCGGAATGACAGGAAAGATAAGATTAGAGAAATAAGGTGCCGCAATGATTCTTATATGAATTCTTTTTTTTTTCCCTCGTACTATTAGGGATTGGAATGCACAACAATGAGGTTAGCTTTGGTGCTGAGCACCCTCTGCCACTCACAATTTTGTGAATTGCAGAGTATATATGTAGATGTAGAAGGATAATAAAGATCAAGTTTTGTCAGCGATAGTTTCCTATAAATAGTAAACGGTTATATTTGAAATTTTCTCATTTCAAATCTTAAAAATAATGCTTTGATTACAAAACTCCAATACTAATCAAGTGTTTCAGCACAGAAGAACATGAGCATGTTACTAACTGAAGTTTTGATTTACATATCAACTTCACGACTAATCTAAAAGTTAACATTATGTAAGAGCTAAATTTTTATAGTGATTTTTCGGCAGGGCGAATCGAAATTGTTTATTGATTATTAGAAATGTTCTACTGTTTCCTGTACGCAAAAGGTATAAGTAACAGCAGATAAACAGTAATTTCTACAGGACTTATCACCAGCAGGCACATCGGATGTAATGGTTCATCACAGATAACTGTACCACATAGGACGAACTACTTCGACCTCAATTAACATCAGTTATTATTGTAATTATTCAAGTCACTTGGTTAATTTTTTATTACTTGTATATTAATAAGAAGTGGCATTAATGAACACAGACAGTTACTAATCATCTTCTTCGGTAGTTAATCCTTGGATACGTCTAAGGCGGTCCTCCATTCAGCTCTATTCTCTGCCCTTATCTTTATATCAACGTCTCCTGCAGCCAACATCTTCCACTAACTACTGCATGTGTTTTAACGAAGGTCTTCCTCAGTATCTCTTTCCTTCTGGTTTGTTTTCTCTAAGCTTCACGTCCTTAGACATGTCCAATTACTATTGTACTATACCTCTTTATATTTTTCTGAATATTGTTATATTCTCTCGTCCTATGAAAAAATTCTTGATTATTAATCTTGTCCCGCCAACTGATCCTTAACATATTTGTGTAATACCATTGCTCAAATGAAATTAATCTCTTTTTCTCTTCTTTCCCATCTTTCCAACTTTTACATCCATACAGCTCAATAGTCCAAACATAACCATTTACTAATCTCTTCCTAGTCACCGAGATGATGTTATTCTTTTGTAATTTTATTTCTCCGTACCAGAATTCTTGCACATTCTCCAATGTTTCTTCATTAATTTTCACTTATGAACCTTTATTTTTACTAAATGCTATAACTTTGGCCTTTGCTCCATTAATTTTTATATTGTACTCAGTGCTCATTATTGCCTTCATCTTTGTCTTCTATATCTTTAAAAATCAGAAAGTTTGGATGTATGTTTGGATGTACTGCGGTCTCGATCAAGCCTTATTAGCTCAACATTTTTAAATGAAATTTGTCACGAAGTTAGTAAATTGTGTGTTAAGTGACATAGGATAGTTATTATTAGACCCTATGCATAAACTGAATAGTTCCTTCAGAAATTGTCATTATAAATTAGCAAACGCCAAAGAGTTTCCTACACGATCTGAAATTGTGGATCAAGTTTACATAGCAATTCATGACGTCATAAAATGCAAAATAGTGAATGTATTAATGCGCGGGTGATAGAACCCTTGATTTTCTAGCAACAATATTGGCGGAGTTTGTGGCTTGGTTGAAATACAGAATGACAACTGAAACTTTATTAGTAATTTAAGCTGCTTTCATGTAACGCGCTGTACTTAAATTGTATCAAAAGATCAATAATAATAGTTCCAGAGCAGAAAATATAAATCTGCACTTAACTTATTTTATTTTTATTTATTTTTTTTTTAAAAAAAAAGAAGAAAGTCGTACTGTCTTTAAGTTCATAAGAAGATGTCTTCAGTTGCGGACATGAAATAGTGAGTATCACACCGTAATTCCATTGGTAATATATGTGAAAAAATTAAATTTGAAAAAAGTGCTGATATCCAAGGCACTACATTAACGAAGGTTATGGTAAGGTTAAACACAGCTTGGAACAGAATTTACTAATATTTCAGGGTGCACTGTGGATTTGGAGTGCAGAAAGTGGCTGCCATACCAAACACTGACTATAATGACGTCAGAATCTGCTCAAGACGTCTACTGCCGTATATGAGTATTGTGTAACCGATCTTTCGGCGCTCGTTACACTTTTGTTGCCTGTGTCCCGGCTTTGAGGTACATTTTTCATTGAAGAATAAAAGCAAAGGAAGCAGTTGACTATTTTTTCGGCCCTAAAGAAGAAATGTTACTGCTGGTTGTACTCTGAATAATAACAAAATCTTTTATATCATAACACACTTTCAAGCGGACGAAGTCGCGGGTAACTGCTAGTTCTTTTATAATTTTCTTAATATCCCTTTCACTTTCTGTCACTATCACAATGTCACTTGCGAATCGAATCATATTTACTAATTCTTCTTGAATCTTTACCCCTGCATCAATTTCGTCCCTCATCTTATCCAGTCAGTCTTGAACAGTACAGGAGACAGCAAATCCGTAGAGCTACTAGCTTTCGAAACGTCACGAATTTTACGCGACCAGAGGACCAAGAAGTTTCTATAAGTTTATCCGCCGTGAAAGCGTTCACAATTATCTAGATTCTAGAGCAACTCCTTGTCTGACTCCTAGATGTATTATAGTTATTTCAAATTTTTATTACAGTTGGTTCATTTTTGTACAAGTACTATATGAAATGTCTATCTCGGTACTGCACGCCCATTTTTCTGAGGATCTGAAACATCAACAATTTAATATTATCAAGTGAAATCAGATGTCCGTTATGAATTTATTATTTATTAACTAAATGTAAGTGGGTAGATTAGACTTATTTAAATCATTGGATGTACATTTCGACTATGAGAAGTAAGTATTTCGCAAACCGCGATTCAATATAATATCCTTATTAGTGTTTCTCAACCTGTGGTCCGCAGGTACAATATTAAAAACTTAATTCCAATCGAAATAATATATAACAACAAAAATAAATTTAAAAAAAATTGTTCACATATAACGCATAAAGCGCACGTACTACAGGGTGTCCAGAAAAGAACTCCCTGATTTCAAAATTAAATATCTCGAAAACAAAGATCGATAGAGGAATGCGGTAAACGGTATGTTTATCGTGACAGCTGTAAGAAGTGTATACAGCAGTTTGAAATAATAGTTACAAAAGCTGCTAACAGATGGCGCTGTAATCGCCATACGTAATACCTAAATAGTGATCCGAAGCTCAGGGTGATCAGTTCCACCATTGAAACGTGAAAGGAGGTTAGCGTACCGAAGGAAGAGTTTAAAACCATATGCACCATTGAATAACGCGTTTTTCTGGTGCTAGAGTACCACAGGTTAGAAGAGAGTCCTACGGCAACACGGCGAAGTTTTCAAGCACGATTTAATGTTCCAAAAGGACCCGATGCGAAAACCATTCGTACGCTCTTCGCAAAATTTCAACGAACAGGCAGCGTAACTGATGATCTAGTGGGGAATGTTGGCCGCAAGCCAACCGCAGTTACGCCTGAAAATATCGCCACAGTGTCTGGAATTATTCGGCGAAATCCAATGTCATCCGTCCGTAGAATTGCATCGGAAACTGGTTTGAAGCGTTCCAGCACGCAGAAAATACTGCGAAAGAGCCTACACATGTTTCCATTCAAAATTCAAAACGCACCAGGCCATACCCGGACGAGCTGAGCAACAAATGGTTGCCTTTGCTACTCAGATGCTCACAATGATTGATAGTGAAGGATTTGATGTTGGCTGCATCTGGTTTACAGATGAAGCACATTTACACCAGAATGGCTACGTGAATAAGCAGAACTGGCGATTTTGAGGTTCCGAAAAGCCATATTGGTGTGAAGCGAAACCCCTGTATTCTCCTAAAGTTACTGTGTGGGGTGCAGTATGCAGCAGAGGCATTGTTGGCCCTTTTTTTCATTCGAGAAACGGTCACTGGTGCAAGTTACGTTGCAATTTTGGAACAATTTGTCGCCACACAGCAAGCGTTAGAGGATCGACCAGGTACTGAATGGTTTATGCAAGATGGCGCCCGACCACATCGGACCGAACAAGTGTTTCGCTTTCTTGAGGAATACTTCGGGAATCGAGTCATTGCTTTGGTATATCCCGAATTTACTGGTGCAGGCATGGATTGGCCTCCATATTCGCCGGATGTGACTCCTTTTTTTGTGGGGCACAGTGAAAGACATGGTCTACCCGAAGCATCCCGCCACGCTGGACGAGCTGGAATCGGCGATCTCTGCGGCATGTGAATCCATTTCGATCGAGACACTACGAAATGTGATGCCGAATTTCATTCTTCGTTTGCGCCACCTCTGTAGTGCCAATGGTGAACATTTTAAAAAGATTGTGATGTGATTGTTTGCAGAGATTGTTTTCATACGATTATTTCACTTATGTATGCTGATATAAGCTGTACAGAGTACAGCGCCATCTGTTAGCAGCTTTTGTAACTATTATTTCACACTGCTGTATACACTTCTTACAGCCGGCCTCGGTAGCGTGGGGCTAGAGTGCTAGCTCCACGTGCCGAAGGTCGCCGGTTCGAATCCGGCCGCGGGCATGGATGTTTAAGTGTTGTGTGTCTGTGAATGTCCTGTCCGTCCTGTGGTGTCCATACATAGAAAGATACGGTGTACACTGGATGACTAATTGTTCACTGGAAGCTAAAATATGATCACATTGAGCTGGCTGAATGGCCTTAGCCGCCGAAAGCCAATTAAAAAAAAAAAAAAAAAAAAAAATACACTTCTTACAGCTGTCACAATAAACATACCGTTTACTGCATTCCTCTATCGATCTTTGTTTTCGAGATATTTAATTTTGAAATCAGGGAGTCCTTTTCTGGACAATAAAAGAGTATAAGCCATAAGCCTATGAACTAAGCTTTGTATAAGCCATGTACATTTGAATGACAAGGCAAAACTCTAGTATTTCCAGGGCATGAAGAAACTGACTGCATTGTTACTATGAGAAAATAATTTCCTGCTGGCATCAAAGATTGGGCGGTCCTTGAAGGATCAAATTAGTGACCGTTTTATGAAGTCCTTATCGTAGATGCAGAACTTAAAGGACCGGAGTACGTGCCTATAACAATTTACAAGGATATTCATTAATGTAATTAATTAATTAAATTGCAACGGAACACACGCTCCGATGGCAATTTTCCTAAACACCCATCCTCCCCTTTTCCTGCACTCACCTACATCTGCCATCTACAAATTTTAACTTTGAATTCTTTCAACGTTTTTGCTAAATTATTCATAATTTCCCTTGGTAACTTATTCCAATCCCTGACACCCTTACCTAAAAAAGAGAATCTTCCCACTTCCTCGTGAGTGCCAGCTTGACGTCATAAATGTTTCCTATTGACTCATTTATTGAACCCGAGATCCAACATCAGTGTGCTTGATGCCCTTCTAGACTAGATATTATTTCCGTTTTTTTTTTTTTTTTTTTTTTTTTATGGCATTCGGCAACGGAGGCCATACAGCCAGCTCGAAGTGTAGTTTTTTCAATGTATGGACGCCACAGGACGGACAGGACATTCACACAGACACACAACACTTAACATCCATGCCCGCGGCCGGATTCGAACCGGCGGCCTTCGGCACGCGGAGCTAGCACTCTAGCCCCTACGCTACCGAGGCCGGCTATTATTTCCGTGGAAATGGTTCTAATAGGGCGATCTCTGACTTTTTTCTCGTGTCATGTTCAAGTAAGCCTATTATCAGTGAATTCCGCAAGTTATTAAGAAATTGATGAAAGTATCTCAAGTGACCAGATTCGTCAATTAGTAAAACATCCGACCATACCTGGCAAGATGCGATCCACACCAATAATTTTTTCAAATATATTTTAATTTAAACTGAATGCAAATGTAATACGAATGCTCTTGGAGGAAATGTATGTTATTACGTCATGATTAAGTGGACATATAGGCCGTAGGGAGAAGATATGATTCACAAATTAAATTGGCTCCAAATCTGAAGCAGATCTATTAGCAAATAGATTTTTAGGTAACAATACACTGAATGCTGATCCACAATGTCACTAAATTTACATCTCAAGCATCGCATTTTTATTGATTACGTCAAATTCGGAGTACTTTGCTGATAGAATACAAGCTTCGTAAGAAGTGGTAGACACGGTATAGAACTATGGAAAAATGAAAGCTATACGTTTCAAACAGATTGGAGCGTTGTCTGTCCGTCTTCGAACCTCACTCTGAAGGCCAGAGTTTAGGTATGTGGGTAAAATTTATCGATCTTCATCTTGACTAGAGTCGTGCAAACGCTGTCTAGGCTCGCTCGGTTTTTCGCTGCCAGCGCGACCTCTGTCAGCCAAATGCCGAAAATACAGCGCAGAGGGCCGAGCCTGGACGTAAGCTCGAGCCTGGCAGTAGGCTCGGTCTGTCATTCGCCTGCTGCGTGCGGCCTCACTTAGAATATTGTTGCTCTGTATGGGGTCCCCATAAAAGGGAGTAATGGAGGCATTAGTGATGGTCCAAAGAAGAGCCGCCCAATTCGTGACAGGTATATACAGGTGGAGGGAAAGCATAAATGCGATGTCGAAGGAGTTAGGCTCGGAAGACCTGGAGCACCGAAGGCGTTGCTCTCGACAGAAGCTAACTGAAAAATTCTTGACTGGCATATTTAGGAATGACAGTAAACAAATATTGCTACCAGCAACATTCATATGACGGAATGACCGCGAAAATAATATAAGAGAAATCAGGGCCGGAACCGATTCATTTCTGTATTCATATTTTCCACGAGCGATTAGGGAGTGGAATAGAAAGGATTTACCATGAGAATAAACATAAAATCTAGGAGTAGCTTTCGATAAAGCGCTCCGGCCATCCTGATCTGGGTTCCATGGTTTCCCCAGATGACTTAAGGCGAATGCTGGGATGGTTGCTTACAATAGCCCATGGGCGCCTCCTGCCATATCCCGTATATCCCTTCCAAACCATTACCTTTCCGGATAGGTGCAATGCACCCTCCGCCACACACTTTTAGTGAATCGCGGAGTAATAGTAATAGTAGAAGCGACGCTGGTACTCGCTCGGTATAAGTAACTGAAAAATAAGGAATGTGCAGTATATCTCTTCTGTCTTTTGTTATTTTCTACGTGCTGTTGTATTATTTTAAAATATTGTATACATTTACTTCAAGAAAAAACGGATGCTTAGAGATTAGGCAATACGTCACGTTAATGAAAAAAACGGCAGATTGCATCACATTTCGACATTTCTGTGATTCTCTGCTAAAGAAAAAACAGCTGTAATGACCACGAAAGAACGATGTGTACTGATATGGCAGGTGTATATTATCAGTTTTTAGTCATTATTATTATTGCATATAAAATATGTATTTTGTGTGTCTGTACATTGGGGTGTGGCCTCCAGGTCAAATCAACCTCAAGTAAATGCCTTTTGTTATTCAAATATAAAAAAACTTGAATTTCTTAAATACAGGATACTGGAGACAAGACGGTCGAAGTTTACGGCTACAAAGGGTACTTATCCCCTAACGATGACGATGAAGAAGACAATCTACTTAACTAGGTGGATATTTAGAGAAAAATAGTACGCTTAGATGTTTAAAACCACTATGATGCAAGTACTGCAAGCAAGCGGCTTTTCAGCGGAGCTAGTTTCATCATTTCAGAAAAGCGGAATAATCTTTCTCCTCAGCGTATGATTGATCTTTTCCTGGTATACAGTCGCACTTGATAGTGATACCAGTTTTTTCATTAAAATGTGTTCAATGTCGTACATCGATTTAAATCCTTACAAGAGTTCACCATTATTTAAGGCCTCTGTATAAATCATAATGCACTAAATGTGGATTCAGAGTATATTTTAAGCATATGGGTAAGTGTAAGTAACTTATTTATGTTATAGTTTTCATTACATTGTGTTCTGATTTCGCGGTATCTAATACTTTCTTTACTTGCGTTTATCAAACTCATACATGTTATACATTATATCTAAGGCACTCAGTTGATAGAACAAACCCAAAATATTGATAGAAGTCATTGATATACTGTCGCTTCGAGAGTGCTCATGCCTACAATCTTCTTTCGTTTTCTCTGATCTCCACCCTTGCTGCGCAGCACGTGCGAGGAAGACAATGTGCGCTATTTCTGCATTGCTGAGCCTTCGTTGTCCACCGAACCTTCGTTGTCCGCCGAACCTTCGTTGTCCGCCGAGCCTTCGTTGTCTACCGAACCTTCGTTGTCTACCGTGCCTTCGTTATCCACCGAGCCTTCGTTGTCTACCGAGCCTTCATTGTCCGCCGAACCTTCGTTGTCCACCGAGCCTTCGTTGTCCACCGAGCCTTCGTTGTCCACCAAGCCTTCGTTGTCCGCCGAGCGTTCGTTGTCTACCGAGTCTTCGTAATCCACCGAGCCTTCGTTGTCTACCGAGAATTCGTTGTCCGCCGAACCTTCGTTGTCCACCGAGCCTTCGTTATCCACCGAGCCTTCGTTGTCCACCGAGCCTTCGTTGTCCGCCGAGCCTTCGTTGTCCGCCGAACCTTCGTTGTCTACCGAGCCTTCGTTGTCCACCAAACCTTCGTTGTCCGCCGAACCTTCGTTGTCCACCGAGCCTTCGTTGTCTACCGAGCCTTCGTTGTCTACCAAGCCTTCGTTGTCCACCAAACCTTCGTTGTCCGCCGAACCTTCGTTGTCTACCGAGCCTTCGTTGTCCACCATACCTTCGTTGTCCGCCGAACCTTCGTTGTCCACCGAGCCTTCGTTGTCTACCGAGCCTTCGTTGTCTACCGAGCCTTCGTTGTCCACCAAATCTTCGTTGTCCGCCGAACCTTCGTTGTCCACCGAGCCTTCATTGTCTACCGAACCTTCGTTGTCTACCAAGCCTTCGTTGTCCACCGAGCCTTCGTTGTCTACCGAGCCTTCGTTGTCTACCAAGCCTTCGTTGTCCACCGAGCCTTCGTTGTCTACCGAGCCTTCGTTGTCCACCGAGCCTTCGTTGTCCACCAAACCTTCGTTGTCCACCGAGCCTTCGTTGTCTACCTAACCTTCGTTGTCCGCCGAACCTTCGTTGTCCACCGCGCCTTCGTTGTCCACCAAACCTTCGTTGTCCGCCGAACCTTCGTTGTCCACCGAGCCTTCGTTGTCTACCGAGCCTTCGTTGTCCACCGAGCCTTCGTTGTCCACCGAGCCTTCGTTGTCTACCGAGCCTTCGTTGTCTACCGAGCCTTCGTTGTCCACCAAACCTTCGTTGTCCACCGAGCCTTCGTTGTCCACCGAGCCTTCGTTGTCCACCGAGCCTTCGTTGTCCACCAAACCTTCGTTGTCCGCCGAACCTTCGTTGTACACCGAGCCTTCGTTGTCCACCGAGCCTTCGTTGTCCACCAAACCTTCGTTGTCCACCGAGCCTTCGTTGTCTACCGAGCCTTCGTTGTCCACCAAACCTTCGTTGTCCACCGAGCCTTCGTTGTCTACCGAGCCTTCGTTGTCCACCGAGCCTTCGTTGTCTACCGAGCCTTCGTTGTCCAACGAGCCTTCGTTGTCTACCGAACCTTCGTTGTCCACCGAGCCTTCGTTGTCCCCCAAACCTTCGTTGTCCGCCGAACCTTCGTTGTCTACCGAGCCTTCGTTGTCCGCCTAACGTTCGTTGTCCACCTAGCCTTCGTTGTCTACCGAGCCTTCGTTGTCCACCAAACCTTCGTTGTCCACCGAGCCTTCGTTGTCTACCGAGCCTTCGTTGTCCACCGAGCCTTCGTTGTCTACGGAGCCTTCGTTGTCCACCGAGCCTTCGTTGTCTACCGAACCTTCGTTGTCCACCGAGCCTTCGTTGTCCACCAAACCTTCGTTGTCCGCCGAACCTTCGTTGTCTACCGAGCCTTCGTTGTCCGCCTAACGTTCGTTGTCCACCGAGCCTTCGTTGTCTACCGAGCCTTCGTTGTCCACCGAGCCTTCGTTGTCTACCGAACCTTCGTTATCCACCGAGCCTTCGTTGTCCACCAAACCTTCGTTGTCCACCGAGCCTTCGTTGTCCACCGAGCCTTCGTTGTCCACCAAACCTTCGTTGTCCGCCGAACCTTCGTTGTCCACCAAGCCTTCGTTGTCTACCGAGCCTTCGTTGTCCACCAAACCTTCGTTGTCCACCGAGCCTTCGTTGTCTACCGAGCCTTCGTTGTCCACCAAACCTTCGTTGTCCGCCGAACCTTCGTTGTCCACCGAGCCTTCGTTGTCTACCGAGCCTTCGTTGTCCACCAAACCTTCGTTGTCCACCGAGCCTTCGTTGTCTACCGAGCCTTCGTTGTCCACCAAACCTTCGTTGTCCGCCGAACCTTCGTTGTCCACCGAGCCTTCGTTGTCTACCGAGCCTTCGTTGTCCACCGAGCCTTCGTTGTCTACCGAGCCTTCGTTGTCCACCAAACCTTCGTTGTCCGCCGAACCTTCGTTGTCCACCGAGCCTTCGTTGTCTACCGAGCCTTCATTGTCCACCGAGCCTTCGTTGTCTACCGAGCCTTCGTTGTCCACCAAACTTTCGTTGTCGGCCGAACCTTCGTTGTTCACCGAGCCTTCGTTGTCCACCGAGCCTGGGGAAGTTACAGCGGTCACAGCTTGCCCGAGAGGTCCAGTCATAGGAATAACTGAGAGAGTTCGAACTTGAGTATACGACAATTTGCATGACATTATTCTTGAAATTTAACAGGAAAAGGCTATAGAGCCTAAAATAGTCCTAATCTCCCAACTTACGCTTCTCAAGAGGGAGTTTATAACCAGGTTAACTAACAGACGAGAATAATCCGTTTATTACGGAAAACGTTTCACGGACGGGAGATGTTACAGAACCGAAAAAAAAATAATAATACCTCCGGCGAACTGGAAGACGGTAGTGGAGATAATATCTAATCACTATTTATTTAACTAGTATCAGGTGTCCTGTTAGATAAATTGCAGCTCTTCAGAGACTGATGGGCCTTTTCTGATAAGCCATTTATGATGGCTGATAGGACTTCTATTAATACTAGCTGAAAGCACGGCTTTGTGTTGGCTCTCGAAGTTTTACTATAAGATATCTTTTATACAACAAAAGAAATTAATAAATAATCGTAAGAATTTTAATATGTAAACTTCACGAACTATGATCAAAAACAATGGTTTTAGTGATTAAAAACGAATTAAATAAAATTGATATTTTAAATATTTAAAGGTTGCGTCTTATTGTAAATAAATTTCAGTAATTTATTTAATTCTATATCATATTTTTTATAACAAATCTTCGCGAGCCACCACAAAACATGTTCAAAATTTACTGCATGCTCATAAAAATGAACATCATCTCGATGATTTTGTATTACATTACTTCGATCTTCTTCCTGTCGTTTTTTTACATTATTCATTAACGACCAGAGGCGACCACATATGTGATCACGTGACCATGTCACGTGATCACGATACACGATAGCCTCTGGTTTCTCTCATCATGAATCAATAGAAATATTTAAAAAAAATATAGCTATTTATTTTATTTTTTTTGCAAAAATAATGATTGATGGAACATCCACAATTAACTTTGAATCAGTATGTTCAATTTCACGTCTTTAGGTGCAGCAGTTTTTTCAAAAAGTGTACCACAAAGTGTGCACATATCGTCTCCTAGTATAAGGGCTCGCTTCGCTCGCCCTAACTAAATAAACTTCGTTAATTTTTTAAGTGTGGGAATGCTTAAACTTCTTGCTCCATAGTCTATGTTGTGATAGTTACCCAGAAACCACGATATCGCGATTACACCAAGCGTCGAAACCTAATAATATGAATCATGCGTGCTTGGAAGCCATCTGGATAGACCAGTAAGCGCTAAAGCTTACTAGTATGTCACACTTTTAAATAAAATTGATCAATAATGTCATAATATATGTAAAGCAAGCTGTTATGGCTGTATTGGCCGGGAGTGCCACAAGGTTAAAACGAGTGTGGTACATGAGTGGTAACGTTCTGGCCTCAAATTCGGGAGGACGAGGGTTCGAATTCCTGTCCGATCATCCAGATTTTGGTTTCCCCAAATCACTCCAGGCCAATGCCAGGATACTTCCTTCAAAAGGCCATGACCGAATTCATTCCTATTCCCTGTCCTCAGTCCCATCCAGCCTCGACCTCGACGTCGAAGAGAAGTAAAAAAAAAAAAAGTACTATGACCATCAATCTTTTCCCACCTCTGGTCTGCTCGACATCGACGAGGCGTAAAGTCATAAGCAAAGAAAAAAATAGCTGAAGGTTAGTTCGGCCGCCGAGTGACAGAGTTTCAATATGCCGCTCATACACCCCTGTTGTGACTGCCCTAATCTAACACAATCTTTAATTTTACGTGGAATCCAAACCACGAAGTATCATAACATTGTTTACTTGAACAAAGCGTAGTTTTACCAGAGTTGAAGGTCACTTTCGATGCTCGTAAATATTCCAAGTGAAACCGGTTTCGAACCGGCAACCTTCATTATCAGTCACGCGTCTTAACCAACTGCGTCACCAGATCTCTAATGAAATAAGTAAAAACTCGCAAGTCACCATAAATAAACTAATAAAGTGAGTTGTATCGAATTTATTATTTCCTTTGAAATGCGACTCCTACCCTCAACACGGTTGTTGGTATTCCGAGACGACCAGTTTTCTTGCTACTTCATTTCACGTAACGATTCTCCGTTATTCCATGACTACTTATAACATAATCAGTTTTACCAGCAAGCCAGTTCTAATCATATTACAGAAGTATAACAATTGCTGTTCCGTGGTCACGCTCGCCGGTGACATTTTTGGACTGAATCGAAACATAAGTGTTTTATAGTCAACTCTATCCGTCCAGTGAGTGTCTGAGAGCCTTCTCGAACATTCTGAACCAAAGAAATCTATCCGTCAGTTATTCTCAACGTCCAAGTTTCGGAACCAAACATATCAATGGTACCGATGATATGCTTCAACATTAAATAATTTGTTACAATGGCTTTATTTCACCAGAAATTATTGACACATAGCATTAAGTAACCTTCAAACTGTGATGAACATTTAATCTAGTGTGTAGACGTTAACATTCAAATCTTACATCTGAAGTGGCCGAGTTTGATTACCGGTCTGGTCAAGCAGATTTTGGTTTTCAATGGTTTCCCAAACCTACTTCTGGCAAACGCCGATATCATTCTTTCATAAGGGTAGCGGTCGTTTTTGTTCCAGTTCATTGACAATAGGAACGGTTGGCTCACTGATTAAAGCACCTGAATGTAGATCGAAAGATCTCCGGTTTCAAACCCCCACTTCGGTGGTGATTTTCAAAGGCTCTTATTCCGACCTTACCTCTGAGAAAAGCTTGTTTTGTGAGTTTCAAGTACACCGGAAAGCTTCGGTGGTTCTGATTCCACGTTAGACTGTAGGTCCTCATTACCCGGTAGTATAACTGGGTTAGTTTAGATAAGGAGGAAAGTAACTGGCCATCCTACCTCAGATACCAGGCCACGTCCTGCCAAACTTCGGATTCAATTCCAAGCATTAGCTTTTCATTTTCAAGAATCCTCTACGTGTTCTAACTACATCGAATAGCCGTAAAGCCCCACTAAAAGAAATTAAGTCTGATGGTGAAAACAAAACAGATATTAACTCCAGCGTTTATTCCGCAGGGACTTTACAGCTTGTGGGCGACGATTTCATTAACTGGGTATCTTGAAAAATTGGAAAAAGTAGAAAGAAAAATCTTGAGAAAAATACTGGGACCTAAACATAATAGTAATGCTGAGTGCGAATTAAGATCAAACCGAGAACTATATTCGAAAATAGAAAAATTAACAGTTATAATGAGGAAAAGAAGACTGCAATTTTATGGGCACATGTACAGAATAGATACTAATAGATTACGGAAGGGGGTCAAGGCTGGTATGGTCTCAAGGATCTCAGCCTATGCCGGATGGGCTGAGATAATAAAACCTTGAGAAATGCCTCTGCGATCTATCTTAGCAGCTCTGCCAGCAAACCCTACTCCCACGTCCACGAAGGTGAAAGCCGCGTGACCCCTGGGCAATGCAGTTTTTGAGTGTAGCTAACGGGAGAGGATGGAAGGCGAGCCCCCAGCGCCTTAAAACTGGGGCATTCTGGCTAAGGGAAGGAACACCCTGAAATAAAACCCTGGCCCTCCAGGATGGGGGTTGTGCGAAGGGCTGGTAACCCTTCCACATAAAAAGATATATTACTCATAAACCTCAAAGTAAGGAAAGCCGGATGGATCTTATGATGAAAACAAAGGCAAGGTCAAAGGACAAACGATTTGGAATCAAAGACAATTTGAAAATAGGAACGTGGAATGTGAGAGGGATAAATAATAAAGAAAATGATCTGGACAGGGAGTTAACTAGAAAGGGGATCAATATTGCTGTAATTACAGAAACAAAAAAGAAATTGAAGGGAACAGAAGAAATAGATAAATATACAATGATCTACAGTGGAGTGGCACGAGAGAAAAGAGCTGCAGTAGGAGTGGCAATATTAGTGGATAGGAAATGGAAAAATAAAATTGTCAGTTACAATATGATAAGTGAAAGGATTCTGACCCTAAGATTGAAAGTAGAGAGAGGCAACCTAACCCTGATCGCCATATATGCCCCAGAAGAAAACAAACGAGAAGAATCTGAACAATTTTATGAACAGCTTCAAGTGGTGATAGACAGAATTAATAAAAGTGATTTCCTAATACTGGCTGGCGATTTTAATGCCCGCGTAGGAAATAGTCCAATTCCAGAGGTAATGGGGAACAGAGGTGAATACACATTAAATGAAAATGGGAAACTACTGAGAGAATTTGCGTTCTTCAACCAGTTAAAGATTACAAATACATTCTTTACAAAAAAGATATCAATAAATTTACATGGACGGCAAGAGGACAAAGGTCTATCATTGACTATGTAATGGTTAATAAAAAATTAGGTCCAGATGTAGTAGACACCAGTGTACATAGAGGTAGTGATATTTATACAGATCACTATCTCGTTATATCAAAAATAAGAATACTTGCTAAATGGAGGAAAAGAATGATTAAAAACTTACAACAAGATCAAGAAGTTTTTAAGACCTACCTTTTAAAAGATGAAGGAATAAAACATCTATATCAAAGCCGATTACAACAGCGCTTACTGGAAAACCCTACAAATAATGACATCAATAAAGAATGGGGAACTATAGCTTCATCAATACTGAAAGCAACATATGAAGCCATTGGCAAGAAAAAGAAATTTAGAAGAAAAACTGGACTTAAAATGTGGAACGAAGAAATTGCAGAAGCCGTCAAACAAAAGCAAAAGGCTTATCTAAAAATGATACAGGACCAAACCCTAGAAAATGAAAATGAATATAAAAGAAGGAGAAATATTGTTAAGACAATAACAAAGAAGTTGAAACAAGAGGGATGGGATAGATTAATCAGTTCAATAGAAGATGATGTCCATGGTAGACAAGAGATGGCTTATAAACTTATGAAACATCTCAACAAGGATGAAAAGGAAAGTGCTAATATAAATGTAATTGAAGAAGAGGCATGGGTAAAACACTACAGAACATTATGGTACAATAGTAATTATAAAGAAGAAGAAGAGAAAATAGGAATGGACCATGTGGATACTAAAGAAATAGATCCTATAGACATAGAGGAGGTTGATGCAGCACTAAAATCATTTAAAATAGAAAAGCTCGTGGACTAGATACAATTAACTTAGAATTGATTAAATATTGGGGAATGATTCTGAAATTTAGATATTTACACTTAATTAATATGTGTTGGAAAAAGAGAACCATCCCAGAAGAATGGAGGAAGGCCAAAGTTATTTCACTTTTTAAGAAGGGAGATAGGAATTCATGTGATAACTATCGAGGAATTAGTTTATTAAATACGGGATACAAAATATATGCAAAAGTAATAAATAACAGGCTAAAAGTAATAGCAGATGCTCTCCTATCAGAAGAACAATGTGGGTTTATGAAAGGAAGGTCCTGCATAGATAATATATTCTGCCTTAGACAACTACTGGAAAAGAGAAGAGAATTTAATTTAAAGACTTTCATTGCTTTTATAGACTATGAAAAAGCGTTCGATAAAGTAAATAGACAAAAACTATGGGAAATAATGCAAAGAAATGGATATCCACAGCATTTAATACAAGTTATTCAAGGTATGTATAGAAGGACACAAATCGTCTTAGACCTAGGAAATAAACTTACAGAAGAAATAGCAATTAACCAAGGAGTGCGGCAAGGTTGTAGCCTGTCTCCAACACTCTTCAATATATATATAGATGACTTAGTTAGGAAATGGAAAGAAAATGTCCATCCTGGTATAAAAATAAGCAACAACACTTACATAAATACTATGTTGTTTGCAGATGACCAATTTATCCTCCAGGAAAATGAAGATGGACTTCAAAAAGCAATTCATATACTAAACATTATCAGCAAAGATTACAATCTGCAGTTGTCTCGTGCAAAAACGAAAGTTATGGCATGGCAGGGGAAATACCCTATCAGAGTTAAAATAGTGGTAGACAATCAGCCAATAGAACAAGTCTCCAGCTTTACTTATCTCGGATGTGAATTATCATTTAATGAGGATAACGAGGTGAAGAAGAAACTTTACCGATTTCAGTATATGTGTGGAACAATTCGACGAACACTGAAAGGTAAAGCACGAGAGGAGACTCAACTCAAGTTTTATAAAACAATGGCCGTACCGACTCTGCTATATGGCAGCGAAACATGGGTAAATAAAACGCAATACAAAAGCAAAATTCAATCATCTGAAATGAAATTTTTAAGGTCAGTAAAAGGGTATTCCCTAAATGATAGGAGGAGGAACGAGGAAATAAGGGAACAACTGAATATCTCCCCGCTAAATGATAGAATTACCCAAAAAAGGGATAACTGGAAGAACCACGTCCTACGGATGAGAAAGGACAGATTTCCTAAGCTTGCCCTGGAGTACCATCCCACAGGCAGAAGGGACATTGGAAGACCTAGGAAGAGATGGTCGGAAGAATGAGGTCGGAACAGGCTTTTTGGCCTATCCATGAAGAGGAAGTAAGTAAGTAAGTAGATTAAGGAAACAGATCTTCACCTTACTAAACAGATACAAATCCAAACCCGCATGGTTCACTGAAACTGAAAAGGCCATGAAAAATTCTGGAGTGAAAACAGATATAGTAAACAACAGAACACTCTTTAGAGAAGTAATTCAAATGCAGGTTTTCAGGAAATACAGAAATACTTAAAGGGAAGAAAATTGACCCTTGAAGAAAGGAACAACGATCTCAAAGAAATAAGGAAGTTCGGAAGCAAAGAAAATTAAATACAAAGAAACATAGCCAAAGTTGATTTATCGTACCCTCCACATGGGTTATTCGAAAGAAGAAGAAGAAGAAAGCCGGAAGAGGACTGAGGACAAGAAATGGTGAGAGAACTGTAGAATAGCCAGAACGCGTATCGAACCCGCATCCTCTCGCATACCAGGTCCGAATGTTCAGCCATCGTACCTGGTGTTGGTTCCTTCTACATTTTCCAGTACCGGTACAGGTAGTGACGAAACACCCGGAATGCCCGTAAGCTTGATATGACGTCGGAATGACGCGTGGTCCGGAGTGCCTCATTAGCATGCGGTAGCTGGTTATTCAAGTGTGATTTCCTGGGAGCAAGGCAGGCGTGACTCAGTAACGGGTTGGCTCTGACGCTGCGCTGAGGCCTTGAGGTATAATATCCTGATACCTCGTACGATTCCGAAGTTCCGGCGCGATCTTGGGAATGGGCGTCTTTAAATAATCATGCCCCCTTGCACCAACCGTACTTTTAATCTGACATATCCTGGCTCCGTACGGAAGAATAGATTTTTTTTTTTTTTTTTTTAAAGTGATATTTTATGTTTTTATATGTGAAGATCAGTTTGGGTTTAGGAAAAATCGCTGTACAAGGGAAGCAATTTTGTCTTTAAGATTAATACTTGAAGGGCGGATCAAGAAAAACAAAGATACTTTTATGGCATTTGTTGATTTAGAAAAAACTTTTGATAATGTTAGGTGGGAAAAGATGTTCAAAATTTTAAAGAAGTCAGGTCTAAAGTATCGAGATAGAAGAATACTCTATAAACTATATAAGAATCAAGTGGCTATAATAAAAGTAGAGAATCACGAGAGACATTAATCAGTTAAAAAGGGTGTGAGACAAGGTTGTAGTCTATCCCCGTTAATATTCAACTTGTATGTAGAGGAAGCAATAAAGAAAGTAAAAGAAAAATTTCCATGTGGCACAAGTGTTCAGGGAGAAAAAATCAGTATGCTACGATTTGCTGATGACATTGTATTGTTAGCAGAAAGGGCTGAGGATATTGAGGAATTACTGAATGGCATGAACAAAATACTGAAGGAAGATTTTGGCCTGAACATAAATCAAGGTAAGACTAAAGTGATGAAATGTAGCATAAATGATACAAAATACTAGCAAATTAAATATAAAAATAGGATCGGGTGCAATAGGAGAAGTGAATTCTGTTATTTGGGTAGCAAAATTGCAACCAATGGCCGAAGCAGGAATGATGTTAAAAGCAGAATAGCACTAGCAAAAAGAGCCTTCATGAAAAAGAGAAATCTTTTAGTTTCAAATATTGATCTAGGAATTAGAAAAAACTTTTTAAAACTCTTTGTGTGGATCACAGCACTTTACGGTAGCGAAACGTGGACTTTAGGAACACCGGAAAGAAGGAAAATTGAAGCTTTTGAAACGTGGTGCTACAGAAGAATGCTGAAAATTAAGTGGACAGACAAAGTAAGAAATGGCCGAGTTTTGGAAATGATGGGTGAGGAAAGAAGTTTGTGGAAGAAGCTTACAAAAAGAAGAGACAGCTGGTAGGTAATATTTGGAGACATGCTGGATTGGTTAGTTTGCTGGTGGAGGGAACGAACTGTAGAGGAAGACAGAGATTAGAATATATGAAGCAGATAATTGAGGACGTGGGTTGTAAGGTATATGTGAAGATGAAGAGGTTAGCACAAGATAGGAAGGGATGGAGGATTGCATCAAACCAGTCGAAAGACTGATGACAGCAAAAAAAAATTATTGTTTTTGTTACCATGAACCAGTGGACAGTGTAATTTGTGTTCTGTATCATAAGTGTATTTCTGTTAGTGGAATACATTGATCAGCCAAAACATTATGACCACCTACTTCTAGCATATTGGTCCACCTTTCGAACCTAATACAGCAGCGATTGGCGTAGCGTGGATTCTACATGTCCTTAGTAGGCTTCAAGAGGTATCTGACACCAGATTTCTACGCACAGGTTATGAAATTCCCTTAAATTATGGGCCAGCAGTTTGTGGGCGCGGCGGCTGGGAACGAGCATCTCGGAAACGGATAGGCTGGTCGACTGTTCACGTGCTACTGTAGTGAGCATCTATGGAAGGACGGTGAAACCACGAGTAGGCAACAATGTGGTGGACACTCATGCCACATCTCAGAACGTATAAGTCGGAGACTTACCCGCTTTGTGAAGCAGGATAGGGAGTACTGTGGTAGATCTGATTGAAGAGTACAATTCTGGTGCTTTCAGAAGTGTTTCAGAGCACAAGAATCGCGATTCTGCCACAAATCAGTCTCTAACCTGATTTACGGAGCGGGCAAGCCTCCGACCTCCACGTTCTATGATGAGGTGTGGGTGTCCACCACAATGTCGCCTACTCGAGGTTTCACCTTCCTTCAAACACTTGCCATAGATGTTTAATAAAGTAGCACGCGAACCGCCGACCAGCCTTTCCGTTTCCGAGACGCTCGTTCCCAGGTGCCAAGCCCAAAAACCGCTGCCCAGTAATTTAATGAAATTTTCGTAACCTGTGCATAGAAATCTGATGTCATATACCTCTGGAAGCCTACCAAGGACTTTTATAATCCATGCTACGCCGAATCGCTGTTGTATTGCGTTTGATAGGTGGACGAATATGTTAAAAAGTTGCTGGTCATAATGTTTAGGATGATCAGTGTATTTCATTTGACCTCACATAATTAATGGACGCTCCCTCAATTCAGGACAACTACTTCAGCTGATGATGAGAGCGGAGGTATTTGTAAACGTATGAAAAAATTATCTAGCTCCCAGTGAACGCTGTATCATTTGCTCTTGTTTTTGCGGTGATCTTTCAATGTTGTGAAGGTTTGCTTTCAGTGCCTGGATTTCATTAAATTTGTATCTATTTCTTATAGAGAATGAATCGACAAGACTATGTTGCACCATTACGCAGGCAAAGACTCTATTTTCATTTTAAAAAAAATTAAATATGTGTCGATATCATAAATATTTTTGATATGTGAAAAGAAACTTGCTAAGTTTTTTTTTTAATTTGCGAATAAGCGATTTCATACCAGGAATCTCCTCTTTGATTAGTTCATTAATGTCCAAGATTGACCTTTTTAAGAATTAATATTACATCTCCATCACCGCAAACAACCAACTGCCAGAATATTGACCTGTCTCGTATCAGATGTCGTCAAACTTTTTTTATGGTCTTACGCCTCGTAGACATAGAGGTCCAGTTGCATTTTGGAGGCACCATCACGAGAGTCGCTTGGAGAGATTTCGGGAAACCATGGAAAACCAAAATCAGGATAGCCGAAAGGGAATTTGAACCAGCGTCTTCCTAAATATTGGGCGCAAATGTTATAGCTCATCCACCGTGCTTGGACCCTTCAAAATTAATCAACCAGAGTGTTGTAGTATGGGAATGGAGTAGATAGTCGAATTCTGTGTTGGAATGGAGATTTTATACGTTTATCTTGATGTATATGCACAGAGTAACAAGGATTATTTAGGGCAGAAGTGATAGAGAGAAGTGTTGTTTGCTTTGTCTGATAAGATAACGCTGATATCGCGACGCATACGTGGTACTTACCACAGTTTTTTTAAAATAACAATATTATCTCCTTCAAAATAGTTCCCTTTGGCAGCTATACACCGGCGGATTCGTAGTTTCCACTCTTCGTAACAGCACTGGAAGGCTTCAACTGGTAGGTCTGTTACCTGGTCGGTCACAGTCTTTTGAATGGTTCTCCAGAGTTCCAAAATGACGTCCTTTTAAGAGATGTTTCAACTGCTGGAAAAAGAAAAAGTCACAAGGATTTGAATCAGGTGAGTACGGGGGTTGAGGAACAACAGGAATGCGTTTTGAGGTCAAAATTCACTGATGGAATAAGCCGTGTGACACGGGGCATTGTAATGATTAAGCACGTCTGGTCTCACACGAATCACTCTGTTCCTGAGCCTTTCAAGAACACCTTTATAAAATACTTGGTTGACAGTTTGTCTTGGAGGAACAAATTCTTTATGCACGATATCCCAACTGTCAAAAAAGCTAATCCGCATTGGTTTGATCTTTGATTTGTTCTTTCGATTTCTTTGGTCGAGGAAATGACGCAGTGTGCCACTCCTTGCGATTGAAGAATTCTTGATCATTGTCAATCCTCTCAAGATCAACGCACAAGTTTCTTCGAGTGTCCTTATTTTCAGTTGTGAGGTTTATGGCACCATTTTGGCACAAACCTTTCGCATGTCCAAATTGTGTGTCGAAATTTGAAGTACGGTGTAAGTGTTTAAATTTAACTGTTCATTCATCATCCTTATTGTTAAACGACTGTCTGATCTCACAAGAGCCCTCACATGCTCAACGCTTTCGTCATTTTTTGAAGTTGAAGGTCTTCCTGAGCGAAGTTGATCTTCAACGTGTGGTCGGCCTTCTAAAAATGATTTGTGTCAGCGGAAAACTTTGCTCCTGATAAGCAATGTTCGACATAGGCCTATTTCAACTTTTCAAAGGTCACACTCGCGGGTCTCCAAGTTTAACAAAAAAACTTGATTGCACAACGTTGCTCCAAATTCCGATGCTCCATTTTTGCAACACACAACTTCACTGATGTCACTGTCAAAAATAATATTTCGGCTGAACGGAGTTGAAACTCGGACTGAACGTGTGGAAGGGATGAACAATCCGGTCCGGTCTGTAACAGAAATTATTCTACAACAGATAGTTGAACGAGAATTGACGGGTACTAGCGGTTATCGATCGGTAGACGATCCGAGGCAGTGCCTGCCACTTCCGAAGATCAGATACAAGTGGGAAAAGTTACAAGTAGTTCGCTGCAAGGTGAACTTAGCCGCGTATGCGATCTCCGCCACGCGCGGCATATTTTTGCGTGAGCGGACGCCGGCAGTTTCCGTTAGGATGATCCAGCGTTTTCTTGCACGTACGCCACCGGGTCTTAGACTTAGTGAACTTAAATAAAAATCTTCAATATTTAAAATATGTCACTACAGCGGGATTCGAACTCGCGTCCTCCCGTTTACCCACCAAATATAAACATTACATATTTGTATCGTATTAATTTATAATCATGTGATATTTTCTCGCCTATCTTAAACTTGTTGTTGAAACACCTTTATTCTGTAATCTGTTTCAACATCCAAAGCAGTTAACATTTTTTACGGTTTTAGGACAAAGAATTCATAGTCAAGTAATGCTTTGTAGCCTCCTTTTTGGAGATCCCGGAGGTTCGAACCCTCACCCCTGGACATAAGGTAAAATTAATTTGACACTACACAAGATTTTTGTTTAAAGCAACATCCTTTTAAATTTGCTCGTGCTGTTTAATGAAGATACAACAATTATATTATTACCAGAAACGGTTTTTAAATTTTTTCTTTTCTGAGATGGGTTTGTAGTTTTCTCTAGAAATACCACAGTAGTCAAATATGAGAAAATTAATGTGAGCCAGTTGCTATCAAACAGCACTGTAATGAGCAGCACGGAGCCCTCTTCGATTTGGTCGCCGTCTATGCTGAAGGCAGCCTCTCTGCCCACCGAAAAGTCTTGCATTTCGGCTCCGGAGTCGGCGTTGTTGATACTTCCGGTGTCGATGGAGTTAAAGGCGGTTTTTTCCTCATTTTTCTCAAAATAAATCTCATTGGTGAGCTCCTTCACGTATTACGCAAACAACTGTTCGCGATGGGTTCCACCCCGTCTTACAGAGGAACAAAAACTCTCATAAAAAACAGTTCTTCTGAGTTGCTGCAACGTTTTGAAGTTGAGGCGGAAAGCTTTCTTGTCCCGGATTGTCACCATTTTGAGCCCGAAACAAAACTGCAGTCGATGGAATGGCGCCATCTTGACTCTCCACAGAAGAAAAAATTTCAAAGCAGCTGCTTCCTCTGGTAAGGTCATGGCCACTGTGTTTTGGAACTATGACGGTGTCATACCTATTGATGTGATGCCGAGAGGCACTACCATTAATTCTGAGTCATATGTGAACACATTAACCAAACTCAAGAAGCGCTTCCAGCGACTTGGACGCCATAAGAACCCAGGTGATTGTTTGCTTCAACATATTAACGCACGCCCCACACAAGTTTGAGGACGTTGGAACACATCACCAAGCAGGGTTGGACAGTGTTACCCCTTCCACCCTATAGCCCTGACCTAGCTCTATCAGATTTTCACTAGTTTTGGCTATTGAATAATGCCATTCGTCGGAGACATTTTGAGTATGACGAAGAGGTGATTAGCACAGTGAAGAAATAGCTTCGTGAACAGAACAAGGTGTGGTACCACCAGGGCATACTCGCTCTTGTGTCTCGCTGGAGGAAAGATTACGTGGAAAAATAGGGAGTGCAGAAGAAACATCATTCTTTCTTGTGTATAAGTTTCACTGTGTTCGATAAATAATTGTTGAAGAAAAAAATGTTGTGCATTAGTTTCTGGAACACAATCGTATAATGAAGTATTCATGGGTGTATCGCCGAATTGTGTTGTAAAAACACCATGCCTCCGCCGTCTTTGTTACGTGTGAATTTCATGTTTTTACAGCGCAATCCGTCCATGAGGACTTCATTGCAATTATACGCCGAGAACGTCTCCTTTCTTACATAAAAAATTAATTTCCACTCTAAAAAAGTCGTTACGCCACTTAAAAGCAAAACTGAAATACTTGACAGTTTGTGTCTTTTAATAAGAATGAGTTAACCACAAGATCAATCAAGAAATCAGGAGATATAATAATGAATCCCACAAAAACAATTCTTGTAAAAATAGACCAAGTCTCGTGCTTGTGCAGCGACATAAAGTTATGAGATCTTGTTCTGAGCCAAGTCTACACTTAACACAGTATATTCACTTCACTTTGTGAAATAGAATAGTTTCTCTCGGTTTTATAGATTGGTTATTAAAAGTAAAAAAAAAAGAATCTGGTGTCTTGGCCATTATGCATACCACATTTACAAACTGATATGATTTATTGTAAGGACCTAAGACTGAATATTTTGAATTTTTGATTAATTATTTAAAAATTGGTTTAGATTTTAAAAAAATTTAAAGCTGGAAATATTCTTAAGACAGGCTAAAAGAATTTTAAAGTCGTTTTGCCAATTAAAATATTGTTAAATGTTAATTTTTATAATTTAACATTAAAATTGATTTATTAATTTAATTAATAGACGTTTATTTATTTAATTTGTTCACAGGAGGCCAAAATGGAGTTACGTGACTTATGCACACTCCCTTTCCTGTAGATGTGTAAATATTAGGATATGGAGCTTGTTTCGTATTAAATATGTTCTCAGATGAAAACTAACGTACCAGGAGTTTGCTATTTGGTTGATAGCTAATATTATCTGTCGTACAGGTGATTTATTATGTTTTCATATGCAGACATTATAAACGAACATCAATTTTTGTTTTTCTTCGAGATCCAATTTCACATCGGCACAGCAAATGTAATTCAGATTTGGCGCTTCAAGCAGAGATCAATGACGACCAGCGATTGCATGGAGTATACAATATACTGTTGGCAGCATGGAGGAAGGGAATACTCCATGGTTGGCAGCATGGAGGAAGGAATAAATGGAGGAGAAGTGACGTTAAATCGGTGAAGCAAGCACTAAACTCTCCCGCATGGTGGCAGCACCGGCAGCGACCATATGGCGCTTCCCAACAATTAAGGTGTTCACATTGTGGTAGATGCAGTGATTATTTCATTTAGTATTGTGTATAAGTGTTTAAAAATGCCAGCTTGTGTTGCGTACGGTTGCACAAATAGGCCAGACAGGAAAGAACCTGGAATATCATTTCATAAGTAAGTTGAATTGTAATTATCGTTGTTGAAGTGAGCGGTAGACACCGCAAACATTGCAGCACGTCTATAAATATTTAGTCATAGCTCTCAATGGGATGACTTTGTTCTCAAATTTTTCTTGGTGTAGTGTAGAAAATCAGCAAACTTGCTATTTTGCACATAATAGACTAGCATTATTTTTTAACGAGTGTTTAAAATGAGATTTAAAGGGGCGTGTTTTACTTCGCGATTCAGTGAATTTACTATTACGATTTCTTTCGTCACGTTGCTGATTATACTGACAATGGATGATGAAATTAACTGTTATGTGAAAAGCTGTGAGTTTTCTTAATTTTTTAAATAGCTATTTCAGGCCATTGACTTAGGTTATTTTTAAAGCTTCATATAACACTTGTTTCTGTTTGTAAATACGTCTATACCTATTTTTACCGATTTTGAAATCTTTTTCATCTATTTATGTCGAAACAGGTTCATGAAGAAATAAAAATGGGCTTCATAAATAAAGAAGTTATTGGCCTTTGAACAAAATCAATTTGGGGAATGTGTTTCTAATTTAGTCTCTTTTTTTTTGTACAACATTCTCCCCCCCCCCCTCCCCCGTATCTAAATCTAACTGAGAGATAATTTTTTTACAATTGTCCTAATAAGTAGGGCTGTGAAATTAGACAACACATCTTGATCAAGAGAATGTTCATTAAGGTGACTGAATAAACATTTTATTTCTGGTACCAGCCTACAAAATGTCTGGGTTCTCTCCCTAGAGTGGGTCCTCTTACTTTTTTTCTGGTCTAGGACACATTTCAGACTAACCACAAGTGGTAGTAATAAAACTGAAATATCCATTCTGCATGTCAACCATGTAATCATTGTGGCTTTGACAGAATTAATTTTTGGTCCAGCCTGCATCCAAACCTAAACCCCTCAATTTGGATGTTGTATATCCCCCAAACTAAGCAAGATATCGAAAACATTTATTCCTTATTATCGAGTTTTTTCGTCGTGTTACATCAGAATCCATCATTAAATTTGACTTTTGCGAAATTTTTCTTCTGCATTTCAACTCACTTTTGAGACAGTATATCTCGAGAACTAGGTAAAATATCGAAAAATTTTACTCTTTATTTTTTATTTATCTCGTCTTTTTAAATAAAAATTCATCATAAAATTTGACTTTGAATAATTTTTTCTTCTGAATTTCAACCAAAACCATTTCACATTTGAGACAGAATATCTCGAAAACTAAGCAGGATATCAAAAATTTTATTCTTCATTTTTTATTTGTCTCATCGAGTTACATAATAATCCATCACCAGATTGCGGCGTCACGTTTATCCTAGAGTCCCTTTGAGGTGTTTGTACATACTCCCCGTGTTTGTTGGGAAGCGGTCAAGCTCCCACCACTCCGGCCATGCCCCCCCACTCCTCCGCCGGCCTGCTTCACTCCCATGCGTGGTAAAGGTCTCTTGCGTCGTCTCCATATTATTCCTTCCTCCATGGTTGGCAGCACAGTTGTCAAGGATGTTAACCTGTAGCATCAAGGATTTCTGTAGTTATTGGTTTTTGTGTTGAATTACGTCTAAGGCGTTTCCTGGAAGATAGTGGACTAGCGGTAATGTGATTGTTGTATTGGAGAAGTTTTCCTGCAGGGTGAAGTAGTGAATTCGAGATCTGATATCACGAGGAACGAAAGTACCAAAGGTAAGGATCGGAATAATTGCTCAATGAAGTTATAAAACACGCACAAGACATTAGTTTCTTAAATGGTGATTACAAGCGTCAAATATTTTTTGTGTATTTTATTTGAAGATTTTGTTAATTCGTATCAACCAAGAAAGAATATTGTATCTCTCCAGGCGATATGACTTTCTTTACATTAAAATTGAATTAGAGATTTTTTAGTTCTTCAGTGAAATAAATTAATCGTGATGTATGTAATAAGAGTTTTTGCAAGTGTGTTTCACTGAATACATGTAAGTTAAACTAATTGTCTTATGAAATGGTGCCAAACGATAGGAGACATACTCAAAAATATGTTAAAGGACATATGCTTTCATTGGGTATGATAATCTTTACATCACACATAAATTAATTTTATCATAATTTCAAGACTTGTAGACATAATTTGGGAAACCTATTTGCTATTTGCTTAGCACAGTTTATTAGAGGTAGGAGACGATAAGATACAAGGAACAGGAAGGAATTCAGCCATAGACTTTTGAATGAACAATCTGAGCATACATCTGGATTGGTTTGGATGTTTCCCCTTGTTTTATTGATAGATATCTTACTTACAGTTTTGTTCAGTAGGTATACACTGCATGTTTAATCTGTTATGACATGCTTCAATCAGTTTTTGGAATGGAGGAAGAGGGAGCCTTCATTTTTCTTCAACCTACATGTTTTAATTCTGTTCGTTGGTAGTAGTCTCAATCTTGTTTTTTAATCTTTGTTTTTGTTTCTCGTAGGATGTTGGTTGTAAGGGGTACTGATGAATATGTTGAACATTTCACTTAAGACATTACAAAAAATTGAAGATGTTTGAAACACTGAAGTAATTGTATAGGAAAGTTACCACCATTAAAATCCATCAATAATAATAGCCTGATGAATGTTGAGAAGCATTACACCTTTAGTATGTTTGCCAATATTATTAATTTTTTCTCATTCTTTGTTTTACAGAAGCAGAACATAAAAAAATGAGCAAGGGTGTGGCGCCATCTGCTCCTCTGCCTGACTTTGAAACGAACACTTTTCAGTCTTATCCTCCGCCACCATCTTATGACCAAGCTGTAAGCTCCTCTTATGTGCCGCCACTTCCTCAGAACTATGGACCTCCTTCCTCACAGTTACCATATCCAACTTCGCCACAGGAACATTATCCACAGCTGCCAACAGGCTATCCACCAGGACAGCCTTCCTATCCAATGCCACAACCTCAAGGATGTAAGCATAACCATTTTATTTTTATGACATTTGGGATTTTTTTCCTATGTAATGTAATACTTTAAAATACTCCCAATTTAATTTTTATCTTTTATGAGTGTTAAAAAAATCGATCAGTTACTCTGTATAGAACATTCTTAAATGAGTGAGTTTATCAATGTTCTTTATTCCATTTGACAGTTATATATTTGTGGGTAATTTCACATTAAAACTGATTCTTTCAATCCAAATGTCATCTCAGCTATTTGTATCTGCATTACATCTTGTGATGGATGGTAGGTAGCCACCAGAAATTTTGAAATAGGATAGCATAATTTTTGTTTACTATGACAGAGGACTATGCAGAGCAAATAGAAGAAAAATAGTCACAGTCAAATACTACAATCGAAAGCAACTAATTATTCTCCTGATTAGTTTTGACTAGATGACCCGTGCGAAAATTTTGCGAATTAAATGCGATAAATAGTGAGGTTGAATGCTTGTAATATACTGAAAAATAGAACCGTACTTTTGTAGCGAATATTTATTTTTTTAGTGTAATAGGTGCGCGTCAAAATACTTACAACATATTACGAAACAGTTAGGAAAATTTAAAACACTGTATTTACGACAAACTGTCACTGACCTTAACAGAATACAACCAACCTGAACAAAATGAACACAACATATCAACATCTCTGTAATATTTGTTGCTGTGCGAATAAAATGTTTACATTTGAATTGTATAGCAAACCGAAAGTGTTTCCATAACAGAAAAAAATTTCCGAAAAGCTACTTATTGAATAAAACAAAGTTTATTGACATCTCTGTGATATCTACTGCTGCAATCTAGGGACTTAGCTCTGAACTTTCTCATACGCGCTACCACTTTAAGCACATAATTCCAAAAAATTCTTTCTTAATTTATGATTTTACCTAACTGGAGACCTTAATCGTTTAAAACGATATGATATTTATCGATTTAAGCTACGTATCGAAGAAGATAAATAACTTGAATTTAAAAAAAAAAAAAAAAAACACTGTAGAAAAAATACTGATACTTTTGCACTTTAAGGGTCGAATTCCAAAAAAAAATTCTTTTATGAAATATGGCGTGACAAAAGCAGTCATCTTGGTCTTTAAAATGATACCTCATTTCTCGATTTCGGTTAGCTATCAAGCGAAGTAAAAAAAAAGTTCTAGAAATTACGATATTTTTGCCCGTTAAGGGTTGAATTTGGAGAATGTTTTTTCTTAAAATATAATGTGACCAAAGCGGATAATTTAATATTTAAAATTTTATTAATTTCGATTAGGTATCAAGGGAAATAAATAGCCCGTGACAGAAAAATGCGTTGTGTAAATATTAATACTTTCTTAAAATGTGATGTAACGGAACTTAAGACCTTACAAAGACCTCAGTCTTTAAAATTATACCTCGTTTATCAATTTTGTTGAATTATCAAGGGAGATAAATGACTCGAGATACAAAAATGCATTTTAGAAATCCTGATATTTATGCCCTTTAAGAGTTCAGTTCTTAAAAAATTCATTTCTTAAAATGTGATGTTATCACTGCGGTAACCTTAATTTTTAGAATGATACTACATTTATCTATTTCGGTTAGATATTAATGGAGATAAATGGCTCGTGAAACAAAAATGCGTTGCAGAATAATTTATACTTTTTCCCTTTAAGGGTTGAATTCCAAACACATTCTTTCTTAAAATATGATGTCACAAAGCTGAGACATTACTCCTCATAATCCTACTTCATTTATCGATTTTGGTTAGATTCCCAAGGAGATAAATGGCTCAAGACACAAAAAATGCATTTTTTAAAAAAATGACATTTTGCTCTTAAAGAGTCGATTTTCGAACAATTCCTTTCTTAAAATATAATGTTACCATGGCGGAGACTTTAGTCTTTAATATGATACCTCATTTATCTATATCGGTTAGATATCGAGGGAGATAAATAACTCGTGACACAAAAATGCGTTGTAGAACCATTTATACTTTTTCCCTTTAAGGGAAAATTTCCAAAAAATTCTTTCTTAAAATATGATGCCACCAAAGCTGAGACATTATCCTCATAATCTTACTTGATTTATCGATTTTAGTTATATATCCAGGGAGATAAATGGCTCGAGGCACAAAAAACGTATTTTAGAAAAATCGACATTTTTGCCCTTTAAGGGTCGAATTACGAAAAATTCCTTTCTTAAAACATTATTTTACCACGGCGGAGACCTTAGTCTTTAATATGATACCTCATTCATCTGTATCAGTTGGATATGAAGTGAGATAAATGGCTCGTGACACAAAAACGCATTGCAAAAATATTGATACTTTTGCCCTTTAAGTGTCGAATTCCGAAAAAAAATTTGTCTTAGTATATGACATCACTAAAGCGGAGATGTTAATCTTTAAAATTATACTTTATAAAGCAATTTCAGGTAGGAATTGAGGGAGATTAATTACTCGTATCCCAGAAAATAGCATTTTAGACATGTTGAAGATTTTGCCCTTTAAGGGTAGAATTCCGAAAACTTTCATTCTTAAAATATGATGTGACCAAAGTGGAGACCATAAGCTTTAAAATGACACCTCATTCATTGATTTCGGTTAAGTATGAAGGAAGATACAGGCTTGTGACAAAAAAATACCTTATAGAAATAATATATATGATGATCTTTTACAATGGTGGGGGATTCTATCATTACCGTGGTGCCACAATCTGATGATTGATTATTATAGAACTCGATGAGACAAATTGAAAGTAAGGAATAAAGTTTTTTGATATCTCGCTTAGTTCCCAAGATATCGTATCTCAAAATTGATATAATTAGGTTGAAATACGGCCTGGACCAGAAGAAAAATTTCTGTATAGCCAAATTTCACGATTAATTTGTATGTAACGAGAGAAATGGAAAAGAAAGAATAAAGTTTTTTGATATCTCCCTTAGTTCTAGAGATATTGTAACTCAAAAGTGAGGAGGTTAGGGTGAGATCCGGCCTGTACCAGAATTTTTTTTTTTCTCCATATCTACACAATGGAAATGCACTATAGGTGTTTTATTTTCTTCCTAGTGATTGTTGCTAGGTTGAAATACGGCCTGGACCAGAAGAAAATACACCAAAAGAAGAAGGAACTGTACCTACCTATGACTGATTTTTAACATGTTATGTCTCAAAAACCAAGCGAGATATCAAAAAATTTTATTCTTTATTTTCAATTTGTTTCGTCGAGTTCTACAAGAAATCATCATCAGATTTTGGAGCCACAGTAATGATAGAACTGCCCAGTGATGGATTTCAATGGCATGCTGTTCATGGTAGATTGGAATTTTTGCAATTCGTTGAAGCTTGACTTGTACCATGGGCATATGAAGCGAGGGGGGGGGGGGCTGCTGCCCCCCTAGAAGAAAAATCGAGTCGCCTTCAGTACGCTTCGACGAGTGAAGAACTGGCTTGGGAGCACTATGGGAGAGGAAAGATTGATTGGATTATGCCTGATCAGTGCGCATAAAAATTTCGTGAAAGTACGTCGTGTGATATTGAGAAATTTAGTTATTGAAATTTTTCTGAGAACCCGAGATGATTAACGTTTACATAAAAAACTATAATTGAGTTATGATCTTGTTTAACTGCATAGTAAGCCCTTGGAGCAACGATTATATAACCACAGGTATAAATCACAGGAAAGATTAAATTGTGAAATAATGAAAGTAATAACTGAAAAAATAGGTGAAAAAATGATAATTTTTTAAAAAAATATCGATTTTAAAAAAAAAATTAAATAAGGTCTATAAATATATATATATATATATATATATATATATATATATAACTTTGATGAGTGTTGGGTGTATTTTATCTGTCCTTTCCATATAAATATTGCCTCCCGGCACTTTCTTTCCATTGTTACTTTGTTCTCGTATATAACCAACATCCATTTGCACACTATGCACATAACCTTGCATTTTTTTAAATTTTTTTTTGCAATTTAATAGAGATTGCTCTTCACTGTACGATACTGAAATACCAATATCCTGTAAACCTCTGAAAAGTTGTCAGATATCTTTCTTCTTTATAGATAACTGCATTAACAGTGAACAATTTTGAACTGTCATTAATGTCATCTTATTGATGGAGTATAGAAATTAAAAATATTCCTGATGAGATACTCATTGTAACTTCTTGATTATTAGAGAATGTCTACAATTAAGTAGTGCACCTTTTGAACTAAAAATCTAGCCATTCATAAATATGTTCATATATTCAGTGCACTGGGGATATAGCTAAGTAACAATTGTATCATTCATATAGTAGTTAAGAACTATGTGAAAATCTGTTAAACATCACCAAGTTGTGACCCCTTATCGATAACTTTCATCACATAAGGAGAAAATAGAACTAGTTTTGTTTTGTATAATTTTTTCTTCTTAAATCAGTGTTTGTTTCACCTAAGATTTTTTTCATGTTGTTGCAGTTACCTGCTCCATAACTCTTGTAGTTTGGTGACTGGTAGGGGAAGGGGCTTGCAAAACTGGTGAAGAAATCAAAAAGTAAACTGGTGAAAATGAATCTGAGACTAGAAGGTGACAATGTATGATGTAACCGAGTATAAAAAATTAATACATAAGCAATAATTCCACAGATGGGGTCAGCAGAATATGCTGCTCCCAGGATGTTTTGATTGACCATTGTCAATCCAAGTGTGGAGGGTGTGGTGGATGCAAGACTAACTGAGATAACTCACTGCGAAGTTGTTACCTACAGTATACAGACTAGTAGTTGTATTCAGTGGTGTAGCTATCGGAGGGCTAGGCGGTGCCATGCACCAGGGCCCCCAAACTAAGCTCAGGGGCCTCAAGACTTTTTTATAAAAAGGTTGTCGCATCTAACCTGAGGGCCCCAATATATTTTGTTTGCACCTTGGCCCTTGTTAACCTATCTACGCCACTGGTTGTATTGTGGGTCTGGTTTTATTTTGGGCAGTGTAGCAATACTCTCTTATATAGGATACTATCCATGAGACCATCCTTCATCTGTAATCATGTAGCACCTCCTCATTTGTCTAACCCAGACTAGGTATTGTACACTGCATCAAATATAACAATCTCCAATATGGCTATTACAGTTAAGGATCTGACTTAAAATCTGCTCAGTGACTTTCGAACCTTAATATTAGTTTATTACACTATTTCTCAACCTTTTGTCAGTCCAAGCACCAGCAAAATGTCAAAAATAATTATGTATGCTTCTATTTCATATGAATCTAATTTTTACATATGTGCATATTATTGAAAATTGGGAGATTGTAGCATTATTACAAAGTGTGGTGGGTGAGCAGTTAATGTTCTGGCCTCACAATCAGGAGGACGGCGGTTCGAATCCCCGCCTGGGCATCCAGATTTGGTTTTTTCCATGGTTTCCCCAAATCACTCCAGGCAAATGCTGGAATGCTTCCTACAAAAAGTCATGGCCGAATTCCTTCCTGTTTCTTGTTCCCAGTCCCATCCCGCCTCTAGTGACCTCGATTTCGACAAGGCTTTAAGCCATAAGTAAAAGAAAAAATTGTGGCATTATTGTAGATCTAAAAGCATTTTTTGAATTCCTACAGGAACAAAGTTATGAAATTAGAAGTGAACTATTAAAGTTAATTATTTATTGAACAGACTCTTAATATTTATTAGCCAAATGAATAATGTTATGAACTAACTAGGAGTGTGTTCACTACAGAAGAGAAAGAAAACGCCTGATAACACTTTGCAGCTACACACTGTTAAATTAATTTTGTTATATTGTCTAATTCCATTAGAATTAAATTTTCAATACTCTGCCTGCGGACCACATCCCATCTTTATGGACCACAGATTTAATATCTCTGGTTTATTATGTTATGTGCCTGCTTATGATAAATTTAACCCCCCCCCCTCTCTATTGTGAAATTCTTCCGAATTATCGTATAGGACCTTTGAAAACTTGGATCTCTTGACTGTTCAGTACTTCAGTAACATCCCTATTGTTGATGCTGCGGCAGATAAGTATATGAAAACAAACTTATTATACAGCCTTAAAAAAAATTCTTTTCTGGGTTAAGATATCGTACACACATTAGTACACACACACACACACACACACCTATGTCCATGCGAGCAAATGCTAGACCGTTTATTACTTTATTTATTTGCCATGTCAGTAGTTGACTCCACACTAAAAAAGGTAAAAAAAAATAAAAAATTAGTGCTCTATTTGGTATGTATGAGGTCATTGAAGTAAGCATGAATTTACCTTTTATTTTCTGATTTCTAGATGTACATCCAGCAGTTCAGCCACAGGTAGCACAACCCGTACCAACGGTAATACAACAACCTACACCTCAGCCTCAGCAGGCAGTTACCACAGGTATTAACATAACTTTGTGAGCAGTTTATAACACAAAAATTATGTTTTTTATTGTCTAGAAATATATCCATTAACTTCTGGTTGACATTTTAAAACTAAATCATAGCTGACCATTCCTTCTTTTGAGAAAACAGTTATTTTCACTTGTGCACTAGTCTTCCGTTACGAGTCTTAAAATAATCACCAGCCAACTGGCTCTATCTCATTCCATTGCTTTTGTGTGGAATGGTTCCATAAGTTTCTGGTGACACTAAAGCACATAAGTTAAAAGAAAAATTCTGGCCTTGTTTTGAATACAGTCCCCACCAAGTTCCACATAATTCTTTTCCAGTACTTTTGTGCCGGTAACAAAGAAGTTGATGCTAATGTATATCATTCCATCATCTGACTTGAAATGTGAAACAGAAAGGTTAGAAACCTGAGGTCGCCAAGTGCAGTTACAGCAGACACCTACTGATATAAGGAAGGTTACACTGATTGTATTTACTTTTATTTTCATCTTATGTGAGACAGTAAATAATCTTGGATAGCAGCGTAGATGATTGTTGCTACTTTAGAGAAAAGATTCAGATCCTGTTTCTCAAAACCGAGAGCTTTCTGTATTAGAGAATCCACCAACCAGCAATTTAATTTCAAACTTCTTTAAAACAAAAGGTGCTTCTTTCTTGTATTGATCTGTTCAAGTATTCTTCTTGTATCAAATTGCAATTAAATCAAGAAATATCTATTGGCTTATCAATAAGATGAGCACAAAAGAACAGTTAGTACTTGTATCATAAATATAAAATACTGGGATTCTGGGATTCTGGTATCACTGTAAACTATAGTGACAATCAGCGAGGGTTGTGACAGAATTGGTATGGTGCAAATTTTGAATTTATGGTTCGAAAAACGTGCAATTCAAACAAAATTTGAGTTGTTACGTAATTTTTTTTATATCTCTGGGGGGGGGGACAGTTCTGAACATACACAGCAATTGTTTTGAGTATTGTGCAATCAGTCATATTGATTATTGTAATAATTTGTTAGGTCCTTCAGTTGAGAAACTCGCTATACATTGTTGTAAATTGGTATAAATTTATCCTCCCCTTACTTTACTTTCAAGGAGCAGCAAGAAATCAGTTATTTTCTTCTCTCCCAAAAATCTTATATTTACTGTCCTGCCTTTAATTAAGGATCATATAATAAGGTTTTTGGTTTGAATTTCTCCACAGTTGCTTCGTATCCTTCATTTATACACCCAGAAACTCCTGATTGTAACTGACTGAACTATATTGTAGCTTTTGACTATTTGTGAACTCCTTTTTGAAATAGTTTCTGTCAATTCTGTGTATGGCATATTTTTGTAACAATATGCAATAATTTCAAGTTGATCTTCCAGTGATGATATTCTTTGGATAAAACTGTTTTTAGACTTCACAAGGGGAACCATAATGGCTTTACATTAGAGACAGAAATCTGCTACTTTTACTCCATTTATGTAGTAAGAACTATAGAACTGTCGGATGTGTTAAACCAATCAAAGGATAGGTTGTTTTTTTTTGAATGGTTGTATATCAAATGGTTACAGTTAACTCGTTCAGCATTATGTCCATTTGTTTGCTGTGTACAAAATATTTAGCTGGAACTGCATGTTCTCCTTCTGTTAAATAGTAGCAAAGCTGCCATGTTAAGCAATTATTTTCCCATGTAAATCCTGTCAACTTGCATGTCATTTCTTGTGCTAACTTTTCCTTATAATTCTTGGAATGTATTAACAATTAAAGAAGAAAAAATGGAATAAGTCATTGATGTAGTTCTATTTACAACTAAGAGCCTATCAAGCTGAGAACTTTATTGTAGTAATTATTATTTAATGAATGGTGATTAAGTATGTGCTCTGGTGGTAATTTCCTTCCATACCTATTTTCACATTTCATTTTTATATTATTATTATTTTAGCACCAAATTTTGTCAGTTTGATTTCCTCATCTCCTACGTTTCTTTTACAAATTTTAATTTTATGTTCTTTCAGTTTATTTGCTTAATTTTTAATGAAACTGATAAATATTGGATTGCAGAACTGTCAAAAAAATTTAATTTATAGATCATAATAATCCATACATGATTATCATTGTATCATATATTCCGAACCAAAACCTTCTTTTAGCTTATACTAAAGAAAATGGATACAGGAGTTTTATTTTCAACTTAGTTCTTTTCTGATTTTGGTTGAATATGAGATGGGTGCATGTATATTAACAATTAATTAAATTATTGTTGATCGCTGTAAAGAGTGATTGAAGTTTTTTTCCTCCTGTTTTCTACAGTTTTAGTTAATGGGCCAGTTGCTGTCGGTCCTAAGCCATGCAGGGTGCGTTGCCCCATGTGCCATTCAGACATCAAGACAACCACTGTCAGTGAGAATCAAACCAGTGCACATGTGGCCTGTGTAATTCTCTGCCTTCTTGGGTGAGTATCACAAATGAGTTGATTTTGTTGATATGGAATGGATGAAGAAATTAAAATTGACACTTACCACTTGTCGGTCGCAGTATGTTGTCGTTGAAGGAGAAAGTTCTTCTAATCTAGATGTTACATCGGGTGTACCTCAAGGAAGTGTAATAGGACCACTTCTTTTCTTAATTTTTATAAACGATCTCGGAGACAAAGTGAAAAGCCTTTTTAGATTGTTTGCTGATGATGCGGTTATTTATAGGGAAGTAAGAAATTTGGCCGATTGCTTAGAACTTCAGCGCGATCTGGATGTTATTTTGGCTTGGTGCGCTGAGTGGCAACTTACTCTAAATTGTAAAAAGTGCAAGACAATGAGCATAACTAACAAAAAGAATCCAATTGTTTAGAAATACGAGTTAAACAATACAGTTATTGATATGGTCGATTCTATGAAATATTTGGGAGTAACAGTACAAAGGAACATGAAATGGGACATACATATTAATTCGTTAGTAGGTAGAGCAAATTCTAGGCTGCGATTCATAGGTCGAATCTTGAAAAATTGTCATGAACAAACAAAGGAGATAGCGTACAAATCTCTTGTGTGTCCACATTTGGATTATTGTTGTGCCATTTGGGACCCGTTTCGTAAGGGGTTGATCGAAAGTATAGAGAAAGTACAGAGAAGAGCCGCTCGATTCGTGACCGCTTGCTACAGCCCTTCTGAAAGCGTCACAGAAGTGATTAGTAGACTAGGCTGGGAGCCTCTGGTAGATAGACGACGCACGTTTCGTTTAAACTTATTGGTAAACATGTGTACTCCCACTTTCGCTCACGAGTGTAGTGAAATACTTCTTCTACCAACCTATTTGAGTCGGAAGACAGGAAAGATAAACTTAGAGAGATAAGGTGCCGGACTGATTCTTATATGAATTCTTTTTTCCCTCGTACCATTAGGGATTGGAACGAACAGCAAAGAGATTAGCTTTGGTACTGAGCACCCTCTGCCACCCACAATTTTGTGAATTGCAGAGTATATATGTAGATGTAGACCATGGTAAAAGACAGGAGGGCAATATAAAGAAGGGAATAAACCACATACATAAACACTAAAAGCAATGAATTTTTACCGACACTTTAGTCATACAGTAAAAAAATAATAAAGTACTTAGCTAAGTCAGTATCTGCTCTTGCAGTATATCATGCCACATAAATTAAGTTTTTTCATTGAATTTCATGTTAACTGCACTGGTGAAATCCTGTATACTAATATCACATGATTGTATTATTTGTGACATTTAATAGTGCTCCAGCAAAGGTTAGATTCCCTACAAGAAAGAGTTTGAATCTTGAATTATTTTGCTGACATATATTGACTGAGCATGATGGATGAGCGGTTACACACCGGCTTAAAGTTTCGAATCACTGTCCGGCCATGCAGATATCGGTTTTCCACTGTTTTCCAAAATTCTCCAGCATAATGGTCCCTTTAAAAGGTCATAACCAAATTCTTAATGGCTTCTTGCACCCCTTCCTCCCAATCTTTTCCTATCACGTTGAAGAAGAAAAGACATATTGCTAGCTTGTGGTACTTTCAGATACTATTCAATTGTCTACACCAGTGTTTCTCAAATTTTTAGCTCCACGTATCCCTATAAAATTTTCCAGGCAATGTTGAACTCCCTTAACAAAAAACTGTGACCTTTTTTTTATCTCCACTATTGGCAGCAATGAGCGACATTCACCATTATGCTTGTTATACGCTGGAGATAGCCACTCCACCATTACGTAAATCTTGTTGCAAACCCACTACGATCAACTGGTGAACCCCTAGGGCAGGGATGGCGAACCTTTATTGATGTACGTGCCATTATTACTAAAAAAATGTTGAATGAAGCCATTATGTGCCATCATACATGCATAACTAGCTAATGGTTAGTGGAAAAAAGAAATTTAAAAAAAAAAATATTTTCTCCTTCAAACTTTATATTTGCAAACAGTATACATTTTTTTTAAAACTAAACAATGATAAGATCAACAGCATTGTGTTTTTTTAAGAATATGAAACTAGTGTTACTATTGTTACAAATTAGATGCCAAATAAATTATATTAGGTTCATACTTTTAGCAGAATGCAAGTTGAAGGGAAGTCAAATGACAATCCTTCCAACCATATTCAATCAAAGGCGATGATTGTTTATTTCTCTCTTTAATTGCACATGCATTTTTTTTACTCCGGTACTCTTTTTTGACAAAGAAATTTGTAATTTGTTTAATAGAGCCGCTTTACAGATGATGTTCTATATACCAATGTTCCAGAACATAAAACACCTTTATTAATCATGCCATATTTCTCAGTCCACTATGTTTAAATTCTTTTTCACACTTGTCTTACACTTTGTGTGTTTTTTTTTTTTTCCAAACTAGCCATGCTGAATGGTTTTACGTACAACAGAAACAAACCGAAACAAGCAGTAATGTTAACGAAATTAGTTGAAAAACCGTAATAACTATGCGTGGTTGGTAAAAGCAATCAACAGCGTCAACAAAAACAAACTGAATAAGTCAGCTTAGCGCCCTTCCTACCGCCGCGCCGCCTGCGCTTGCTCACTCCGTTCAGTCAGAATTCGCTTGAAATCTACATCTTTTGCGTAATCTGTAGTCTTTACAGCACCGGTAGTTTCGTTCACAATGAGCTTTGTTACCATAATCTTAAATTATACAGAGGGGAAAATAAATTACTTGTATAAATTGGGTACCTACTTCATTAATGCCGTGCCCAAATTATTTGGACACGTGCCATCATCGGCACGCGTGCCATTGGTTCGCCATCCCTGCCCTAGGGGTTTACGTACCCCACTTTGAGAAATATTGGTCTACGCCATTTCTTTAAAAACAGTTAATTAAACTTAAAAATCTTGTAGTTTATGGCATGTTGTTTTTTAATTATTAGATATGTTTTAATTTTACTTATTTTTATGAATCGTTAATTTAAATTATTTTTGTTGCAGTTGCTGGCTTTGCTGCTGTATTCCGTACTGCATGGATTCTTGTAAAAATGTACAGCATTCATGCCCCCTCTGCAAGAGCTACTTAGGAACATACAAGGGTTAAAGCAAACTCAGTTTTAACTTCTTCCCGAAGATGTTTTATTGTCTTCTTTTATTATTTTTTTAACTAATTTTGTCATTTTATTGGCATAGCCATTTTATACCCTCAGTCATTATGTTTTAATGAAAACATAGAAAAAAAATCATGATGTACTATAAATGGCAGTAGTACAACATACAATCACAACCATATAAATACAAGGACAATAACAGAAGTTTTACTGATATATCATTAAATAAACTGGGAGGCAAGTCCCTTCTCCTTAGACTTGTTGTGATACAATGGCAACCTGATACCAATTATATGGTCTCTTCTTCCTTTTTTTTTATGTAAAATAAAAATTTATATCATTTTGTAAATAAAAGTTCTGTAGAATTTAAGCTGGCAAATGTGTGTACCTATACCTACTTAAATACTGCCAATATTCCTCTTGCCTGAACATTGCAGGTTACAATCATTAGCCAATATTGATATTTGCAGCGAGTACACCTCCTATGTTCACCAATGTTTACATATTTCATTTTGTTTTGGCTTTGCCATTAATTTGCAGAAGCAAGAAATTTGATTTTTTGTGACATTTCATAGTTAAATTTAAAAATATTACAATTACCTTTGCTTTTTTATTACATATTGCTTTATATAAGTAATACCAAAGAACGTGTGCATATTTTAAAACATAATAATAATATTTCTAAGATAAACTTTGTTTTTTGTATTTTAACTAAGTGGTGCTTTGTGTATGGTGTAAATTATGTTGACTGCTTTGTCTTCTGTCTGATTCAAAGGTGTTTGAAGTGATCAAGAAATATATCTTAGAGTTATAGGTTGCTGTTTTTGGTCATGAAAGAATGTGACACTTTCTTGCAAATGTAACTACTGTTATGAAACATTTTACTGAATTTTCAGTTAGATACCTCCATATATTGTGATATAAATTCCGTAGAGGATAAGCATATGTTTCAGAGTTTCAGGGCATCTGAAATGTACCATTAAAAGTTGCGACAGCTCTTTGAATGGTATTTATGCTTTTAATAAATTTAACAATTGTGTGTGAGTAATGATTGTTAATTTTGTTTATAAAAACGTGAAAGAACTTCTTACATTTTGATGGTTGAATATTGTTTTTGCTATAGGATCATTAGACACTTTCTGTGATATCAAAGTGTATGTATATAGCTTACCATAACATTTTAACTTAGATTTTAACCAATCTCACAATGTCTGTGTGATGAAAAATATTTATTAGGATGTTTAATATGCTTATAGTTATCAGTTATATTTGAAAACGTGTTACTTTGACCAAATTATTTATGAACCAAATCGAGCATATTTTCTGAATGTCACTAAATATTTACATTTGGTAGCAGTTGTTTATTGTGGTATAAAAACAAACGATAATTTAAGAGTAAGTACTCTGTTGCATTGTTTGCATAAGTAATTAAATCACTTTGGTGCTAATATCTATATTTTCCATTGGTTACTGTGCTAATATTCGAGGGAGAACAGAACTGCAGACTTGAACATATACTGGATAATTTGTTGTTAGAGAAGAAGTATTTTCCATAATATAAACAGGTGCAATTTTTATTTTGGTTAAAAGAGGATCATTTAATTCAGACTTTTTCTATACAAGTCTTAGATTTTTTGCCATGTTTCCCCGTTTCCTGCAATGTGTCGGTATTATATTGCTGTTAAGGAAAATGCCATTTCTTTATAGAGGCTTGAGACTGGTTAGTCATATCTGTAGATGGTTGATATAATACTTGCCTCTATCATTGGATGTGTGATGCTTGTCAAATGTTTTAAGTTTAGTATGCTTTTAATACAGGTTTGACACATTTCATTCATTTAAAATCATTGCCCGTTTAATTTCTTCTTTTTTTTTTAAAAAAGTCTGTTCTTCTTTTATCATTTACTCATTAAAAATTTTTTTCCTATATGGGTACAGTTACCATTTGCTTCAAAACTTAATTATCTATTATTCTGTGTGCTAGTTTCATTCATCTCATACAAAAAAATACTGGCTTCAGTTTTTAGAAATTAGTTTTTTTCTTCTAAAACAAAGTTATGATTCAAAATATAAACATTAGTTACATTCCGTTCACTTCTACTTTATTATTATTATTAGAAGTAATGCACATTCCAGTGAGGTATATCTCTTATCCTTTGTCAGTAACTTTTCATCTTCTGGGAAGAACGAAACGTAACCACTTTATTTTTTGCCATTTCATATTCAACCTGCATCTCCTATGAAATTTTAATCTCAAGCACCCAGAATTTTAACAGACAGACTCGTTAAAATCTCCGAAATGTATTGGCAGAGGTTCTTTGAGGTGAGACTGTATACATCAATGTAGTAAACAAGATTTATATTACACCATATTGAGAAAAAGAGTATTTTTATGAACGCTGTAACCATTTTTCTGTACATTGCTGCCTAAATATGCTAAAATGTTGTGTTTATTTCAGTGTCCTGTACTTTAAAAAAGTGAAATGTGGTATTGTAAAAAGTATGTATATTTTAAGTTGTCATATTTCAGTTTATATGAAGTCTGAACTGAATAAATAGCATTGAAATTGAAGAAAGTGTTTTAACTGTATGTGGGGATATCTGTTAGTAAATGTTTTAATCATGTCTTTAGAGTTCAGGTTTTTATTTTTATTAATGTTTTATTATTAAGAAAAAAGGACGTACGCTATGAGTGATAGTTTTTAAGCATCTTGTTTGACACAGAAGAGGAAGGTTGTGAACAAACATAAATTATTTCATGTTACAATAAAGCAGTGTACGAATTTGGAAATGAAAAGTATGGTAAGTTGAATAACAAAATCGATACTGCTCAAAAGTGTAATTTTTTTAAAGAACTTTATAAGCAAATTTTCTATGTCACTCTTATAGAGTCATGATTCACAGCCACTGATTTTTGCTCATATTATGTGCCTTACCACTTAGTAATAACCAAGTTCGATCACTGCATTTTTAGATGTTTTATAACAATTTGTGATATCGATCCATGTTGTATAATGTGTACATGTAACTGATAAATAAACATTATACATGGTTGCTTTGTTTTAATTATTGTGCTTTACCTTTCTGATAATAAGTTCACATGCTTCATGCAGTAGCAGCCCTATTTTTTCCCCCTTTTCTTTGTATTTCTTCCTAAACATATGTTGTGTGCAAATATTTTAAACACATTTTTGGGTGTCATTTGTTTCTACCACTCGATACTGTCACTAACTGGGAAGATTTTATGATCATGGATAACCCAAAGAAACACCTCGGCATTGTTCAGAATGCTTCTCTGCTAGCAATATTTGAAATTGTGTCTACTGTGTGTTTAAACTGATTGTTTTATTTGTAGGTGTATGAACTGTTATAAAATAACTGAATGAATCACTATGTTATTGTTTGTACAATTTAAACATACCACCACCTATATATAGATAAGGATGGAGAAGTATTAACTGAGGATTTGAAAAAGGCAGAGTTATTGGTTATTGAGTAACTAGTTCAGTGAGACCATTAGGAACAATAATTCGGGGTTTATATCTTTAAACGGTTAGAGGTGAGCAGATTAGAAAATTTTAAATTTAAATACGAGGGTGGTTTGAAAAGTTCTCGGAATGTATTAGAATTAAGTATCTTACCTCGGTGGAACTGCTTTTATTTTTCAACATAGTCTTCCTGTAGACTAATGCATTTGGTCCAGCGATGTTCCAATGCCTTGATCCCATCTCGAAAATGAGATTCCTCCAGGCCTGGAAAATACCTCTCCAATTCGGCTGTAAGATCTTCCCTTGTAGAAAATCTCCGTCCACCGAGGAAATTTTTCAGCTTGGGGAAAGTATGAAAGTCTGATGGTGCCAAATCAGGTGAATAAGGTGGATGTGGCAACAATTCGTACCTCAGTTTATGAAGTGTTGCCATGGCAATAACACTTTTGTGTCCTGATGAAAGATGACGTTTTTCCTTGCCAAACCTGGCTTTGTTTCGCGTACCATTTCCTGTAATTGGTCTAGGAGGTTTGCATAGTATTGCCCCGTGATTGTTTGGCCTGTATGAAGATAATGTATCAGCAGAATGCCTTTTGCATCCCAGAAAACTGAGGCCATGACCTTCCCGGCCGAACGCACTGCCTTTTCTTTCTTTGGTGGTGGTGAATCAACATGTTTCCACTGTTTTGACTGCTGTTTTGTCTCTGGGGTATAGTAGTGGACCCAAGTTTCATCTGTAGTCACAAACCGGCGCAAAAAATCTTGTTGGTTGCTCTGAAAACGGACCAGACTTTGTTCGGACATTTCCAATCTGGTGCGTTTATCGTCCAGTGTCAAGAGCCGCGGCACCCATCTTGCGGATAATTTTTTCATACCCAATTCTTCCGTTAAAATATAATATACCCGTTCAGAAGACATCCCTACAGCTTCAGCAATCTCCCGCACTTTCAGTCGACGATCCTCCATAACCATTTTATGCACTTTTTCGATAAATTCTGGGGTCGTAGCACTTTTTGGGCGTCCACTACGTGGATCATCATCCAAGCTCTCCCGACCAAATTTAAACTCGCTGGTCCACTTGGAAACAGTTGAAAATGAAGGAACAGAGTCCCGTAGTGTGATCTGAAAGTCGGCATGAATTTCCTTTGCTTTCATACCTTTCTTTACAAAGTATTTAATCACTGCTCGAATCTCAGTTTTTTCCATTGTCACAAATCACTACGCGGGAACAACAACAAAGAGTCGTCACTACCACACTCTTGCAGCTAGAGCACTGACGCGCCAAGTGTTTACTCACAAAGGATGTGAGATTATTGCGCGGGAACCTCGCTGCTCTAGCACTGACATCTAGCGGTGATTCCTAGAACTTTTCAAACCACCCTCGTATGAAGGAACGAAAGAATCTAAAAAAGCATAAGGGGTCCGGTGTTGAGAATATTACTACAGATGTCTTAAAGATAGTAGGATGAGACATTGTACTTTTCTTGAAACATTATTTAAATTTAGTCTGGATACTTGTTTACTAGAGGACTGGAAAAGTGCGATAATAGTACCGGTCCATAAAGGAGGGGTGACAAACTGTCGAAAACTATAGGCCAATCAGCTTGACATCAGTGGTAGATAAATTAATGGAGAGATTAATATGCAACAATACTAGAATTGTCTGTGAGGAAAGTAAGTGGTTTTCAAGTCGGCAACATGGCTTTAGACAAGGATATTCATGTGAATCTCGGTTAGTTGGCTATATGCAAGACATTTCTGATAAAATGGACAGGTGAGGTCAAGTTGATAGTATAGCACTAGATCTTTTAAAGATCTTTGACTATTGGAGTTGATAAAAAAATTATTTGCTGGTTAGAATTTCTAAAAGGTAGAAAGAAAAAAGTTAGGGTAGAAAATGCAGTATCCAAAGAAGTAGGAGTGTACATGGGAGCCCCACAGGGCCGTATATTGGGACCATTGTTATTTGTTATTCTAATGAATGATTGTGTTAATGGTTTACTGTCAGAAGTTAGATTGTTTGCAGATGAAATAATGTTATATAAAAGGATCGAAACAATAGACTGTAAACAGCTGCAGGGTGAACTAGCTGGGTGAGTCAACATAGGATGAAGATAAATGCAAAGAAGAGCCAGCTTATTAGGTACACAGATAAAGAGCTATAGTTGGGAAGGGGCTACTTGTTGAAGACTCGAAATGTAAATAAATACCTTGGCATAACATTTGGCAGCAAACTTAACTGGGCAGGACACATTGGACAGGTAGTAGGGAAAGGGTTCAAAATCCTTCACCTGTTGGAAATAGTGATGAGGGAATGCACTAGAGAAGTAAGGGAGTTGGGGTACAAAACGTTGGTCAGACCACTGCTGGAATATGATGATGTAGTTTGGAATCCACATTTTGGGTATCAAATACAGGGGGTGCAGATTTGTCTTTGGAAATTACCACAGAAACAATTGGTAACTAATATGATAAAGGAGCTGGAGTGGGATTCATTGGAGGATAGAAGGAGGGTGAAGAGTGTCATTGGAGTGTACAAGGCCTATACTGGTGATGAAGCATGGAAAAATATTGATGGGAAAATTAATAGAGTTACTTGGAAGGATAAGGTTGACTATGGCCACAAGCTGGCACTTGATTTCAGGCATAAGGGTGCAGGAAAATGTTCTTTTGTAGGATAGGGTGTGAGGGACTGGAATAAATTGCCAAGAGAAGTGATGAATAATTTACCAGAAACACTGAAGGAATTTAAAGTAAAAATTTAGTTGAGGACAAAAGTAGGTTGGAAGAGGAAAGGATAAAAGGGGTGTGTAGGGAGATCGCCACTGGAGTGGGTACTTAGGCTGTTTTTGTCATATCAAAACATAATGTAAGTCAGCCTGTGTAATATGGCACTAATCTGGATAAAAAGTATCCTGTATTTCAACCGATGACTATAGATAGATTCTAATAAATTGGTGGATTTTTTATTTCTTAGTGTGTTTGTCACATCGAACATAAGCTATCACTAATGTGACATAAGCTTACCTACTTCATGGTTTGCTGAAATGATCTTGATCTGAGTACATGCATACGAAGGTTCCAGAATGTGCAATTTTGCATATGTATTGTACAGGATATATGCTGCTAATCTGGATAAAAACTATCTTACATGCCAACAAATGATATAAGCTATCACTGTGATTTCCCTCGAACACATGGATTAGTTATTCCATGAGGTGCACACACACAGACAGATTCCAAGCTTACCAGTTTTTGTCTCTGTATCATTGAATAATATGTTATTGGTCTACATAAAAAGTATCTTATATGTCAACTTATGACTTAAGCTATTGCTACGTAAATTTTCATTGAAATGCATTCATTAGTTTTGCAAGATGTATACACAGATATACAAAATATTATAATTTTGGCCTCTGTAAATTGGAAAATTTGTTGCTAATATGAACAAATGTGTACTTTACATTTTCCATTCACATAAACTACTACTATGTGCATTTTCATTAAAATATGAAACAAATTTCATGTGTATACACATCTTTCCTACAGTTGTACTACATTGTATAGATAACCAACAAACCAATGATTGTATATGGTTTTATTTATTTCTCAACTTTTCAGTATCAAGCAATTCTATCTAAAAAATGTTGTAATGGATACTTTATCTTGACGTATTGGTCATCTACTCCAATTGTATTGTCTTGTCTTTACCACTTTAAGATACAAGCTAATGAAACAACTGTTTAGGAATAATTCGAGACCTCTACAAAGAGAGAGAACACCAATTGATACAGGGGTTTGCTAGCAAACACATTTGATACTGAATGCAATAATGGAAGAACAAAAGTCATCTGAAATGGGTTGACTTGTGGTTGCAATTAGTTTTTCATGAGTACAGTAGAAATCCAATTATCTAAATCAATTGGGACCAGACTCCATTCGGATAATCAAAATTCTGATAATTGGATTTTTCTCTGAAAAAGGGTCTATTTAATTACTGTAAGTGTGTTGAAAATGGGAGAAAAAACTGTTTTTAAAGAAAAAAAGAGTTTTTAATTAAAGAAATGAAAAAACAACACTTTTACAAGTTAAACATACTTACGAGTGCTGTACACTACTACAGTATGTATATACCAGACTGTAAATAAATGTCGTTGCTTGCTGAACATCTCGGTTCAAGTAATCTGTTTGACTGTATTCATCCCCTTGACAGTGAGAAGTTGCATTTGTCACTCTGGGGCTGTTGCTCCATCCACTTCAACACAGTTTCAAGGCTGGCAAATGCTTAACTAGCTGAAGGTTCCATATCTGCTTCAACTCTGAAATTAAGGTCATCTTATTCCTTCTCAATTTCTTCTCTCGCACCTTCAATAAGTTCATCATCAATTAGAATGTCATACCCAGGGACTGAGGAATCATACACCACCCAACCTCCCATATCTTTAGCAATAACTTCTGAACGTCCAGGAATTTTCAAAAGAATTTCCAAATTCCTCAACTGACACGTCATCCCCATCTTTTCCTGTCTCTTCCCTTTCCTTTTCTTGAGCTTCTTTTTCTCCTTTCCTAGATCTGCCACTGGGAAGGACCAGTGGCGTAGCTAGGTTAACAAGGGCACCGGTGCAAAACAATATTTTGGGCCCTCGGGCCAAATATTCGACTTTTTTTTAGCGCTTGTGGGCCCCGGTGCATGCCACCACCTAGCCCTCCAATAAGGACAATAGCGTGTAGGCAAAATCATTATCTTGTGAATCACAGTACGTTTCTGTCTTAATTAAAAAATCAATTTGAATAGTCGATATTTGGATAATTAGAGTCCTACTGTACCACTTCAAGAAAGAGCTGAACTTTACATTCCCCATATAGCTGAAATGATAGATAATCAAATGTGTTCATCCCAGTTGAGTGCATGACACAACCACAGCATTACTGTAATATAATTAACACAAACATACAAATTTGATTGTCTTTAAATACATTTTGTCATTACTAATGCTTGTGTGATCTTAGTGATTACCATATCCAAGAGATTACCTAGTGTACCCCTAGCAGAAACCTCATGTTCCCCTGTGAGTACACATTTCACTAATTGGGAAGTACTGAAATAAGTTAATTCTGTCAAGAAACTGCATTTGCTAAAATTAACTGCCTTGTAAAGTATTTTCACCCTTGTATGAAGTGCTCAACTTGTTTAATAGATTATGAATATCTTCCGTTATCTACCATTTGATACTCTGCAAAAAGTCGCTTGCTGCATCAATGTTGTGCTTCTGAAGTGAACCAACTATAACCCCTCTCAGTAAACTATTCTTTCATGAAAGTTTTCTATTTTAACTGATCAACATCCAAAGTACACACCTTAAATTTTTCACTTTTCCTTGCTCCAGTGTTAAGTACAAAGAACACTTCATTCTCCAATATCCATATACTGTTGTAAGCTAAATTGCACCAAACTTGTACCATCCTTGTCATATTAAGTTATATCATTAATATGTTATGCACATTTTAATTAAATTTTTTGATAAATAATTTGAACTTATTGTATACATCTCTTCATTATAGTGTCAATAACAAGTAATTCCTTTATGAGAAATGCTTGATAGAAAGAATTAATTTTTTTATAAGCAACTTAATAAACTGCTTAAGTTATATTTGTAGTAAGTAATCTTCTTCTTCTTCACAATGTTTTCCAAAAATTTTGGAGGTAGCTGCCTCCGATGAATTTTACTTATTTGTTGGCATGTTCAGATTTTGAGCTTCTGTTTTATGGCTGCAAGTCCTTCATGTCTCCAAGCATTTTATACTTACAGCCAGGTCCTCCTAAGTACTGATGGGTGAAGTGAATAGTTGCCATCTGTCTGTGAAACATGTAACTAAGTTCAGCAGTGATAAGTGTATTCTTTGTTTGTAAAATGTGTAGTCTACAAGGTGGAGATAGGGGACCATCCCAAGATTTGCCTTGATTACTGCAGAAAACTGCCTAAAAGTGGCAAGTACATGGGAGCCTGAATTCGTGCCCGGTACATTGTACTTTCCCGATCCAGTATGCAGCACCTCAGCGTACTGAGCCACACAAGCAGGTTTAGTAAGAAATTAATGAATACTTTAAAATTCTAATTAATACAAGTTGAACTGTATTTTAAGAACCTGCTCATCATTCTGTCATATGTTTGTAGGAAAATTGGAATGTATTTTACATTTTAGAACCGTTAGGCATGCAATTTACGATTGCCGTATGGGAAGTAAGTATTGTTATGTCTAGAGATGTTTTGTGGAAGCACAGAAGCTTCATTCCTATGTTCATAAGTGACAGACACCATAATAATAATAGTACAGTAGAACTCCAATTATCCAAATCAATTGGAATCGGACCCCATTTGGATAATCAAAAATTCGGATAGTTGGATTTTTTCCAAAAAGGATCTATTTTAATTAATTATTGTATGTATGTTGAAAATGGGAGAAAAAACTATTTATAAGAAAAAGAACTTTTAATTAATTACATCAAAAGGCAACACTTTTACATGTTAACTGTACTTACAAGAGCTGTACATTACTACAGTACGTATGTACCAAACTGTAAATAAAAATCATTGCTTGCTGAACATCTCGGTCAACGTAAGCTGTTTGACTGTATTCATCCATTTTCGGGCAGCCAAGTTGCGTATCTGTTTGACAGTGAGAAGTGTCATGTGGCCATACTCTGGCTGACGCTCCAGTTTCAAGGTCGGCAAATGCTTGACTAGCTGATGGACCAGTGTCTGTTTCAACTTCGACATTAAGATCATCTTCTTCCACGACACTTTCTTCTCTTACACTTTCAATAAGTTCATAATCATTTAGAATTTCATACCCAAGGTTTGACGAATCACACACCAAGTTTCCATCTTTAACTAAAAAAGTAGTTCGGATAATTCGCGATTCGGATAGTTGTAGTTCGGATAATTGGTGTTCTACTGTATATTCATATAGTCTAATTGCCTGATGACAGAACCTATATTTGTCATTTATTCTGTGTGTGAGAGCTTTTATTTGTCAATCATTCTTTGTGTTTTGCGATGGGAGTTACAGTTTAATGTGGAATTCAAACACCAGAATCATTGCATTGATGTTTGTTCTGTTAATGGGTAATTTTTAATATTAGAATGGTTCAACTATCAAATGGATCATTCACAGTGAAATCATAGCTGCCAGTCATTCCTTTTTTAAGATGCAAAATCCAGACAGATTTATGATGAAAGACCTGTCACCAAAAGCAAACATTGGAGCATATTAACTTTCAAATCTATCACAGTACCTGGCTACTCAATGCAGCTATCACACAAAAAATATCATGAAATCATTTGGATGTGTGCACTTGGATAATCATCACCCTTAATTTCATCCCTGTTGTCTAAGCAGGGTATTTGTGACTGACTTTCTACATAAGTTTCTTGGTGGCCAGCATTTTGGTGAAAATTATGAATTGCAACATGAATTTGCCAAATTACTCATGGTGCAAGACGAGGATTTCCTCCAATGTGGTATAAAAATGCTTGTGCCATGCTTCAATAAATTTCACAATAATGGAGGGAAAAATACTGAAAAATATCATAAGGTTTTTAAACCAGAATCTAGTTTATCCTTGGCTTGGAATCGCTAAACCAAATTCTTCGTTTTTGTTACAACTTCCTCAGACCCTTTTCTGAAAAGTGACACATTCTTTCTACTATCCTTCCCACCACACAACATGTCACCTTCAACAGACCACCTAACCTAAAAAATATACTTGTACAAAAATGATACTCCTAAATCACCATTCGGATCCTCCTTGTGTAACAGGTCCCAATGCGAAACGTGTAGCAAGCAACCACAACGTATTGCAATCCCAGTACTGGTGAAACATATGACATCATATTCCACATCACTTGTACCACATCCCATCTCATATACCAGCTCACCTGCCTCCAATGCAAAAGTTCCTACATCGGCATTACACTGAACTCATTATCCATCATAATGAATGGGCACATGCGAACAGTTTACTCCCAAAACCTAAACCTTCCTGTTGCTTGCCATGCCAGCACTAATGATACCCATGAACTCGATAACTGCTTCACAGTCAGAGCCATTACAGTTATTCCAGATACTACCTCCCAATCTGAACTCTGCAGGTGGGGAGTGTCCTACTAACACATCCTGCAGACTAGACACCTCTCAATTTCAGATAATTCCTTCCATCCTCACCCTGTTATACCCATCACTGGCCAGTACAATAGAATCATTATATAGAGACCTTATTCCAAATTTATTTTCATTTTTTTTAAAATTATTATTATTATAATTTCTCCTTTGAAATGTCCCATCTTTCTTTCTTGCGATTAATACTTGTGAATATGTTATCGTTGCTCCTCCCACCACCTCTGATGGTCAATTTCACTCTGTGTGTGGCTGCGTTGACTGTAAGGCTTGCACGAGCTCAGCCACATGTTTCTTTCTACTTAACAACGAGTTAGCCCCGAACTATTGTGTTTTTGTGTTTGTATATTATTTCGTGTTCCTGCTGCCTTTCAGCTTTGGTGAATGTTGGGTATAATTTATCTTCCCTATGAGACTTGATAAAAATGTAAGTTTTGCAATATATCTTTAAGTCTTCTTTCATTTGCCTAAAGAAACTTACTTTTTGAGGAGCTATCATAATGCAGTATGGTTAAGACTTTATAATGTAGGTTCACAACCTTTATTGCTCTATAATACCCTTAAAAAAAATAAAAAAATATCACAACAAACTTTTCAGAAAAAGACTCCCTTTCCTGTAATCAGAATGTAACCCATGCTGCACAAACTTTTTTTTAGATCATAACCCACTATTTCAAACAGAGTTTTGATGGCATCCCTCTTAAGTGAAGTATGCGGTATATTATACATTGGAAAACAAGGGCAGATTTTTAAAATTACTTTATTAAAAGTAATATTAATGGTGTAAGTTTTACTAACAAATTTATATTATTGAAGCAATTAATATAATATTGTTGATGAGTTGGTTATAACGACATTAATTTTTTTATATTTTGTGCCATATTTGCCATCAACAACAATCTGTTTCTTCTCTTTGTTAGTAAATTGCTGATTACACCAAATCCTCTTTTGGCTGAATATAATGGGAAACCAATTAAATACTTCTCTAATGCAGCTCAGAAAGCTGAATATATTGTAATTTGCCTATGAAGTCAAATTCTTGATATCAATTTTTTTTTATTTCAATTTTAGCTCCTTACTTGTTGACATTCTATTTAACTTCTCCTGCAGTAATAATTTTTCGGTTCGTAGATTTTGAGAAAGGATTTGTATCTGGAATGATCATGTTTAGTACATACCAAAATCTATTAGTAAAACCAAATAATAAATACCAAAATGTAGTAATCATTCCTTAAGATACTGAAACTGAATAACAATTGTCTTCAACACAATTTTGGGTGTACAAGGAAAGTTTTGAGAGGAATGCAGAAATAGTTTCCTCTTATAGCTGTAGTTTTACTTCATAAAATTTATTGTATAAATCAGTTAAATAAGCTATGTTTTTAATAAGTAGATCCATGTAATTTATTCTTTGAATAATGCACTGAATTTTTAAGTTCACACTTTCTCCAAAGGAACTTTGAAACAATGATTGTGCCAATTTGTAAAGATAAGTTGATTCATCTGGAACATAAAAAGTCACTGTGGTGCACTGTGCAAGCTGGGACTCCATGTACTATTCCAAAAAATATTAGGAACAAAGCAAAAATGTATTAATACCTACTTTTAATTAACAGATATATTTGGTGAAAAACGTGTTCAATTATTTTTAGTATCAATCAAATTTTTCAGTACATTCTTGTGAGTATTGCCCAGGGCTGCATTGATTGGTTCTCAATTCCTGGGACCAAAAACACACCCTAAAATCTATTCAATGCCCCCTGGTGGACAGTATTAAGTTGATTGGGTACCTCTGCTCCAGAAAATAAACGTACAGTTCTTGTGGTCCAGTTGCTATAACTCTACATCACAAATATATATATTTAAGCCAAGAACTCTATGTAGTGCATATATCAGTTCAGTCTTTGCTCTAATTAACAGTACAATATTCAATTTATGTCTTAAGCTGAGCCTTTTAATTTCTGCTTTAGGGTACTGTGAACAATACAACACTATATTAAGTTAGAGTTGATATCATTGAGTAATTTTTGTCAGTATATAAAAATATTCACAGGTTTCAGAATTTGCCCATGAAATATGAATGATCATTAGTTCAGTTTGTTCTGTTAATATATATATTGTCTGAAAAATTATTGCAAACATTGTGGCATTTTAATTTGATGGAAAAAAAGATTGTTAATTAGGCTTCCTAATTTTTATGTGTAATTTCAGTAGTAAATAACCAGTTAAATTTTGCCAGAGAGGTTAAACTAATTAGGAATACTGTTTGGGCTTAGTGCCATTGTTAAGATGTAACAGTAATTGTTTCCAAAGCTACAGAAATTTCTGTTGACTTGAGCAGCAGTTTCATGAGCTAAGAATTAATAACTTGTTTTTGCTGGCTGTGTGTCAGGTCAACTTACAAAATATTTTAACTGTGGGACTTTTGAATAAGGTTTTTTTTTTTTTTAATTTAATTTGTCCATAGAGAATCAGTTATTTGCTTGCAAGAATTAGCTTGCATTGACCTTTTAGAGTTCAAGATTTCCTCACCAATTAGCTTAAATCTCAATCTGAGTTCAGTTTAGTTAAGATTTTTTACTGCACACAGACATAAAAAAAATTATGTTGTTCCTAGAAATTTTGTTACATGAGCTTCAGATCAATTATTTAAGGAATTCTTGTAATATTTAGGAGTAAAAAGTGATTTTCATAAAACTTAGCTACGGGAAGGAGGTAATCATAATCAATAAAGTTTTGGTCAAACAGTAGATAAGCGGTGTGAACAGAAATCAAACTCACTATACCAGAGACTCACAATCACTCTGATGCAGAACTACATTAGTGCCTTCAGTTTAAATTTGTGTAACTATATTTCAAACTAGACAAATGTAGGAAAGTGAAACATTATATTATTAGAAGTGTGAACTTTAAGAATCATTCAAACATTAGTTAATTTAATGATATCTGGGAAAGAATGTAATAGCATAGCAGTATTTAAATGATAACTCTGTAGTTTCTTAGTGGTGTCAAAAATAAAGGAATAAGAGTGAGTTAAAACTGATATATCTTGTTGTAGGTTTATGTTATTATCTTCAAGCACATTTCACTAATGAAACTTTATGATTAACAAACTAAGGTGGTTGAAAAAATTAGGGGAATTTTACCAACTTCAAAAGTAAAATCCACTTAATGTTATCAATTTTTATTGTTGTTACTGTAAAATTGTTGCTTCAGGGTATAACCTAGGCCCATTATACCTCCTTAATCCAGTGCAGTGGCACTTTAACACATGCAGCAACATGGTGGTTATCGTGAAACATATTTCTATTAAAATTAATCAACTAGCCACCCAAATACTTCATTAATCTTTTTCCTTCTTGATTATCTATTCTCAATATTCTTAAAAGGATTCAGTAAGAAACTTTCCACAAAAACAATTCTTGTAGGACAGTATTTCACGGTTGTTCAATCTTCTTCTGAGCCGAGCCTATGCTTTTCAAGGTATATTCTTTTCTGTTTCTTAAATAGATGCTTTCTCTTGGAGTTATGGATCATTGATTAAAAATTAGATGTGTGTAGACAATTGTGTGCATCATAATTTTTACTGAAACAATAGGCCTAATATGCATGACTTTTTTTTCCCTATGACTTGTCAAAATTGAAAGCGGTTCAAGTGAATTTCTGGCTTTTATGTATCTTCCATAAACTACGTGGCTCCATTTTTGCCTCCCTTGAACCTCCCCTCCCTGACATAGCTTTTGCCTCGACATGCCCCCTCCCCCTCTCTTCCATGTAGCACGTGGCATTTTTCCCTATAAATTCCAGAAAACAACTTGTACTGCTTTCTCTTTACAGATTATTGTTAAAATTATTGTGTCTATAATGAATAAAACTGCTATTGGCATTATGTAATTTTCTATAATTATAAATATTCTCAATGAAATGTTGACACTAACCAATCCTGCAAATGATTAGTAAGTGGGGCATACCTCTTTCTCAGGAAAAGTCAGGGATCCTTTTCTTTTTGATGTGTTACTAAAAGCAATCTCCTATTCTCATTTATCATTAATTATACATAACAACAAACTATATCTTCCCCCTAATAAACAGAGAAAAACTGTTTTTGTTTTCTTTTGTTGCAGTTCTGTCACCTGGGAATCATTCTTTGATCTGCTTAAGAGATTTCTATAAATCATCGGATAGTGAAAACTCATTGGAAAAACATTTTCGATGGTCCTCATAAAGTTTATTGTACAGTGTGTAAGCACCTTAGAATTTTGTTAAATTCTAGCTCCTTAGCTTAGGTATAAGGGAGGAACTAAATTCACAGTAAACATAAAGATCGATCATAAAGTCACTGAAGTTGAACTTAGAAATTTCGAGAAGAGTAGTTGTCAGCTTAAAGGAATTTGCCTGTAATCTTCCCCATAGTGACAATTCATCATTAAAATCATTTTAAAGTGTATTTATCATACCGAGAAACGTTTATTTTAAGAGATATTCTGGTTTGTTCACGTTTTAAAACACGTGATCGGAAAAGTAGAAATTCTAAGATTTGCAATATCTTTAAATTGAGTAAAGCGATCTTTTATCACCAGCTGTAGTCAGCACTGTCCCCGATATTTTGGTAATAAAATTAAATAATTCGGCAAAGATTAATTAGCGATTTTAATTAAGAGAAAATAATAAGCTTTTTTATTAAAGGACATATTAAATTAAAAATTACATCAGTAGATAGCCCTAATTGATATGATTTCGTACATATCTTGGTTTCCATAAAAAGTTTTAGCATTTGTCTAGTAATCAAGTTTTTGAAAAATAGATTGTCGCGGATTGTTGTTAACGTGCGTAAAATTCCAGAACACTTAGGGATTTTCCCCGATAGCATTAGAATGTGTCACTACACGGAGTTTTGAACAGCTAAAAAATTAATTAATCACTGTAAATTTCTGATGAGACTGCCGTTGGACTTCTAGCAGATAAATCTAGACATTGTCAAAGTTTAAACATTTTTAATAGTCTGGATCATCAAATAAATTACACACACTTTTAGCTATGCGGAAGCAAAAAGATGTGATACAGTTGCTTACGTCACTGATTCTAGTGGTTCCTATAAAAGGACCACCGCCATTATGGGCTGTCTGTTCCGGTCTGTCATCTGTTCTGATCTGTTTACTGGGAGTGCTATGTTTGAATAGTCTGCGCGAGTTTAGTGTAGAAGCATGGAGGGAATGGTTAGATGTTCGCGCCACTGAGTCAGCCATCTTGTATGGCACGCGAGGTTAACTTATAACATGAACTTATAAATTCACTAAAGGATTGGTCGGTTTAAATTTCTCTCCACAACTTGCAACCTTTGGAAAAGTGTGTTCGATTTGCCTGCTCAACTGTAAAATGCATATTTAAAATTGTGACTTTGAAAATAAAACTTGTGTGCTACAGTAGATAGCTTACAACCTTTTCTCTATTTGTGGCTTAACAAATATTGTGGCGACCTTCAAGCATTTACGTTGAGTCTGTCAGGCTACATGGTTAAATCTAAATTATTTCATGAACTTTTCGCAGAACCTTGAATCAACATAAACTGTTAGTTAAGGCGCTAAGGCGATACTACAGCCCCGGTATAAGCCTTGTTCCTTACAAGTGCCACTTCACACCACACTTTGAACTTGAAATAACATTCAGTGAGCACTATAATTCAAAGTTGCACTAAAATTCATTTTCCAGAACCAAATTAGAATTATTTTATCAGTGGGTGGTGTGGTTACATACAAGCAATCTTAATCAAAACAGCTTTATTTGAAATCATCAAACCAATACAAACTGTCACTGCCTTGGAAAATCACAGGTGACATCTGTAAGTGAATATGAGTCTAAGTGCGGCACGTCTAATGTTTTATGAATCATAATGCACCATCGCATGATGGTTACTACAAATGTGCAAACCAACACTATGACTTCAAGTGATACATGTTAGTATACGGGATATCTAAGCTACATACAGAGGCAGTTAGTGAAGGAAGTAAATATCAATATCATGGTGTGTGTTCTACACCTTATTTTAACTCCCCTCCACGTAGCCCAGCATAGATTTCTACCCAATCCCACCTCCCCTAGACCAAGCCACATAGTTTGTGGATGCTCCCATACTCTGTTAAAGCAACTCAACTAAGGTATTTATATAAGAAGAAGTTTTACCAAAGTTTTCTAAATGTGGTGTGCATAGTGGCCAAGTCACATGATTTCTTTAATAATTTGTTTTTAACTGAACTACTTTTTTTATAGGATTACATTTCTGAGCATGTTTGGGATTCCCATTGAATAAATGCAAGGGAAATCACCAATATTGTGCTTTACTTATGATTAGGGAGCATCCATAAATAAAGTGGCTGAGTTTAGGGGGGGGGAGGGGTTTGCTGGAAAGCTACGTTGGGCTAAAGGGGGTGTTACAAGTCAGACAATGAAGCTTTTAATTCATATTATTTGTCACAGTTACAATGATGTTCAGAACAAAACAGCATGTAAATATTTATTTCCATCATTTAATTATTTCCGTATGTAATTTACGATAGACTGGCAAGAGAAAAACTGTAGTAAATGTCTTAGGTAAAAAGTGCTATGCAGGAAGGAAAGGAGGGGTGGTAGTCACAATAGCCACATCTGGCTATGTGGGGGGGGGGGGGGTTCACATAAGGCGAAAATGCAGCTATGTGGTTTATAGACACTCCCTTAGATGGTGAACATTAAATGTGTACCAAATAACCTGTTTGTAAAATTATGGGAAGTACTGAGGAATTATGATGGTGTGTTGAAGTTGAATTGAAAACATAAAATTACATATTACTGAAGTTAAACTCAGTAAGCTCCATTTACAATTAAACTTGCTATGGATAAACAGCTTTATACCATTGTGAAAAGGGAATTAATTCAAAGCCACTAACTTTGCAAATGAATAATTCTAACATAATAATAAAGGGCCTTTTGAATTGAAATTAAACCATCATTGTAAAGATATATAGAAAATAAAAAATCATAATTCTAAAGTGTAGGAATTTCCCCACATTTATTTTCACTGGTAATACTGATGGAGACAAACATTTTGATATTCAGTTTACACAGCCTAAACATTTTATTGAATTAGATAGAACCATCATCATTTCTTACCCTTTCCCACCATCATACATTTAGTTTTAGTCCTATTGATTCTCATTCTGAATTCCTTACACCCTTTGTCTAAAGCCTCTTACGTTATGATGATAACGCTACAAGGAGAAATAATTGAGTCCTTCAAATATCTTGGGAGCATTGTGAGTGGTGATATGAGTTGCAAGAAAGAGGTGAAAACTAGAATAGCAATGGCAAAGGAAGCTTTCAATAGAAAAAAACAAAAAAAAATATGCGGAAGGCTGGATAAAAACCTGAAGAAAAAACTAGCTAAATGTTTTGTATAAAGTGTAGGACTATTTGGAGAGAAACATGGACACTACGCAAAGAAGATCTAAAGAGGTTGGAGGCTTTTGAAATGTGGATATGGAGGAGGATGGAGAAAATAAGTGAGGAATGAGGAAGTTCTGGAACAAATAGGAGATAAAAGGTCACTCATAAAATCAATAAGGAATAGAAAAAGGAACTGGATTGGGCATGTGTTGAGTGCTTGCTTAGAACTGCTCTGGAGAGGATTGTAAACAAAGGGAAAAGAAGAGGTTGGTGAACGAAGAAAATGATTCATGATATAATGATAAACAGGAAATATATAGAGATTAAGATAATAGCGGAACAGAGGGAGGCGTGGAGGGCTGTCACTGTGCATGGGCCTGCTGAATAGCAGAGAACCCTTGATGATGGAATAGAATCATTTGAAAGTGATGTGATCATCATGGTAAGAAAAAACAATAGAAAGTCAGTCATTTTAATGGTTAATTCAGATTTAACTACCATAATAGGTTGGCAGCATCAAGAAACACATTCTGACCAAAATTACAGCTCGTAAGTAAATTCTGGGTATGTTTTTTAGAGGAAGAAAGAAATTAAAAAAAAAATAGTTAGGAAGGAAAAAGTATTCAAAAAACTTGTGAACTGAATTCAGCTATGCTTCAGAAACTTTTAAATAATATATTGCTTAACCATCATCTGCGTCTTTTCTTCTCTTAATGTTATCCATAACCCGTTAACGGTTGCATGGAAAGTAGTTCAACAGTTGGTAACTGCTTTAACAAATCTGTGGATCTTCAGAATGGGTATCAGATGTAACAATCATTATCATATACAGTCATAGCTTATTATTTTTTTCAGATGCGGGGCAAGATCTGTGGGAAGATTGTGGCAACTTTCACATTGTTGGTCCAGAATGGAATTTTCTGCACTTCTCTTGACAGGTAATTAATTATATAATATTTTATCCATGCTGGATTAGTGGAATTAAGCGACTGTAGTTTCAAATATCTTGATATTAAAAAACAGCAACCAGTCACAGTTTGTTTGATGTTTTATATTTAATAAACCATTATCGGTTTCGAACACAAATTGTTCATCATCAGATGGTTTTTCATTTATTTTTATGTATGTAATAAATTATGCATTTGCAAAATGCAAGCATGCATCATTCAATAGTTGAATGTTCCAAACTGAATTTTTCTTGAATGATGTGATGTATTGATAAATAATTATAAATATTTCACCAATATAAGCATCTGAATAGCATGCTAGAAATTTGCTATGCATTTACAAATGTTAGCAAAGATGTTTATCACATCATTCAAGAAAAATTCAGTTTGGAACATTCAACTTTTGAATGATGCACGCTTGCATTTTGCAAATGCATAATTTATTACATACATAAAAATAAATGAAAAACCATCTGATGATGAACAATTTGTGTTCGAAACCGGTAATGGTTTATTAAATATAAAACATCAAACAAACTGTGACTGGTTGATGTTTTTTAATATCAAGATAATTAATTATATGCTTTTGTATTTGACGTTTTTTCTTATAGAACCTACTATTTTTTATTGAACCTAAGTGGTTTTAGTGTTTTCTTTGATCCAGAGAAATGCAGAAAGTACTGACTGGACTGACATGTGATAGCTATCACAATTTTCGCACTAACTTATAATTTGGTGGTATAGATATAAAAGTGTAGAAACTTTCAGCTTTTGATGACTATGGAAACTACTTTAACATTTTCCTACCAACTATACAAGGAAATTTATAATTTTAGTTATATATTTGTATAAAGGTACTTGAAATTAAGCAAACTTTTTTTTTTTAACTCTTAAGTGCTAAGTACTAAGTCGGTACAAATAAATACTGTCAGGAACTTTGTGTATCACAGGATGAACAGAAATATCAATTGAAATCAGTTATGTTCATTTTAGTAAGAAATTTGCACCTCATGATATTCAACAAACCAATTCTATTTCTCATTGAGACACAAAAAGACATTTGGGAACGTTTGGAATGATGTTTTGTCTGTATCTTCTTCATACTACATACTTCACACTGTCCTCCAATTTTCACAAATTAGGGCCAGTGTATACCTCTATTTCCCAATCTTACATCTCAGTTGTGGAATTGTCTGACTTGCGTTGTTTGAAAGGAATAGGGCTTGGTGAAATATCTGTAAATGACCTTATCTTCTTACCGATATCCTTCATAGCCATCATTCCCTGTGCAACTGATCTGAAATTTTTTACAGACTTTTTTTTCAGATATCACACTATTTATGTTATACAGGTAACAATGAAAGGAAAGAAATGCCGCGAGGCAATATTTACATGGAAAAGAAAGGGAAAATACACCAAACACTCACCAAAGCTGAAGGGAGGAGGGCAGCAGCAACACAGCACAACACACAAACAAATAAAAAACAATATTTCGGGTGAAGAATCCCCTTTTTCAAGTAAACAGATAGGTGGCTGGTCTAGCGCAAGACTTGCGTCGGACGCGCCACTCATAGAACGCAACAGACCGTCGGAGGTGGTGGGGGCAGCAACGATAATATAACCGCGAGTATACGAAAGATTGAAATGATCAAAAAAAAATATACATATATATTAGTTATTAAAAATATATATAAAGAAAAAATATAATTGAAAATTAAAAAAAAAAAAAAAATTATGAAACTATTGAACTATTGTACTGGCCAGTGGTGGGTGTATAGGGTGAGGATGGAAGATGTTAACGGAAAATAAGGCCTAGGGGATGTCTGGTTTGAAGGATGTGTTGATATGCCAATTCCCACCTGCGGAGTTCAGATTGGGAGGTAGTGTCTGGAAGTACTCTAATGGCTCTTACTGTGAAGCAGTTATTAAGGTCACGGGTGTTGTGAGTACTGGCATGGTGAGCAACGGGGAGGTCCAGGTTTTGGGAGTAAACTGTCTGTCTGTGACCATTCATTCTGATGGTTTACTTGAAAAAGGGGATTCTTCACCCGAAATATTGTTTTTTATTTGTTTGTGTGTTGTGCTGTGTTGCTGCTGCCCTCCTCCCTTCAGCTTTGGTGAGTGTTGGGTGTATTTTCCCTTTCTTTTCCATGTATTTATGTTATACACATTGACAAATACAATATCTAGAATTCCCTAAAACAATCTGTGCCATGATTTCGGTGATTTTCGGTCAGCATTGCACAAAATCATCAGCTGATCACCAGTATCAACTTGACCCATGAATGTATTGTAGTCATTGATGATTCTTGGGCATGGAACTGTTAGCTTCAATCCATTTTTTCTTTGCATATAACCAGTGGTATAACAATAGGGTGGCAGGATAGGCAAAATGCCACGGGACCCACTGCCAGATGGGGGCCCCTGAGGACTGGCTGGAGAGGCCCTCTAAGAAGAGCTTCAATCAGAGCATAGTTCTTAGAAATATCCATCTGAAAATATCTAAAACAATAATGAAACCAATTGCATACTTGCTAAATCTATTTACCAATAATTTGTACAAATCTAACCAGAAGTCATTGACAGTACTTATTAGTCCTTGTTGATTTTTCTCGAATATTTAGTAAAGAAACTAGAAAAACATATTTTGTAGGTAAAAATATATATGGTTAAATGTTCAAACTAATGGCTTAATAACAGAAATTGACACTTACCAAGTAAATTCTCATCTAATGATGCATTGTAATGTAGTGCTTGTTACTCTTGTCAATACACTGTCAAGCTCCAACTTGGAAAATTCATTACTCGGCAGTTTCATGCAGAATTTAAAAATACATGTTTGCATTGTCTGAACTAATGGTACAACAATGGATCAACAGGCTTAACAATGCAGTGCTCAATGGTGGTAAACATAATGATACTAATTTGTACCATCAGGCAGGAAAGGGTTAAGAGTTTTGATGATCCTCAGTGAGTGAGTAATAAATTCAGTGAAACTCGCAAATGAACAACTTACAAATTTAGAATGAAACAAATTTTTAGTGTCTTCACTAAGCTTGCTGGTATCTATGCATATTAGAAATTTCTGACTTTTAATGTCATTAAGACTGAAGACTGAATAAGGTACAAAAATGCCTTGAATCTTTTCGAAAATGGGTCACCAGTGACACCATTGACTAACTGGGCAGTAGCTGTGCCCCAGATCATTGTTTAAACAAGGCTTGATTCCTTGTGCTTAATGCTGATATCAGAAATTTGTGTATTTTTTTTTACATCAGTCTCCAGTTTCATTCTGTTCATGAACTTGTATGATATTAATCATTATAATCACTTTTGAAAGTTTCCACTTTCAAGGGACATCTGTCACAAACTACTCTGAGGCTTTGCTTATTTTGATAGTAGGGTTCTGTCCACTACCACTGTGTAATTTATGAAGTGGAGTTTTGGGATAAGGGAGCATCCATTAACCACATAGCTCCATTTTGGACTCCTGTGAAACCCCCCCCCCTCCCCCTCATGTAGCACCTAGCTTTTTCCATTTTGGTTCCAGAAGACATTTTGTACAGTTTTCTCTAGTCAGACTATAGTAAATTACATACGGAGATAATTAAATGAAGGAAATAATTATTCAGACACCCCCCTCCCCTCCCCCCCCATAGCCTTCCAGCAAACCCCCCCCCCTAGACCAAACCATGTAGTTTATGGCTGTTCCATAATTGCAGCATTAACCCAAGATGGGGCTCAGGATTTCAATCTAGGTCCATTGCACCTCCCCAATCCAGTCTAGTGGCACTTTAACATGCACAGCCACATTGCTTGATAACTAATGTCATATTACTTCTATTAAGTCTGTAAAACTGGTGTTTAAAGAATGGTTAATTTTATATTAATAAATTAAAGGATTCATTTTGTATTAATCCTCTTTGTTCCTCTCTGATTGTTTATTTATTCTTCTTTTCCATCTAGTTTTACTACATTCCTCTTTGTCCATCTTATCACCATTTGATCACCTAAATATTGTGTATTTGAGTTTAATAGTTTTTAAGTGATTGGTTTGCTTTCTCTGTCCTTGAATCCAAGTCAAAACCGCATTGTTTGGTGCAGGCCCGCCGCTAGCTGTTTGACCGCCCGCGTGCAATACCGATTATGCCGCCCCCTGTCTAACTACAGGCCGTGGTGGATCTACAAAAAACTGTGAGATTGCCGCCCCTTCGAACATTATTTGCCGCCCCCATTGTTGCCATCCCGAGTGTCGCAGGCCGCCCGAAGCAGCTGTTAACCTAAAAAAAAAGGTCGCCCCCTCCATAATATGCTGCAAATCGACGTGGCGACAATGGAGTGGTAACTAACTATTGCGGGGCGGCGACTGTCCATCACTCATTTTGCCGCCCCCCTCGATGCGCCGCCCGCTTACGGTGGCCCTGGTTTGGTGACATTCTAAAGGCTATTACTGCTTCCATTCTTAAGACACTGCTCAACATCAGCAATTGATGTTGACAGTAGCTTGATAATGTCAGCAGTGTCGACAAATTGAGCTATTTTTAAACAGCTAGAAGCCCAAGTAGCTTTCTTTTAGTGTTGCCCCTGTGAAAATGTTCATAGTTTTTGCTTTGGCCTTATTTGAATGTTTAATATATTTATAAAGGAGAAAAGAGAAGAAAACCATTAATTTTAGAAGATGGCAGAACAGCACAGAGAAAATAACCACTGAGTAATATTGAAAATTTTAGCTAGTTAGAACCTATAGTTCAGTTGAGAAATACTGTAGGCTATTTTACTTTTATGTATTCCTGTAAGTAAATTATTAAAATATAATCATACACAATGGAATTTTGATGATTCAAGTACAGTTCAGAAATACTGTATTTTTCCAAGACTTATGGTGTACAAAGGTTATGGGGTTTGTGTTTAGTAAATACATGACATTTTACAATTAGATAAAAAAAAATATCAAGTTTATGTAGTAATTGAGTACAGATTGTTAATTTGACTAAGTCCACCTAAGTTTTACATGAAACTTGTAGAGATAAATCTAGAGTTATAAAACAGTTGTTTAGTAAAATGTTTACTTGGATCATGTATTGCTTCTAAGCAATATAGTTGCAGGATGTAGTTTCCCTTTTGTCAGATTTTATCAGCTTCCAGAATTATTATCCTCCTTTAATGTTAATACAGTTTCCTATGAGTATATATAGCACTTTTTGCATAACAAAATTATAATTCACTTTCTGATAATTTTCTTTTAGCGAAATATATATATATATATATCTAAATGCAAAATTTCATCCTGCAAATAGCAAAATAATTTTGTTTCATGCAACTGGAAAGATTAAATATCTTTAGAACATTAATCATTACAGTGGTTATAAATGTGTTTTACATAATGCATATCTCTCAGATTGTTTGTAAAAGCAATGTTTGCTGTGTAGGTTTATGAGTATTTAAGGGGACACAGTCGCGAACAGGATAAAAAAAATCGATTTTTTATTTTTAAACTTGTTCAGTGCTCAAATTGTTTAGCTACAAAATGCCGTTTGTTTCATGCAAATTTGACGATTAGATTCGGAGTTATTAATTTTTTCATGATGCGTGGTAATAGTGTGTCTGCATTGTAATGTACATTAGTTTCTCGTATGTAAAACTTTTAGTACAGATTTTTCTCAAAACTACATTTTTTGATCTTTTGGTACACTTCTCTCAAAAACTAAGACTGATAAAGACATCAGACTTTCAGTATCTCTTGAAAATAAAATGATGATTAATAAGATAAAAAATGGGACCTGTCATAACAAAAAGAACAAACTAACAAGGTCCAAGGTATTTAAAAAGTTATATTTTTTTGTCTTTTAGAACAAAAATCATTACTCATAAACTATATAAAATATATTAACAAATCTTTATGTGATTTGCAGAAGATGTTTTATCTGTATACTGTGAAAGTTTCAGGCCTGTATCTCCATTAGTTTCTTCAGAAAGTGTACCTGAAGTTTGCTTGTTTTAACATTGTTTTCTTATGGGAGGTCCTTCGCGACTGTGTCCCCTTAATAATTAATAATTTTGGTAATTACAAATTACCATAGAAAAATAGTTAGCTTTCATGAAAATAAAACTATATCAGGAACAAGAAAACGATAAGTATTTCTGATACATATATCATTCATTTGATATTTTTCAGAAGAAAAAACAGAATGCATTACTACATTTCATATGCAATTAAGAATACTCTGATCTGTCAGATTATAGTAAACCATCTGTACTAGTAGTACAGACAATATTTTTGTTGCTAAAAAGAGATATTTAGTAGCCACACAAGATATATAAAATATTGTTCAGATCAGTATTAATAATATTCATGTGCTTTTCAAAGCAATTCTCCATCATTGTTATTATTTTAAATTGTCAAAATGATGATTTTGAATCAGTTGTCATAAGATCCAAGGTATGCTTTGCAGCTTGGACAGTAGTGCTCCTTTACACGACAGCAGTCTGTACAGTATGGAACTGCAATACAGGGCCAACACCTACAAAAAACATAGAAAAACATTGGTATCAATGATATTCTCAGGATAGTGCACACTGGAATAAGTTTCTAGAACATACATTAAAGTAGTATTGTTTTTACTCCTTCCTTGCAGTTTGCTCCTTGAATATAAATTTTGCATCAATATTATGAAAAACTATTCTATAATTAATGATTCTGATGTGGAAGTAAGATTTAAAAGTGGAAAAATTAGACTAAAGTAAATGAACCGTTATTCTAAACAGTCTCAGCAGGTAAAGAGTACAGGCAACAAAAAGAAATGAGAGTGATAATTTTCAGTTTAGTTATGAAAGTTCCAGCCTTTAAAAATAAATTTTTGCCCATTCTGAAATGTGTGATGTAAGAATTTAATACTTAGTTGTCATGTTTTAAAATGAAGTTTAATTACTTTTTGTTGAAGAAGCACCTGTTACCTCCTAAATGATTAAAACAAGTCTAGAATGCACTGTCTGAAATACTAAACAGACACTGTTTAAGAGCCAAAACGTTGAGGGGGGGTTGACCATAACGTTCTATCTTAGCCTTGGACATGGCTTTATTATAATGACAAGGTTGCCACTTAGCTAAATTCTGTACCTCAAGCTAAGGAAAGGTATCGGTAAATAATGTTCACCAGTCAGTTGTTGTTCAAAATCACTTTATTCTTAAAATAGCTTGCAAAGACATTAGCTGGATAGGCATCAAAGTCACAGAAGAAAAGTTTGCAAGTTTGATTAACCAACTCGGGTCAAACCACATCCCATAGTTCACAATACAATGACCTTCCAGGAAATTTATCCGACAAAGTTAAGAGTGTTTTATTTGCAGATGACACTAACCTGACTGTGCGTAAAACACCAAACAGTACTATTGAATTTAATGTAAATGAAGTACTTAGAGTAGTAGCAAATTGGTTTAAGGCAAATTCATTAAAATTAAATTTTGAAAAAACACATTATATTAGGTTTAAAACAAAAAACTATGCACAGCCAGATATATGTATAAACTATAAAAACAACACAATCTTAGAAACAGAGAGTATAAAATTTCTTGGTATTAAAATAGATCAGAAACTCTGTTGGCATGATCATATCACTACACTACTGACAAAGTTAAGTAGTGCCACCTTCGCAATACGAACACTTTCTCTAACAGCAGATCTAGAATTAATGAAACAGGTGTACTCCTCATATTTTCATTCAGTAATGTCATATGGCATAATTTTTTGGGGAAACTCTTCACAAAGTAAAAAAGTTTTCATAGCACAGAAAAGAGCTATTAGGTTTCTGTGTAGGGTAAAACCAAGAACTTCTTGCAGACTTTAAGAAACACAATATTCTTACAATGTATTCTCAGTATATATATTTTCTCATGAGCTTTGTCATAGAAAATTTTAACCTGTTTACACCTAATTCACAGGTACACAGTTTCAATACAAGAAACAGAAATAACTTGCATAAAACACAAACATCTCTGTCATTAGTACAAAGAGGAGTTAATTATTCTGGGATACATCTGTTTAATAAACTACCTAATCGTATAAAACAGCTTTCAGATAATAAATATGTATTTAAACAAAAACTTAGAGATTATCTTATTGGCAACTCCTTCTACTCCATTCAAGAATTTGAAGAAAATAATTAATTGTACTCATTATGACATTTGCAAAACTCAGTTGCAAAAATGTATGTTTATTATTATTTCTTGTACTTGTAAAATATGTATGTATATATATTTACTATGATATGACTCATATTATGTGTATATGTATCAACAATGACATGTTTCACATCCCAGAGGTACTTCCTCAGCAGGGATCCATGGAACAAGATTGATAAATAAATAAATAAATAAAAATAAAAATTATCACTTGGAAGTCTGTAAAAGTTCGTCACATGCTTCTACTGTTACACTTGGTCTGAAATCGACCGACACTTAAGTAATCCCGAGGCCCCACATGGCGTTATACTGTCTTACTGCAACATTATGGTAAAATTAAATGAGGGAAGCTGCATGTTGATGAGCCTATGGTCTCTCAAAGACTAACTGGTTGTTACTGCGCAAAACTACATCTTGTCGTGTGCACTGTACCTGGACGACTGACTGAGCTAGCTGCTACTGCGAACAAGGAAAGTTCTGGTACTCATGGACTGTGGGTAGCTGCAAAGCTATCGCTTCACATGAGAAATGTCTGGGAAGCTGATCAGGTATCAAATCTCACATCAGAAAGGTTTCATCATGCAATTTTGACATTGACAACAAAAGTAATCCTATCTCTCTGAAATTTTGTAATTCGCCAGATCTTGTAGCAAATGTCAACTTTAGTTACTGTAAAAAAATCGTAACTTTAATAGTTTATCTGAAAATAAATAATCCTGATATGAACTTTTCAAATATTACTCCACGCGTATGCTTAAAACTGATGCAATGCAAAATACTATCTTGAAAACTGCAAACATCTGCTTTCTATCTTGAATTGACATAGTAACTAACTATAGAAATGAAATACAATACTATCCAATTTAACTCACGGTTGCGAGAATAAAATTTTGTCGTGCAGTTACAAAATTTATAAGATACCTGATAACTGATTGCCATTTTGGAACCTTTTCGCTAATGAACCATCCTACAATTATACCTTGTTATCATTCTAGAAAAATATTTTAACTCTGTACCAGATGCAAAGGAAATTCAACTGTTGACCGTCACAAAGGCAAAGACTTCTAAAAGTAATAGGATTCAAGTGTCTCAAGGTATAAACAGTAGTATGGCAATGGTCCCATATTGTATTTCATCACCACTACATGATCCATGCTGGTAGTTTGAGTGTCTTGGCATTTTAATTATGGCAGAGTATAGTGGATAAGAAGGTCATCAGGATCTGTACTATATATATATACTCAACCATAAGCTGACGTCTAACGCACTTCCGTGACGGGTTCCTATGGACAGGTTTATTGTTTATTATTTATTATTATTTTCTGTTTTATGACTTTCTACCCCCATCCTAAATTCCCGCCATGTTCTCCCCCCCTCCCCCCACTATGAGCTACTGGTATTGTTGGCTAACTCAATTGGCTGCCAGCCTCCAGTATGCAGGCATCTGACTACTACTGAAGAAGAGCTATACACTCGAAAATTTTGCTCTATGTGTGTACATGTGTTTTTCATGTCTCGACTTCTCAGTAATCCTCATATGGTAAGTGGTGGTTTTTCTCCTTTCCAAATGTTTTATATATATATAAGTTATATATAACAGCATTCACCCAGGCAGTCTTGCAGCAACTTCCAACGTTATGATCTATATTATTTATTAATTGTTATGTTATTTTCCAATTGTTATAAGAGCATTCAATGATAAATTGATAAATGACAAGATGAACATTATTACCTGTGTTCACTGCACTGCTTCCTACTTTGGTTTCTACTCAACAACTACCATACAGAGTACAGGATTAATGGATACAGGCAAAACGTTTATACTATCAATCCATACCATCCAGTGGCAATTCATGCTAGCTCACATGATTCCAACAATCTGAACACCTGCTTCACAATTAGAACTGTCAGAGTTTAAGCTGACACAAGTACCTCTTCGGAACTCAGTAGATGGGAACTTGCCTAGCAACACATCCTAGAAAGAAGATATACCCCTGGTCTCAACCCACACTAAACCTGTCATTTACTATTTTGAAATTTTATAGTCAATCTTCATATACATATATTTTTAATATATATTTTCTATTTCAATTTTATTTATTTACTCATTTACTTTTATAACAGATGCAAATTATATTTTTATACAAATTTCATTTTACCTCAACTGATCATCACAGAGATTATTATGTTCCACAATTATTGTTAGTCAACTTCCACTGCCCCCCGCCCCCCCCCCCCCACCACTACCATCTGTTCAAACCCCACCCTCCCTCATGTTTCATCTTTGTTTCATTCATGTGGCGAGATTTGATGTGCTCACATCTTCTGCCGTATGTTTCACCTCCTATGTGACTACAGTGATTAACTGAAATATTGTGAATTTTGTGTGTGTGTGTTTAGACCCTCCTGCCTTAATTTGTTGTAAGTGACTGGTTATTTTGAGTTTAGGAATACCAAAAATAAAGAAAAGTTAAAGTGAACAAAATGTGGTGCTATATTAGAATGTTGAAAATAAAGTGGTTGGGTAATGTGTGGAATGTAAATGTGCTGGAAAAGATGAGAAAGGAAGGGAATTTTTTGAAAAATTTTCACAAATAAAATGGCTCAGATTTGAAGAGATGACAATAGTCAATTTGTTGGTGGAGAGAACAATTGAAAAACAGCACAGGAAAATAGAGGTTAAAACACATCAATCATAAATTTCAGGATGTAAGTCTGGCTGAGAATGTTGAAATGAAGATTAATGTTATACAGAAAGAGATTGACAACTGCTCCAAACTTATCAAGCAAACAATACTGGCCTTGATGTTAAGATGAGTGGATGATGGTACATTACACCATTCAGACCTGTCATTATTAAGAGCCTTTGATCAATAAATTATTAGAGAAAATTTACTATTAAATTATTTTGTTACAAATCAAACACTTCTATTATATATAGTCACATCATGTTTTTATTTAACTCTATGCTTTACCTTATAATTATATGTTTTTCAGGAGAGAGAGAAACCATGACTGTAAACTTATAGGAAGACAAACAGGGTACTTGTAAAATATCTTATTCTATTTTGAAGCTGTTTTCAATCAGTTATACTTAATTTCTGCTTATTTGAGCAATAAATGAATGTAAATTTTATTTTAAATTTGGAGCAAAGTCATGATTTATTTTCCATCTACAACTGAATTAACTTCTTATTCAAATGAAATAAATTCAAATGTGTTCTGAACTTGAGCATAAGTTGTATACTTACAGGAAAAGGAAGAGCGCCAGTGCCACAAGATGTGTCTTTGTATTACTTTTTAATTTAACTTCTGTTGCCACAGTTTTATGGCATGATGGACACTGAAGCGTTGTTGATTTCGGTCCCACTGGTGTGCTCATTACTGTGACAAATAATAATAATAATAAATGTAGCTTAAATGTGATACAATTTCATGTCTACACTGAAACAATAGTCTGTTAACATGGTACCAAGAAAATTTTTGGAATTTGAGAGTGCAAGATAGAATATTTCATATGTTCAACAAGTCATTTTAACACAGTAATTGAGTCATCTGGCATTGTTAGAGTAATGTCATAATGAACAATAACTAATTACATCTTTAGGACTATTTTAAATTTATGTTCTCTTAGTATCAGACGAATAGAACTGACTTACAAATAATGCTGCAAAAGTTAATAGTAGTTTGTTCTTCAGTAGGAATTAGAATGATGATAATAGTCTTTTGTTCTTAATATGTTCGCAGTTTTCTGTTTATGATATGCAAGATTAATTTGGTTGCCTTCAGCAGTAACCCACTCAGATAGTCCATCGTAGTGCCACTGTACCAAAGAGCATGACAAAAATTATAATTACAGTCCTAAGTGCTTTGTTACAGCGTTTTCTATGAATTTTGTCTCAGGTTAGCCTAAAACATAACATTTTTCAAAAGAAATTCTTTATCAGCAGAACATAGTTGCAAAAGATAAACAGTTTCTTGTATTTTAAGGAGGTTTACTAGGCATGGTGGGTGAGTAGTCAGTTTACCCTGGTTTCCAAAAATCACTCCAGGTGAATGTGAATATGATATTTTAAAAAGGCCTATGGCCAAATTCCTTCTGTTTCCTTGCCGTTAGTCCTCTACATTGGTAAAACAAAGCCATGAACAAAAAGATAAAGGTATGGCACTGCAGTCTTATTCTAATGAGATAATTGTTAGATGAAGTAGATGTTACTGTAATCTATCAAGGACTAGTAATTAGGATTTCATCATTCATAGGCTGTGATGTTTAAATCTACTTCTCTGAGTATTCACAGTATTGAACGTGATGTTATAGTCGGCGCACAAGAGATGGGACACAGAATCTCCAAGGTACCAATGAGGTGAGCATTTTCCCATACGACCACTTCACGAGTGCACCGTGAATATCGAGAATCCGGTAAAAAATCAAATCTCCGACATTGCTGCGGCCGGAAAAATATCCAGCAAGAATGGGACCAACAACGACTAAAGAGAATCTTTAAACGTGACAGAAGTGCAACCCTTCCTCAAATTGCTGCGGATTTCAATGCCGGGCCATCAACAAGTGTCAGCGTGCAAACCATTTTATGAAACGTCATCGATATGGGCTTTCGGAGCTGAAGGCTCACTCGTGTACTCTTGTTGACTGCAGGACAAAAAGTTTTACGCTTCGCCTGGGCCCGTCAACACCGAAATTGGACTGCCGATGATTGGAAACACATTGCCTGGTCTGACGAGTCTCGTTTCCAATTGTATCGAGCGGGTGGATGTTTACGGGTATGGAGACAACCTTATGAATTCATGGGCCTTGCATGTCAGCAGGGGACTGTTCAAGCTGGTGGAGGCTCTGTAATGTTGTGGGGCGTGTGCAGTTGGTGTGACATGTGTCCCTGATACGTCTAGATACGACACTGACAGGTGACACATACGTACGCATCCCGGTTTATCACCTGCATCCATTCATGTCCATTGTGCATTCCGACGGACTTGGGCAATTCCGGTAGGACAATGCGACACCCCCCCTCCCCCCCCTACCCTTAGAATTGCTACAGAGTGGCTCCAGGAACACTCTTTTGAGTTTAAACACCTCCGCTGGCCAACAAACTCCCCAGACATGAATATTATTGAGCATATGTAGGATGCCTTGCAATGTGCCGTTCAGCAGAGATTTTCACTCCCTCGTACTCTTACGGATATATGGACAGCCCGGCAGGATGCATGGTGTCAATTCCCTCCAGCACTACTTCAGACATTAGTCGAGTCCATGCCACGTCGTGTTGCGGCACTACTGCGTGCTCGCGGAGACCCTACACGACATTAGACAGGTGTACCAGTTTCTTTGGCTCTTCAGTGTAGGTGTGAGGTTCAAATTGGTCATAGGGGAGGAAGCTTACCCACAGAGTCTCACTAGTCAGCGGTTGAAAGGTTCCCCAGAATTACAAGACAATATCCTTGGTTTGGGCCACCGGTTTTCGAGTGGCTATGGCAAATTTCCAAAATCGGCAGTAGGCGCCGAAGGCTCACGAGTGGTGGCGATTGTTTCCGAACGGAGAAATATAACGCCAGCCGGTAAAATTTCCTGCTGAAAGATAGGATTTCTTAGCGAGCCAATCAACGATCTTATAATTTTCACATGATCTAAAATTGTATGAATTTTGTTCTCATGTCGCCGAAAACGAAAGAGAAGAGGCGTGACTTGGTGAAGATAGAGATAAAAGGATGGACGAGCCACCGATCATCCAGAGTTTGTGTTCTCTGTTCTCAAACTGAGCAAACGCAGCTGAACGTGAGAAGATAGGATAGCACAATCCGACTTTGTACCTGTGGATGTACTCTCAAGCGACTGGTAGCTTGAACTGAAGTAGACTCATATTGCTTCATAATCGTCGCAGTCATCACATCAACAGATGGTCATTCGTTTCTACAAGCAAAGACTGTGTGTGTGTGTGTGTGTGTGTGTGTGTGTGTATTAACTGATTCATTGAGTACTTGCCATTTTAACGTCCTTGGTAGGGAAATCTACGTGATTAAGAGACTCTTCTCTAAACAATTAACTGAGCTATAACATTAAATGCCGAGAGGAATTATAGTACTGAAAGACAAATCATGTAAGATGACTTTCAATCACTCAATTTTGTGAAAGCAAACTTTGAAGCATTCTCGTGCCCTGATAATCCATATTGGTTTAACCTGTTTATCATAGCATCATTTTGCAAAGATCTTTCTCTATTTCGAACAGGCTGAATTTGATAGAATCAAAGAAGTTGTAAAAATCATCTGTTGCAATATTTTCAGTACGTTTATTTCTTTTCTATCTGTCGTGTTCCTTTAAACATGTAAGACGAGGCATTGCTTTATTGATTTTTCAACATATTCTTGTATTCAAATTAAAGGTAAATATGCCTTACGAGTAACAAATAAATGTCAGCTTATCACAGTTCCATTAGTAAAAGACAACTGTAGCTATTCATCCTATCCTTGAATCAACAATAGCTGCAAATTCACTGTCAATATTAAATTAAAAAATGCAAATTATCTTATTGATTAATTTCGTAACCCGTGGAAGTAGTGCGGAGAAGCAAGTCAATTTATTCAAAATGCATAAATAACAAAATAAACTTCGCCCAAACACCAGTCTAAATGGGTTAAAAAGCTAAATGCATTAAAATAATAATTCTTTGAAAAACATGTTAGGGAGCGTGCACAAACTACGTGGCTCAGTTGGGGGGGGGGGGGGGGTTGGCTGGAATGCTACGCTGAGCTATGTGAGGGGAGGGGGGCTTTCCGAGCCAGGCCACGCAGCTTTCCTTTCAAAACATTCTTCGCAGTTAAAATGAGGAACAAAAAACGCAACAGCATGTGAATATTTATTTCCCTCAGTTAATTATCTTGGTATGTAATTTACAATAGTCTGACCGGAGAAAACAGTACAAAATGTCTTCTGGAATCATAAGGGAAAAAAGCTACGGGGGGGGGGGGGGGGGGGGGGGTCCCTCACAGGAGGCCAAAATGGAGCTACGGTGTTTATACACGCTCCCTTATTGCAGAAATCTTTTTTTTTTAATTTGTGAGTAATAATTTAAATATATAGGGTATTAACTGAAGACATCATCCCAGCTTATCGATGCACCCAGGCAAAAAACTCCAGGGCCAAATCTTCAGATTAGAAACAAACATTGCAATATGATTCCTCAGACATCCACGGCCATCTTTGTTCATGATTAATTGACTTTCGGGTTTTGCCGCGTTGTTTATTTCATTACCTAAGCTGGTATCCTCCAGCCTTCATCAGAGATACTGTTTATGTTGACATAGCAACGAGCGCCAGGCATCGCAGAGTAAGAGGCCGCTATCTTCGTTGATGTTGTTGGTGTTTTTTTTTTTTAATTTCTGCTGCCTCTTCCACCCGTCGAGGCCACCACTGGTCTTCTCTCCACAGTAGTCTCGTTTCTTGAAATTTTACTTCATGCCCGGTATTAATAGCATGGCGGACTACGGCGGATTTGTCACTGTTGTTATATTTGTAGTGGCGGATATGTTCTTTAAGTCTCTCCGCCACAGTGCGACCTGTCTCGCCGATATAAACACTGCCACAACTGCAGAGGATTTCGTAAACACCCATAAGCTGGTGTGGTTGTAATTTGTCTTTTACCTTTGTCAGTGACTGACCAAGTTTACAGTTAGCCTTATAGACTATTCGCACCTCCACCCGCTTTAACAATTTCCCAATCCGGTCTGTGATACCCTGTATGTATGGGAGACAGGTGAATTTTGTTGGCACATTAATATCATGGGATAAGTTGACGTCTCCCATAGGTTTTTTGGGTCTTAAAACCCTCCTGATCTCAGATTCACTATAGCCGTTGGCTTGGAATATTTTTGTAAGTGTCTCCATTTCTTCATTCAGACTTTCCGAGTCACATACTGTCTTAGCTCTTAAGTTGAGTGATGTCAATACGCCTCTCTTCGTTGCCGGATGATGGTGCGTCTTGGCGTGCAGATACCTATTAGTGTGGGTCGCCTTGCAATACACAGTGTGACCCAAACTTCCATCGCCTCGCTTGTGAACAAGGACATCGAGAAAAGGCAGTTGTCCATTTTCTTCCACAACCATAGTGAACTGAATTCTTGGGTGGGCACTATTCAGGTGGTTTAAGAACTCTTGCAAACTCTCCTTACCGTGAGGCCAGATAAAAAAAGTGTCATCAACGTAACGGATCCACTTTGTAGGTTTTAGGCGCGCGTTGTTAAGCACCTTCATCTCGAATGATTCCAGTTGTGGCAGTGTTTATACCGGCGAGACAGGTCGCACTGTGGCGGAGAGACTTAAAGAACATATCCGCCACTACAAATATAACAACAGTGACAAATCCGCCGTAGTCCGCCATGCTATTAATACCGGGCATGAAGTAAAATTTCAAGAAACGAGGCTACTGTGGAGAGAAGACCAGTGGTGGCCCCGACGGGTGAAAGAGGCAGCAGAAATTTTAAAAAACACCAACAACATCAACGAAGATAGCGGCCTCTTACTCTGCGATGCCTGGCGCTCGTTGCTATGTCAACATAAACAGTATCTCTGATGAAGGCTGGAGGATACCAGCCAAAAGCTTAGGTAATGAAATAAACAACGCGGCAAAACCCGAAAGTCAATTAATCATAAACATTGCAATAGTCCAAATTAACAATTTATTAGAAGCGGAAAACCTAATCTTTAAAATATTACCTCATTTATCGATTTGGGTTGCTTGTGAAGGAAGAAAAGGCGGCTAAGAAATATGGCCTTCTAGAAATAACGAAATAAGCTTGTGGCGAAATATCATAATTTCTTGACTAGAGTCCTGTACCGGCTCTAATGATCTCTATAGCGACGAACCGTAGAGCCATAAAACGAGCGTCTGTACACTCGATGGCGTGCACGAATCTCCCCACTACCCCGTCACGCGGAAGTGACGTCACAATAACGATACGTGTATACAGCAAGTTAGCAAATTACGCAAAATTTATCGGTACAGGGTTCATATCAACCTAACAAGGTTCGTTTTGTGATAGTGGATAGCTTGAAATTAGGCCTGGACCTAGAGAAAAAACTGTACGGAAATTCGTTTTGCGACATCCATCTCAGAAACGTGCATTTGTTTCGACGTCACTTTCACGTGACTGGGTAGTGGGGAGATTTGTGCACGGCATCGAGTGTACCCACAGACTCATGTGCCCTAAATAACAAAAGTCGAGTGATGTAATCGTCATTAGTCATTACTGAACGTCTCTGGTTTCCTGCGACAATAAGGCAGTGCGTTGTCATTATGTTTGCCAACCAGTGTTTGGAATTGCCTCAGTTTTTCATTAGCTGTCTGTCGCAAACAGCTTGCTCGTGCTACCGGCTCATTTATTTCCTCGGTGGCCGTGATAAAAAACTGCGTTAGCACGAAAGGTTCCAACGAGGCATATCACGCACGCGCCATACTGATATTCGTATAATGACTACCATAATGGAAATGGAACTTGCTTTGTACCTGTGTGTACAGGGTGTCCCAAAAATAAATGGTCGAACTTTGGGAGCGTATTTGGGGCTCAAAAATAAGCAAAAACTTCCTATGAAATTTTTCTTCATTTTCATTTCTTACGGATATAATCGGGAAAATGAAGTTTGAAACGGTAAACTCAAGTACAGTTCGTTTGAATGAATGTTTATTTTGACTGACATTAAATGTAAGTAACCGAACACATGCTAGGATAAATAAAGGCCCGAGTAACATTAATTAACAGTGAAAGACTGAAATGAAACCTACTATTCGATTAATGACGATGTTGTTCGAAATGTTGACCTTCCGCGGCATAACAGGCGTACGTAATACGTAAATAAACCTTAAGCGGCACATTAGTGCGTTTATTCGATACGCCATACATCAGTCAGTGAGTGATGTGTTTTGAGTGAGCACCGTACGCAATGCCTCGCACATTTTCTCATCAGCAATACGCCGATATTGTCTTCGTGTATGGTTTTTGCAACGGTAACTCACGTGCAGCCGGACGAGAGTATGCCAATCGATTTCTGGGTAGGGTAGTACCACATCGCCAGGAATTTATTCAAACGTTTCGTAGACTTCGTGAGACTGGATCAGCCGTGATACGGATATCACGTCAAACGGTCTGGCGTACTTTAAGAGGCGATAATCGTCATGCGTATCATATCCAAAGAGTTCACGGATTATTGCCTCAGGATTTCCAGAATAGAATAAATTTTTGTAATGGATTTCTTCAGAGGTGTGAGAATGATAATAATCAGTTTATCTCGAGTATCTTGTGGAAAGACGAAGCTACATTCACAAGATTTTTTTTTCTTTTTTTTACGGCTGTACGCCTCGTCGCCGGCTAAGGTCATTAGAGGCAGGATGGGACTGGGGACAAGGAACGGGAAGGAATTCGGCCGTTGTCTTTTTGATGGAAGCATCCTGGCATTCGCCTGGAGTTATTTGGGTAAACCACGGAAAACCCAAATGTGGATGCCCGACGGGAATTCGAACCCGCGTCCTCCCGAATGCGAGGCCAGAACGTTAACCGTTCACCCACCACGCTCGGTTTCACAAGAAGAGGAAGTATCACTCAACGAAACTCTCACATCTGGGCTCATCATAATCCACGAGCCGTTGGGGTGACCAATTACCAGCAAGAGTTTTCCGTTAATGTTTGGATGGGTATTCACAATAATCGTCTGGTAGGATCACATTTTTTACCATCAAGATTGAAGGTAAAGACTTACACGGTTTTCTTGGAGAACGACCTCCCGGGTTATCTTGAGGAGTTCACATTACAGGAACGATTGAACATGCGGATCCAATTAGATGGATGTCCTGCTCATTATGCTAGAGTTACTCGTGAATGGTTGAATGGAAATTATCCAGGTCGCTGGATTGGTCGAGGGGGACCTGTACTGTGGTGCGCACGCCCACCTGACCTTACACCGCTGGACCTCTTTGCATGGGGTACATTACAACAGGAAGTGTATTCGGTACCAATAACCTCAGAACAGCATCTTAGGGACAGAATCATGGCTGCAGCTCAGCGAGTTACTCAGAGCAATGTTTGGCAGCAACAGGAGCTGTCATATCACGGTGCAACGCTTGCATTGCCACGGGAGGACAACCGAGCGTGGTGGTGTAACGGATAGCGTTCTGGCCTCGCATTCGGGAGGACGGCGGTTCGAATCCCCGTCCGGGCATCCAGATTTGGGTTTTCCATGGTTTCCCCAAATCACTCCAGGTGAATGCCGGGATGCTTCCTTCAAAAGGCCATGGCCGAATTCCTTCCCATTCCTTGCCCCCATCCTTTCCCGTCTCTAAAGACCGCGTTGTTAAAAAGGGACGTTAAACTTTAAAAAAAAAAAAAACAAAAAAAAAAAAACAAACAAAAAAACAAAAAAAAACGGGAGGACAACACTTTGAACAACATCTACATTATTGGAATAGTCCTGTTTTATTTCTGTTTCTTCCTTTATAATTACATTTTATTATTAATATGTAACTAGACGACCCGTGCGAAAATTTCGCGAAAAAAATGCGATGAAAAGTTAGGTTGAATATGATGTAATCAAAGCTGAGTCATTTCTCTTCATACTCCTACTTCATTTATCGATTTTGTTTAGAAATCCAGGGAGATAAAAGGCTGGAAAGACATAAACGTATTTTAGAAATATTGATATTTTTGCCCTTTAAGGGTAGAATTACGAAAACCTCCTTTCTTAAAATATAATGTTACCATGGCGGAGACCTTATTCTTTAATATGATACCACATTTATCTATATCGGTTAGATTATTAAGGGAGATAAATCGCTCGTGACACAAAAATGCGTTATAGAAAAATTTATACTTTTTCCCTTTAATGGTTGAATTCCAAAAACATTCATTCTTAAAATATGATTTCACAAAGCTGAGACATTACTCCTTACAATCCTACTTCATTTATAGATTTTGGTTAGATATTAAGGGAGATAAATGGCTCGAGATACAAAAAACGCATTTTAGAAAAATTAACATTTTTGCCCTTTAAGGGTAGAATTACGAAAAACTCCTTTCTTAAAATATAATGTTACCATGGCGGAGACCTTATTCTTTAGTATGATACCTCATTTATCTATATGGGTTAGATATTAAGGGAGGTAAATCGCTCGTGACACAAAAATGCGTCACAGAAAAATTTATACTCTTTCCCTTTAAGGGCTGAATTCCAAAAACATTCTTTCCTAAAATATGATTTCACAAAGCTGAGACATTGCTCCTTACAATCCTACTTCATTTATCGATTTTGGTTAGATATCCAGGGAGATAAATGGCTCGAGATACAAAAAACGCATTTTAGAAAAATTAACATTTTTGCCCTTTAAGGGTCGAATTACGAAAAATTCCTTTCTTAAAATATAATGTTACCACGGCGGAGACTTTAGTCTTTAATATGATATCTCATTTATCTATATCGGTTAGATATTAAGGGAGATAAATCGCTCGTGACACAAAAGCGAATTGCATAAATATTGATCCTTTTGCTCTTTAAGGGTCAAATTCCGAAAAATTTCTGACTTAATATATGATGTCACTAAAGCTGAGATCTTAATCTTTAAAATGATACTTCATTATACGATTTCAGATAGGTATCCAGGGAGATAAATAACTTGTAACACAGAAAACAGCATTTTAGAAATATTGACATTGTCGCCCTTTAAGGGTCGAATTCCTAAAACTTTCTTTCTTAAAGTATAATGTGATCAAAGCAGAGACCATACGCTTTAAAATGTCACCTCATTCATTGATTTTGGTTAAGTATGAAGGAAGATATAGGCTTGTGACAAAAAAATACCTTATAGAAATAATATATATGATAAGCAATATGATTTGTTAATTATTTGCATTTTTTTCTGTTACTCAGTTCGTTTATGTTACTAAGTAGGCCTATTTTGTAGATAATTACTTAAATCTATTGTCCACAAAAATAAACATTCATTCAAACGAACTGTAATTGAGTTTACCGTTTCAAAATTCATTTTCCCGATTATCTCCGTAAGAAATGATAATGGAGAAAAATTTCGCTGGAACTTTTTGCTTATTTTTGAGTCCAAAATACGCTCCCAAAGTTTGTCCATTTAATTTTGGGACGTATTATCCAACCCCACCAAATAATACTGGCACGTGCCACGGTCCCTTAAAGGATTTTTAATTTTTTTATACTTTCATGAACTACTTTTTTTTTTTTTTAAATCTGCAATGGAAAAGGAAATAGACGCCGGAGAAAAAGAGTGAACTACCAATGTGCTTAAGGTACTGAAATCCTTGAAGCATTTATGGAACCCGAGCAAAGAACAATATTTCAATTTCACTTTTTCTGCTTCCATTAATAGGCGCCAGTGCCATTGCAAACAGAGCTATAAATAAAATATATAAAACGCTGATAAATGTAGAACAAATGTCATTAAAAGAATACTGTCACAAAGAATTTCAGAATCGAAAATCCTGGCGTACCAGTAGGCACACAAAGGTTAGCTTCCGTTAATTTATGAGAGCTGATGACAGAGAAAGTTTCTGATATTAGAGAAGAGTTTCCACCCGGCCTGAAAACGGCCCGGAGTGTAGGTATCAGCACGCGCCACAGGCTAATCCTCGCCACCTCCCCACCACCTAGCCTATTGTCGTTTCACCTACCCATGCGTTTGATCTTTACCTACTGGGCACTATCCCTGCAAGCACAGGCAAGATCCTTCCCACAGCCCGTTCATGGTAACTGGACAGGTCCGGACCAGCAAAACCGCGCGCCGTGGGAAGTTAGCTTAAAGGGAACAGGGGGCTGTCGGGTGGACGGGCCGACCACCAGTGGCGTAGCTAGGTCAACAAGGGCCCCGGTGCAAAAAATTTATTTTGGGCCCTCATGCCGGATGGGCGACCTTTTTTTTTGCTTTGTGTTGCTGGTAAGGGCCCCCTGAGCTGATAATGGGGCCCTTCAGTTGTGCTTAGGGGCCCCCTGAGCAGTGAGAGGGCCCTTAGACGACTGTAGAGCTAAACAAAAAGGTCGCCAGTTTGCCATGAAGGCTCGTGGGCCTCTGAACTGCACTTGGGGGTCCCAAGAGGTGCGCTTTGGGGCCCCCAGAGGTATGCTTGGGGGCCCCCTTAGCGTAGGGGCCCCGGTGCACTGCACCGCCTAGACCCATAGTAGCTACGCCCCTGCCGACCACCCTCACGACTGTACATGTGTATATGCCCCTCCAGACCGGATCTGTACTCCAGCCAGCAAGTTACCCCTCCCCCTTACAATTCTCATTGTTATCATTTGTCGTGGGCTTACTTGTTACGGTGTTTTACTTTTTGTTTAGGTTTTTTTTATCGTTTTTATTTTTTTTAAATAGTTTCACATACCACTTTTTTCTGCAATGGAAAATGAAGTAGAAGAGAATAGGGTTACCAACTTTTCAGATTTCCACGACCGGACATTTGTTATATGTTAAAAATGTAAAACTTGTGGGGCAATTCTTTTTTTATTTTTACAGATAATTGTTATGACAGTGGTTAACTAATAAATTTAAAAAAAAAAACCTCAGCGGAGGAAACCGTATTTCATTGCATTTATTCTACCAAATTTCACAGCAACAGTAATTTTACAGATTTACAATATGCGGTGAAATAGTTTTCCTTATGCAGCCAAGTTTTAAGTCCGCCATTTGACAACCTCTCCTTACTGAAGCGACAATTACGTTTCTGTATTTTATTTGGTAACTATCTCATCCATTATGTATTTGTAATGTACAAATTAATAACAATATTCATTCCTTTATTCATCGCGAACAAAACTAACACTCAAGGGCGTATCCAGGATCAGAACTAGAGGGGGGGGGGGGCAAGATCTGAACTAGGGGGGGCGGGGGCAACTCATATTAGTTTCGAGCAAAAATGATGATTTCTTACAGAATAAAACTCAAACCCATTCAAGAAACTATTTTTATTATTGATTAATATAGTAATCCAACCAATTAATCTAAGTACCTACTATGTAGATAATTAAGATTGTAACTCAGTTGTAGTTTTTTATATAAACATTAATCGTCTCGGATTCTCAGACCATTGCTCGAATATGGTAGTGTAGTATGGGACCCTCATTTTACGTATCAAATACAGGAGTTGGAGAGGGCGAAAAAAAGGGCTGCTAGATTTGTTTCTGGAAATTATCGCAAAATGCAATCAGTGACGGATATGATAAAGGAGCTGGAATGGGATTCATTGCAAGACAGGAGGAGGATGAGGAGGATCATGGGAGTGTACAGGGCATATACTGGCGATGAGGCATGGAAAGAAATTGCAATAGGTATGAAAAGTAGTGCATGGAAGGGAAAAGATGACCATGACCACAAGCTGGCACTCGATTTCAGGCACAAGGGTGTGGGAAGATTCTCTTTTTTAGGTAAGGGTGTCAGGGATTGGAATGAGTTACCAAGAGAAATGATGAATAATTTACCGAAAACTTTGAAAGAATTTAAAGATAAAATTTGTAGAGGGCAAATGTAGGTAGGTGCAGGATAGGGGGAAGATGGGTGTGTAGGGAAATTGCCACCGGAGCCTGTGCTCCATTGCAATTAAATTAAATTAAATTTTTCAATGACTGTGTCAATATCTCACTGTGTTCTTTCACGAAATTTCGATGCACACTCATCAGGCATAATCTTTCATCTCACAAAGTGCTCCTGAGCCAGTTCTTCACTCGCCGAAGCGTATTGAAGGAAACTTGATTTTTTAGGGGGGGGGGGCAGCAGCCCCCCTCTTGCCCCTCGCTGGATACGACCATGCTAACAGTACATTCCGTTTTCGATTAGTTTAGGTAACTGAAACAATAAACCGATCGCTTCAGATATGCGACCAAATGTCTTGAACACAGAATGAAACAGTTGACGAACGTTCAGCGGATAGGGGAATAAGGAGTGAGACGCGGCAACCTTGCTTACCTCCTATATATCTGAGAAACCATCAACCCGTAATTTTTAAAATTGCTTAATAACCGGACACTGCCAAATCGTGTTAGAACCGGATAGTCCGGTCGAAAACCGGACGGTTGGCAACCCTGCTTAAGACCTACAACTACGAGACCTTCATAAAACAGTCATTAACTTTATCAAGGAACGTCGCTTTCTTGGATCTGATTAGAAACATATTTAGTTAACAGACTACTGTAGTACCAACGCATTCATATCCTGAAAATACCACATTTTTTCCAGTCGTTATAATTCATATTTATAAAAATTGGCGTACTATATCGATTTTACGTCAACAATTTTTTTTGTTATGATATCTTTAATTCAGTAAGAATTAAATTTTGATTGCGGAACACTTGTACAATATTCGCGGATCTCAGGTTACGAATTGTTGATTAACCCATGGAGAAACCTACCTCCATGAATTAAGCCGTGATGGGTGGTTAACTAGTTCAAACGAAAACTGATCTCCATCTCCATTGCTAAGGCTATACTGTCTGTCACAACACTGTACCTGGCAAATAAAATAAATTAGAGGCTTCAAATTTGTACATAATATGTATTTCGTTCACCCAAAAACGAATATCGTATTTAAAATTACACATAGAACTGAAGGAGATCGAATTATTTTTCTGCTTTGGCGTATGTGGTAAGAGTGTAGAGAACAGTACAAAGTTATTTCTTCCAGTTCCCCCCCCCCCCACACACACCCCACTCGTAAATGCACACAGTAATGGTTGTCAAAGTTGTTAGTTTTAGGCCATTTTCACTTCCTGGGAAATTTATTCCCAATTTCGAATATATCCTATATTTAAGCAACAAATGATAAAAACACACCGAGCGTGGTGGTGTAACGGATAGCGTTCTGGCTTCGCATTCGGGAGGACGGCGGTTCGAATCCCCGTCCGGGCATCCAGATTTGGGTTTTCCATGGTTTCCCAAATCACTCCAGGCAAATGCCGGGATGCTTCCTTAAAAAGGCCATGGCCGAATTCCTTCCCATTCCTTGCCCCCATCCTTTCCCGTCTCTAAAGACCTCGCTGTTAAGACGTAAAGCAGTAAAAAAAAAAAAAAAAAAAAAAAAAAAAAAAAAAAAAAAAAAAAAAAAAAAACCCCACACACATCGAAGGGCGAAGATTCAGGGTTTGCTTCAGGGAGGGGCAAAAAATAAGGATACTTAAAAACTTGTAAAAACTAACCAATTAATTTTTTTAATCACTAGTCAGGGAGGGCTCTGTCTAAATTCGTTAAAAAAAAAGTATTCATTTGGGATTGCCGAAAGAAGTGAAAACTAATAAATACCATACGCTCATCACGTAATACTTGTAGCTACAGATATACGAAATAGAAATAATTCCGTGTGGTCGTAATGACATGGTAACAGCGTTCCTATTAGCTGCGCTTTCCGCCACTGTCTTAGCCACCTTAACCTAACTCGGTAATGCTACCAGGTACAAAGGACCTAATAGTTTAGCGTGGAAACAACGGAAACATTCTGGCGTAGTTAACATTACACAGGAAGCTATGCCAGATGTGAAGGTCCGGTTAATGGTCTATGAAAATCGTCGCCGAGACAGAGATTCAAACCGGGGATATTTCATTCTCCAGTTCTCAACCACTGAGCCACCAGACCGTAACAGACATACTATTAACATTATCATGACGGTAATGCGAACTCAAGATTTTACCCATCTAAAAATCACCCAACGCGCCTATTGAAGTTTTCGCTTCAAAAATTCTTGTTCGATATTAAAAATTGTAATTTTTATTTTCATATCTTTTTGCCACTAGATTGCATGAGTAGGGTGGGGCACTTGCCTCACCCTGGCTAATAAAATTTGTAAACAATGTAGGCATACAGTTTTTTTAGTTTATACTACTGTACATTAAAATAATTTTATTTATATTGTTCTAAATTCAGAGTGTATTGCATCTTAAAGTACCTATAGTAAATTACGCGAGGTGTTTTTACGGATTTCCGGACCTCCCCCCTTCTGGTGAGACTTCGTGAGATCTGATCCGAGCCCCCCCCCCCTCCTTTCCCGAGAGCCCCCCCCCCCCCAGAGATCGCCCTCGCAACATTTGGGGACTTTTTTTTTAGGTCCCACCCTCCCAAAGCCGGTTACATCCACAACTTTCAACGAAATGCCCCCCTAAAATCGACTTTCGCATCATTTGTAGACCTTTTTTTTTTAGCTCTACAGTCCAACAAAAATTCCAAAAACCTCACGTGAGATTTCCGTTGACCCTGCCCCCTCCCCCTTGGTGAGATTTCGCCGGAATCCCCCTCCCCTATTTCACCTCACGTAATTTATGGATGCCCCCTAACTGAATTTGACTAACCCCTGCATTATAGAAGGGGCGGCAACGCAGCATGGGGTTGCACAGGCGAGGAGTGAAGTCAGGCCAGTACCGGATTAACCACGTAGCAAGAGTTAACAACTGCTACGGGCTGCGCTCCCACTGGGGGCCCCGCGACTTCTGGTAGGTCCTTCCACTCAGGCTATAGGGCGACCTTTTTTTTTTAGCTCTACCACTGCCCGGGACCACAGAGAAAACCAAGAGACTCTCAAAACGTGGTCATCATCGTCGCGATCATGGGTTGTCGTCTGTGAATTTTCATTTACTGACTCTCGTCTGTTGAAAATTGATGTCAAAGTGATAGCGGCTTGTGGTGATCACGGATTAATAAGTTACTCTATGTTACGCAACCATAATTTTATAGATTCTTTAAGGTTTTGTTTTAGTTGGGTTTTTGTTTGTTGTGTTAGTTGATGGCTGAGTAGTGATATTGAACTCAATGATCAAATTCCATTTACGAACCTCAGAAGGACATACTTCAAAAGAAGAAAAGGCAACTGCGTAACTAAAGAAGAGATGACCATAATCTTGCGGCAATAACTGGAAAACATTAAATAAGTACCAGGCAGAAACGATGTACAAAGAAAAATAACACAGGCTGCTGCTATATATTTGTTTAGTACATATAAAACTACTATCGGGATGAGCATCAAAAACAAACAAAAGTCATGTAAAATAGTTGGAGGAAGAGAAGATGGTGGATGTTGACTATTCACCGCAACTGAACAAAGCCTTCTTTCTTCCTCTATCTATTTTACATGACTTTTATTGTTTTTGATGCTCATACCGATAATGATTATAACTATGTGCTAAACCATAGGTGGCCAACCTTTTCAGCAGCCGGGCCAAATTTTGGAATTACAACTCTCTGCCGGGCAGCATGCGTTACTTTCTTGGAAAAAATACTTTAATATTTTTATGAAGTAAAAAAACACTTAAAACGCAATATGGATATTTAATGAAGTATTAAATACACAATTATCTCAATGCGACTTTTGACATTGTTTGGCAGAACTAAGGGCATCAATATTGATATCGCATAAAGTTCTCCAAATGAACATTCGTGTTCTGTGTTGTGACTTGATCATCCGGCTGAAAAGCTGTTCACACACAAGTGTTTCCATATCGCGAAATCATCCACAAAGCATGTTTGTATAATGCAGGATATTTCTCCTTGTTCAGATATTCTGCCAAACCAACCTGGTGGAATTTCTCCTTAACCTGTGCGTCGCACTACGATTCACAATATTCCATTTACAAATTTACTGGCAATGCATTTATATCAACGAAGAATGGCGTTGAAAATGCAGATAAAGGAATATGATGTTTTTTGAAAACTTGAATCGGTTTTCAAACTCAAGGTTCAAGTTTGATATTAATGAACTGTACTTAATCGCCAACGCCTGTGTCACGTTTGCGTGCAATGATAGCTTGGAAAAATTAGTTAAATTTTTATTTTTCAACTGTTGGTCCAAAAGCCCAAGTTTCATTTGAAACGCGGCAACAACATCAAACATGTTATTAGCCAACTGGTCTTTGCATTGCAGACGAATGTTCAGGTTATTTAAATGGCTAGTTACGACGACTAGAAACGCGAAGTCACAAACACAAGCCACGTCTTCAAACTCTTAGATACTTTTTAAAATTCTGGCATGGAATGATTGTATCTCTTCCTTCAAATCAAACTTTTTTTTAAAATTTTTGCACGGGACAACCATCTTAATTCAGTGAAAAGTGTAAGGTCATTTTAGTCAGAATGCAAATGCTTGAGGAATTCTTGGAATTGACGGTGGTTCAACGCCTTAGATCTAATGAAGTTCACTATTTTGATAACCACGCTCAAAACATGATCCGTTTTCAAAGACTTGGCACATAAATTCTCTTGATGAATAATGTAATGAAAATTTAATAATGAGGTATTATCAAGTTTGCAAGCTTCATTTTCAATCAGTTTTACTAAACCTTCACCGAGCGGGGCGGTGTAACGGTTAGCGTTCTCGCCTCGCATTCGGGAGGACGGCGGTTCGAATCCCCGTCCGGGCATCCAGATTTGGGTTTTCCATGGTTTCCCCAAATCACTCCAGGCAAATGCCGGGATGTTTCCTTCAAAAGGCCATGGCCGAATTCCTTCCCATTCCTTGCCCCCATCCTTGCCCCCGATCCTTTCCCGTCTCTAAAAGACCTCGATGTTAAAAAGAGACGTAAAGCAGTTACCAAAAAAAAAAAAAAAAAAAATAAGGCTCGGCTGTACACCCGCACTGTCCATCCCCGCAAGATCAATTGAGCGATGATCTTGTTTGAATATCGGCTTAACTTAGTGTAGAAGTCAAAGCTTACGTATATAATGAATAAATGATCCAGCTCCGCGGACCACAAAATGACCTACCGCGGGCCACAAGCGGCCCGCGGGCCGCGGGTTGGCCATCCCTGTGCTAAACAAATAGATAGCAGCAGCCTGTGTTATTTTTCTTTGTGCGTCGTTTCTGCCTGGTACTTATTTAATGTTTTTCAGTTATTTCCGGAAGATTATGGTAACCTCTTCTTTAGTTACACGGTCGCCTTTTCTTGTTTTTTAAATACTTTATAGAAATTATCTGATTAATAAAAGATTCGTAAGCCTTCCTTTGTACTTATCATAACTTTAATTCAATAAATTAATTATTTTACAATGTTCCACCAACACTAGCCGAAACTACACAGATAACATTTACATCGGACTTTCTTCTGAGGTCGCACGGTTCGTAAATGGAATTTGCGATTACTGAGTTCAATATCACGACTCAGCCATCAACCAACACAACAAACACAAACCTAACTGAAACAAAACCTCAAGGAATCTATAAAATTATGATTGCGTATCATAGATAACATATTAATCCGTAATCACCACAAGCCGCTATCACTTTGGACATCCATTTTCAACAGACAACAGTCAGTAAATGAAATTCACAGACAGCAAATCTTGATCGCGGCGATGATGGCCACTTTTTTAATCGTCCATCATTGGCGATTGTGTAGAGGAGCCTCTATTTACATAATTTTTGTTTGTCCCTGTTGATAGCTGCTATTCGACTTATTCCACATGCTTTCAAAACTATATTCCACTGTTGCCACGCAGTCTCGGACGCAGATTTTACGAGCCCTTAAACTAATATTTACCTCAGAGGCTCTGCGCTTCAGGTTCTACGTTGAACCGTAGTTCCCCTTTACCCAGAAGGATTACCTGGTTACATTAACTCACAGAGGCGAAACGTGTGGCGAATTGAAAATTCATCGCTGAGGCGTTGAAGCTATAACAAGTTACTTTACTGAGTCCGTTCTAAGTTATTATTTTAAACTTGTTGAATACTATTTCTAAAAATTATTAAAGCCGCCAGCCACAAAGTTATCATTTTGTTTATGTCAATCATTTGCTTCCTGTCATCAACATCATTCTTCTCGGCTGCGTTGATACCCACAATTAAGTATCCTATCAACAATCAAGAATTCTTTGTTATTCTAAAATGGTACTCGACTACTTATCTAATTTTTCCAAACTTTTTAATCACGTCGCTGGTAGTAGTTTCATATTTTACTTCCGAATTTTAGTCTTGTAATTCTCAATATCTCACAACCCTAGAGAACAGATAGTTGACTGTAAGCCTCATTTGAATTTATTTCCATGCTTTTAAACCTTAGAGTTTTTTTTTATCATATTCACACTAAACGTTGAAATCATTGTTCTGAATAAGTCGTAAATTTTTGGAGAGGCAATGCATGAGGAACTCAGAATTCGCTTCCATGAATATAAAACTGAGTAAATTTCGTAAATGAGCTATCAGTTTTGGACTTCGTCTAGTTCAGTACGGTGGTGTTAACGCACTAAGTCAAAGTTTATTATTTACTAGCATTTTCACGCTGCTTCACGCGCGTGTACTTTGGTATGTGTAAAAATTCTTACTGATTTTATTCTATTACCAAATATTAACGTTGAATGGAGTGAATTCCAAATGTCTTCTAAAAAATTTCCTTTATTTAGTTATTGCCTTAGGTTTCATACTGATGTTCGAGAGTCTTTGATTCATTTATATTTTAATGTTATACAATTTATCAAATAGTAGAAAAGCTATCTGAAAAATTAACTGTAGTCTACTAATTCTTAGGGATAATTATTGTGAGAAGAAAAAAAAAATTGTTTAGAAAGGGTTTTATGTTTGTGATGTAAGTAGGTGTAACAATAATCAAGGGAAATAAAATGTTACCTTTACCTTACATAGTAGGTTGGTCACTGTAACGCCTGTGTGTGCCATTTTCAAATGGTGATACAGAGGACTGCACAATTTTTTTTTATTATTATTATTACTTTAATTATAATGGAGCTAATACTCCCGTGTCAGTTCTCCCAGTTTTCTAATTACTCCTTTTTATTTTATTCTTAACATTTTCTTTTATAATTGGTGTGTTAAATACCTCTCCCCTTTTATTTTTCTGATTTAGAAATTTTAATTTTAAATTCCTTAAGCGTTTTTGGTACATTACTTACTCATTACTTCACTTGGTAATTTGTTCCAATCCCTGACACCCTTACCAACAAAAGAAAATTTTCCTGCTCCCTTATGCATGAAATCGAGCACCAGCTTATGGTCATGGTCGTTTTTCCTCTTACATTCACTATTCCTAATTCTTTGACCAATATTCTACCATGCCCCATCACCAACATATGCCCTATATATTCCCAGCACTCTCTTCACCCACCTACCTTCATCCAGTGATTCCTAATTCCAATTTAATCTTCTGAAGTTTTTTTTTTTTCCTTTTGCTGTTAGGATATTGGTTTTATTTTGACGATATTTAAGTACGATCAGTTATTTTTGGTATAAAATATAAATTTACGTGGATTAATACTAATCTTGCGCTGTATCACACGTTAAGAATTATTTCTAATTTCCTTCACTTTCAAATCACCGTATTACTAATGCCATTATTTCAACCACACATAAATATTTCGAAAATGTCACGATTTGTTCACGGTATGTATTAATGCATGTTTCATTGAAGCTATGAGTTTCGAACGTTAATATTATCCGAGGTTGTGGTTCGGTTGAAGTACAGCTTGGACCTGACAGTTGATAAGCTTTGCTGAAACATTAGAGACAAAATGGATTTAGCTTTATAATTAATGCGATGTAGCATCAGGATAAGAATTATTTTAATTTCTCTTTGCTTTCAATAAAGCCGTATTATTGATGTTATTATTTTAGTCGCATATAAGTACCTCCAGCAGGCCAAGATTAGATAGCGAAACAGTGAATGTATTAATGTGCATGTGACAGAAGCCAAGTTTATCGTTAGGTTGAAATGCAGCCTGGACCAGAATGGCAATTGACAGGCTATGTTACAGCATAAGGCATAATGGATCTAGTTTTATAATTTACGCGGTGTAACATTTTTATTTTTTTTATTTTTTTTTTGTAACAGTTTAACGTCCCTTTTTAACAACGTGGTCTTTAGAGACAGGAAAGGATGGGGGCAAGGAATGGGAAGGAATTCGGCCATGGCCTTTTGAAGGAAGCATCCCGGCATTCGCCTGGAGTGATTTGGGGAAACCATGGAAAACCCAAATCTGGATGCCCGGACGGGGATTCGAACCGCCGTCCTCCCGAATGCGAGGCCAGAACGCTATCCGTTACACCACCACGCTCGGTCGGTGTAACATAAGGTGTTAAGGTGCCTAATTAATTTTTAATTTCATTGGTTGCTTGTTGCTATCGTCATTAATTCAATTGCACGTATAGAGATAAACATTAGATAATCAGGGTTATGAAGTTATTTTACATAAAGAACAGTCTATTTTACTGCATGTGGTTTGAACAGCAGCCAAAATTTGTACACACGTTTAAGAATATTTGTACATGAGAGCCACCAAATATATATTAATCGAATAAAGTCCATCGATACAATAGGCAGGTCTGTAGAAGTTATTATTTAAAAACTACGTTAACTTTTTTGTAAGATATCTTTCTTTGGAAAAAAAAAATTAATTTCGTATCCATAATGATACGTAACGAAATAATATTGGCATAATAATGCTTAATGTACTTCCTTTAGCGATCACGCAAGACATATTGTACCAGAGACAAACTATTTAACTGCCTACCAAAGACAATCTATGTCTACTACATAAGTAATCTAACACATTTCACTTGACAACTGACCTGTTACGATGTAAATTAATGGTGATTACGTTTGATTCACGTACTCCGCGGACAGAAAACTGAATAACAAAAGTAAAAAAATGGAAACCTTAGTTTTTCCATATTTTTGCAAAAGGAGTGAGCGTCTGAAAGTGCATAATTATTCCCATATATAAAGGTTTTTAATTGTTTGCTCCTTCCCATGGTACATATAAGTCTTTAGCTATTTACGCAGATTTTAACTCGCACCATTAATTCTAAAAATTTGAAAACCCCGTCCAAATTGATGTCATAGTTTTTGCACGGCTCCCGTTCAAATAAAGAGACACACGCAGCTTGCTTACAGACTTATAATAAAATAGATAAGAGAGCGTCCATAAACTACGTAGCTCGATTTAAAAATGGAGGAGGGTTGGCTGGAAAGCTACGCTGGGCTACGTGGTGTGGGGTGGAGGATTTAGAGTCATGTCACGTAGCTTTTCATTCAAATTATTTTTCACAGTTTAAAAAAAGGTACAGAACACAACAGCATTTGAATATTTATTTCCGTCGTATAATTATCTCCGTATGTAATTTACAATAGTCTGACAAGATAAAATAGCACAGAATGCCTTCTGGAATTAATAAGGAAAAAAGCTACGTGCCACGCTCGGGTGGGGGGGGGGGGGAGGAGGGAGGGGTAGAGGCAAAAGCAACATCGGACTATATGGAGGGTGGGGGGAGGGGGTTTACAGGAGGCCATAATGGAGCTACGTAGTTTATGGACGCTCCCTAAGTAAATCTTGCTGTCAAAAATCTCAGCGCAAGTAACTGAAATGACACATTAAACAGAACACGGAATGAACTATCGCTTGTGCGGGCGTGAGTCATAACTAGCGGCCTGGCCTTGTGACGTCACGACACAGTGGTGACAAGAATAATCAAGGGCGACCTTCCGCAAGGTCACTCTGAGGTCACGTGTCGAGCTTCCACTACCTACCTGAAACTGGAGAATACTGCGGCGGCTGCGACGTCCTGCAAAACAAAGAGTACCATTAGTTAACAAGTAGTATTCTTTCGTCAGGGGAATGGCATAAAAGATACTGGCAAAAATTTTAGTGATACCAGTTATTTAATCTCTTTCGTCTGTGTGTCTTAAGCGTTATAGACAATTACGGACATTTCTAATCACCAGGTGAAGACGTGAATCTATAACTTACTGAGCCAAAGTTTCCTGTAGCAATCTCTTTGACCATACGTTCCTGACAGATATCTATTATATAATTTCCTAAGCTCATTCACTCACCTCGATAGCTATTGGACGGAGAACGATGACGTCAGGGTCAGTCTTAGCTCGCAAATTAACAGCGACCAGAGATACCGTTAGAAGAAGTTCGAGGTTATGTCCATAATTTAATAGCTAATCAACTGCTTTTGCAAGAATACATTCATTAAGTTTTTTTTAGTATTTTATTCTAAAAAAGAATGAAAAAACTTTGGGGCTGAAAAAAGTGGAACTAAGAGTACTTTTCCATAAAATGTCGCTACTAAAAGTAACATTTAATAAAAAAAAAAAACTTAAATTACTCATGGTATCTGCTGTGACCACGAATGCCAATTGTCATTCCGGCCTAGGCTACATTTCAATTTAATCAAAACTTTCGCTAGTGTTGCTGCTTGACGAAAGTTTATACATTACGGTTTATTTGCTTTCTACGTATTTCACTGACCACTTTCGTTCTACGAAATACGAGAAAACGGCATCAAATTTAATTCAATACATAGGGAACTAACAAACTATTAGGACAAAAATTTCTGTGAATTTTTTCACTAAATCGTTTGCCTTTTCCAGCTAATGGATCTGACACGTACTAATGCATGACCTACCCCTCCTCTTTAGTCAGAAAGCAGGACGTATAGCTATGGTGAGACGTCATTAATGGACAGAGTCCAACTCACTGACCTACATCGCTATTGTGAGGAAGCATTATGCTGAGCACGTCACAGGGTCAGTGTGACAACCATTCACTTTCAAGTAGCATGAAAACTGTGGCAGGCGTTAAGTCCGGGTGTTTGAACAGGTTAGATGAAAGCTGGTAGGTTTTGGCTTTCAGGATGAAGGCAATTCGATACCATTTCAGTTATTCAGATTTCAGTTGGTTTATTTTTTTTTTTTATTTTTTTTTTTAGGCTGCTTGTAATTATAGCAGAGAAAGGATGGAGAGCAAACAACGGGAATGAATTCACCGATGGCCTTCTAAAGGAGCCATCACGGCATTATCTAGTGTTTCACGAAACCATGAAAAACTGAAATTTGGATTTTTTGTTTTGCTTATGGCATTACGCCTGAACAACATTGAGGTCATTAGAGACGGGAAACGTCAGGAGGCAACGAATGGGAAGGAATTCGGCGATGGCCTTTTGAAGTAGTCATCCTGGCTGTCGACTGTAGTGATGGAAAAGCATGGAACACCGAAATCTGGATGGCTAGAAGGGGATTCGAATGCCCTCCCATTCGAATGCCAGGCCAGAACATTACTATCATACACCTGCTGGTGGTAGTAAAGCGTTTTTGCGTTATTGGTATGAACTGCAGCATCTTCTAAGACTAGTCATTATCCCTTCTATGGTAAACCTACAACGCCATTCTCTTAATTTTCTGAGCAGGAGAATTCCAGGAGGCAATTCCCTGGAACCATAATCTTGATGTGTCGTTACAGTGTTTAATCTTTCAGAAATTCACTTTCACATAAAGAAAAGAGTAGCTGAATTGGTAGTACCATTCCCGTCAGTTGATTTTCCCGAATCATGGTTGTTACTGTGGGATTCCTTAGACCAAATAGTGTAAGGATTTCCAGGTAGTACTATTTAGTAAACTGGTAAAACAAATCATAGCACATTGCGGAGTTATATTCGAAGAAACTAAACAAACTATTAAGGATAAAATCTACATTTAGTTCTGGCTGTCGAGGAATGTTCAGATAGGAAAAGTCGGCGATCGTTTGGATATTATTAATATATACCCACAATTCCCTACCTGTTGGCTCGCGTTTGAAAATTCGGGACCATGTGCATGTAGAGTCAAATCTATATCTATATATATATATATATATATATATATAAAGATGAATGTATATTTGTTTATTTGTTCTTCATACAAAATCCACAGATTTCTTCCTATTCGATGAAAGTTTGCACACTTTTCCTTTGAAACAAGGAGAAAAATACTGTTTACATTTGGTTGAAACATTTTCTGTATGAATAATACATGTTGTATCATAATTTCGAAAAATTACTGACAGTGATAAACAGACGCGTACGATGTGTACTGCCTTTCCATATAGCGGTCTGGTTGTTTACCGTAGCAACAAGTTTCCTTTCGCGCTCCGTATAAAAATATTATTATATCGGTTCATACGCCACATTGGCGATTAAATGTGATTTAAGTTAGTTGCGTAGTGTGTGTTTTATGTGTGAAGAACTTTCTATATCAGCTTAGAGTGTTGTGAAGCAAGAGTTGTGGTGTGCCCAGCCGGGCGTTGCGGACGCCTTTCCGTGTTAACTCAATTGATTAAAATGGAAGGTTTGGTTAGAAAGTCAACATTGAGCTTCAGTTTTCCGTACGGATATGCCAGGCCCAAGATTTATGAAATTGATGAGTGGTTGTTTGAGAAGATAGGTTTGCGTGAAGAAAATGTTCGAGGGTTGCAGTACGACTTCATCGCGAACGTCGTTTATGTAAAGTTAAAAGAAGATGAGATGTGCAGCCAGATCATGGAGCGGACTGGAGGGCATGTTGATTTTCTTCACACCTCCGGAGAAGTAAGTAAAGTCACAGTCAACTTTACAGGACTCGGAATGAGAACTGTTAAAATGTATAATATCCCCTTTGAAGTCTCAAACGACGAAATACAACGGTCGCTAGCACCATTTGGGAAAGTGTTCACCATTAATGGGGAAAAATGGGGTGGCACAATGCGTTTCAAAGTAGACAATGGTGTTAAAATTATTAGAATTGATCTTAAAAAACATATCCCTTCGTACTTAACAGTTAACGGATTCAAGACTCTAGTTATATATGAAGGTCAGCCTAGAACTTGCTCCATATGTAACTCTGTGGACCATTTGAGAGCTGACTGCCCTAGAAGTAGATTAGCTATTAATAAACAGATCACCAACAAAGGGAATCAAATTACATATGCAGGTATTACCTCTGGGAATACGGCTCCTCAGCGAGATCACATGGAGACCTTGCCGGGAACTAGCTTTCCGAATACCAACATACCAAACAGCAACAATTCCCAAACAAAAGAAGATGAGAACAAAACAAATGCCGAGGAGAAACATAACTCAGACTGTAGTGATATAAACACTGTTCCATTTCCCGTACTCAGAAAAGATATTGATGATAACGCTGCAACAGAGCTAGAGGGTCATCCGGAAATAGAAAACAATCAGAGGCCACAGGACATTGTTTGTGAGATGCCTACGAAGTCCAACGCAAATATCACCTTGGAGGAAAATAGACATCCTGAGGCAGACATCGGCCACCTAAGCATAATTACAAAAGAAATAGGAAAAAAATCATCAAAAGTCAAACCGATAGAAAATCAAACCACTACAGAAGAGATTACCCAAGCAGATTGTTCGAAAGAGAAAAAACGAGAGGCGCGAAAATCCGCAGAAGCTACAGCAAGACAGATGAAATTAAAGCTACAGCAAATAAAGCAGAAAGCGCACATGGAAATTGGAAAGGAAGAACACAGAGAGAAAAAACAACGGACTTACATTGATTACTGCAGTACAGACAAAAACAATGATAGAGAAGATGCGACCCATGCAAATGTAACCCATAGTCACTGGGCTGACGATATGGACATAGATATTGAAACGAAAAACGAAAAGGATTAATACAAAAAGAAAATAAAAATAAAAAAGTAAGATAGTTAAAAAAAAATTAAAAAAAAAAACCGGTTCAATAAACAATAAACTGGCAACAGAAAATAGGCATAAAAAAAAACTGAAAAAAGCCACCAACTCAATCATCAATAGTAACGACAATACAGCCTAAATTATGGCTTATTCCATATCAACGCGCCAAACATACTGTATCGCGACTTTAAACATATGTGGGATAGAGAGTTATGTTAAGTATCGTTGTTTGAAAGATTATTTGTATGCGGCTTCTGTAGATATTGCCCTATTACAAGAAGTTTGAGCAGGGATGTCAGAAGACATTACTGGCTATACTGTAATTAAAAACCTGGGCGATGGCACGAATCGTGGTACCGCCATTCTAACCAAGGAAGGTATAATAGTTCAAGATGTAGAGATGTTACCTAATGGCCGAGGCATAGCGTGCACAATCGCTGACATGCGCATCGCTAACGTATATGCACCTTCTGGAAACCAGAATAAGAAAAAAGGAAATCTTTTTTCACAACCGACATAGTACCTTTAATAAGAAAAAATCACGCAAAGCTCTTGTTAGCAGGAGATTTCAATTGCGTTTTATCGTCCAGAGATCAAACCCCCAATTTTAACAAAAGCATTGAACTTGAATATCTCATAAAAAGCTTAACCTTACAGACACATGGCACATGAAACATGGCGAGGAATGCGGCTACACCTTTGTCTCGAACAATTCAGCTAGCCGACTTGATCGTATGTATGTTTCTTCAGCCCTGACTTCTAAGGTGTTAGCATCAGAAATCTGGCCAGTTAATTTTTCAGACCATTGCGCATATCATTGCAAAGTACTTAACATTCCACAAGGAACGTACAGATTGAAGGGAATATGGAAACTCAACACCAATATCCTAAAAGACAACGAGTTACACACATACTTTTCAGAGATGTGGATTCACAGTAGAAAATATACAAATAGACATACTAGTAAGATTGAATGGTGGCTGCTTTATATGAAACCGAAAATAAGGAAATTCCTGGCAGACTTTTCAAAACAGAAGTCATTCTGGCAACACCATACGAAAGAATTTCTCTATATGGCCCTCAGAGAATTGTATCAAGAACAAGATAAGCTTACTGACAACTTACGGAAAATCAAACAGATTAAAGCTAGAATTACCAAAATAACGAAGGAACAGACGTTTGGAACACAAATACGAGCTAGGGTGGACCATTTTCAAATCAAGAAGAAACATCCACATATCACCTTGCAAATGAAAAGCGTAATATCAGGCGCAAACTCATAACAGAAATACTTGCTGACGGACGTTCAGTTACGAAACAACAAGAAATAATAAAATGCTACATAACCACTTTAGCGGAATATATACAGAAGAACCTACATACGAACAGGAACAGAATCAACTTTTAACAAATATTAATCCTCAGATCACGGTTTCAGAAAACGAACAGTTATTGGAACCAATAAGTGAAGATGAAATACTTGATGCTATTAAACGAAGCCCGAGAAACAAATCTCCCGGGCCGGATGGACTGCCAGTAGAATTTTACCTCACCTTCTGGAATTATCTGAAAGTACATTTAATGGAAATGTATAATGACATTTTACAGAGACAAATCATCCATCCAGAGTTCTTAGACGGCCTCATGGTACTTATTCCTAAAAATGGGAATACTCGAAACGTGGAGAACTTCCGTCCACTAACATTGCTGAACTCTGATTACAAAATATTCAGTCGCATAATTGCAAACAGACTTCGTAATACAATAACCAAGGTAATAGGGAAACATCAAACATGCATAGGTAACGGAAGATCCATAATTCAAACTGTAGCAGACATACGAGATATTATCACGCTATCAAATTTAGCTAAAACAAACGTAGCAATTTTGTCATTAGACTTTCAAAAAGCCTTTGATCGAATCAATCATAACTATTTGCTGCAAGTAATGGAAAAAATGGGATACTCCAAACAAATATGTAAGGTATTTCAAGCCTTGCTCTCTGGGGCAACATCGAGAATGTTAATAAATGGTCAGATAAGTAAACCATAAAAATATGCAGATCGGTGAGACAGGGTTGCCCCTTATCAATGTACCCTTTTGCGATAGGTATCGAACCTTTCCTAGTAGCATTGAATAATAAAATCACAGGTGTGACCTTCAAAGACCAAAGAACAGCAGTGTGCGCATACGCGGACGATGTAAACCTTATTGTCACAAAAACTAAAGATATTGAAGAAATAAAAACATTGACGGAAATTTACTCTAAAGCTTCTAGTGCAAATCTAAATATACAAAAATCCAAAATCATGGTCTTGGGCCCTGAACAAGGAATAGTCCATGAAGGCTGGGTCCAAAACTCGGAAACATTAAAGATATTAGGTATTCTTTTCACAAAAGAATTAAAAAGAACAATAGTGCTGAACTGGAGGAAGCAATTGAACCTTCTAAGACTTAGAATGAGAGAAAATTGCTTTAGGGACCTAGACCCGATCCAAAAAGTATGTTACATTAATTGTGTAGCATTATCCAAATTATGGTACATTGCGCATTTCCTCCCCATCCCACGCGAAATGGCAAAGAGAATGGATTCGGCAATAGGATGGTTCATACAGCGCGGAGAGATTTTCAAGATAAAGTATGACTCACTGAAGTTACCATTTGAAAAAGGAGGATTACAACTGATCGATGTAAACACAAAATGTGCTGCCATACTCCTGAAAAGTACATACAAAATGTGGAAAAGTGATACACCTGGGTTCTGCGGAAAGATTATGGCAGCCACAGAACCTTGCAGCATTGAAGCTCCAATTGACATCAGTCATTTAAACTCACATCTAGTTCATATTCGACAATTCTACGTAGACTACAGTTATATAAACAGAGAGTTCAAGAGCAACAACCCTACAGCAAAAACGCTTTATAGCTTAATGACACTCAACAAATACACCAACAGCACGGAAAAAAATGTATAGCAGAATGGACTGGAAGACCATATGGGAGAACGTACAGAACAAATTACTGCGCTCAAATGTTCGGGCAGTATGGTACAGAGTAGTAAATAGAGCAATAAGCACGAACAAAGCTGTATAAAATCCACCTCTGTGCCTCACCGCTGTGCGTAAAATGTAACTTACAGGATACGATAGAACATCGACTTCTGTGCTGCGAAGAACCAAAAATTTGGAATTGGACAAGGGAAAAGCTAGCTTTAATAAACAGATCAGTGCCAAGCATGTACACACCCGATAGCATTTTGCTACCAGATCAGAGGCAATTTCCACCAAGTAAAAGAAACGCCCATGTTTGGCTTATAGGAAATTATACCTATTACATTGTAACAAATCGAGGAAGGGCAAAACTGGAAGACTACTGGCATTACCTAATAGTAGAACATCATAGAACACTGAGACTAAACACGTATAAGGACAATTTTGCTAGATTCCTGCAGGTAATAATGCCATATTGACAACCAACTTGATTAAAGAAAAAAAATGTTCTTGTAAAATAAAAAAAAGTGTTAGGATGTACGCTGGGCTACAGCAAGCAATGTTCAGCAGATTTGCGCTTCATCCAGCAGCCAAGAAAAGAACTGAGGCGAGAGCTTGAACGGTTCCGGGAATCAGAGAACCTGAGCTACAGTAAGACTCACATGTTCAAAGTTTATCAAGTAAGATACATTAATGTAAATATGTAATATTTATTCTCTCAATAAAGATAATAGTGGTTAAAAAAAAAAAAAAAAAAAAAAAAAAGTGGTTAAAGCGCTTGCTTACTGCTGTCTGGATCGTGGTCTTAGGTTCAAATCTCCGTGGGGGCAAAGGTTTTTAAAAATTGTTTTTGTTCGTAAGAGTCATGCCTGGACCGTTGGTTATTCGGATTGAATGTTAAACTGTAGATATCACAAATTTAGGGGTTCAATGCGAGGCAAATCGTAAGTAGTCTTGCAATGGTACATTTTTTTACGTTATAATGATCCCTCAGGGGTTGTTCGCAGTCAGTGTGTGTGTGTGTGTGTGTGTGTGTGTGTGTGTGTGTGTGATCTGCAGTAATAATACTATAAATGCGGAAGTAAGTCTCTGTCTTTTTGTTACGTTTTGACGACTTAGTGGCTATACCGATATTGATGGAATTTGACAAGAAAATCTGTAGGAAAGGCACAGGACATTTTTTCCGGTATGATTAACATTTGTAGTAACGAAATTTTGAGAACTTATCGAATGGTGACAGAAATATATTGGAAAATGATTCTCTTCAAGAGACAGGTTCGACGGTAGAATAATATTCTGATAGCATTCCTGTCATATTATGCCGACTCGGTGTTGTTTGGGACCAATTCTCCGTTACCAACAACTTTCTATATTCAATTCCGGCAAAGATTTGTTAATTCACGCGTACGAAGTCAAGTGTATCAGCTGGTATTCACTAGATATTCTCTGCTGAAAATTCAGAACTTTCGTTTCATGACAAAACGCAACAATCGTGTGAGATACCAAACTCTTCACCAAACTAATGGTGATTAGAATACTATGGCGAAATTGTTTTGATTCTTCTCACGTTTCGATCACCGAGAGTGGTGGTGTAACGGTTAGCGTTCTGGCCTCACATTCGGGAGGACGGCGGTTCGAATCCCCGGGCATCCAGATTTGGGTTTTCCATGTTTTCCCAAATCACTCCAGGTAAATGTCGGGATGCTTCCTTCTAAAGGCCATGACCGAAATTCTTCCCATTCCTTGGGTCCCATCCTTTCAAGTTTCTAAAGACCTCGCTGTTAACAGACGTTAAGAAGTTAAAAAAAAAAGTTTCGATCGGTAGCTGGCGGACTGAATAAAAAAACAGACGCTATCGTTTTTTCTGTTGATGGAACAGCCTTGGTATTTTTTGAAGGGTAGAAATTGTGAGCTTGCAGTCGCTGTTATTTTGATTCTGGGGTGGAATGACTAGAAAAAGTCTCATCAATCGTCACGAATAATAATTCAAGAAAATATATCCAAATGGGTTCAAAGAGGATTAGAGGTTTCGTTGTCACCTGCCCCTTTACTACCGTTTGATCTACTGCCAAATACCCAACATTTGGGAACATTTCAGGTGTCCAACTACTCTGAATTCAATCCAGCGTTGTTCTTGGAGTACTTGAAACCTTCACAGTTTGCCTAGTTGTTAACCATCTGTAGTCACCAGCTCATCTATTTCGTCCACATTGTCTCCCATTGTATTTCCTGCGTGGACAATCAGTGCTGGTTCTCTCGGTTTTAAATTTAATTGACCACTTTTATTTAACTGTGGAAAGGGCCACGCGTCCTTAATGTTGCCAATATACAATGACGAATATCCTTTGGTAATATCTCTTTTTTAAACAAATATTTAGTTGCAACGCATATTCCTTTCTTCTCCTTTCCAGATAACATTTCATCAGCTTTCAGCGCCTGTATTGGAATAAGGTTCATTCCGGAATGTTATAACTTTGGGCAATGTTCTATAAAGGACTAAAGAATTACATGCAGTTTTCGCAAGATTGTACGAGCTTGTTTTCCTTATGAGACAACCATTTTATAGGAATTCTTACATTTATTCCCTAAAAGCCATGCATCTTGGTTAGTTGAATTCCAAATTCACCAGTACCACGAATTTTACTGAAAAGACTTGTGACGCTTTCACTGCACTCCAATCATTTAATAAGTTCATGTTTGTAAATATTATATTTGTATGTATGTAATCAGAGATTCCATGTACGTAGTAGTTTTTTTTAATCTCTGGGTAATGTCGGTAGTACTGAGAATTCTGTGTTGGTTGTTCAGCGTATTGGCAGTGCGTTTGTTTGTTGTAGCAGCAGGCATAGTGAATCAATGGCCCTCCAGGTGTTATAAATGTCGGGTTTGTTGTTGGTTACGAGGGCCAAGGCCTAGCGGTGACTATGAGCAGAGAATTATATTTGTTTTATCAGTATTCTGCCATCTATTAACATTAAGGAATGTAGTTTTGTGTGCCGAAAATTTTTAATTTTAAATGCAATGTTTTCGCAATAAATCAAGCTTCAGTGCAGTATTCCTTTACGAGTACGTGGTGACATCCACCCAAGTATACTATTTATTAAATGACTAGCTTTCAAAGCTCATCATAAATGACGTAGTGTTCTGAGGAGTCATTGGTTTAATTAGATAGAACTGCTATTTAACAACCCTCATAGCCTTGATTTAGCAATAAAAAACATTTTTCGGTTGTTTACATCGCGATGTTTACATGTGTCATGAAATAACAACATCAGTAATATGGCGTCAGAGAATGCAAAGGAAATTAAAATCTTAACGGGTTCTTACTAATTTCTCTTTCATTACCCGGTATTCAGATCTACATAACAAAGTTTGAACGGTTAATAGATTTGGAACTATTGAATTAATGACAATAGTACTAATACTTAAGTGAAACCAAAGCAGATCAGTAATAAATCTTAACTTATATGTTATATCGCGTAATATTGATATCAACCCTGATCCAGGGTGCATCGCATGAAGTAATTACTTTAGTAATGAAAGAAATTTAAATTATTTATAAAACCTTAAATAATTCATTCTATCTGCTGTAACGACAAATGGTACAACAAATTGTACTACGCATATTAATACATTCACTACATAGCAATATAAACTTGATCACATATTTCTTAATTACTATAATAGCGATATCTGTGGACACGGAATACAAAGCAATTAATAATTTATTGATTTATTTTAAATACATACTTTTCTTCCAGTGTTCTGCTTAACTAAGTATTAATGTTATTAAATAAAGCTCACAACCTCGATTTTTTAATATTTCTTTACATATCGAACGAATAGAACAAAACAAAAAAAACAAATAATTAATATGAGAATTTAAAAAAAAAATTTCAATATAAAACATCGAACCATTTCATAAACATAATAGCTATCTATACTAGCGATATCCATGGCCAGAAAATGAAAATATCTTTGGCCGTTGATAGCCCATGACGTCAGCGTGACTGACATAACGACCAAAGTAGCCTCTTATTAGTATTCATTATTTTTCTATTAACGAGATGGGCTGTAGCATAATTTGTCCGTCACTGGGTGGATCAACATTTGTCAGTCCTTGACATGCTATATAATTTTCGGAGTATGGGCAGCGGGAACAACTCTAGCAAATACTGTTTGATGTTGACTCATGGGCGATTCCTAATGACTCCGTTAAATAGCTCATACACTACATGCTGTAGCTTGTTTACACGAACTTAGCAGCTCTTCGCAATTAAATTGAATGATGCAACTTATGCAGATGTTTACTATTTATTCCCGAAGTCTAATAGAGTTTTGTGAGGCCTAGAAATCTCTAAATGGGCCTCTCTGTCTCATCGTGTACAGCTGGTACCATGTTTATCCATCTAATTCTCTCAAATTTCTATTAAAAGAGTTCTCTTCCCTATAGATACAAATTGTAAACCATTTTTACACTTCTGTCTTTGCCAAGTCCAAACCAGACAAGTGACTTTACTCCTCCTACTGATCAGCGGTTTAGCTTTGAAATGAGCTTGATGGGCGAATTGTTAACTTTCGGGCCAGCCATTCAGAAGTACGCGGGCTCGATTCCATGACCGTCCACTTTGATTTAGTAGTCGCGGTAGGTATGCCAAAATCTCTCGAGGCAAATAATGTGATCGTTTCTTTTAAAGGCCTTCTTCGAGTTCCCGAACTTTCTTTGTTTCAAATCCCCTCCCCCTCATCTGAAGAAAGGAATAATTCTGAGAGGTCTGTATTTGTTCTTCGAGAAGCCATCATTTTCTTTAGTACTTTGTTACCAGAACAATAGTAGTTTATTAATGGTAAACCATTTCGATTACGAGGTGACAATTGTTTGATAACCATATTTTGACACGTTTAATCATGTAAGAGCGTATTAGAATCGAAGTCAAACCGTGATTCTTAAAACTTGCGTGCAGCACACTAGCTACTATGAGGTTAGGTTCAGCTTTAACCTACTTGCCTCAGTAAATTTGGGCGTAGTTACTCTCTGCAGTGGCCTACACTTAAGTAAACTTCCGCTTTATAGTATCTTGTTTACTTTAAGAGGGTTACTTTCCAGCGGTTTGTACCGATAAAGGAAGTGCTGTCAATTATTTGTGCACGAATACAAATATGTTTACATACAAACTTTCTTTGGTTCCAATAACAACGTTTGCGGTAGCTTATACTCGCCTCTTCACCTGTGCTTTCTATTACCTCTACTGCCAGCTAATTCTTGTTCTTCCTCGTGTTCTTTATTAACTGATTTTGCGTTCCTTATTCGATGCACACGACAAAACGATAACGGATGTCTTCAATTTTCTAAGTTAATAGTTCTAGTTTTAAATGGTCTCTTAAGGAAACGTTCTACCATTCTGTAACTTAATCAACTGAAATTAATATTCGGAGATCAGTTATGACGTACATAAGAATAACATATGAGCAAAAGTAAGACAGTGATTCTAGAATTCATTTGTATGGAGAAAAAGCATAACCCTGTTTAGACAGACATTAATATCTGGAATATCGACTGATTTAAAATGAAACGAACAGATTCTACTTTCATTTTTTTTAAACTTAGAAGTAAGAACTAAGAAAGTAACGCATCTATGTTTAGTAACAAATAATTTGTGAATTATTGTGACTCGCATGGTTCATGATTCCCTGGAAATTACTTACATAACTTACACTTGGGTGTTAGCAATTATGGTTGTGTAACATTTAAACATGTTTGTGCTACTGCACGATTGCTGATTTTTTATCAGTTTTACCGGTTATTAACAACATTATTGCGTTAGAAAGCATCCAACATACTGTTCAACATTCCCGAGACCACTCTCACATCGGATCGAACAATATGTTATCAGCTTTGATACTGATTAAATGTTAATAAGAAATGAAAGAATATTTTGATACTCTGCTCTGTTAACAAATTATCAAGAAAATTTCACCACAAATACGGAGGTATTTAATATACTAAAATGTTAATAAGAATTATGCACATTTCTATCTCCATGTGACGCTATGCTTATGTTTACCATCTTCAACATTTGTTTGTGTTTCTTCCAATCGTCCTCAAGTTCGCTTTCTTTACGGTATTTCATAAGGTATTCCAATACTTTTTAATATTTATTCCAATTACTCTTCTTCCCAACTCTACAAATCTTACTCTTTACTTTCTGATTAATCGTAAAAGAATGTGTCAGTGGTCCTAATTATGTTAGAATAAACAAATAATCTGATAAAAATATAATATAATAGTAACAGTACATAAACCGAAAATGTTCAAAAACTTCTAAAAATAGTTTTGGAACATTCTCGAAAGGAATAAAACCTCGATTTTTGACGAAGGAACTTTCATGAATTCGTTTATGATCTTCGCGTATTGAACCATCCCAACCATTCTAAACACTTGAATGTCAATGCCGAAACACAGGGCATAATCCTGGAGAAAAATATAACATCCCCCAAAAAACTTGAGTTACTGGTAACTATAAACGCAGGGATAAAATATTCAAGTTTTGCATTCAGCATTGTTGCTCCAATAAATATGATGCACATCTGAAAACCTTATAACTTTAACCTCTGACTGAAAACTTTCGTTCTTGTGATAACTCACTGTAATCTGAAGAAAATTTAGTTTTAGAATCTAGGCAGGATTTGAAACTAAAATATGTCCCGTATGGTAAACAAATTATGTACTCTACAGTTATCACGATTCATTTTGTATATGTATCCTCCGAAACAGTGTCTAACGTAGTAAGCAACGCTAATAATCCTATTTCATGTATTTGTGCAGATGCAAAGTTCGTTCTATTTGGGTAGCTACTTCAAAAAACATCTCCCAGTTCTACATTACATTATATTTTCACATAAAATCAAAGATATTTACATTTCATTCCACATGATTTTGAACTACATTATTTTCGGTTAATATATAGTTAAAAATTGATTGATGTGAAAGAATCCATTGGTGCCAGAATAAATTAATGTTTAGTAACGAAAATAAGGAACAGTTAATAGAAGAAACAATGTGGACGGCAGATATGTAAGGTCAATCGTGCGAAGGACACCTGCGTCTCAATAGGCTTTCCTGGAAGACCGGACGACAGCAACAACCTATTTAACTTAATGCTGGATGTGGCAACCCAACCGACTCAGGCGCGATGGCCAGTTAAATGCGGGCGCATTTTACAGAGCGCGGAAACTTCCGGCTATCCCCAGTGGCAGAGGACGTGGAAAACAGTTGCAGCCGAGCCGCTACTCGACTATCATTGATTGAATTTTGATGTTCGTGATCACGGATTCCCATCCTGTTAGAAAGTTAGATGCTTGATTATTCTGTTCGTAATGAAACCAGAGAAGCAGAAATGCGCTGCTGTCATGAGTACAAACAGACGTCCAATAGCCTCTGATTAGTGATCTAAAGGTCCCCAGTTAAGATCCCTATGCCAGCGGGGATTTCCAAAGGCCCTTAACCTTCTTCCCTGGCACAGCTAGCTGTCTTTTGTGTAGTACTCCAGAACACTTACATGGTTCGGATTCAAGATTAAACTGTAGCTCCCCTATAACCGGTAGGATTAGGGTGCGTCCATAAATTACGTGAGGTGAAATGGAGGGGGGGTCCGGCGAAATCTCACCAAGGGGGGGGGGGGGGTACGGAAATCTCACGTGAGGTTTTTGAAATATTGTGGGACTTTAGAGCTAAAAAAAAGGTTTTCAAATGACGCGAAAGTCGATTTTAGGGGGGAATTTCGTCGAAATGGGGGGTGTAACTCTCAGAAAGTTGCGAGGTCGATTTCTAGCGGGAGGGGGTCGGGTCAGATCTCACGAAGTCTCACCAGAGGGGGGAGGGGGGGGTGTCCGGAGATCCGGAAAAACACCTCACGTAATTTATGGGTGTCCCTTACCGGGTTAGTTTAAGGTAGCTACAATAGGAGTAGAATTCGCAGTCAATAAAGACCCTGTCACAACGTTTTTACGACCATCCGAGTCGTTACCTCATCTAATGGTATCGCACACACCGAAAGGATCACGGACACAATGGCAGTAATATGAAAATATTTGTTTGATAAAAGCCTCAGAATATCGAATAATTTGTGTTAAACTACAACCACTGCCCCTTCCTTTCATAAAGCGGTCTAGAGACACAATTAGTTAAGGTGCGAGAATGAGATACGAAAGGCTCCGGATTCGAATATCGAAATTTGTTGGAATTTTTTAATCGTGAAGATACTAGGACGCCACGTAATTTGGATTCCACGTTAAACTGTAGGTCCCCAGGTAGGTCAGGCGGCATTGCGCTGCCTGTTTGAAGTCTTTGAAACCACACGAAATTATTCCTTTTTTCGGATTCCACGTTATGTCCGACAACGACAGGGGCGGAATCGAAACAGTCACCATTTCGCAAAATTGCACAAATTTACTTTTATCCTAGTAAACACGCCGCTTCTCATGCCTACCTATCGGTGAGAAAATTAAATCCATTAAGTTTTGTAAACGTAATTTCTGTCATATTTGCAATTAAGAAAATAAATCTTTAATATCGTTTCAGAACAACATAGTTATTCACTTCAGCTATCAAAAGAAAAAGTAAATGCTTACAGACAACATTTTGAAAACCTTTTCTTTTTAGAAGGTCCTGGGTCCTAATCCCGGTCTTTTCTGAAATTTACAGGCTTTAAAACTCATCTTCACCTTAGGACGTACCCTGATTCATTCCACGTTAAACTGTAGGTCCCATAGGATTACCAGGTTAGGTTCATTAGTTCAAGCAGATAAGCAAGTAAGAGAAAGAACGTGATAGCTTGAAACCACACCTACGCTAGTATCGCAGAATTAGAGCATGTCAAGCAACTTGACCCCTGGTTACGTTAAGTATTAAATGACTCTCTTCCGTCGACCAGCCGAATGAAATGTGAAACTATACAGCATAATCATAATCTGTACTGCGTCGGGTCACGTATTATAACCATAACAAGTCAAAATAACGATTCCACCCGGAAAAAAAATATGACTTTGATGAGTAAGAAAAAGTGAGAGTTACAGTCGCACGCTAAAAGAGTTCTGTACACGGATGATGTATTATATCGATTTTTATGCAATAACTTTTAACATTAATTTCAGTGAGAAGTAATTTTCAAGTATTTTTCATTATTCTTTTTGAGAAATTATTTTTCAAATGTGCCTTTTGAAAGGAAATCGCAGTTGAAAATAATTTATAGTTTATATCAGAAAATTTTTGTAAATTTCAAAAAAGAATTTTCACAATGTATTTATTATACCTATTGATGAAGTTCTCTGCTGAAGGGTACATACATATGGTTTTTAATTGAAGAAAAATTATTTACTGATACATCAGATTTGTTAAAATTATTCATTTATGAACATTAATACCACCGCAAATTTTTAAAGAATTTTGTTACTAGTATTTTTGAAAATAAAAGGTGGAAACAGATTTTTATTTTTTTTGGTATTTCACCAAAGACTTGCAGATCATTGAATAAAAGTAGAATATAAATATTTTCAGTCTACGGGTTTTATACCATTTTATGCCCCTCACGATTAACTAAAAACGATTTTTTGCTGCAACCTCTGCCATCTTACAATCTAAGCTTAGTACTATTATTTTCAACCTTAGGTTGTTCAAAATTGTACGTTATATTTGTGTTTGAGGTAATAAGAACAAACTTTTCAGATGAAAAGTCAAGATGTTAAGAGGCTGTGATGAATGGCCAGCCAGACATTTCGGTTGGTTTTCAGAAATCACATCAGGCGGATCAAATTCCTACCCGTTCCTTGGACCCAATCCTCTCTCTCCACTAACAACCTTCACATCGAGAAGTCTAAAATAATGTGAGTGACGTTTGATACCAGTGAGAGGCGGATTCTATGAATGATAAATGTCATCAGTACCACAGCTTTAAGAGTTTCAATAACTTCTCTTCTTTCAACCACAAACCACTGCTTGCGCAGTGTGGGTCACACTAGACGTTATTAAACAGTACGAAAAATTACACTCGGAACTGTATTTATCATCTAAATACTACAGAATTATCACAGAAAATTAAGTGAGCCTATTTTGAGAGTTTTGTAAGAAGTTGCGTCAAAACCCACCAGCTTTGTGAGGCTATTTGTATGTTCGATTTTCGGAACACAAAACCAGGTTGTTCTTTTCTGCATAGTAACAAATGGGAATTAAAATATTTCGTTAGTATGTTGCACTTAATCCAATAATCAACAATTTCAGTTATTGATAAATCAGTAATTATTATTAATTGCAATACGTTTAACGCGGTTTTTCACCTTAAAATTCTTCCCATTTACGGTAAACTGTTTGCAAGTTCCATGGAAAATTTATCTTCATAGGAAACCTTAGCTTCTACCTATAACATGAAATATACAAGCGCTAATTTTCAAAACAACTATGTGGATCTTGTTTCCTTCAATTATGCTTAAGAAATGTCTTGCCAAATTTTTCGTAATTCAGTTTCCTTACTTCCATGTTGCATGATCTGCTAGATACAGGACTTATGTCTGTTTCCCTGCAATCTTTATTCTTTCACTACAAGAAAAGATATATAATTTATTATATTAGTTAATTAGAGTACGGTTATTTACAAACTACGCAATTAATCAAGTAAGTAAGGCTAACATTTATATCAGTTTCGAATATGCGTGTGAAACTGCATAATTGGTAACTTGCTGTCAGTTTCTTTTTCTGTTTCAATATACTTAATTCTCAACATGCTATCCCAAGCACGCGAAGTTCACTTCTGGCAGCACTATGTAAGTCAGAACGAAGATGCATTAAAATTATGTGAAAGCAGGTAGCTACACAATCTCGTTTAAATGCAATTAGTAGTCACGATAAGACAGCAAAACATACTCAGTGACCTTGGACGTACGGTACCTGGTTTGTTGACGCTGAACACGATCAGCTCGCTTCGACAGCTAGTTTCTGACTGCGGGGCACTTCCTCGCTTTGTGTACAACGTGCCACGGAGATGCGTGGGAAGACGTCACCCATAGTTCCTGCGGCGTCCGCACCGCAGCGCTGCCGGACGGCGTCTTTGTACAAGCTTGCACCAGACTAGAGGATAGTTTGTCTTTTACAACCCAAAACCTTATTTTTAAACCACGCTAGCAGCAGGGCCGCATTTAGGCATAGTCTACCTAGATGTATCCTAGAGACCCACACCACATAAAAAAACGACGTGTGTAAAGAAAGTAACCTATTTCCGAAACAGTTTTAGCGCGGAAATTCCTTAAATGCTCGTGAACATCGAAAACAATGTTCGTGCATGCCCAGTCAAATCCTTTGAAGTACGAGAGTATTGTAAAATAGCATTTCAGTACACCTATACCGAAAAGTAAAAACTTTGCGGCTCAACAAGGGTGACTTACAATCCTTATAATATAAAGTTGCAGTTTTCTGTGGTCGGGACGTATGAATGTAGATTGAAGTTACTGTCGCATACCTGCAATACGAACTAAAATTTAAAAGTAAGTATTTATATATGAAAAATTACATTCGCTAATAACTGAAATAGGTGTATTTAGATTGCACTATTAATTCTTTTTTTAATCTGTTTTTATTTAATCTGTTGTTTTAAGTCACTTTATTTTAGCATTCAGAAATCTCAATCGTTTGGTGTGGCGTCCAGTTAGTGGAGCTCTGTGTAAAAACAGTTTAGTCCTGTCTTCCTGTTGGCATACTTATGCGAATAATCGCTATTGTGTTTTTTAATTTTTCTCTATTACGCGTTTTGGTGATCTTAATCATCTTTTTACGTTTGTTATATCTTAACATGTAGGGCCACTCTTTCATATTGTTATTAAAACTTTTGAAATTGTAATTTTCGGGTTTTTGCTGAGAGGGTGTTTGGTTTGCAACAACACAACTGCAGTAGGTAGCACCATATCTATCGATCATCAGTCGAGAAATTGAACGAGGGAGCATCACTTCAGCCTCGGAAATGAAACAGAAAGCACGTTTCGAAACTTTCGATTCTTCACTAAGTTATCATCGTATATTTTTACTATCATTACGTTATCCAATATTTTGCATTAAACTATTAATTTAATAACAATTCATCGTTATTGCTTTATATATATATATATGTACATAAGGATCTACACCACAGTTATAACCTAGGGTAGGGTTACCAGAATTTTTTCTCTAAATCTGGGACATTTGTCCTAATTACGCGTTTTAATTTTATGAGTTGTATGATTAAAGAATGGGTTATCTTAAATCCCATATATTGTTTATATTTTGTATTTTAAATGAGGATCACAGACAGCCATGTTGCACACAGCAAGGAGACTTGATTTTCCAAAGCTGTTGTGTCCAAGACGCAGTATCCTTGTAATTTTCTTTTATTCATAGGCACGTACAAGGAAAGAAGGGCGCGTCATATCTCTTGCTTTAAACGAATGTATCAGCAATTAAGGGTTTTAAAAGATCTCTCTCTTCATTAAAAAAAGTTATGAGGACAACAGTAAAAATCCGGGGACATTGCGGCGACGAAATGTGTCCGGGTACAAAGAGCTAAATACGGGGACTGTCCCCGGCAAAGGGGGGACGTCTGGTAGCCCTACCCTAGGAGCCTACAGATCCTAAATGGCCCGCACCATAAGAACAGCCTGGGGGCCTGTAGATCCTAAAGGGCCCGCACCATAAGAACAGCCTGGGGGCCTGTAGATCCTAAAGGACCCGCACCATAAGAACAGCCTGTGGGCCTACAGATCCTAAAGGGCCCGCACCATAAGAATAGCCTGGGGGCCTGTAGATCCTAAAGGGCCCGCACCATAAGAACAGCCTGGGGACCTGTAGATCCTAAAGGGCCCGCACCATAAGAACAGCCTGGGGGCCTACAGATCCTAAAGGGCCCGCACCATAAGAATAGCCTGGGGGCCTGTAGATCCTAAAGGGCCCGCACCATAAGAACAGCCTGGGGGCCTGTAGATCCTAAAGGGCCCGCACCATAAGAACAGCCTGGGTGCCTGTAGATCCTAAAGGGCCCGCACCATTAGAACAGTCTGGGGGCCTGTAGATCCTAAAGGGCCCGCACCATAAGAACAGCCGGGGGCCTACAGATCCTAAAGGGCCCGCACCATAAGAATAGCCTGGGGGCCTTTAGATCCTAAAGGTCCCGCACCATAAGAACAGCTTGGGGGCCTGTAGATCCTAAAGGGCCCGCACCATAAGAACAGCCTGGGGGCCTGTAGATCCTAAAGGGCCCGCACCTTAAGAACAGCCTGGGGGCCTACAGATCCTAAAGGGCCCGCACCATAAGAACAGCCTGGGGTGCCTGTAGATCCTAAAGGGCCCGCACCATAAGAATAGCCTGGGGGGCCTGTAGATCCTAAATGCGGCCCTGTATAGCAATAACCAATTATCCACTCCGCATAACGTTGTTCAGCAAAAATGGAAATAATTTTAGATCTGAAACCCAAAGATCTACAAATGCAACAGGTGAGCGTACTAAAATATTTTGTTTCTTGGGAAACGATGACTTGAATGAATATTTGGGAATTAAATGAGACAAAAGTTGTAATATCGGCAACGAAGAGAATTAAAGCAAAACTGTTTAGGGACCTATTAAATTAAATGCACAAATAGCGTATCATAATAGGTTTTAATGTTTGGAGTGCCCTCATTTCTGGAGTTAAAATTTGGGCTTTAAAAGAGACCGCTACAGTATAGTAATTTGTTAAGCTACTTAATTTAATAGTTGGCACCACTGGTTCGTATCATCATCAATTTCAGTTTCCACCAACCCTTGGAGGATTGCAATCCAAGTTCTATTCTTCCAGATCTATTACACTATATTTCGCTATCATTTAACTAGTTCAAGTACCGTGACTTGTGAAAACTTGAGTACGATTTTATTGTTTTAATTAAATATTGTGTTTTGAAAGAGAAAATTGTTCAGAAAACCGAAGTGGAACAGAATTATGTCATGGTGACTCTACATATTTGGTTAGAATTAGCTTAAAGCGGTTTAGTAACTTCCTATGAGGCAATTACACCCTAAGTAACACTAAACATTCAGAAACCATCAAATTGATGACAAGCCCGGTAGTGTGTGAGGCTCTGGTTGATTACTTTGTTTTTCGATTCTGGAAACGTCTTTCAGTAAGAATGTCTTTCACGTCGGAGGAATATTAAGGAATATTACCCGCAAGTGACGAAACGTGTTCATGGAATGAAAAGGAGGATGAAAAGACCGTGTCCTTACAGACGAATAGGTTTCTCTCTAGCAACAATAAAATTTCGAGCTAGGTATGCAGTAGGGTGTATATTCGATTCTTGGCCCGACCATCTTGATTTTCCATGGTTATCCGAAACTACTTCGCCCTGGCGATGTGGTTGTTTCTTTAAAAGACCCAGGACGAATTTCATCCAGTTTCTTAAAGCGAATAAACTACTGGCTGTAAGTGTATACAAACTTGATAACAAATCGGCCGACCACACATTAGTGACATAGTTATATCGTATTTGTGCTCTAGACGCCTGCTCAACTGATAGAAGGCCAGAAGATTCCTTTTGTTGTGCATACTAGAATCTACTCCCCATGAAGGTCGTTGTGCATTAAACAAAATTTCAGAAGAAAAATTCGACCGATGTTTCTTATCATCACATGGACTACGGCGCTGTGGATGATTCCCCGAAGCCAACAGATAGAAGTAACTTGGTGTAAAATATTATTTGTCAAGAACTTAACGATATATTTACTAGCGGACATCCCTTAACTACATCAAAATGGAATGTTTTAAATTCAGATGTATTCTGAACGTCGAGATCAAGTGATGGAATTTTTTAACGGAAAGCTTTGATTCAAGCAGAGATTGCATGGAAGAAACGAATAACTATTCAAAAGAGCAACATAAATACAACAACAAAAGGAGACAGCGTAGACCAGTCTTACTTAATGTTAGTTTTATCAAATAAACTGAAGCATCAACAAGAAAAAATGGTAAGACAACTCTCCATCCTCCTATATTGCCGCCATTGCATAGTCGGTAACGAAACTTCACTGATAAATGCGTTAGGATTATCGTAAAACAGATCTGTAGACAAGTAATCAAAAAATGACTATCTAACAGACGGATAAAAAATTAACGAAATGTAACACGTGTTAAAACTTTTTGTTCATATACAGGGTGTTACAAAAAGGTACGGCCAAACTTTCACGAAACATTCCTCACACATAAACAAAGAAAATATGTTATGTGGACATGTGTCCGGAAACGCTTACTTTCCATGTTAGAGCTCATTTTATTACTTCTCTTCAAATCACATTAAACATGGAATGAAAACACACAGCAACAGAACGTACCAGCGTGACTTCAAACACTTTGTTACAGGAAATGTTCAAAATGTCCTCCGTTAGCGAGGATACATGCATCCACCCTCCGTCGCATGGAATTCCTGATGCGCTGATGCAGCCCTGGAGAATGGCGTATTGTATCACAGCCGTCCACAATATGAGCTCTAACATGGAAAGTAAGCGTTTTCGGACACATGTCCACATAACATATTTTCTTTGTTTGTGTGTGAGGAATGTTTCCTGAAAGTTTGGCCGTACCTTTTTGTAACACCCTGTATATTTAATAATATTTTTGCAGAGACATGATCTCCCAAATTGATAAACAATTTTTTTCACCTTTTCTAATTTTTCAATAATGTTACTGCAAACTTGGAAGATATTTATGATAACAGCACCAAATAAAAAATCTTCAAGAAAAATTATTTAGAGTAAGAAACGTTAACAATTTTTAAAAATTTCACAGTATCAACAAACATAATTTTGCGATCCGTATTGACAAGATTATAGTACAACTAGTTTCCTTAGCCCGTTATAATTGAAGGGTTAAACGCAGAGCTCTGGAAATTCATTTCTCTAAGCTTACAGTGACAAAAAATATAGTGAAAACATTAGCATCGATTATAAATAGCTCATAAAATCGTCAAACAAGAGACTGAACGCAGAGTTGTGGCAGCTGATTCCCTCGCAATTCTTTAACTAAATACAATTGTTTTTAAACAACGCTAATAAATTCAAAACATTATATATTATTGTACATATTTGTTAGTTTACTGTAACAGCGATATGTCTAGACGGGGAGTATAATAAAACACCTACATCGACTGAATAAAAATAATAAAAAGCAACTAATAATTAATACGAGGGTTGTTTTTTAAGTAAGGGCCGTTTTTATTTTTTATAAAAGATACAAATACTTTTGTAAAAAAAAACCTTTTATTTTCTGATTCTACACACTTTTACCTATTTTTCTACATAGTTGCCTTGTTTATTTAAGCACTTGTCATACCGTACAACTAAGTTTTTAATTCCCTCTTCAAAGAATTCGGCCGCCTGCACCGACAGCCAAGAGTTCACGGCCGCTTTCACTTCATCGTCGTCATTGAAGCGCTGCCCGCTAAGATGGTGTTTCAGGTACCGGAAAAGGTGAAAATCGCTAGGAGCAAGGTCGGGGCTTTATGGTGGATGGTCCAAAACTTTCCAGCCAAAAGAATCAATCAAATCCCGAGTCTTTTGAGAGGTGTGAGGCCTAGCGTTACCGTGCAGGAGCAAAACTCCTTTTGTCAGCATGCCGCGCCTTTTGTTTTGAATTGCTCTGCGGAGCTTCTTTAGAGTTGCACAGTAGGCATCTGAGTTGATTGTCGTTCCTCGTGGTATAAAGTCCACTAGCAAAACACCGCGCCGGTCCCAGAACACAGTTGCCATAATATTGCGCTTTGACAGCGTCTGTTTGGCTATGACCTTGACGGGTGAGGTGGTGTGTCGCCATTCCATCGATTTTCGCTTGCTTTCGGGAGTGATGTGGGATACCCATGCTTCATCTCCAGTGACAATTTGACTCAACATGTCATCCCCTTCTTCCTCGTAACGAATCAAAAAGTCCAATGAAGTGGCAAATCTCTTCCCTTTGTGGTCCTCTGTGAGGAGTGTGGGTACCCACCGAGAACACAGTTTCTTAAACTTTAGGTCTTCAGACACAATTTTGTACAAAACCAATCTTGAAACTTGTGGAAAATCCAAAGAAAGAGTGGAAATTGTGAATCTTCTGTCTTCACGAATCATTGTTTCGACTGCAGCCACCAAATCATCAGTGATCACAGAGGGCCGGCCTGAGCGTTCTTCGTCATGGACGTTTTGACGGCCATTTTTAAACTCTCTAACCCATTGACGCACTATACCTTCACTCATTGTATTCAAGCCATAAACTTCTGTTAACTGACGATGAATTTCTGCAGCTGATAGGCTTCTCGCGGTCAAAAAACGTATCACTGACCGTATCTCACACGCGGCGGACGATTCAATAATCGTAAACATTATAAAGTAGCACATCGATGCGTACACGTCAGCTACAGAGCTGCAACTGGCATCAGTGTGAACGGGAAGGATGCCGGCAAGTGGCGCGGTGGATTGTTGTGGCGTCCGCGCGAATTACGGGACTATACGCGCGAACGGCCCTTACTTAAAAAACAACCCTCATATGTTAATTTGAACACAACAGTTATTTTTCTTTCGGTGTTCTGGCAATTAATTTGTTTGTTTAACTAAATGGAATTGTGGTTAAATGACACCTATAACCTCGAATTTGTGGTAACAGCTTTGAACGCAATTATTCCGATAGTGAAGGCCGAGCTAGTGTTTACAGCGTTATGAAGAAGATGGAACATTGACCAAGCAGCCTTTCAAACAGATAGAGTACTAAAGTGCTTCAAAGATAATTGAGGTAAGAGATGAGGAAGTAAACAGGGTACTCACGAAACTGAAAAACCTTCAAATTGATCAATGTTCTTTGTTCATAGTAGTTCGTTTCAGTAGATTGCCAATTATTCTCAATATTCTAGTACAGCATAAGTCGCTTTCTACGTTACGTTTTCCCTGAGAACGTTTCAAACTCTACACCGTTCTCAACCACTCGAGAAGTCAAGCCAAGTTCAATGTGTTAGCGTTCTTCGTGGAGGCGGGGGGGGGGGGCAAATAAGACTCATAGCACTTGGAAGACACTAGAAGTAACCTTGAGCTGGCTGGCCAGTAAGACCCTTATGTGCATCCAAGTAATGATTTTTGGGCAATTGGTGCCACCTCCTCCTCTTGCCTACAAGCATTCGTGGCAGGCTTCTTAGAAAATCTAATCATTTGGTCAATGAGTTAGAAAGATCATCAAGCATCAATCGGCCGCCAAAGGCTTCATATTGTTCCTCCCCCCCCCCCCCCCAAGTACTTGGCTTTATTAGAGAAGCTGTATCGCATCGCCACAGATTGAGCTGTACGAGATAACTGTATCATTTACTTTTCCTGCTAATGGAGTTCAGACAATTTTACCTCTTGAGTTTATTTCATCTACAGCAGACGTCATCAGTTATGTTAATAAAAAGTGCCTTTCCTCAACTAAAAGTTCACAGACGCCAGTAGCAGTACAACACAACAGCTAGCGTTGGGGCGGACCTGATGTGCAAGGGTTCTCCCTTCGGCTACCACGCGACATAATGTCTGAGTGATTGCAAGTTCTCATTTGTTCACTTATTTTTTGTGCTATTCCTCCACATCTTTCTTAAAGGTTGTTGTTCAATACCATTCAAATATTATCACCACTTCTTGCGTTGAGTAATTAGAATGCAATGCAGAACTGTGTTTTAGTATGAAAGCTTGATAAGGATATCAAGATAATCATAAACAGAAAAGAATGAACCGCTGTGGTATGCGACCATGACACTCGCTTGGCCCTCTTTGAGATCTAACTTGCCGCATGAAAACAAAACTCATATACTCTAAAGACTCTTTCGAATCAATCATCTGAAGTTTCTAACACTCAGATCCAAAATGCTGCCTGAATTCAAGGATATGTTAAACTGCTGAAAGTTTGACAGTAGTAAGTATGAGTAATAAGAAAACGGCAGCGGCGAATTAATGGTCCAGCTGTCTAAACATATGAATATAGTTAAATGCTTGACAATAGTGCTACGTTATGTAGAAGGATAAAGCATGAATGTGTATCTTTGGACTAATTTTTAATTACAAGCGAAAAAATGACAAGCTGAGTAAGGAGATAACTATCAATGAAGACGTTAGAGAACCAAACATCCCAATGAGTTTACGAGTTCAATAACCTGAGAGTGATTTCCATAGAGGAGGTACAGGTAAGGAAAATGTAGAAAATTTTACAGAAACACTGTAAGAATTACATACTAAAATTTCTTACGACTAAACGTTGGTGGGTGAACTGATGACATTAAACGCAAGAAATTAATAATAATAAGAATTAATATTAATGAAATGGGAAATCAGGTATGAAGGGACATTACCACAGGGACATATGCTCCGTCACAATTAAAATTACTTAAAATTATACAGAAATAAAGGCGAGAATCCGTCCCAAAAATCTGTGCTGGTGTCGTATCACTCCATTGCTCATGTCACGAAATGTCTTGAGGTATTTCGGAACCCAGGAGTATAAAACGTAGATGCCACTTAAGATATCTGGATGCGAGACTCGGATTGTCTGGAAACAGGAGCACATTTTCTGGGATGGTGTTGCTGAAAATCTTCTGTGCTATAAAGGATGCGACCACTGGGAGAGATGCAGATACAGTTATTATATACAGGGTGTTACAAAAAGGTACGGCCAAACTTTCAGGAAACATTCCTCACACACAAACAAAGAAAATATGTTATGTGGACATGTGTCCGGAAACGCTTACTTTCAATGTTAGAGCTCATCAGATTCAGTGGCCGATGGATTGGTAGAGGCGGACCAATTCCATGGCCCCCACGCTCTCCTGACTTCAACCCTCTTGACTTCCATTTATGGGGGCATTTGAAAGCCCTTGTCTACACAACCCCGGTACCAAATGTAGAGACTCTTCGTGCTCGTATTGTGGACGGCTGTGATACAATACGCCATTCTCCAGGGCTGCATCAACGCATCAGGGATTCCATGCGATGGAGGGTGGATGCATGTATCCTCGCTAACGGAGGACATTTTGAACATTTCCTGTAACAAAGTGTTTGAAGTCACGCTGGTACGTTCTGTTGCTGTGTGTTTCGATTCCATGTTTAATGTGATTTGAAGACTTTTTTTTAACTGCTTTACGTCTCTTTTTAATATCGAGGTCTTTAGAAACGGGAAAGGATGGGGGGCAAGGAATGGGAAGGAATTCAGCCATGGCCTTTTGAAGGAAGCATCCCGGCATTTGCCTGGAGTGATTTGGGGAAACCATGGAAAACCCAAATCTGGATGCCCGGACGGGGATTCGAACCGCCGTCCTCCCGAATGCGAGGCGAGAACGCCAACCGTTACACCGCCCCGCTCGGTTGATTTGAATTTGAAGAGAAGTAATATAAATGAGCTCTAACATCGAAACTAAGCGTTTCCGGACACATGTGCACATAACATATTTTCTTTGTTTGTGTGTGAGGAATGTTTCCTGAAAGTTTGGCCGTACCTTTTTGTAACACCCTGCAGTTGGCCCGTAAACTTGCTGTCGGAGAAACAGGGCAGGCTGACAAATAGGTGGAACAATTTAATCCGCTGGTACAGCGAAAAATGTGACACCGCACAGTAGAGCCACTAAAAATGCGTCCAATCCGCTGGTCTGCAAGATGATGTGAAATGATGAATGAAGAAACATGGGAAATAACTTCAGAAACAATTGTGAAGGTACAATTATGAGGCTACTCCTTGACTGGGAGTTTATATAAAATACTAGCAGAGTTCCTGGCGTTGCCCGGTATGATCTAGGTTGATTTGCACACACAGTAAATACTGAAGCTCATAAAAGTGGTCAATTTTTTGCACTTGCGAATTTAATTTAATTTCATGTCAGTCACTAACGGCTAACCCCCGGTGGAGCAGAAAAGAGATGGGGTTGGGGTTGATTTATTCCTGCAATATTTTTAGCCATGATATCAGGAACATGTGTACTAAGTTTCATCATAATAACCACAGCGACTCGTGCAGCAATAGAAACAATGATTTTTTTTTTTCAGGAAATGTGGTGAAGGCAGAATCGATCATCAATAAATTACGAATAATAATAATAACAATACTGTATCAACACTAACAGTTAAATTTCATATTCAAAGCCACCAGATCTGCATTACTTACTATTAACAACGATTTTAATTCACTTCCAAACATCAGAGATCGTAGGAGTGGGGCCTCAGATAGTAACTTTAAGAAACAAAGAATGAATCGAAAGGTTTTTCATTATATTATTAAAATTAATATTTTCTACTATACGTAGTTTCCTCTTCGCATTCGATATAGGTATGTACTGGGTTTAAAGACTGAGAACCAAAATTTAAGAAAGTAAAAGTTAACTTCAATAATATAGCTATAATTTTTTTACGATGTATGACGTATGGATCGTGTTTCATTTTTTTTTTGTTTTTGTTTCAGGCAGTACGTTCAGATTTTCATTTACCACTCCGGCGTTATGTTACGTTGGAGCATAAGACATAACAAACAATTCAGTTGAGATTCTAATCTTTAAAACGGTGAAAACGTCATAGAAATCTGCGCAGTAGAGTTTGAGTTTTTCTATTACAAACATACCCGGTTTTCGTTTTATAGATATAGAAGAACAAAGGAGACTACATCCTGTGGTGAAACTAATGGTTCCGAACACAACAGCAATCAGAAAACGTTCTTGGAACGGTGACTGACATTCAATAATGCACTTTAGGTTTAAAAAGCAATGGAATACTGCAACTCGCAAGCAATATTGCTAGCGCCGTACTTCTGATAAATCCGTTTTGATTCTCCGTTTAATCCAGATGTCAGTTTCCTACGGATACCTCAAATAATTCCAGGTATGGTATGGTATGGTATGGTCCTTCCACGTAGGTCCTGACCGGTTTCTTGTCCTCTGCTGCAATCAAAAAAAAAAAAAATTATGGATCATAATGAGTCAGAAGATGTGGTTAGGAAATTTCCCCTTTCAACTAGGGATCAGAACAAACAAATTGGTGTTTAATATTGGTGCAAGGCACTTTCTGCATAAAGTAGAATTAACAACTGTAACGAGTATCTTCTCTGTTTTATTTAGGTGACCACAAGATGTTCATAATGCTCGATAATGTATTGCTCTCCTTTCATTTCGGAAAAAGTATCGCACGATCGGTTGAAGAATGTTCCTGCAGGATTTTTGATATGCCGTCTGATTATACTTGCCGATACCCGACGTTGCCACTTTGTAACAAACTTTTCAGTATAGTGAATTAAGACTAAAAAAAAATAAAAATTAAAAAAATACAAGGAAAGATTTTTCTGGATCATTATTCAAAAAACCTGCTTCTTAATATTTTTCGTGGCGTAACAAGTTGTTGCAAGCATACAGACTGCATGATACAAGTAAGGAACGTGATTTCAGTAGTTGCGATAATAGGCCAGTCTTATTTGTTTAGTCAATTAGTAAATCTATTTAGTGGAATTAAAAAGAACTGAAGGGATTTAATTATTAGTTTTAGCATGCTTAACGAGTGGTTGGGAGTAATTAGAAACTTTCGGTTGGAGTAGCACGGTCACCGATGATTCCTTCGCAATCAGAAGCCTTTTTTTCACACACGTACGAAGAAATTAATTTTAGTTCCGAATAGCCTACTCAAAATGCTCTAGCTGGAACGCAAAACGAGATATATCTAAAGTTTTCAAGTCTAAAGTTTCGATGATTACGATAATTACTGTACAGACACTAGTATATAGTTACCAGTTTTTCCTGAATCTCTCACCTTTTTTTCTGGCTTCCCGTACGTTCCTCAACCAGACGTCAATTTAACTGCAGCTGTATGTTATCGAAATGGTTTTTATCAGATCTGTTTGCTTTTAGATACGTCACCTTACAACTAATACGGCGAACTGGCGTTGGAGAAGACTTTTCTGATAAGGTTGTTAAAGGCCGAGGATTATAGTTTAAGCCAAGCATCAAGGCTGGAACAGTAACTTTCGTTCCTAGAATTCTGGAGGACATCCGTATTTGCAAACTTTCGTGAAGTAATTACCGTAATTGCGGGAAGCTTCTTCGACAGGCCTCGGTTTCCGATTTCGATATGAAAAAAGACGAGTTATAATTCCTTAAAGCTAAGTAAGTTACACAAATTCAGAAAGCTTTTTTAATATATTTCATTTAAACGGGCGCTTCCGCTCGTCGGCAAAGATATCATTTAAGCCAATTTAGCAATAGAATCAATAATCTATTAAGAAACAATCTAATACTCACCGAGCTTTTATTGCGAACCAAGGAAAGCGGATATTTAAATTATCTAACTGAAGATTAAGCCAGATCGAAAAGTTCCTGGGAGGCATGCGTTAATAATTGAGAACTTCGACAGCGCTATTGAGCTGGGCTGTGTTCTCAGAATCAAATGTAATGATATGATGACAACCGGTGGGTATCGACACTCTGATAAACAGAAATTTTGTAATTGTTTCTCGAGAATCACTGGACGAAGTTTGATATGTGTTTTACAATCATGTAGCACCATTCACTAGGAATGTTTATGTATATTGAACATTGATACATTACTTTTTGGAGCTGATCAATTAATTTGGTTGATAATTGAATACAGCGATCAGTCACAGTTTATGGTGTTGTTTTATTTTATTTTACCACTAGCATTTGCCCGCTGCTTCACGCGCGCGTGCCTTGGTAGGTGCAGAAATTATTTACCGATTTTACTCTCTTATCAGACATTAACGTGGAAAGGCATGAACTGTTAATGTATTCTGAATAGTTTCGTTTGTTTCGGTTAATACGTTAGGTTCGGTTTTCATACTGATGTCAGAGAGTTGTTTTATTCATATTTTAACGTGATGCAATTGATTCAATAGTAGAAAAGGTTCCTGAAAAATTAACAGTAGCAATTCGTGGTTGTAATTATTGTGCGAAGTATAAACATTTATTGTTTAGAAAGGCTTTCACGGTTCAAACGACATTCTTTCTTCTGTGCGCTTTCAGAAGCTGTGGATTTAGCGTATAGAACCCGGTTATAGGTCAATCGCTTTTCTCGGTGCAGGTTACTTTCATTTACTCTAGCTATTTCATCTCGTTCTCTTTGACGTTGCAGACGATGTTGTCGGTCTATTTCACTCTCATTTAGCCGATTTCGGCGACATCTTTTAGCTGCAGAAGTTGACCCCGACAGATTAGATCTCTTTCGCAAGGGCATATCATAAACTTTTATACTTACCCAACTCACAGCACTAACAATTAAAACGTTTTCACAGCTGCAATTATCACTATGCGTGAACTTTGGCTGCGAGTATATAGATGAGCATGAACTTGGTTACAATATAGAATATCTGTGGTAGTAATAAATAATATTATTTCTGAAAGCAATATTTAACTCAGCTAAAACATAATATTTTTAAATGCTGATATGGATGATTCCACGTTAACCGTGGTACCGAAAATTTAAATGGATATATAACAGTTGTAACGTTAAGAAAGCTGATATTATAATCATTATGTGTAATTTTTTTTGGCGATTTTATGTGTAAACTTTGCCTGGGATTATATAGCTAGGTGTAAGCTTTGTTAAGGAATAATCACAGCATCTCAATTTTTCTGATTTATTTATTTTTTTGTTGTTTTTTATTTTTTGTTGTTTGGATATTGGTTTTATTTTATGTTGATACACCATCAATTATTCCTGCTTTAAAATAGAAATTTACGTGAATTGGAGCTACTCTTGATTTCAAATCGTCGTATCATTACTGACATTATTTCAGTCAGATATAATTAATCCAAAAATGTCGAGATGTGATCATGGTACAGTTTATGTAGTAACGTGCATGTAACTGAAACAATTATTTCTGAGTGGCAACATTATCGCAAGTTGTGAATCGCTTGAAATGCAACCTGACAGCTGATATGATGCTTTGTTATAGGCCTAAGAGACGATGCCTGCAGCTTTATAATCTACGCGGTGTAGCATTAGGATACGAAACATTTTTAATTTAAGTTTCTTTCAATATAGCCGTATTTTCTATGTAATTATTTCAGTCGCATGTAAGTACCTGGCGAAACAACAGCCTGGACCAGATGACAATTGACTCGTTTTGTTTAGCATCAGGCATAACGGGTTTAGTTTTAAAATTTATGCGGTGTAGAATAGAATTTTAGGATGCCTAGTTATATTTGAAATAAAAATTCGTTACCAATAATCACAGCATCTCAATTTTTTCTGATTTATTTATTTTTTGCTGTTTGGATATTGGTTTTTATTTTATGTTGATACACCATCAATTATTCCTGCTTTAAAATAGAAATTTACGTGAATTGGAGTTAATCTTGGTTTCAAATCGTCGTATCATTATTGTCATTATTTCAGTCAGATATAATTAATTCAAAAATTTCAAAATGGATCACGGTACAGTATATGTACTAATGTGCATGTAACTCAAGCAATTATTTCTGAGTGGCAAAATTATCGCAAGTTGTAAATCGATTGAAATGCAACCTGGACAGTGATGACAGCTGATATGCTTTGTTGTAGGCCAAAGGGACGATGCTTTTAGCTTTATAATTTACGCGGTGTAGCATTAGGATATGAAAAATTTTTTTATTTGAGTTTCTTTCAATATATCCATATTTTCTATGTAATTATTTGAGTCGCATGTACCTGAATTTTCGGATGCCTAGTTATATTTGCACTTTATAGCCACGAGACATATTAATCGAATAAAGTACTTCCAAATATGTGCAATACCGCATAAGTCATTATGAAAGAAGTATGTTTTATTACTTGCTGATATTTATAATAGCTGTTTTTCAGACATCGCTCTTCGAGAAAAAACTGAATTTCGTATTAAGTATTGGCTTATTGTGGCTGTATTGTACAGCATTCACGTAGCAATTTTGTTCCAGAGACAAACTGTATAACAGTCTACCAGAGACAATACATATCTTCAATATTAGTAATATAACTTTTTCGTAATTTAACAGACCTGTTACGATTCAAGTAATTGCTGATTATACTTGATTCACGTATTCTTTTTATTTTGAAGTACTGCGACCCAGAAAAATGAATCGCAGAAGTAAAAAAAAAAAAAAAAAAAAAGGGAAATCCTAAATTTTGTCAGGTCTTTTTATGAAAGGAGTGACCGTCTGAATGTGTATAATTATCTGTGGTCTACAGTTTCACATTTCTGAAGTTTTTTACTGACTTGCTTCTTCCCATGGTACATATTAGTCGTTAGCTACTTCTGCAGATGTTGATCAGCAACATTAGCTTTAAAAATTTGGAAACACCATGCAAATTGATGCGGTAGTTTTTGCGTTATTAGAGATCAAGCCTCACTACAAACGCAGCTTGCTTACAGATTTATAATAGTATAGATTACCGGTTTCAAGCATACATTGCTCATCATCAGATGGTTTTAACAATGCAGATGCTAATTGCAGGCGTGTTTTTGTGTCCTAGAATAACAAAAATATGATGATTGACGAAAGAATTTAAATCTGGAGTGCTGATAGTAAAACTTGGTATATCCGAGAACAAAGACTTGTATGGAACACAGTTGAGGAGGCACATTTTTGTGTAACACTATGCACTATCACCATTATATTGCACAAATATATGTGGAATAGACACGCTGCACACTTGCTACTGTATTTACAAACAAACATGACAGAGTCGTTAATCTACAAAGAAGTATTTACAAAGAGGTTTATACAAAGAGGTTTATACAGACAGTAATGTGTAATTGATAAAAAATTAGATATGATAGCAAAATTGAACTTAATTCTATAACTATATTGGTAAAAACGGAATAATGGATAACAATAAAAATTACAAATAGTTGTTGAATTTAATATGCACATAGTAATATGTATATGGGCATATGGGAGACATGTGTTATTTAATTTGTTATTTATTAGCGAATAGGTCTATAAAATTGAACAGGAATGCTTTATTAGAAAGATCTTTTTCTTCATTTAAAAGGTGGTATGGCAATAATAGCTTACCGGCAATGGTAAAATAAAATAAAGCATCACCATAAACTGTGACTGGTCGCTGTATTCAATTATCAACCAAATTTGATATCACAGTCGCTGATTCCACAAGTCCACCATGGACAAAATATTGATCAATTAATATTTTAGTGAATCATGTCCATGAAAATTTTACCATTAGCTCGTTCTCTGCTAGATTCACTAAAGATGTATATGTAAAAGAACTGTAGACCACATTTTTTTTGTTTATTTATGGCTTTACGCCTGGTCAACGTCGATGTCATTAGGGGCTGGAAGGAACTGGGGCAAGGAATGGGAAGGAATTCTGTATTAGCGTTTCGAAGGCATCATCCCAACATTGGCGAGGAATGAATTCGGGAAAAAATGAAAACCTTAATCTAGATGCCCTTAGCGGATACGAAGCAGCGTCCTCCCGAATGCGAGGCCAGAGCGTTACCGCTCACCCGCCCTACGATACCTGTCTTTTAGAGATAAGACACATTAAGCATGTCTGAAGTTTACAGTAAGACTTATGGCTTAGACTCACAGTTTTATCTTGCCTTTGTTACTTAATCATTATCAAAATAAATCATTCATTTATCTTTGGTTTTTAATGTAGATCAAATATTCTCCGTCTGTCCATTGTTGTTAAAAGGAGGAATGAAACTAGTGTACATCGAAGCTTTTATATTTGGTCAATATGAACTTAATTAATCATCACTAATCCCAACGCGACGTAAATTTGTAATCAAGACTAAAATTTGGCAAAGTATTAATTTGTTTAATCTGAGAATGAGGAAAATTTTTGTGAGACCATCATCCATCAAACCAGTAAAAACTTTGCGTTGTATTGTGTTGCAACTTTCTGAGTTTACGGCCGTTGTCCTACTTTGTACAGTACAGTGTCATCAATCAAATCATATAACCGTGGAAAACTTGGCGATTATACAAAGTACACGGCGCCAGCAAGAGGCAAGACTTATAAATGAGATAGCCCAATTGATATTCGAATCCAAAGATGTTCCCATTTTTGTGAAGCATGCAGCCTAAACCTCTAAGTGAAGGATATTACTTCTTCTAAGACGCCTTGGTCGATTTCCTCATTTGCACTTCTCCACACATTAGAAATACAAAAATATTTGTAGCATTTTATGTGATATTAAAAGCAGTTTGAGACTGATAACCGTACAGTAGTATAATCAGACACGTAATGAAGCCCATCTTTTTTTATTTTTATAAAAATGCTCTATTGCTGTCAGTAAGCTTTCTGTGTCTGTTACGGGCTTATAGCTAGGAAAGAGGATATCTTAAATATTCTGTTTTTGCTTATGGCATTATGTATCATAGATGTCATTAGAACTGTGGGCAAGTAACCGCTTTTTTGAAGGGACCATCCCGTATTTCACCAGGGATGATTTCGATAAACATGGAAAACCTAAATCTGGATGACAGGATAAGAATTGGAATCCGTGTCCTCCCGAATGCGAGGCCCAAGCATTACCGCTCATCCAACAAGCTCGGTAAAACTTTTTTAAACCTATATTCTAGCCGGGACCCGATATAGTTATTCCATTAAAAATTGAAGCTTCTTACTGCAGAATAATATTACTTCACTCATAATTCCCAAATATATATATATATTATTTTAAATTGAAGCTTCATACTGCATAATAATATTACTTCACTCATAATTCCCAAATATATTTATTAAATGCCAAAAGCAATACTTCTCACTTAAAAAATAATGAAATTATTAGAAAATTTTAGATGTAATTTTAACATTCATTTGATGGATTTTATATTATTAAAAACTGTAACTAATAGAACGTAGCAGGTATGAACTCAAAACGGGTAACATTCACAAATATAGTAATGCCTCAAAAGAGAACAACTCCTTATCCTCTTATTTTACAAACGTATATCGATGATCTTTCTCATTTGCCTTTGACTCCCCCTTCCTCCGACGCACACAAAGGTATTTTACACAAAAAGCCGATCAAAATTATCTTTATGTAATTCGTATTTTAATTTCGTCTCTTTTGTGTTTCAGAACTTTATAACTATTAAGTAGGATTAATAATGAAGAACACGTACTTTAGTTTCACACTTTATTACATATTAAGCGAATATTTATCAAAACTAATCAATAGTCATTCATGTAAAATAATATCATTCTGACGAACCGTCCCATCCTTCTTCGTCGGAACTATATCTGGTGTCTGTACCTGATTCTTCTTCTGACTCGTTCTCTTCTTGAGTACTCGGATCCTATTAAAGTAATATTTTAATGGTTTCTGGTTTGAATTATTTAGATTTTTTGGTGTGTTTCGGCCTGATAAAGCTCAAATTCGGATCCGAAAGCAATAAAAGCCTATTAATGACATATGTGTAGCACTGAACCCGGCTAAATTTTTTAATCTCCCTAAATTGTCTAAAATATATGTTTCTAGCTTCTGCTGCTGCTTCGGACAGTGAAAGGAAAAAGGGCATACTCTATTATAACTGGGCCCTCAATTAATACTTCGTGCAGTATAGGTGACATTGGATGTCACGAGTACAGTTAAATGTACAGTACATTTTAACAGCTACGTGACAGTGGGGAGCAATTTTTTCTTGTATCTATTTTGAGCCTACTAGATATCATTTACAGAATAGTAGAAAACCCGTCAATCAATGTTTTGTCAATACGTGTAATCTCTGCGGATATCGTTTGCTACAATCAGTCAAATAATCGAAAGATTTTCTAGGCTGACCCACAATGGACGGATTGGATTTTATAGGGACTTCGATACATCCTTGCAACCAATCATCGTATTTTATTAAAAATACACTCTCAGTTCTCTTAGCAGCCTGCCATTTTGTTTTAATTTCCAATTTAAGCATTGAAAACTTTTGTTCGAACTGTTGCGTTTGTTCGGCCTTGAATGTCGGTTGATTTAAAATATTTTTCTCGACTAATTCCAATGTTTCCACGAAATAATTTTCTTTCTCGTGTTTACTCATATCATAAATAAATTTTCGAGTCATGTGCTTGATTCCAGAAGAGCCCATAACAAAGAAAGTCTTAGATGAATTAATGTGACAGAAAAAAATAAGTTTGTTTTATTTCAAAGAATCTAGAATTTTTTTGAATAAATAGATGTTTGACACTTTTTGGCACCTAATTTTTAAATGAAACCCCAATATAGTACACTAAACCAAAACCATACAAGAAATCATAACCGGGAAAGTTTTTTTTATTTTTTAAATTTTTTTAAACTGCTTAACGTCTCTTTAACAGCGAGGTCTTTAGAGACGGGCAAGGATGAGGGGCAAGGAACGGGAAGGAATTCGGCCATGGCCTTTTGAAGGAAGCATCTCGGCATTTACTTGGAGTGAGTTGGGAAACCATGGAAAACCCAAATCTGGATGCCCGGACGGGGATTCGAACCGCCGTCCTCCCGAATGCGAGGCCAGAACGCTAACCGTTACACCACCACGCTCGATGGGAAATGTAACAGAATCTCTCTTTAAGACTTTTCGTAATAAAGAAATGCGTACAAAATGAGCGAGCTTGCAAAAATGTAAATAAATAAAGTTGTGTCATACTTTTGAATGCATGTTACTATTATTTCAATTCTAGTTACCTGGCTGTACAATATCCATGATTAAAATCACCACTACTCACTTAACATCACTCACAAATTAAAATGGTACAATTTGTAGTTTTCTTGTATATGCTTGGGAACAGTACGTGCATCTTGCAATATGCTCAGATGATTGTTCACGGGGTGGGGCATAAAAATAGTAAAAACAGACTTATCTTTTTTGCTTTCGTTTCTTGCAGGTCCGTTAATGTTCATTCTCCATTACAGAGAATGATTCTTTCTCCTGATTAAAAGGTTTCCATAATTCACTGACGCTGTTTTAGATTTTTAAAACTAGTTGGAAAACCGTCATTTACTATACAGCGCAATTTCAAATCAAAACTAGAACTTTTTATCAATGAGCAATGTAGTGACAATCCATCCAACCGATTCTTTTAGATTTGATTGAAAACATCAAAACAATACGCACTGTCACTCGGTAAAATCCCGTGTAACTTCTGCAAGCGAATTTAAGTATTAGTTATCGCTTGCTTAATGTTTTTAATACATTATATGGGCATTCGTGTCGGCTAGTTAAAAATCGCCGTCTAGTGTCATCTAGTTCGTACGTGCCGGCCCGTCTCAGCCAGGCCCTATGGCTTCAAGTTCCACTGAAGACTGTGTGAGTATATAGCATATCTAAAATACGATGGTAATTAAACAACGAAATAAATATCGTACATCGTACGCTGTTGAGTATTTGTACCCCTCCAACGCTCTCCTCAGGTAGCCCAGCGTAACCCAGCGTAACCCAGAGTAACTTGGCTTTCTAACACCTCCATCCTCCCTTGTCGTCAGTACCACGTGTTTTATGAACGCTCCATTTTAGGTAGTTGTGAAAATGTGATAATTTTCTCAATTGATTCTACTTTCTAAATACATTTAATGCGAAGGAAATAGTACACTAGAAAAAATTTTCCTGAGACATCCCATTGTTATTACTTGTTTGAAAGATACCACAAAATAAAACGACGAGTAGCTATGATATAACATGTAGGAGTAAAACTTTTTCGACAAGGATTCTTGAAACTTGCACGATCTACATACTGTACTGCATTTTCTTTTCATATGGACGTAGTAAGTAAAGAAGATTCCCAGGAACATTAGGCAGAAATATGATTAAGGATATGTTTATACTTAAAATGACAGTACATTATATATACATATTGTTCATTTTTTGTAGTGGTTGATTCTAAACTCTTAAATCTGAATACCATCTCATAACCAAAATATTAGGAACATACATACAATAAAAACACAAGCCACAGCGAGTAGAACGATAAAATATTTTCAACACGACGACATAAATATTTTAGGCCAAAAAGTCTCTTCGTAATTACTGTCTCTAGTGTGTACTTGAATTTTTGAGACTTATGAAACTAAAGAGGCTTGAGAAAGAAATATATATTTTGTAGAAGAATAGAATAGGGATGTGAAATCAATTAATGGTTTATATAGTTGGTAGGGAATTATGAACAAGCATGTAACGTAGTGATGAACGAATCTGATGTAGTGTTGAACACTAAATAACAAGTTGAATAATCAATTACGTATTTCTGATTAACTGTTACTACTATTAGTTTCAAAAAATTGTTCGGGCGGTTTTACATGTACCAGCGAGTTACATAATGGGGCTAAAATAATCAATAAAATAGTTAAGAGATGGCAAATGGGTTCATTAAAATTATCTCACGCTTGTCACACTGTAATTCAAATCGGATTCTTAAAATTCAAAAAATTCAAAATACGTACCTGCAACACAGAAAATATTTGGGCTGTTGTAGGCGATCCCTAAATGTAAATACTATTTGAAGTATCAAGAACTAACCAGGTTAAAATGATCTTAAGGGACCGTTTTCATTAGTTACGTGAAGAAGAATTAATGAAATCTTAGGCTGGTAGCAAAGCTGGTGTCAAGTGCTATAAAACATATATGACGAAAGCTATCAGTGAATTCCACTTGTATAATCGTCTGTAATACTAACACGTACCTCGTACTTTATCAGTTAAGTACTTCCTGTTAATAGTGATAAGGCGCCGTAAATATGTCACCTTTATCGCTTATCTCCATGTAAGTCTTCAGCATTTAATTCATACACGTTTTTCACCTAACAGAGACAAGAAGATTATTGTACCCTCATTCGTTACTATATTCGCGTAATATCTTTTGTCTGCTACAGTTTTTTTTACATGAAGTAGAGTCTCATCTAAGTGTTTAGTTTGTTTTATACTCCAAGTATTTTTTGCCTTCATCTTCTTCTTCTTTACAATAAGGCCTTCTGCACCACGTTCCAATTTCAATTCTTGATCCTTTGTTGTTGTTTTTTTGTTCCTTATTTCACTATGTTTCTTCCATTTCTCCTCAGACCACTTCGGAGCAGATTTCTTTCGTCTTCTACCTTGGAATCCTTCCAAACTATATACCTTCTTTCTAAAGACCTCTCTTTCCATAATTTTCTCTTCTCTCATCTTATTTCTTACCAAATCTTTCTTAGTCCCTTGAATCCAGCTGATTTTTGATTTCCCCCCCCCTCCCCCGAAAGGTAATTGAATATCGTTTTTGTTACTCTATCATCAATCATTCTGTAGATATGTTAAAAAAAAACAGCAATCTCCTTTTCCTTATCGATTCTGTTATATTTTCTATGTTCTGGCATAATTCCTTATTACTTCTTAATTTACATAGTTCTGTTGTTTTAACTGGAGGGAGGGGGGATTCACAGGATGCCAAAATGGAGCTACGTGGTTTATGGACGCTCCCTTAGAAAGAAACAGTCCCGGCGCTGTTTATAATCAGGAGTGCACTTTGAAAAAGTATTCGAAGAGGGAGTTTGTCGAAAAATCTTTCGCTAAGGGCCAGTATTATCGAAACAAGTATTAGAATACTGGAAGTCAGTAAGGTAAATTGAGATACTAAAAAAAAAGATGTAAAAGAATATTGATTCTTAAGACTTCAGCGGTCGTCTTTGTACATGATTTGCAGCTATACGGGCTATGCCGCGTCATTTATTGGATTATCAAAGCTTTCGGCTGTTATACTCCAGCCTTCTTCAGAGATACTGTTTACATTTATGTTCACATAGCAACAGTCGCCAAGCATCGCAGAGGAAAAGGCCGCTATCTTCGTTGATGTTGGAATTTCTTAAGATTTCTGCTGCCTCTTTCACACGTCAAGGCCCCCACTGGTCTTCTCTCCACAGTAGCCTCGTGTCTTGAAATATTATTTCATGCCCGGTGTTAATAGCCTGGCGAACGAGGGCAGATTTGTCGCTGTTGTTATATTTGTAGTGGTGAATATGCTCTTTAAGTCTCTCTGCCACTGTGCGACCTGTTGCGACCTGTCTCTCCGATATACAGGTTGTTACAAAAAGGTACGGCCAAACTTTCAGGAAACATTCCTCACACACAAACAAAGAAAATATGTTATGTGGACATGTGTCCGGAAACGCTTACTTTCCATGTTAGAGCTCATTTTTTTTTTTTTTTATTGTATTTACGTCTCTCAACAACTAGGTCTTTAGAGACGGGAAAGGATGGGGGGCAAGGAATGGGAAGGAATTCGGCCATGGCCTTTTGAAGGAAGCATCCCGGCATTTGCCTGGAGTGATTTGGGAAACCATGGAAAACCCAAATCTGGATGCCCGGACGGGGATCGAACCGCCGTCCTCCCGAATGCGAGGCGAGAACGCTATCCGTTACACCGCCACGCTCGGTATAGAGCTCACTTTAGTTTCGTTAGTATGTACTGTACTTCCTCGATTCACCGCCATTTATGGGGGCATTTGAAAGCCCTTGTCTACGCAACCCCGGTACCAAATGTAGAGACTCTTCGTGCTCGTATTGTGGACGGCTGTGATACAATACGCCATTCTCCAGGGCTGCATCAGCGCATCAGGGATTCCATGCGACGGAGGGTGGATGCATGTATCCTCGCTTACGGAGGACATTTTTAACATTTCCTGTAACAAAGTGTTTGAAGTCACGCTGGTACGTTCTGTTGCTGTGTGTTTCCATTCCATGTTTAATGTGATTTGAAGAGAAGTAATAAAATAAGCTCTAACATGGAAAGTAAGCGTTTCCGGACACATATCCACATAACATATTTTCTTTGTTTGTGTGTGAGGAATGTTTCCTGAAAGTTTGGCCGTAACTTTTTGTAACACCCTGTATACACTGCCACGGTTGCAGTGTATACATCTGTGTTAGAATTTACACAAAGGTTTACAGCTTTAGTTAAATGACATATTCCTAAGCCAGACAATTCACTGGTTGTTTATAATATAACCCACTATTTACACTGTGGTTAAAAAGGTATAATGGCTGCATATTAATGCTTTCCTCTTAAAGCATGTTCTGTTGAAGCACCTGTTACTGTATATAGTACAAGGCACCTTTTCACTATTCCTTTGTCAGTCGCTACCATCTTGCCTGTTGTCAGGAATGTGTTGACAGCGACCGTTTTGGAAGCGTCTGCTCGGATAATGTTTTCTTAATCTGTTTTCAGTTTATGTGCGGTGCGTATACAGTGCTGCCAGACACTTGGCTTTGAATATCTGTACATCGACGCTATAAAATTTCCATAGACTGGGTACAAAAATCCGGAGACTCGTTAATTGAAAGACTGAAACAATAATTATTGAAGACAGAGTCAAAATTAATAATATTTTTTATTTGAAATACAAAATAATATTCTACATTAAAAGTAAGAAATATCTCTAAACATGTTTTATACATAGTCACTTTCATGACTGCTGCTGCTGTACCTACTATTTTTTAGGGACCATACATTTTCTTTGTTGACATTAAATTTAGCATATCTTTTGTAACAGGAAATATTAAAAACTGCGACCCCCTTTATTCCTGGATATTGGCTAAGAATTCTCAGAAGGGTCACTGCTTTGTAAGTCTTGCCAACTAGCGTGTCACCGTGCACAAAAAGGGCGCCGATAGTTCTGTATTACGGTAATTTAAGATCTATAAAATGTATAATCAAACAAAATATGAGCTTTATTTCAATGTTGTTCACACGAGCGGTTGCAAGGAAACGATTCACAATCAGTGACTATTCTATAATTCATTAACACTATACGCTCAAAGTTTAACAAGACACAAATATAAGAAAAAATCAACAAATATTAAAAAGTAGAAAAAATCCGTAGATATTTTAACAAAATTAGAAAATCCTAACTTTTAGAAAAATCCGTAGAATTGGTAGCTTTGTGCGTATATGGGTTTAGTAAATTGTTTTTCTCTGTGGTTTAGTATTTGTTTATTAACATGAAAAGTGTTTGGTTAATTAGTATTGTATAATCATGCTAACCACTAATTATTGCTTTGTGATGTTCGATGAATGTAGAATGGTTACTATACTTGTGCTATTTATATCTGTTTTCGTTGATATTTAAGTTGCCTCAATTTTTAAAATGTAGTTTGTTCATTGCCTCAGTTGTGGTACTTATTTGTATCTGATTGAATTTTTATTTGTTTTTACACTGGGTTGTGTGCTTGAAGAAACATGTTAAAGGTACACAGATAAAAAAACTAAAGGTTAATTATGATCACAGGGTGGGGTCAGAATTGTTTGTTGAAGGCTTGAAGTGTAAATATCCTGGCATAACATTTTGGAAGAGAACATTGGGCATATGGTAGGAAATGTTACAAAATTCATCATTTACTGGAGAGGTTGATGAGAGGATGTACCATAGAAGTTAGGGATTGGGTTACAAAACTCTGGTCAGACCATTGGTTGAATATAGTGATGTAGTTTGGACCCACATTTTGGTTATCAAATACAGGAGTTGAAGGGTGTGCAAAGAAGAGCAACTAGATTTTGTTTGTGGAAATTATCGCAGGACCCAGTCAGTAACTGATACGATAAGGAAGCTGGGTTGCGGAAAGGAAAGGAAATGAGGAGGGTAAAGAGAGTGCTGGGAATGAACAGAGCATTTGTTCGTGATGGGGTTTAGAGGGATATTGGTCAAAGAATTAGGAATAGTGGATGGAAGGGGAAAGACGACCATGACTACAAGCTGGTGCTCGATTTCAAGCATTAAGGTAGTGGGAAAATTTCCTTTTGTTGGTAAGGGTGTTAGGGATTTGAACAAATTACCAAGTGAAGTGATGATTAATTGACCAAACACGCATTAGGAATTTAAAATTAAAATTTGTAAGTCGTAAAAGTAAATGAGTGAGGAATTTAAGACACCAATTAATTTTTTTTAAAAATAACAAGTTGTAATTAGATGACTAGGGAAATTAGCTCCATTGCAATTAAAAATAATAATAATGCCTTGTTTCTTGAAAATTTTAGTGATTTGGTGAGCGTTTGCAAATGTTACTTGGGCTTATTTTAGCTCCTCATTAGAAAAGTTTTGAGTAATTTTTTATGAGTATAATTGTGCGATGCAAACTTTGGACATTTCTTTAGGGAAAAATGTTGTACCAGAATACTACAATTAAAGAACCGCATCCAGTAGACATGTCAGCTAAGTTGCATCAGATCGAAAAATTTGAGGAAATATGTATATAGGGGTCAGCACGTAGAATGACAGCCTTTCGCCCCGTATACGGAAATGTACGCCTTATCTCGCCGCGACGGTGCGGTGTAAGGAATCATACACTCCTTGAAACTGACTTGATTGGCCCCGTACGTGATGATTGAGGTCGTATTGTGGACATGTTATTAACTCCGAAAGTATGCGTTTGCGACCCACTTTTTATTAGACACTTTTGTCTTATTTTGTTGCTTACTATCACCTCCTAAAATAATTTACATCTTTTTAACACCCTGTATAGCAGTCAGAGAGCGTGTGTGCTCGCTCCTGAAGTACTGTGAAGGAGCGAATCAAAGTGTTTACTGGAAGTGAATATCGACTTGCATGGTAGCCGAATTCGTGTGTCGTTTCGGGGAGTAAGTATTGATCACTAGGTGAAGTGCTGTCAAGAACTGTTGCGTTGGCATGCCTTTCAGAATTCTTGAGGGCTCAGAACATTGTTTGAGATCAGTGGCGGCTGTACCTTAAGTGCGCTCGTGCGCTGAACCACCAATCCAAAAGATTTAAAAATGACAAAATATTAAGTACCTACTTCATCTTTATTTTTATATTACCATTTTAATATTTATTTTTAAACATACAAAAACAAAACGTATAAAAAATTAAATCTCCAATTATGGTGAAACAGTTTGAGCGCTTTACTAAACTATTAAGACTTATTTTCCTGTAAAGACAAATTCTCGTGCGCTTCGGCGAGTGCACGAGGACTGCTAATACAACTTGTAGGTGATACGAGTTAATACGCCTGACGTGTGAAACAAAAGATAGTTCATAGAAACGTACCGAGTAATGAGTCGGTTGTCGAGCGCCGCACGTGCGAACCGAGGATTGCCGAAAGCACCCGATGTTTGACGAATTGGCTGGCTGGCATGGGCGCGCGCGAGGCGACGGCAGCCATGATTGACATCTCGTTATTAGACTATCAGTATAGTTTCACTGTATGTGTGACGCGCTAATAATTGTTTATTTATATTACCGTAAATAATTGTTTTTAGTTTTTGTTTCGATTTTTTTCGAGAACTTTTATTCTATATTGTGTATGGTGATAGTGAAAATGAGCATAAACATTGATATATTAAAGAAAATAACAGAACTTTTCAAAATAAAGTGAACATAAAATTGGCCGGACCGCCACGGCCCTTTTTAAATTTAAAATAAGAGTGCAAATCGAAAAATAAAGCATTTACACGAAGTTTTAAAAGTGAAATGTATAATAGAAAGAAATGGTTGTGTGGATATGAGCGTCTTAATGCATTCTTTTGTTTTCCTTGCATTATTTTTGGCGGAGAATCGATTTGGACAGAAACAGGAATCAAGGATTTGACGCATTTGAGTGAAAAAATAAAAAAACATGATTCTTCACAAGTACACCTACAAAATGTAATGAGTTTGTCTGTGTTAGGCACGGTCGACATTCGTAATCAGCTAGATTCTGTGTATAGAAGCAATATCCAAAGTATAATGAACAAGTTGATAAAAACAGGTATATTTTATCACGTCTTATCGATTGTGTCAAGTTTTGTGGTGCACCACCAGTTTGATAACCCACCAGCCGCCACTGGTCTGAGATCAGTGTCAACTTCTGTGTCTGCAATTGTCGACGAGTTGTAATGTGGAATTGAGGGCCAATTAACTTAGTTATGAGATTCAAAAGAACCTTGATAGAGGTTTAAATTGTTGTTTACCACCCCAGAAAATTAGGTTTGAGTTGGGAGGAAAAGTGAATATGATAAGATCGCATAGTATTAATTCAAAAAAAAAAAAAAAAAAATTAGATTGTTCTATATGAAGTGATGTTAGTTTATTCAGAAGAGTAAATTTGTGTGAAACATCGCTACAGGAAATGGGAAGATTAATTACGTAACATGTCTGCAACTATTAAAGGCGACATGATTAGTACTTAATTAATGTGAACGTTTAAATGGAACTTTCTTCGTAGTGTTTATGTAACTGGCTTATAATATTTTGAACTGAACACTTGGCTCAACAGGTGATAGAAAAATTGCAAGTAGTGTAATTATTATTGTGCGCGGTGGATCTTCAGATTATATTTTGTACATATCGGTCAGTGAGCTTGTGAGCAAAGAAAGAACAGTGTTAAATAAAAGAGTTCAGGCTATTACTAAAGATTACTTGATTTATTTAAGTAATTTGGAAACCCTTTCTGTTCCTTTGATTTTTGAGTTTCAGCAATCTTAATTTGCCTGAAGCCTCTATTGGGTGCAGCTGTCAAGTGGGTGACAATTATAATTCTTTAACTGTAATCAATTAACAATTTAAAAAGGTTTATAAATTTTATAAGTTGCAGTTAGTCATTGAGTATCATTCATTATTGTTTTTCGGTATCTTTCGCGGATTGTGTGTTTTTAATTGCATATGTTTGTCCGGTGGTTTATGTGTCGTTGAAGTGTAATGGTATTATTTGTAGTTACGTCAACTATGATTCAACTAAAGCTGTTCAATTCAACACAAATTCGTGGCTGACGATACCTCGATGAGAGGTGAAACGCATACTGCCGTAAATAATTATAAAACAATAGCAGTAGGGTTTTTATTTTATTAAAAATGCAATCAATTACGCAATGACGGAAGAATGTTCTGCAATCGTTTGATAAGAGGAATTTATTTTCCGTGAAAGAGGAAACAAGAACTCGTCACCGTTATCTCTATTTGAGATAACCTATCGGAGGATACGAAGTCAAATTCAGTGTACACATGAAGGAATTAACAACACATAAGCTAGCTGATTCACTTGAAGTCAGCGAAGGTATTTTAACACAAATGTGGTCTAAAATTAAATTAAAAATTTCAATTTATTTTACAAACGGAGTATTAGTTTAGAATTATTTGTCTATTCCACGAACGCTGAACAACGATTACCCACACTTTGTAGTAGGAAAAATTTCCACTTTCTGAAATATAATTTTAAGTATGAATAATATTCCCTTTGCCAGCTAGAGGTCAGTGTTAGACGAATATACAATGGAGCGACTAGTATAGGGCTAGTTCCCATGCGAATAGCTTCAGCAAAGCCGATTGGCAGTTCTATCGCCCTTCATTATTTTTCCAGTAGTGTGATGACGGAAGTTATATGAAAATGATAGTCGTAACCAACAAATTTATGGCCAAACAGTGGATAACCGTACGAATAAAAGCAGAAACTCTTATTCAGTTTATAGGTGGAACTAACTTAATGCTATCAATTTAAATGAGCGGAAGTCTTTATGCTATGTCAAACTAGAAAGATTTATGAAAGTGAAACATTATATAATTACAAGTATGAACTTGTCAACATCACTAATTTAAGACCTTGTGCAGTTAATAATATTCGTAAAGAATATGATTATGATATTATGATCATTAACTCTGTATTAATTTAATTTAATTGCAATGGAGCACAGGCTCTGGTGGCAATTTCCCTACACATCCATCTTCCCCCTATCCTGCACCCACCTACAAATGCCCTCTACAAATTTTATCTTTAAATTCTTTCAAAGTTTTCGGTAAATTATTCATCATTTCTCTTGGTAACTCATTCCAATCCCTGACATCCTTACCTAAAAACAGAATCTTCCCACACCCTTGTGCCTGAAATCGAGTGCCAGCTTGTGGTCATGGTCATCTTTTCTCTTCCATGCACTACTTTTCATACCTACTCCAATATCTTTCCATGCCTCATCGACAGTATATGCCCTGTACACTCCCTTGACCCTCCTCATCTTCTCCTGTCTTGCAATGAATCCCATTTCAGCTCCTTTATCATATCTGTCACTGAGTGCATTCTGCGATAATTTCCAGAAACAAATCTAGCAGCCCTTCTTTGCACCCTCTCCAACACCTGTATTTAATACGTAAAATGAGGGTCCCATACTACACTACCATATTCGAGCAATGGTCTCACCAAAGTTTTGTAACCCAATTCCTTTACTACTCCCGTACATCCCCTCATCACTCTCTCCAAAAAGTGCAGAACTTAGAAATCTTTTCGTACCACCTGTAATGTCAGAGTAGTGGCATAAATAAATAAAGAAGAGTGAGAATTAAAACAGATATATTTTATTGTATGTTCATGTGATTATTTTCAACCAAATTTCACTATAGAAACTATATGGTTAACAAACGATGGCCACTAGAAAAATTAAGTGAATTTTACCGACTTTAAAATTAATTAATTTTACTTATTTATGTCACTGTTAATGCAGAGTTTTAATCTCCATCATCTTTTGAACGTTTCCACTTTCGTGGTTCGTTCAGCACATTTTCAAAGCTAGGTTCCACCTACTATGAGCTTGCTAGTTTTGATGGATGGAAGAGGATGTCTTGAAATTTGTCCATTTAACCTGTTCATTGTGATATATATATATATATACATGTATATATATATAATATAAATCTGAAAGAAAAACTGCATAGGTTTGAACTGGTACCACACAAAAACTACTGCAACAATATGGATGGTATTTTCAAATTTGAAGAGTTAATGGTCCATGTTAAAATATGCGTAAATATTATATGTACCAAGGAACTGAGCAATAAATTAAATTCATTTCGAACTGAAAGAAATATGGGCTCAGATCACTATGTATTAGAGATGAGCCTCCTTTTAAGAAATATTGACAAAAGATTACACTATGATAGTGAATAGTTTCTGTTTTATTTTTTGACTTAAGTTATTTAGTTCTTCAATTTTTTTACACTAAAATTAAGAGAATACATGAATCAAATGTAATAAGACACTTAAAACGAATAATTCGTTTGAGAATTGTCATTACCATTTCGCATTTTACCAACACCAGCTGGTATTGTCATATTTAATCATTGCTTTTCACAGATACTGAATACAATGCAAAAGCAAGATCGTTATTCAATGATTTGTTCCTTTTAAAGGGGCGAAAATTAAGGCTACTGATAAACTAATAGTTCCGGAGTATGAAATATGAATCTGTTTCTTTAAATGAATTTCTTTTTTTAATTCTTATCTACGAAACTAAATAAATTAATGATTACACATCAACTATCTTCAAAGTCCTTTGGAAGTGAAGGTTGGAATATAGTGCGTTGGCTTTTTATTTTTCGCATTTGCTTACTTATAATTGATAAAATTGAGATGGAGCACCCGCTCCAGTGGCAGTATCCCAACACATCCCTCTTTCTCCTTTCCTCTTCCAAACTACTTTTGCCTCACTAATTTTTTACTTTAAATTCCTTTCCAGTAAATTATTCATCATTTCTCTTGGCAATGTATTCCAGTCCCTCATACCCTTTCCTACGAAAGAAAATTTTCCCACACCGTTATTCCTGAATCAATCGCCAGCTTGTGGTTATGGTTAACCTAACCTTCCAAGCACCTCTCTTAATTTTCCCACCAATATCTTTCCATGATTCATCACCAGTATATAGGCTTGTACACTCCCATGACTCTCTTCACCTCTTCTATCTCCAATGAATCCACTCCAGTCCTTTGTATATTATTTATCGATGAGATGCACAGTGTCATCAACATATTGAAGACCATTTTGTACCTTAATAAAAGCACAAAAATGGTTTGAATCACTTTGAGAAAAAGGTAGGCAGTGCCATCGTTGACTGGACTTAGTGGGGGCACTGCTGTGTGCCCAGATTATTGTTTGAACAAGAATTACAACCGATGGCCGAAGCAGGAATGATGTTAAAAGCAGACTAGCACTAGCAAAAAGAGCCTTCATGAAAAAGAGAAACCTTTTAGTTTCAAATATTGATCTAGGAATTTGAAAGAACTTTTTAAAACTCTTTGTGTGGAGCACAGCAACTTTATGGTAGCGAAACATGGACTTTAGGAATTCCGGAAATAAAGAAAATTGAAGCATTTGAAGTGTGGTGCCACAGAAGAATGCTGAAAATTAAGTGGACAGACAAAGTAAGAAATGAACGAGTTTTGGAAATGATGGGTGAGAAAAGAAGTTTGTGGAAGAAGCTTACAGAAAGAAGAGACAGGTTGGTTGGTCATATTTTGAGACATGCTGGATTGGTTAATTTTGTTAGTGGAGGGAACAGTCGAAGGTAAGAACTGTAGAGGAAGACAGAGATTAGAATATATGAAGCAGATAATTGAGGACGTGTGGTGTAAGGGGTATGTAGAAATGAAGAGGTTAGCACAGGATAGGAAGAGATGGAGGATTGCATCAAACCAGTCGAAAGACTGACGACAGCAAAAAAAAAAAGAATTCCCTTGGTGATGAAACTGAAAATTTGTAGATTCTCCCCAGTTTCAGTCTGTTCATAAACTCAAATTATATTCATCTATTATCATTTTTTAATATTTCCACTTTTGTGTGTCGACTATCACTACTCTTCTGAGGCTGTGATTATTTTAATACCAAGGTTCCACCCAATACCAGCTCTAGACCTGTCATAGTTTTATGAGGAATGGGGGCAGAAGGGCACAGTGTAGGAGGAGAGTGGATGTGTTGCCATGTGTCCTGAAATGTGTAGCTTGTGTTTTATGTAGGGTGGTTGGGGTAATTCTGGACGGTTTTGACGGTTTCGATGATTTTTTCAGTGTTTAATTGGTTTTAGTCCTCATAAATTTATTAAATTCGCAATCAATGAGTATGATCAGATTCCTTATTTGGTAATGAATCCAATAATGTCAATTTAATGGCTAAAAAAATTATTTTACTGCTGGAAGGGTAGGTTCCGGAATTACCCCACCTCGTCCAGAATTACCCTCTGTCAGTGGGGTAATTTTGGACACAGATCATAGGTCAAAGCAATGTCCATCCAATAATATTTAGGAAGTATATATGTTAGACCTTCATTGGAATGAAGGTGAAGGTGAAGACAATCTATCGCAAATTGTAGATTTTGGAACATTATAAAAGTTGCAGCCCCTTTGACTGCAATATTTTTATTTATACATCCCTAACAGCATTAGCGAAGTCATCAGCTGAATAGGAGGGGCCAACCTTTTTTTAACGTAAGTTCTTGGCATTTTATACCTAAAACAGACCAAAATGTGAATTAATAATGGAACCTGGATAGAAAAACCTTATCGTCCGCGGTGGGGTAATTCCGGACTAACCTCAAAATGGACGCAGGTACACCTGTCATTTTCCAAAACACACAAAATTGATCATTCATAACCTTGAAAAGTTAGTAAAACACTATATGGTTCAATAAAATATTGTTTTCACTTACCTGCAAGGCTCTAAAGAGGAGTAGTTGGTTTGAAAAACAGATGTTTATGAATGTTCTCCTGAGCCCGCCCTTATCACAACAATGACGTACACAAAAATGGCACCAAGAACTATCAGTGTGACCTACTCATCTCGATTTACAACATATCTACTAGCATGGGAATTCTCTAACCTTAAAATTAAGTCCGCCATTAAACTTTTCCAGAATTACCCCGTTCCGGAATTACCCTAACCGACCCTTAATAAGTGAATTATTGTTTATGAAATGTGTAGTTTATGAGGTGCAGATTTGCAACCATCCCAACATACATCTGAGGTGAACAGCTGGTATGCTGGGCTCAGGATATGAACCTAGGCCCATAGTACCTCCCTGACACTGTAATGTGAGCATTCACACTGGTGAGTTACTCATACAATGATAATTTTACAAAATCTGTGAAATTTTGTGTATACTATAATAGTTATTTATACCTTTGTAATATAATGGAACCATTTTGTATTAAATCTGTATATTCATGTCTGTGTGTATAAAATTGTATACATTTCCATCTCCTATAATTTTATCATATTCCTCTTCGTCTATCCTATCACAAACAAGTGATCACCAGAATATTATGTATTTGAGTTTGCCCTGTTTTTAAGTGAGTTGTTTTCTTTCTCTTCATGGATTGAATACTTAATATACTTATAAATGAGGAAAGATAAATGAATCATTACAGATGATGGCAGAAAAGTACAGAGAAAATAAACAATAAGTAAAATTTTATTTAGTCAGAACATATCATTTTACATCAGACTTATTGTATTTAGTTTTATTTACAGTATTCAACTGAGCAATCGATTAAAATATACATTATGCAATTTTCATAATTCTAGTACCCTTCAGAAATTATATTTCCAAGACTAATAGTTTACAGTGATTACTGACTATTTGTTATGTGATGATACGACATTATTTTCAATTATCAACATTACAATGAAATCAAAACAATATCATAAGTTTTTGAAACTCCTAATTGTACACTATTAATTTAATTCATTTTAAATACTGTTTACATTTTATATGAAACTTATGGAGATAGATTTAGAATAAACATGTGTCCAAAGCAGTTGCTGAGTGTAAAATGCTTATTTTGATTCTATATCATTTCTAAGAAATTTAGTTGTGGGGTGAAGCAAAACTTTTGTCAGTTTTCATCACCTTCGAGCTCCATACTCTTACTTTAATCTTTATTTAGTTTACCCTTCTGATTATAAAGCATGTTTGCATCATAAAAATTCAATTCATTTTGCTAAACTGAATTTCAAATATATTGTGATCATTTTCTTTTGATGAAATTCAATCTGACAACTAGCAAATATATTTGGTTTCATGTAATTAGAGAGATTAAATTTGGGTAGAATTATAATAATTGTATATATAACTCTGATTTAAATAATGTGAGAATCTCAAAATGAACATAAAATCATTGTTTGCTGAGTAGATTTATGAATTTTAGTAAACAATTACTTTTTATGACTAACCACATAAAACCGTACAGAAACATTCAGCTGTCATCAAAATAAAGATATGTTAAGAACAAGAAAATGATGTTTTGCTGATAAATATTTCATTCATTGGATATTTTAGAACACCAAACGAAGTGTATTGAGCATTATTACATTTCACATGCAATTAAGAATTCTGTTATCTCTCAGATTACAGAAATCCATGCATTTGTACATGCAGACAATATTCTTGATGCTCAAAGAAGTGATGTTTAGCAGCCACAACATGATATATATAAATATTTTTCAGAGCAGTGTCAACAATATACACATGCTTCTAAAAGCAGTCCTCCACTATTATTATTATTTTAAATTCCTAAACTGATGATTCAGAATCAGTTGTTGTATGTTCCAAGGTATGCTTTGCAACTTGAACAGTAATGCTCCTTTGCACGGCAGCAGTCTGTACAGTATGGAACTGCGATGCAGGGCCAACAACTGCAAAAATCATGGAAACACTGATATCAATAACATTATCAAGACAGTCATCATCATTTTGCATTGAATATTTACTAATTCATGGTAGAGACCACCACTTTCTATTTCCAGATGAAAATACCTACTTTTGAAAGCATATTTATCAGTCAAACTACCAACTACCTAGGCCTATTGTAGTTTTATGGTTATTTGGAAGTGTTGGTATCTGTCTGAGAAATGTTAAACTATGTTCTGTGTGTGCTCAGTGCATGTATAATTTACAAGGTGGATATTGGGGATCATCCCAGCATTTGTCTTGATGATTGTGGAAAACCATCTGAAAACCGAAATCAAATCAGGATGGCTGAGGACTCAAACCTGACTCCATTGATTCTACGTGAACCAGTTTTATGGCACTTAAATGTGTGCGGCCACACAACCACTTCACTGAGAATGTAGGGAAAAACTTTGTTTATTAATATTGTGAATTATTGGAGTGACACTTTATAATTTTATTTGGAAATTTAACCCATTAATTTCTTTAATAACTATTTATGATTATTTGGTTTACAAAGATTATCTCTTGGTTGGTGAAATTTAAGACATATGAGACGATAATTAAGAAGAGAGGGGGTGAGGGGTTTGGGGCAAGATTTTGACATGACATTTTAGTTTTTCTCGGCATATTGACAAAATAAATAATTCACAGGTTTTCTGCAGGTTAATTGATTTATTTAATTCTCTTAACAACGTTTCGGCAACTGCCATCATTGCCTTCACCAGGTTAACTCTTAAATACAAAGACAAGACTGTGACAGTCTAAGATCTTCACTGGGTTTACTCCAGTAGTACTTACCAGTATAGGTGTCAGTGTCAAACGTCAAGAAGAATTTGGGAAGTGTCCTTATACAGTGTACCATTCAATAAGGAAACTGATTAAGCGGAAAGAAAAAACATATTTACTAAATGAGAAAGAGATGAGATGATACGCTTTTTTTTTTTTTTAAATCTCCAACATTCAATTCCTCTTTCAAACATTTTTGCATCTGGAATAACAGAAACTGATATTAGGTAAGAATTTCTATTTTAATTATTGTCATATTGTAAGTATTTAAATTTGGCAAGTAGCACATTTAGATTCCCATAAAAGCACTATGGTTATGTTGTACATATAATTATTTTACTAGACACACTGCATATGTAACAACACTGGAAATTGACAACTCCAATGGGTGTGTGTTTGTTTGTGTGTGTGTGTTTGTGTGTGTGTGTGTGTGTGTGAGAGAGAGAGAGAGAGAGAGAGAGAAAGAGATTCACTGTGACCCTGTGATCAAAGTCCTTGCTTAGCAGAGATTCTATAATACTTTGTGTCCTGTAACAGAAGTCATATTGGAGTACTCACATCTTGGAATCGTCTCCCCATGCATCTCTAATTTGTTTAAATACTTTCCCTACCACAATATGAAGCAAAGTCAAGATTTTTTCCACCTACTATTGAATTTATTATATTTGAGCGAAATAAATTCAAATCGTTCTGAAACTTCAAGATACTTACAGGAAAATGAAGAGCACTACTGCCACGACATGTGTCTTTGTAGTACTTTTTAATTTAACTTGTGTTGCCATAATTTTATGACATGATGGACACTGAACTGTTGTTGATTTTGGTCCCAGTGGTGTGCTAATCACTGTAACAAATAATAATGATAAATACAGAAAAAAACGAAAGAGCTGCAACTGTCAAACATTAATCTAGACTTAATAATAGACATCACAAAAAGTTATGGAATTTGAGAATGCAAGATGGAATGTTGTATACATTAAACAGCGTATGTGAAGATGCATTTTTGGAGTAATGCCATAGTGAACATTAAATAATTATAACTTAAGGGATATAAAATTGTAAATACTATTTAGATTTGTGCACTCTTTGTATCAATTGACACATGCGTAAACAATTTTTTTTAAATTTAACTTAATTGCGATGGAGTGCTTGTTCCAGAAGCAATTTCCCTAAATAAAATAAGAGATCTGCTGAGGAAGAAAAGCTTCCTTAATACAAACGGGGAAGCCAATGGATAGAACAAAAGTTAGCTGCTGCAATAGGTTCCCGACATTCATGCCACTGTAAATACAGAGACTGATGGGTGAACAGTAGAGACATTTTAGAATATGGGAGTTCGAATCCTGATCAGACCTTCCAAATTTCAGCTTTTAATAGTTTTTGCGAAATCACCGTAGCTGAATGCCTTTATCATTTCTTCAAAAGTTTCTTGCCTAAAATCCTGTTCCCCTTCTAATCTTCTCAATATCGATGATGTGAACTAATTAACAAAAGTCGATTGCAGTGATTATCATTACTTATTATTATTATTCTCGAATCATTAACATCAAATACACAGTTAAAACATTGTGTAAATTAACAACTTCAAACACATTTTGCCCAGTACTTCGCAACCTCAAGTGCATTCGATGTTGCTCAAAACAGATCATCTTTGTTGCAGTATGATGGGCATATAGGGCACTCGAGCATATGGTTCATTGTTTTGTCCTCACCACACTCACACTTAATACTGGTAGCATCAGTATAACCACATTTCACTAGGTTCTCCTTGGACCTGCCCACTCCTGTTTGCGATCGATTTAAGGACCGCCAGACGTTCCAGTCCTCTGTGTAAGCAGGTGGCAAGCGATCTACAACTATCAGTGATCCCGAAAAGTTAGGGGCCTTCATTTTCCACAACTGAACTCTTGCCTTTTCAGGTGACCCAACTATTTCCTGTGATGTTCTCAGGAAGCTTTTTCTGGACTTTGGGCTGGTGGTGTATGGCCATGCAGTGGATAATCACTTTCCCATTCTACTTTTATCCTCTTCTTGTTTGCAGCCACTTCTATCCAGATACTGGGTGGTGTGATTCCCGAAAGTTGTTAATGCCTGTCAACTGGCTGCTAGATTTGTTTCTGGAAATTATCGCAGAATGCAATCAGTGACGGATATGATAAAGGAGCTGGAATGGGATTCATTGCAAGACAGGATGAGAATGAGGAGGGTCATGGGAGTGTACAGGGCATATACTGGTGATGAGGCATGGAAAGATATTGCAATAGGTATGAAAAGTAGTGCATGGAAGGGAAAAGATGACCATGACCACAAGCTGGCATTCAATTTCAGGCACTGGGGTGTAGGAAGATTCTCTTTTTTAGGTAAGGGTGTCAGGGATTGGAATGAGTTACCAACAGAAATGATGAATAATTCACCGAAAACTTTGAAAGAATTTAAAGATAAAATTTCTAGAGGGTAAATGTAGGTGAGTGCAGGATAGGGGGAAGATGGGTGTGTAGGGAAATTTCCACCGGATCCTGTGCTCCATTGCAATTAAATTAAATTAATTATAAAAAAAATTAACTGATGCAGGCTTTAGGCAGCCTGTCACTAGTCTACAGGTGTTATTGAGGGCTACACCCACCTGTTTGGTGTGAGATGAGAAGTGCCAAACTGGGCGTGCAACAGAGTAACAAAGGGCCATTGCTGATGTACGTATAGTTTGAGGTTGACTGTCACACTGTGATCCAACAAGTTTGTGCAGTAAATTGTTTCTTGTAGAGATCTTCATTTTGCAATTCATGCAGTGCTTCTTATATATGAGGGATCTGTCAAGTGTTACTCTCAGATATTTTGGTATGTTACATGTCTTCAGTTTGATACCTGACCACAACACTTTCAACATATGCTGATGTTTCCTGTTTTTTAGGTGAAAGGTACACTCTTCAGTTTTTAAAGGGTTACTTCTTAAGTGATTTTCCCAATAATAGCTTGATAGGCCTTCAAGGGCAGTGGACAAATTTCTTTCTAAAACTTCAAACTCTCTATGAGGCTAGGGCAAGGTCATCAGTTTACACGAAGCTCCTGGTAGCTGGATGTAATGGCTCATAATGGCACTTTAACTCTGGTATCGGAGGCTGGGTATTGTCAACCTGTTGTCAAGCATAGTGCCTCCGATTTCTTCAGTTTTCAATTAGCTGTCTGTCGCAAACAGATTGCACTTGCTAGTTGCTAGTTGGTACCAGCTCATATCTTTAGCCGGCAGCCGCCATAAAAGAGTACGGTAGTCTAAAAAATCAAATTAGGCCCTTCATGCACAATACACACTAATGCTCAAATATGAAGTAGGTCCAATTAGACAAACACCTGCAACAAGACCAAAGTAAAACAGTCATTGGGTTATTCCTTAAAGGAATGCCGCTATCTTTGATGTTGACTGGACGTAGCAATGCAGTCATATCATCATATCCCTGAAGTACCATATTTTTTTCAGTCTTTGATATATTCTTGGCTTTTAGAAACTTTGAGTTATAGTTTATATTTGTTTATGAGCTTCTACAATACAAGTCCGATATCAATTTTATGTGTACGATTTTTACTAATTTATTTTTTGTTATGATACAGTTAATTCAGTCAGATTTAAATTTTGCCCATGGACCATCCGTTTACCATTTTCGTGGATCAAATGTTAAGAATCTACCCTGGCTTCAAATTTGCGCATAATATGTGGTTACGTTGACCCAAAATCGAATACTGTATCTAAAATTGTATTCCAGATGAGTTTCGTAGAAATGAAAGGAGGTCAAATTTTTTTTCTACCCCAGCGTGTTGGGTATTGATATTCAGAGCACCTCACGTAGAGAACTAAGCTATTTTGTAACATTTTATTTAACTGGAATATAAAGACATGTGTCACCTTCAAAGTTGTTGATATCTGGCCTTATTTGTTACTGGATATATCTCAAAAAGTTTACTACCTAGGAACTTGAAATTTGTTCACAAAATCAACTATAATTATATTTAAGTGACACACATCTACAAGATACCTAGTTGGGTTGTTAGATATGGGATGAAGATAAATATAAATAAGAGTAAGCTTATTAGAAACACAGATAAAAAACTAAAGGTTGGTTTTGATTGTAAGGTGGGGAAAGAATTACCTGTTGTAGACATGAAATGTAAATATCTTGGCATTACATTTGATAACAAGCTTAACTGGGCAGGACACATTGGACAGGTGGTAGGAAAAGGTTTCAAAATTCAGCACTTGTTGGAGAAAATGATGAGGGAACGTAGGAGAGAAGTAAAGGATTTTGGTTACTAAACTTTGGTCAGACCATTGCTTGAAAATATTGGTGTAGTATGGAACCCACATTTTGAGTACCATATGCAAGGGTTGGAGAAGGTGTAGAAAAGGGCAGCTAGATTTATTTCTGGAAATTACCGCAGAACGCAATCAGTAACAGACATGAGAAAGAGAAAAAGTAGTGAGGGATTGGAGGAAAGCCATCAACACTAAAGGCCCCTTTAGGCGACCCGACCTGGTCTCCCTAAATCGTGGCCACGTCCCTTCGGCCCTGAAATAGGGTCGAGGGCTGGGTGGGTCGAATCCGCGCCCTACCGCATCCTAAGTCCAATTGTTAATCGCCCTCGCATCAGGAGCGGTTGTTTGCTCATAAGCCTTTTCCCTCCGTTGCTTATACTGTACATTGATTGTTCTATAAGCCCTGAAGCAATGTCCCCCCCCCCCTTCGATGTAGTAACATCGGAAACTAAGTGGGAATCTGAGGAATGTGCCATGATATAGTAGCAGTCCAGTTTATTCTGCTGACGATAGGGAAGTTAGTTTATATTGGGGTTGAAACGGAGCTCTGGCTTCACATCCACAATTGAGAAACTTTGGCATGAAAGCGTACCGTCACTTCCGCCTCAGAATCTGCAAGTTTTAAAGCGGAGGTATAATGGAGGTTCTGTTTACATCGCAATGCACGTATAATAATAAAGCTTACTCTTTTTCTTTATACGACAACGTGGTTGTTTTTTCCTTACGGTCCTGCAGTAAGATTAATAATCGATTGAATGATGTTATTAACTAAGCGACGAATTGCAAGTTTGAAGTGAAATTATGCTTATCGCCAGAATTAGTTTAGCCTTCAACTCCACAAAGTTTATTTGGCAAAGATTGTTTCGTTGTCGCGTACGTTATTAACTAATGAAATGCGCTTGTGAAATCAATACACATCTCTTTGTTGCTGAATGATGAGGCAGTGAAATCAATCTGTTAGTAATATCTGGAAGTTGACGATGCTTTCAGGAAAACATAGAATTCCTGATAAAAATATTGTTATGCTGATTTTTAAGTTTATGTCTTAATAATAGCCCCATGTTAAATTGTAAATAATTATTAATTTATTCCTGTACCTCAGTTTTTGTGGAGGTCACGTACTGGACCTCTCCATCTGCATTCGCAAAGATGATCTCCGTTTCAACCCTAGTTTTCGTTACACAGTCGATGGTACGAGGGTTGCCTTTTAAGTTTTTACAAAAAGTGAAACAGAAACGAACAAGTTCAAAACAAAGTGTTTTATTGCTTTCCAAAATATTCTCCCTTAAGTTCTATACACTTTTGCATACGTTCAAGCCAATTCTGGAAACATTTTTTCCCACTATGAATCTGGTATTTCAGAAACATGGTTTTGAAAGTCTTCAACATCTTCTTGAGGTGATGAAAATCGCCCTCCGCGCAACTTTTGTTTGATAGTGGGGAACAAGAAAAAGTCATTAAGCGATAAATCGGGTGAATACGGGCATCGAGACATTAATTCGATGTTTGTCTCCTTCAAATATTCAGTTGTTTGACGTGCTTTATGGGAGCTGGCACTGTCGTGATGAAGAATGATGCGACGTTTTTTGTTCATTTTCCTTATTTCATCGAAGACCGTTGGCAAACAAACTGTTGTATACCATTCGGCATTAACAGTTCTTCGATCCTCTAATGGAATGGTTGCGACGTGTCCAGTACAACCGAAGAAACAAGCGATGATTTTCTTGGAAGTGCTCCGTGAACGAACAACTTTAGTGGGATTGGATTCATCGTCAAACACCCAAACAGTAGACTGTTGTTTGCTTTCAGGTTCATACGAATATATCCAAGTTTCGTCTCCTGTAACAATGTTGTATACGGATTTTGAACGTCATCGGTCGAATTTATTCAACATTTCCTGACACCAATCCACACGACCCTTTTTCTGCGCTTCGGTCAAATTATGCGGAATCCATCTGGAACATATCTTTCTCACACCTAAATGTTCATGCAAAATCGATTGTATTGCAGTCTGCGATATCCTAAGAGACGCATCTAACTGTCTGTAAGTCACATGCCGATCTTCTTTGATCATGTTGCGCACAGCATCGATGTTTCTAGAAATGATAACCGACTTTGACCGACCTTCTCGACATTCGTCACTACGGACGGACGACCATGACGAAATTCTGCAAAAAAAACTTGAAACAGTATTCTCTGATTGTGCTTCATTACCAAAAGTTGCACGAAGTGATTCTATGCATTGCTTGTTGAGTAAGGCCTTTTTTAAAATCATAAAAAAAATCATCAAACGGGTGATTTCAATTTTTGCACAAACTTGCTTCTTTTAAATGATCACTATCAACAACTTACTCAGTCAATTTCTAAATTGGCACTGGCTTCACAATAACAAACGTCATTGTTCACAAATACAGTGGTGCCACAACTCTTTAACGCCACCTATTGTTCGATTGTAAAAACTTAAAAGGCGACCCTCGTATTCAACGCCTTCCCCATCGTTCACAGAGAAAGCGGTTAAATGTTTGTACTGCCCCTGTACTGGTATATTACTATCTTCATTTTATTCACTGCACTGCACTGTAGTGAAATAATTTTTTTTAAGAACGTAGTTTCTCTCGGCGTTGAGGAATTATGAAATGCTCTCGGGTAACTATGGAAGTGTTATCACGCGATATTTCGGCGATCACACACTGTCGCCATCATCTGGTGAAGTTTCTGTTCACCAGAAGATGGCGACAGTGATGTGATCGCCGAAATATCGCGTGATAACACTTCTTAAACTCGGCTAGTTACCCTGAATTTCTGTTTATGTAACTTTTGGTTTATCCCTGCAGGTAGCTACACTGGACAACATGTTCTGCGGGATTTCAAAGGTATATACGTTACGCCTAGTTTGGTTAAACGGTCTCGGTTTTATGAGTTAAACGGTCTCGGTTTTATGAACTCTTAAACTATCCTTCACCTTTGATGTTCTATGCTTCAGATATTTAACTGTAGGTCCCCTTTACTGTGCAGTATTGAATACCAGTTAACATTAATTCACGGCAAAGGAGGAATGCGTGGCGAACTGAAAATTCATCACTCAGGAGTTAAAACAAATTTGTTTTACTGGTCTGTTTTATCCTGTTAACCTTGCTTTACCTTCAATACTATTTCTAAAATTCACATAAGAGATGCCACTGTACTGTCACGTCGTGTGTGTTATTGATTTTGCTTCCAAATCACGAAGTTAAGTGGTGAATAATTTCAAATGCGTGTTGAGACCAAAAACGCTAAACGAATTTAAAATTAAAATTCGTAAATCGTGAAGTAGATGGAGAAGGAATTTAACACTCAATGTATATAAGATAATTAAAAAATAATAAGAAAGTGGTAATTAGATCAATAAGGGAGTTGCCACCGGAGGATGTGCTCTTTCGCAAATAAAAATTAATTAAATTGCATTCACGGTACGCTAGTGACAAGAGTAATCATGGCGACCTTTCACAAGGTCGCATTAAGATCAACTGAAGTTTTCTGTACATACCTGAGACTGGAGAATACACCGGCGTCTGCGGCGTTCTGCAACAGAAAAGATTACAGTATACTACTTCGTCTGGTAAATGGAATAAAAGTTACTACAGAAATTTGAATCATGCCGCTTGCTTTCTTGTGTGTCTCTTAAGGGTTACAGACAATAACTAGCAGGTGCCCACGACTTCGTTCGTGTTTGTAAAGAATTTTGATTGATATCTACCGACATGCAACCACCATAGTGCACGATGGAAGACTCGAGGTTAATACCACACATAAACACCAGTGATCTGCGCCAGATATTTATCGCTGCAAAGTGAAACATTGAGACACACATGTCTTTGGTCGAAATACAAAAATGCCATTTTGTCGACTATTTTAAAACCGTCATATCTCCCGCACCTCCGCAGCTACCGACATGCAACTACCATAGTGTATGAGGCTACTACCGTACACAAACAACAATGATCTGTGCTATGTAGTCGTGTTTTCAAAGAGAAACATAAGGACACACACGTATTTGGTCAAAATAACAAAACACACCCTCTCCGACAAATTTTAACCACTATTTCTTCCATACTTCCACAGCTACCAACAAGCAACCATCTTAGTGCACCACGAGGCTACTGTTACACACATACACTAGTGGTCTGCGGTAGGTAGTTGCGGATATATATTGGGACACACATGTCTTTCATCTAAATATGAAAATATCTTGCAAAGTGAAATATACGGACACAGGTGTCTTTGGTCGAAATATGAAAATGTTACAGATCGACCTACTTTCAACCACTATATTATCTCCCACACCCCTACAGCTACCAGAATTCGGTAAACGTTCTGCAAGATGGAAAACTCCATGTTACTACCACACACAAACGCCAGTGGTCTACGTTAGGTAGTGGAAGGCTGCAGATTGAAATATAGGGACGCATACGTCTATTTATATATATGTATAAGATTAATGTCGTCATTGCTCATCATAGATCGTAAGGGAACCTTATAACTTTTTGAGCTAGAATTTATTACAGCATCTCTTTAACCATGCATTCTAGAGGAAAATGGGACAATATTTTTTACAAAGATTATTGAGGTCAAAGGTCTAAAATAACGACAACACCTACAGCAAGATTCGAAAACGCACCTATCGCCAACTTCAGTTCGGTTGAATGGTCTTAATACCAAATTCATTATTGTAAAAAACTAAAAAAAATTATGACATACTGGCTGTATATTTACGATAGTAAGAATGAAAATAAGTTTATGAAGTGTCTGGGAGTATTTATACACACCTTTAACATCATACATGTGCAGAAGCAAAAAGAAATAACTGTCAGTACGAAAGGCATGGCTCCCACTTTAGAAAACTGTATCGTAGAGGACCAGGATTAGCAATTAAAATTTATTCTGGCAGATATTCATAGACGAATAGTCCTGCCGCATGGTAGAAACTGTGAGATTCACAGGAAGTGTTGCAGCGCTTAGTTTTCAAGATAGCCGAATCTGTGGTGTCTATGAACATCGATTAGGCTGCCCAGGAAGTTACGAAACATTTTGGTCTTTCTTTATATTTTGTATTCGTAAGTAATTTATTCATTCATTTATATAGCTTCCGGTATGTTGTTTCCACTACTCTGTTGGATCATTTCTTCATTGAATTTAGAGGGTAAAAATCTTATTACAGATCGTTATATCGGAAGTGTAGAATTTTCTAATAAGACTGCCATAGCTGTAGTACAAAGATTTTTTTTTCTGTATTCGTTCTGCAATTTTTTGTGTCTGAAATCGCCGTGAAGATATATCTCTTTATAATGCTGCAGCTTCAAGTGCTTATTTTTATTCTTATTAAATATTCAAGCAATTTATCCTAACTTTATAAATAACCCGCATATATAGAAAGTAAAATTGTTGCAATAAGGTCTTTATGAACCATTAATTGCGGTACTGGTCTGAAGTGATTTCTGGAAACCATAGAGAACCTGAAACTGGTTGACAGGATCGGGAACGTAAACCACTGAATTGTTGGCCCTAATGATACTTTATCAAGACCTTTCAAAAAGTATATTTTATACACAGACAGGAAACATGTTTCTCCCAGATCATGATTCTGCAAAGGAAACTAAAGTGAGATCCTTGTGGGGACTTTTGGCCTCCTGATGGCAGAGTTTTCTGTACGTCAAGTGTATATTCTGTTCATGAAACGTGTAATGTAGTCCGCAGAGAATGGAGATAGTTCCGGCAAACGCTTACGTAATTACAAGATATGTCCTAAAACAACTATCAGGACGCCGGTACCTTCAGTGTTGGATCTGATTAATAGTAATTTGTGCCCTCCCCATATCTTTCATTAGAAAGCGGGGCATGTAGCTTGGAAGAGAAGATATAAATGGACAGATATCATACTTGCCATCCTGAGCACGTCACAAGGGTCAGACATAGTACCCTGAAATCTAGTACATGCGTCATTCTAGGGCATTTTTGTAACTGGTCACTTGTTATAGAAATGTATCGTGAATGTGTCTGTATATTTAAAATATTTTTTAACAAAACTGGATGTGTGTCAAATCAAATCAGTTTTTTATGGAATCATTTTATGTTTGTCTGCATCATTGTTTGTTCTACCATATCGCAAAACAGATTTAGGCAGGGATTTTAAATTTTAAGTAGGCCTATATGTCATTTTACATCAACTGACGATGGAGAAGGAAGTTAGTCTTTCTGCTACATAATCCTCAAAATTAAGCTTGGTCGGTGAACGCTGTTGGATTTTGATGTTCAGGACGCCGGTCCGATACCAGTTCTGCCTAGTGTTGTAAAAAAACAGTTTTTTTTTCTGACGTAGAAAAAAAAACATGAAAAGAAACTGTGAAAAAAAACATGTTTTTTTCTGGGACATGTTTTTTTTTTCATAACTACTAAATTTCAAAATTTTAAGGCATTTATCGTTTAATTTGACTGTTTTAGAGTTTATACTAAGTACTTATCTTACTTTTAAATCTTCTATATCTTTCTGGTTCAGTAGAAAAAAAAAAAGTAACATTGACTGAAGTTTTCTTTTACGAAAGGGGACTTCCCGAAAAGGCTAAGTTGCGTGAGAAGGAATCCCCGTTCGGCCGTTCCCCATTGTTTGGATTGATACTCGCTATTTGAACTAGTGCTGCCAGGCCCTACAAATTTATCTGTAGACCTACGAATCTTTTCAAAAAATTAGGAAATTTAACTACGGTTTTTTGCCTCTTTTTATTACTTGTTGTGCTTTCCTTATATTCGTATACTTGTTAAACTCGCAGCGTATAGTGATAATACTGAGTCATTGTCAGTAATAATGAATAATTTCCTTGCAACCGTTGGCGTAAACCAACGATTGAAAACAAATAAAGCTCCTATTTTGTATGATAATAAATTCAAACTTAAAAGACCGTAATACAGAACTATCGGCGCAGTCTTCATTCACAGTGTGTACTTTACTCACAATTTAAAATTGCAATCTCAAAAGCTTTTGCATGCAATACAACCAGTAAAAGAAAATGTAACTATTTCTGAAGTTATGGATCTAGAGGGGACAGAAGAAGAAACAGAAAATTCCAACTCCGACCGAACTAGTGTTGGTAGTACTGATACTAGTGATTGTGGTACCGACATAGAAGATGAATAAAAAATTTTGTTACCTATATAGATACATTTATGAATAATTATGTAAGATATTATATGATTTAGTAAGGTTTAAAACACACATGTAAAATGTAAGTTCCATAAATAAAACTATAATTTATCAAATATATTGTTTTCTGAAAAAAAAAACAAATTTAGGTTTTTTTTACTTGTTTTTTTTTCACAAATCTGAAAAAAAAAAGATTTTTTTTTTCAGTTTGCAACACTAGTTCTGCCACTCAGATTTCGGTTTTCATTTTGTTTACTTTGGGCTTTACACCTCGTCAATGTCGAGGTCATTACTGCAAGGAGAGGACGGGGGCAAGTAACCGGAAGGTATTTGTACATGACCTTCTCAAGCTGCCATGCCGGCATCTACCTTGAGTTTTCAAGAAACCATGGGAACCAGAAATCTGGATGGCCGGAAGGGGATTTGAATCCGCGTCCTCTCGAATGCGAGGCAAGATGGTTACCACTCACACACCACGCTTGGTTTGCTCGAACCATTTACATCAGTTTTTCTTCCATCATTGTTGTTAAAGGTGAATAGCTGAAAACAAACCAGACGGAGTTACCAAGTCCTCTTTACTGAACTGGTGTGGCACATTATAACGGACTACGTTGATACATTAGAAGAAACGCAACAACTCATTAATGATAACATTTGGTCCAGGTTCCTGAGAAGGTTCAGGTATTATAAGTATATACTCAAATTTCTCTACCTGTTATGTCGCATTGGAAAATTCAGGACCGTGTGCATTTAGCGTCAACTAGTAACTAGAAATTTCCAACGCCGCCAATTTGTTGAAAATTTAAATTTTCCTCCTCAGTCGTTGCAAATCTTCGTCCTTTCATTGGTCTCTTCAGTTTTGGGAACAGGAAAAAGTCGCAGGAGGCCAACTCCAGTGAATATGGTGGCTGAGGCATGATTGTAGTGTTGTTTTTGGCTAAAAAATCACTCACAAGCAACGATGGGTGAGCAGGTGCATTGTCGAAGTGCAAAATTCTTTTCCTACAAATCTGAATGGTTTTTCCGTATTGCTTCTCGCAAATGGCACTAGGTAATACACTTTATTGACCGTGATGGTGATTCGATGTTTCTCCAACACTATTTCCTTCACTTTTTCCAACTTTTGCATCAGTTGTTAACGTGCTGGGGCTAAGGATTGCAATCCCGCAGTGTTTTCAATCCCGCGGGATCCGCGCGGGATTTGCGCCAATCCCGCGGGATCCGTGCGGGATTGGTACAAAAAGTTTTTTAACGCATATATTTAAAATATAGTTACTTAAAACGTAAATAAATTAAATAATAATTAAAACTTTTTAGCGTGTCTTAAGTGTATTTCGAGGTTTTACATTTTTGTTTTTTAATCTAAACCAATTTTTAAATAAATAATACAAATGGAAAATATTGAGTCTTAGGTCATATTATGTGCCTTACAATACATCACATAAGTTTAAAAATATGGTTTGCTTAATGGCCAAGTTACCAGAGTTTTTTTTTTTTTTTTTTTAATTCTAAATTAACGTTCCATAACACCGAGAAAAGCATTCCATTTGAGAAAGTGAAATGAATATACTCTGTAGAGTGTAGACTTGGCTCCGAACAAGATCTCATAACATTTTGTCACTGCACAAGCAAGAGACTTGGCCTTTTTTTTTTGCCTGATTCATTATTATATCCCCTGATTCATTATTATATCTCCTGATTCCTTGATTGATATTACAGTCGATTCAATGTTATTAAAAGAAACTACTCACCAACACGTAAACTGTCAAGTATTTAGATTTACTTATGTGGCGACGTTTTTAGAGTGGAAATTATTATTTTTTGTAAGAAAGGAGACTTTCTCGGCAAATGATTGTAGTCCTCATAGGTTGCATCTACGGATTTTATTGCAAACACACGAAATTACACACGTGAGGAAGACGGCGGAGGCAGCCGTCGAAGTATGGTGTTCCTACAACTCAATTCGTCGATACACCCGTGAACATTTCATTATAACTTTTTTTACCTTTAGTCGAAATAATAACAAGGAGAAGAGGGTTTAAACGGGATATGTGAAAACTGCGACCAGTGAAATTTGCGGCCAACCTAAAATCTGCGGCCAATACCTCTTCTCTTTGTGTCATGCCGCGCCGTGCTAATGACTCTAAACTTCCCTTTAGACGACCCGACCTGGTCTCACTAAATCGTGGCCTGGAAGTTTTTACGTCAACAAATCATTTTACATTACACGCCCGAAACAGCCAAGTTAATTTCTATTTTTTTTTAATAGTTACGCAAATGTTTCACAGGTTAAGTATTCTTTCTTAGACTTTTTTCGCACTCGTTACTGAAAGCTGAATTTTTTGCTGATCTGCAACACTGTTCGGAAAATCCAGTGCGGTACCAACTAGATCGGAGTGGCCGAGGTCGTCTAGAGGCGGCCATACACGATCGCTCCATCCGTCCAAATGGAGCGATGTCACTCCATTATCGTGTCATCTGTGGTGAAATTTGATGTGGATGACGTTAACCCACAACTGCTGATGGTAGAATATTTTTTCCTACACTAGTTTCTTATCTGATTAACGTCTCTCTAACAGCGAGGTCTTTAGAGACGGGAAAGGATGGGGGGCAAGGAATGGGAAGGAATTCGACCAAGGCCTTTTGAAGGAAGCATCCCGGAATTTGCCTGGAGTGATTTGGGAAACCATGGAAAACCCATATCTGGATGCCCGGACAGGGATTCCAACCACCGTCCTCCCGAATGCGAGGCCTCCTCCACTAGTAATGTGAGGCAAAGGGAGATTTTGCATGAAATCTACTACGATTCTGTATCTGCCTCGTTATTACAATTCTTTTCTACGTCTTTTAAGCAAGAATAAAACTTGTATTTTAATAACAGTTATAAACTATAAAACATCTGTAGTGTCAACCTGCTATTTAGAAACATTGGCTACAAACGTAGCAATCCGCTCAGAGCGCCAGCGCCGGCTGGGCGGCTTTTAACAATACAACCAGTTTGATCCTATTCTATAGTAAACATACCGCTACAGCATTGTTGAGAATTCTGGCCGCAGATTTCACTGGCCGCAAATTTCGCTGGGCGCAGTTTTCGCGACACCGTTTAAACGAAAGCCTGAGCGGCACATGTAAGCAGGTAGCTTTCGTCAACGAACCGCATTGAGGCAGCGGCCAAAACAGCAATGAGTCAAAGGATATACAATATCCTTTTGATAGCTGTTAAATAAATAGATATGCGATCGTTAAAATTACGATAACATTAGTTTCATATCAACGAATAATCAAATTTTCAGCCGCAAATTAGGAAACTGTCACAATTACTTTATCTACAAATACAGAAAATAATGAAACCGTGAATAAAAATCTGTAACCGTGTAGTTCAGATAACGTGTGCGACACTTAAAAAATAATTATATAGTTAGAAAAACGTACTAAATACACACCATAACTCAAATTACAGAAATTTGTACTCGAAACATACGTAAGTTTTGTTGAATACGTAAAAGTGCATTTATTTAATTACGAATGACGAAGGTTGACAAAAACAAACGCTTGTTCACATGAGTCAAATGCAAACTGGAAGGGTACAGGCAAACAGTGCAAAATATCCGACAGAGACCGAGTGGGGCAGCGAGTCACGCAGATTGACACGCGTTTCCGCCGGATTTTGCTGATTGCTGATCCGCTTAATTTTGAGCGGGATCCGCCAGACTGTCTAATGATGCGGGATTGCGGGATCCCGCTTTGCTGGATTGCAATCCCTAGCTGGGGCGTCCAGAACGAAGTTCGTCATTGACATCTTCTCGGCCATCGTACCACTTACAAACATTTTTTTACTTAAATTAGATTCACCGTATGCCACTGTAAACATCTCAAGTGTTTTGGAGCACTTAATTACATTTTTTAAACAAAATTAGATGCAATATCTTTGATCCATTTTTTTCGACAGCAGAAAATCGCCGAACACACAAAACACTTCTAACAATTATGTCTCTCAAAAACAATGCAAAAAATGCTATATAGTTGAAACTGTGAATATATGTGCGGGAAGAGTGTACCAAAATAAGAAAAAATAAGAAGAAGAAGAAGAAAAAAAAAAAAAAAACGAAAATCAACTGCACGAATTTGGCGAAATACAAAAATTCACCTTACTTTTTGAACAAACCTCGTATTTAGTCACAGCACGAATTCGTTTGTTTTTTCTCCTCTCCGAGTAAAATTCAGCCTGTAACGAAATAAAGATCATTCCGGAGTGTTGTAATTTCGGATAATCTTCTACATAGTACTAAAGAACTCCATGCAGTTTTCGCAATGTTTGATTTCATTATGACACAATCCTTCTAATACTTAAATTCCCGGCATCTTGTTCAATACAATATTAATCTTTACCACGAAATTTACTGAAAACACTTGTGCACAGTATTGATTTAACAGATTCAGGTTTTTAAATATTATGTAATCAGAGATTGCATGTGCGTATTAGATTGTTTAATCTCTGGGTAATGTTGGTTGTATTAATAATTGTGTGTTGGCTGTACTGCGTTTTGGCTGCCGTTGCAATATTGTCGTAGTGGCAGGCAGAGGGAATCAATGGACTTTGTCAATGGCCCTCAAGGTGCTAAGAGTGTTGGATTTGTTGTTGGCTACGCTGGCAAAGACATAGCGACGGATATGAGCAGAGAATAAGACTTTTTTTGATTTCGTCATCTTAGGCAATACAGCCAGCTTGATAAATTTTCCCCAGCTAATTAGACACACCACGGGACGGACATGACATTCACAGACAAAACACTCAAACACCCATGCCCGCGGCCGGACTCGAACCGGCGATCTTCGCATGCGGAGCTAGCACTCTAGCTCCTACGCTACCGAGTCCAGCTAGACTTGTTTTATTAGCATAATATAAAGGAATGTAGTTTTATGTACTGAAAATTTGTATAGGGCTTTTAAACGCGATTTTTTCGCAAAACATCATTTTTCAGCGTAGTGTTGTTTTATGAGTAGCTAAGTGGTGACAATATCAACCCAACCCCTGTACATGATTGATTACAGAGTATCCGACGTTGGGTTTGATTTGCTCATACAGCACACTGTTTTTATTCGCCTGATGAGAGAGACGTGTACGAAATTTCGTTAAATTGGCATCAGCCATCTCCGGAAGTAAACTAAACATCAATACAACTGCATTGTACGAGCCGTTTCCGAAATTAAGCAAACTTATATTTACCTGTACCATACCCACTAAGAGTTGATTTTTTTTTTTTTTTTTTTTTTTTTTTTTTTTTTTTTTTTTTAACGACTTTACGCCTTGTCGACGGCTTAGGTTATTCAAGGCGGGATGGGACTGGGGAAAAGGAACGTGAAAGAATTCAGCCATGGTATTTTTAAGAAAGCATCCCGGCATTCGCCTGGAGTGATTTGGGGAAACCATGGAAAACCCAAATCTGGATGCCCGGACGGGGATTCGAACCTGCGTCCTCCCGAATGCGAGGCCAGAACGTTAACCGTTTGCCCATCAAGCTCGGTGGAGTTGATTTTGGAACATTATTCAAGGAACCTGATCACTGATCGAAGTTACTATTTAGTATACTCTGTGGCTTAACAAGTTGTTGCATACATTCATACGTGCAGAGAACTTGGTTTAAACAATCGACAATCGGTCTTATGTAGCCATGCTAATTAGAAAAATATTTAATAAAATTAAAACGCGAAAGTGAAACAACAGAACAGGATGAGTTTATTTATCTGTTTAAGCATGTTTAACGAGCTGCTGGGAGAAATTAGAAACTTTTGGTTAAAGTGGCATGGGTACCATTGTTTCTTTCACTATTAAAATCTTATTCACACATATACGAAGAAATGACTCACTCAAGACGGCATCATGGCCAGAATACTCAAAACACTCTCACGGATTTGCATCAATGCTTTTTATTTTAAATTTTGACATTTACGATACTTTCTGTGTACTGACATTACGCAGAAAGTTACAGTTTTTCTTGACGTGACTCACCTGCTTTCTGGCATCCTGCGTGTTCGTCAGTGGAGTCAGCCTAACTGCTGCTGTTCGTCAGACAGCGCCTTGGTTTTATCTTCTCTGTTTGCACTGAGATACGACATCGCTCAATCGATACGTGGAACTAACGTTCGTCAGTAGACCTTCTGATAAGTTTGTTGACGACACAGGAAATGGTTTACACCATGTGACCTCGGCAAATTTTTTAAAGCAAAGCACCAAACGTGGTAGATGTACGGTGACTTTCGTTCCTAAAATTCTGGAGGACATCATTAGTTTCTTCGCCCAGCCATTCATATTTTCATACTCTCCCAAAATAATTCTAGTATAATCGCGTGAAGTTTCTTTTAAAGGCCACGGTCAATTTCCTAGCCCCGTTACAATTTTATAGTAGCATGTAAAAGAAAACTTGAAAGAGCGGTCTGAGGTTTATTACTCAAAGCGCCTGACTGGAGCTGGGTTCCCGGTTCGAATAAGTCTCGTCGGTGATTTTCATAAGCCTTTAACCCAACCTTCACCTCTGACGCAGCTTGATGTGTAATGTGAAGTACGCGAGAACGTTTCCATGATTCGGATTCTACGTTAAACTGAAGTTGCCCTCTGGATCTAAAAACCCTAGTTGTAACGGGATATGCAAACAAGAAACATCAAAAGAAAATTCAGGCCAAACCAAGATTTATCGTGGTCCTAGTTGGCCCAAACGAACATACTTACCCACTAAAGTAGGAAAAGACGTGTAAAAACACAGATGAAGGACAAAATAATACGAACACCTGTGAAAAAGTATGACGTATTTGATACCTGCAGTACAGTCGCGCCACCTGCAAAAGAAGTCTGCCACCTTGTGAGCGTGAAGAGGAAGGTATCAGTCTCCCAACGCAGTCACCTGCGTTGCATGCGTCTATCGAACTGTCTGTGATAAGTTGAAATGTCAGACCTGTCAGAATTCCAAAGAGGAATGATTGTCGGAGCGCGTTTAAGTTGAGCATTGGTTACGGAAACATCAAACCTTCTGGGGTTTGCAAGGAGTACGGTATCAGCCGTTATGACAGCGTACACGAAAGAGGGTAAGACGGCGTCTTCAAAGCACAACAGTGGCCGAAAGTCAAAGCTTACTGATAGGCAGTGGCGGCTGGTGGGTTATCGAACTGGTGGTGCACTTTACTAAAATATTAAAATTAGAAAATGCAACAAAACAAAAATTGACATAATATATGTTTATTTTTTATACATTAAATCAATACGACGACATTTTTCTGAAGCGAAATGTTCAATCACCTTTTTATTAAAATCGGGTATTGTTTGTATGAATTTTTTTTCAATACTAAGCACAGAAAGTGCATTTAGCCGATCCTGAGACATGGTATTTCGGAGAAAAGTTTTGATTCTTTTCAGTGTCGAAAAACATCGCTCGCTCTCTACTGAAGTCATTGGTATAGTGCACAGAATTCGCAATAGTTTCATTGACTCTGAAAATGATTCAGTCAGGTCATTATTATAGAAAAACTGTAAAATTGCAATTGCACTATTTGCGTTGGTGAAATCGTCGCGACTGTATATTGCTGATAGTTCGTTTTTCAACTTGTACTTGTCCAAAGCTGCATAGGTGGAAACTGTGATCGTGAAATCTTTGTCGGGAAAAGTAGAACGGTATGTGGTAAAGTTCTCGCAGTAAAATAATTTGGCTGCTATCAAATGATTACAAAAATTGAATCTGTCTTTCACTTGAGTAATAATTATATCGCACACTTCTTTTGCTAAAACAGAGCTAGACGATTTAAACCTTTTTTGAGGCGGTTCTTCAAGTTGATCTATGGTGTTACGTTCATTTTGTATACTGATTTCAAAATCATTAATACAGTTTTTTATATGAACCAAATCAATATTTCTTTTTTGCATTGGTTTGAATAAAATTTCACTATGTGGCAGAATAGATTGAAAAAAATCAAGCCAATATAAAAAAGTACCTTTGAAGCATATCAGCCTGATTTATAGAATCGGTATCATTTTCCGTTTCTATAATGGTGGTCATGCATTCTTTTAAAGGCTCCCTGTAGCTATGTACTGATGCAACGGTCCGCGAATTAAAGTTCCATCTCGTTTGCAGAGCAGCTGGAATCTTCTCTGATACAATAGTTTTCAAAACATCTGTACGCTTCGGTGATCGTGAAAAAAACTTTGGAAAAGCTTGAAGGTTAGCAAAAAATTTCTGTACGGTTTTGTTTTGACTTACACTTTTTTCTATTATTAAATTTAGTTGGTGGGCGTAACAATGAACGAATGAAGCATTTGGATAGACGGTTTTTACTTTAGCCTGTACTCCACCAACATTCCCGCTCATTACAGCGGCGCCATCGTAACATTGTGCTATTAATTGTTGCGGAGTTATTTGAAGTTCCCGTAATTCTCTTATAATAACAGAACCAAGACCTTCAGCAGTATGGGAATGCGGCGTAAGATATTTCCAAAACCGTTCGTGAATCTGTCCATTTTCTTCGTATCTTAAAATCAATACCATCTGCATAGTCGTCGATACATCGGTAGTTTCATCAGCTTGAACTGCTACGTATTCACATTTTGTTATAATATTGGACAATTCTTTGTGGTATACACATAAAATTGAGTCCAAAATATCGTTCTGAATAGTTTTTGACGTGCCTTTGAAAACTGTAGACGACGTGTCATGACCGTATCCAACTCCGATACAAAGTCTATTAATCCACGAAACACCCCAGCATTACTAGACTCAATAGTTTCATCGTGACCTCGCAAAGCTAACTCAAATGCACCACAAAACTTGACACAATCGATAAGACGTGATAAAATATACCTGTTTTTATCAACTTGTTCATTATACTTTTGGATATTGCTTCTATACACAGAATCTAACTGATTACGAATGTCGACCGTGCATAACACAGACAAACTCATTACATTTTGTAGGTGTACTTGTGAAGAATCGTGTTTTTTTATCTTTTCACTCAAATGCGTCAAATCCTTGATTCCTGTTTCTGTCCAAATCGATTCTCCGCCAAAAATAATGCAAGGAAAACAAAAGAATGCATTAAGACGCTCACATCCACACAACCATTTCTTTCTATTATACATTTCACTTTTAAAACTTCGTGTAAATGCTTTATTTTTCGATTTGCACTCTTGTTTTAAATTTAAAAAGGGCCGTGGCGGTCCGGCCAATTTTATGTTCACTTTATTTTGAAAAGTTCTGTTATTTTCTTTAATATAATCAATGTTTATGCTCATTTTCACTAACACCATACACAGTATAGAATAAAAGTTCTCGAAAAAAATCGAAACAAAAACTAAAAACAATTATTTACGGTAATATAAATAAACAATTATTAGCGCGTCACACATACAGTGAAACTATACTGATAGTCTAATAACGAGATGTCAATCATGGCTGCCGTCGCCTCGCGCGCGCCCATGCCGGCCGGCCAATTCGTCAAACATCGGGTGCTCTCGGCAATCCTCGGTTCGCACGTGCGGCGCTCGACAACCGACTCATTACTCCGTACGTTTCTATGAACTATCTTTGTTTCACGCGTCAGGCGTATTAACTCGTACCACCTACAAGTTGTATTAGCAGTCCTCGTGCACTCGCCGAAGCGCACGAGAATTTGTCTTTACAGGAAAATAAGTCTTAATAGTTTAGTAAAGCGCTCAAACTGTTTCACCATAATTGGAGATTTAATTTTTTATACGTTTTTGTTTTTGTATGTTTAAAAATAAATATTAAAATGCTAATATAAAAATAAAGATGAAGTAGGTACTTAATATTTTGTCATTTTTAAATCTTTTGGATTGGTGGTTCAGCGCACGAGCGCACTTAAGGTACAGCCGCCACTGCTTTCCACACTATTCTAATCCTGCCCTCATAGTCCTGCTCTACTACTCTAGTAAACCCTCAAGCTATTTGCAAATCTCTGCTCACCTTTACTATTAATTCTATCACCCAACCAATTCACACCTGGTAAATTTAACTCCCTCAATGATTAACCTATGCCCACCTTTTGAATTCTGGTCACTCATTCTTCCAGCAGAATATTTTTTTACTCTCACAGTTGCCTATAAATACCAACGGTGTTTTTGCTGCCCATATAATGCAATACAGGTTAGTCAAAATATGAATAAAGACGCTAGCTGAAAGTGATACACCAACACACTAAGTATATATTTTAAAAAAAAAAAAAAAAAAAGCCCTCTGTTTAATTTTCTTCAAACCAATACAAATTAACTTTTTTAAAAGTCAAGAGACGCCCTAATTCAGCAGGTAAAAAACCAGAAAAGGTATGATGAAAAATAAACAGATTGCATATCTGAACAGCCATTGAATATCATTACACTATGTGTTATGCCACCCCACTCTAAAAAGAAGTTGGTGGAATTACAATGCTCTGAAAATCTAAATTGTCACAAATAAGATTGGAAAATTAGAGGGTGGTGGACAAGTTTTAGCAGCTTTAGCTCATATCTTACAAAAAACTGAAATAAGTCAAAGATTTATTGATACACTTTTGAATACCGATGTAACAACACTACACTGCAGAAAAAACTTTTTTAAAATGTCTACAGATATTTTTTGTGGAGACAGAATAAAACTCCTGAAGTTTAATCACAGTACAGAATTACAAGGCCGTAACATATGGATGGGACATTTATACCATGAACTCTAAAAACTCTAGTGTTAAGTCTTTTTCCCCCCTTCTTTCTTTAGTACAAATTCCAGTTAGAAAGTCCAAAAATCTGATAAATGGGCTTAATTTATTTTAATAAATCTTCTATCTTAGTCTATTAAGTAGACTACCAGAATGGGAATAAGATTCCAAATGGCTTTCAAAGTATTTAGCAATGATACCCTCCCTCCTCCCCACTTTTAACCCTAGGCTAGTATCTACAATCTTTAGACAAAATGATTAAGGCCCACCCCTCTACATTTTGTGGAAAAGGAAAGTATGGACGTTTACCCCCCCCCCTTTTCATTCAGCTAAATATTTCCAGACATTCTATTGTGGTAACCCACAAATGGGGTGTATTGCCTTTCCTAAAAATCTCAGAATTAGACTGCTTAAAGCCATATCAAAACAGTTTCATTCTTGTTCATAAATCCTAACCATTTATTTTAAACTGGCAGAAATGGAAAGCTATAAAGAATTTTATACCCATTGCAACAAACACCTCAAGGACACACCATTAATGTATCTATTTGGGCTGCACTTATTTTCAATAAGCTTGTAACAAATCAAAGCCGTAGCTTAACAGCCAGAACACGTTCTATAGGCCTACTATAAACGTTGAATGTATACATCTAATCAAAATTTTGTTTTCCATGGTTTCCCCAAATCACTCCAGGCAACTGCTGGGATGGTTCCTTTAAAAAGACCATGACAAAACTTCTTCCTGCTCCTTGTCCTCCAGTCTTTTTCCACATCCAATTACCTCGACAAGGTGTAAAGCCCAAAAACGTTCCTATTCAAAATTTTGTTTCTACTTTTAAAACAATATTTCTAAAAGAGCAAGGTGGTAAGCCAATCAGAATAACCAATTCAATGCAAAAAGAATCTTTTATTTAGAAAAAATATACAACTCAAAAACAGTTAATATTTTGTCATTTTTAAATCTTTTGGATTGGTGGTTCAGCGCACGAGCGCACTTAAGGTACAGCCGCCACTGCTGATAGGGATAGACGGGTATTGAAGCTCATAGTAGCCCGAAAGCACAAGCAATCGTTATCCGAGATAACATCCGAAATGAACAGTCATCTCCAGGACCCCGTTTCAACAAAAACTGTCATGCTGCGAACATTTATGGCAGAGTGGCAATTCGTAACCCCTTGGTGACAGCAACTAATGCTTTCAAGCGACGCCAGTGGTGCAGAGATCACAAAGGCTGGTCCCCACAGCAGTGGCAACAGGTAATATGGTTAGATGAATCGTCATTCACCCTTTTTCAGACGACCGGACGCGTTTATGCCTGGAGAACGACCAGAGAAGTGTTTAAACCTGAATGTCTCTTGGCGACTTTGAAGCATGGGGGTGCAGGAGGAATGGCTTAACATACCTTTAAATACTGTCCATGACCTTTATGCATCTATTCCACGTCGCATTAAATCTGTACTTCAGTCAAATTGTGGTCCCACCCCCTATTGATAAAGATTTGCCACTATTTCACAGTTGTTCGTATTATTTTGTCCTCTCCCTGTATGTTATTACTTCCCGGAAGGCATGATTTTTTTTAAATGATAAATTCTATGACGACGCTGTTGTGTTGGGCTGTGAACTAAAAAAAAAAAAAAAAAATGTAACGCTGTGTTGACAGACCGACATGCCAATAGGCACAGATTTTGTAACTGTATCTCTAGGATCAATGGACGAAGTTTAAAGCGGTTTTTCTGGTTTATGAGGACGGTTTATGTGTACTCAGCAGCGATCTATTAACTTTATAAGTTGAGCAATAAAGATATTAGTGAATCAAATTGGATGAAAGTTTGATATCAGAGCTCTTTCTACAACAAAAATCTACGTGGTAGCATATATTTGTTTATTTATTGTTTCACGCCTTGTCGACTCATTAGAGACGCGAAAGTTCGGGGGTCAAGGAACGGGAAGGAGTTCTGCCACGCCTTTCGAAGAAACCATCCTGGCACTCGCCTGGTGTGATTTTGGGAAACTGTAGAAAACAATAATCTACAGGGTGATTCAAAATGATTGTCGGGGTTTCATGAATTTTTTACCGGCTGTGTACTAAACATACAAGTATTATCTTTACATGGATGAATAGACAAACTCTCAAAGTTTTGTTTTGTAGCAGCCGCTAATCTTGAAGTTACGTTTTGTTCCGCCAGATGTCAGTGTTTGCAATATGTCAGCTAACGCTATAGAGAAGGCTTTTTGCTCTCTTGATTTTCACGTGTGTCAGTCAGTTACCGTTGTCCAACGGCACTTTCGAAAAAAATTTATGAAGGATGCACCTTCAGACAATTCCATTCGGAGGTGGTATGCGCAGTTCGTGGAGAAGGGCTGCTTATGCAAAGGGAAAAGCAGTGGGCGTCCTTCTGTGTCGGAAGTCGACGTGAACCGCGTCATAGAAGATTATCAACGTAGCCCGCGGAAATCAACAAGAAGAGGCAGCGGAGAACTGAACATTCCGCCAACCACAGTTTGGCGCGTGCTACGAAAACGCCTAAAAATGAAAGCCTATCGCCTAGGGCTGCTTCAGGCTTTAACACCTGACGACCATCACAAACGTCTCACGTTTTGCAACATTATGCAAGAAAAAATGGAAGAAGATGGGTTTTGTAAAAAATTCATTTTTAGTGATGAAGCGAACTTCCACTGCTGCGGGAAAGTTAACAAGCATAATGTGCGGAATGGGGACAGAAAATCCCAGTGCTTTTATTGAACACCAGCGTGATTCTCCAAAAGTGTGTGTGTTCGCTGCTGTTTCCAAGGCGAAAGTGTACGGCCCGTTTTTCTTCAATGAACAGACAGTAACAGGACTAACTTATCTCGATATGGTCTCTGAGTGGTTGCTACCTCAGCTGAAAGAGGTGGATGATTTCATATTCCAACAAGATGGTGCTCCACCTCATTTCCATCGGGAGGTCAGAACATTTCTCAACGAACAATTGCCGCAGCGATGGATAGGACGCGGAGCCGACAGTGACCAAATGCTCATGGCTTGGCCACCTCGTTCACCAGATTTAACCACATCTGATTTTTTTTTTCTGTAGGGTTACGTCAAGGATCAAGTTTATCTTCCTCCTCTACCTGCGACTATCCCGCAACTGAGAGAAAGGTTCAGGGCCGCCTTTTTAAACATTTCTGATGACATGTTGCGTCGCGTGTGGGATGAAATGGACTATCGCATTGATGTATGCAGAGTGACACAGGGCGCACTTATCGAACATTTGTAGTAGATGTAAAAAAACTTGATGAGTTTCTTTACACATCAAAATAAGATTCAAATTCGTATCTCAATTGTGCTAAGAGTAGGAATTTTTTGAAACCCCGACTATCATTTTGAATCACCCTGTATATGGTCCGACGGAGATCTGAAATAAAGTCCTCGGTGGTAATATGTATCTATCTATTATAGATAAAACATAATAATCGTGTCTGCGATTTAAATTTGCTTTAAGAATTACACGTTTGAATTAAGGCAATACCTTCGCTTTATTACTAAATCTATATTAGAATAAATTGATAGTGTAGCAATAAAATTGTAGTAAAAAAGGTAAAAACCATTAGAGTGGATGAGAAAGTGATTTTCTGTGTAGTAGAATTTTTAAAAGGAAGAAAACAGAAAGTTAGGGTAGGAAATGCAGTATCAGAAGGGGAATGATCGAAAACGTCCCATTTGAATTGCTTAAGAAGCTCATGAGTCTTACGGGCACTATGAAGACGAGCGTTGTCATGAAAAAAAAAAAAAAACAACGAATGACAGATTACAGCGACGTTTGTTTTGAATGGCTCGCTTAAGTTTATTCAAAGTTTAAAAGTAGACATCTGAAGTGATTGTGGTGCCACGTTCCAAAAATTCAACGAGCAAAATTCCCTCGGCACTCCAAAAAAAACTGTAGTCATAACCTTCCTCATTGAAAACGTTTGGCGGGCTTTCTTCGGTTTGCATGGAGAGTTTTTATGGTCCCAGGTCATCGACTGTTGTTTCGTTTCGGCGTTTAGGTACGCCACCCACGTTTCGTCACCAGTCACAATCCTCTTCAAAAAATCTTCTCCTTCCGCGTCGTAGCGTGAAAGGATGTTTAAGGTAGAGTGAATTAAATTATTTACATAACTACGCACGCGTCTAAAAAACAATCTTTATCAAATGAACTTTGCAGAGTTCGTGGCTCAACTAATTCAAGCGTCGGCACACGGAAACGCCACATCACATCTCCGTGCTCGCTCCCCCCCCCCCCCAACCCCCCCACTTACGATTATACGCCAGGTCGATGTCGAGGTCATTAGAGGCGTAAAAGAATCGGACCTAGGAACGGGAAGGGATTCGGCCATGGTCTTTTAAAGGAAGCATTTGCATGAGTGATTTGGGGAAACCTTCACGGATGGTGATTCGAACCCGCGTTCTTCCGGATGCGAGGACAGAGCGTTAACGGTCACCCCCCCCCCCCAAGCCAGTTCCATGCCCGCCACACGCCTTCCCACCGCTCTAGTGGCGCATTCACAGTACAACTTGTAGGACCTACGATGATCCGATTTCCGATGAAGAATTCTTGCTGGGCCGTGAAAGGGGCTACAGGACTACATGTAGGACGAGTTGAATGTTGTTGAAATCCCAGGCAACCAAAAGGAGTTCTTGCTGTTTAACAAGCTATAGATATTGCAGGAAATAACCTGGGAGTGTGCGATGAGGACACTGGTGTGCCGCGAGAAAGTACGTGTGGAAAGGATTGCTAGGAAAATATTGTTGGACCCCATCTACTAGTGTGAATGGCTGAGCACGTCCTACGGTAGTTCTCCATGGATGTCCTGTAACTTTTACGGTGAATAGTTCGCTTTACTTTGCATGCGAGTTCAAACTTGTAAATTCGTCGCTTAGGTAATAATTTCGTTCAGATCATTGTTACTGTTATTGCAAGATAGTCAGAAAAAAATAACCACTTTGTAGCTAGCTAAACGACGATGGGCAGAATCTCATATAAAGAGAAAAGAACAATATATATTGCAATGTAAACAAAACATCCGCTATAGATCCGCAGTAGGAGGAGGTTGTATTAGCTAGCCTGATAAGCTCTTTGGACAACTGTAAAGAGACTCCACTCGTCCGCGTGACGTCACAAGGTGGCCGCCCGTTAGTTCTTTGGCCGACCAACATGGCGGGCCGGCCGGCCAAGATGGCGGACCGTTACATATTTCAAAAAATAAACAGATATAACTGTTATTTAGTCTTTATTCTAGCTGTTATTTCACTTATCTCCAACAATGTTACTCTGAAATCAGAGATATTATTTCCGATTGTGTCCTATGTGATGTAGATATTCCAGCTGCACAAATGTTGCAATGTAGCATATACACACATCCTGCCACCAGGTGTCTCCACCGAACAGCCGATGCCACGAGAAACTTCATCTGCGCATGCGCCGGCCAGAGATATTCCACTTCGCCACGAAATCTTCTATCCTTGTCTTGCGGGGGAAAACCCTACCCTAAGGCATATTTGCACAGGTGTTGACATGTACGTACTTGCTCGGCCGCCGAGACCCTGTTGCGACATGTGCGATAACTCGCATAACTGTCGCTAGAGGTCAGCACACGGCAGAAGACATTTGTCGCTAGATGGAGCGGGTGTACCAATATGCGTGAAATATTTCGATGTTTGCGAAGCCACTCGCGTGTTTGTCCGGGAGCGCGATAACTTGTATAACTGTTGCTAGAGGTCAGCACACGGCAGAAGACATTTGTCGCTAGATGCAGCGGGTATAGCAATATGCGTGAAATATTTCGATGTTTGCGAAGCCACTCGCGTGTTTGACCGGGAGTCCGACATGTTACGAAATGGCTCCAAGGGAAGCACATTATTCATTCGCCATTATGAAAGCATAGCTGGGTGTCTGGCTGGCGGACAAAGAAAATAGGGCGTCCAACACAGCGTTCGTGTGATTGCAGAATTTTGTTCAGAGTCTCAGGCTTGCAGCGAATTTCGTGTGTATTTGTTCAGGTGTCCTGCTATCGATAAGGAATTCAGGTTGCGCCATATGCCCATTGCACTGCGAAACCGCCCCAGCAGGATACATAGAAATATTTCAGCATTCACTTCGGTTCAAGAAGAAATTATTACGAGATGAGAATAATTATTATATGTCAGTTTTCGTAGTACAAATCTAGGAAACATTTATGGTAGCCCAATCACTCGTGTTTTCAAAACGAAAATCGAAAATTTTGTTTTCATTCTGGGTGACCAGAAAAACTGCTTGAGTCTTTGTATTTAATTAAAAAAATAGATCATGTGAAAGGGTAACTTTTACGTTTAAAACGTGATAATGAACCATGGAATGTCTTGGCATAGGTCAAATTCACGTCCTCCACTTTTTCGTCGCCATGATTGGGGGCTGGATGTTGTGTCTAGCTCGCTGAAGGCATGGAAATGTAAGTGTTTGTGCGTCTCTCTCTGTGTCTGTATGTGTAAATATGGTAATACCTTCTATAAACACGTCTGTCTGGACGAATGATTTTGTTGCCCCTCCACTTATGTTTGTTTGTGCTAGTGTATTGAGATGTATGGATTTGTGGGTGAGATCTGATAGTCAAGTGTCTATTGCAACTCATGGTACCTGCGTCACTTTTTTACTGAATGGTAGAAAGGGTTGCGGTGTGGGAGAGACGTGTTGATGGTAAATATAATCAACTGGGGCGCGATGAACACTATTTATGGTGAAAATATGTCATCTTTTGCGCATCTTCTATCTCGCCAGGCTGATGATATGTAAGGAGACTTCTGTTTTTCAGCCAGTCATGAGGCAAGAGAGTACTACACCACTTTTTGTTTCCATGATTGGTACCGGTAGTTGTGTAGTCTTGGACATGTGTATCTGCGTCTCTCTTTGGGCATGTAAGCGTAAGTAACTCGTCTGTCTGATGATTTTTGTAACGATAGTTCTGTCCAGTTAATCAGTTGTAACGACAATTCTCCCCCTCACTTCATCGTTTCCGTGATGCTTGCTGTTAGTTCTGTCAACCTCGCTGTATGCATGTACAAGTGTGTGCGTGTGTCATTCCTCTGTGGATTTGAGTCTAAAATATATGGTTATAGAATTATCAACGTGTGCTTCTAACCATTGTTTCAGGGCTTAGACAATCTCCCATTTCGATGTGCTCTTTACAGTTTACTGCCGTTTGTGTTGGCATGTGAATTTTGATTCTCACTACATAAAAATCATTTAACAGAGAGGGGTGATGTACCAGAGAAAGCGAAGGACTTGGGTACAAACCCACAGTCAGACCATTGCTTGTGTGGTGTAGTATGGATGTCATTGGAAGATAGGAAGAGTGTTGAGGGGCTGTAGGTGGCGTATAATGCTGTTAGAATGGATATTGGTGGAATAATTCTGAGTGGTGTATGGAGCCTAAGTTGACCATGACCACAATCTCGCACTAGACTTTAGGTGATGAGGATTGAATGGATAAAATATCTAAACAACCACTTTGACATAACAATTTACGACAGTTCAAGTGTGAGCACTATCTTAGGCGTAATAGAACTAGTGTTTGCACCTATGGATACTTGTCGATGTGTGGGGATCTTCTATGAAAATGTGGGTTATGATGTCTGTTTGATGACCAAGAAACTATCAGTTAGCTAAGAGTATTATGATAACTCTATCGTGGTTACTGGAACAAAGCATGCAATTACAAACAAATGTCACACTTGGTCCTGAATCCGAATGTTGGCGTTAGATGGGAACATTTTAAACCGAATGGAGAACTCCCTGGGTCCTGATTTATTGAAAAATAATTTCCTGGAAAAAGGGAGAATTTTCCTGGAAAACTGCAGTAGAACCACCTTAAGTGAACATTTTGGTACCTGGCTACTGATTAGGAGAAGACTTTGCGAATTTTGAATTTTTGGTTTACTTTAACGCACGAACAGAAGGTAACCCTGTCTATAACTGATCAGGGGTTGGATTGGGAATCATTGGAACACAGAAGGTGGTTTGAGGAAGTGCTGTGGGTACGTTGACGATGAGGCTAGGGATGGATCTTGGTGAAAGAATTAGGAATAGACTATCAGTAGAAGCTGGCACTGGATTTCATCTATAAGGGAGTGGGTAAATTTTCTATATCTCCACCTTGGTCACAGGCGATGGTCTCAGGCATGTTCAGTGCTTAGCGTGACTCGATTTTTATCACATAGGGCTGGCGTACTTCGATTCGACAGGGGTGAAATTAGTAAGATTAACAGACGTATTTCGTCCCCCTGATTTATTGAAAAATAATTTCCTGGAAAGGGGAGAATTTCCCTGGAAAACTGTAGTAGAACCACCTTAAATGAACATTTTGGTACCTAGCTACTGATTAGCAGAAGACTTTGCGAAAGCACTGCCTTAGCGTGACTCGATTTTTATCACATAGGACTGGCGTACTTCGATTCGACAGGGGTGAAATTAGTAAGGTTAACAGACGGTATTTCGTTCCTGGAACATACGTGCGGTGCTGTAAAATACAGTTAAAGGTGGGTATATCTCTCTGTTTCTAGTCAATCACTGATGTGTCACAAGGGATTGATTGGAATTTTAGACAAAATACAGCTAAGGACACTCAATTTGTGATTGCTTACGAAAGCATAACAGGATTGATGCATAGATTGGTCTGGATAGACAGACGACAAAGGTTTGACCTTGGTGGCAACAATTACGAGTGCAATGAAATATTTTATACCAATTGTGGTATTGCTATACTTTATCACAATATTCATTTTTTTTTTAACTTTTAAACGTCTCTCTAACAACGTGGTCTTTAGAGACGGGGAAAGGATGGGGAGCAAGGAATGGGAAGGAATTCGGCCATGTCCTTTTGAAGGAAGCATCCCGGCATTCACAAACTGGATTTCACATCTGCAACTTTGCATTAGGCAATGATATTCATGTGAATATAATTTAGTGGGCATATTTCAGATAAAATAGGTAGGAAAGTTAATGCCATAGCAATAGGATAGAAATGCACAAAGTTCATCGAGGTTGTAGACACATACATTAGGAAATCACTTCTTTGAGTTTAAAACATTAGTTGGATTCTCGCTTTGTTTCATTGCATATAATTTAATAAATTAAAATAATGGCAGTGTGACAGAAATTCCCGAGTTATCATTAACGATTAATTATATTGGAATCCCACCGTACTGACCCTTATTTCCTCTTGTTATTCGCACAGAGTTATTTTTTGTGCAAAGCACCCTCTGCCAATTTCGAATATCAGAACTGAATTGTATAGACGTGAATTTGACCTATGCCAAGACATTCCATGGTTCATTATCACGTTTTAAACGTAAAAGTTACACTTTCACATGATCTATTTTTTTAATTAAATACAAAGACTCAAGCAGTTTTTCTGGTCACCCAGAATGAAAACAAAATTTTCGATTTTCGTTTTGAAAACACGAGTGATTGGGCTACCATAAATGTTTCCTAGATTTGTACTACGAAAACTGACATATAATAATTATTCTCATCTCGTAATAATTTCTTCTTGAACCGAAGTGAATGCTGAAATATTTCTATGTATCCTGCTGGGGCGGTTTCGCAGTGCAATGGGCATATGGCGCAACCTGAATTCCTTATCGATAGCAGGACACCTGAACAAATACACACGAAATTCGCTGCAAGCCTGAGACTCTGAACAAAATTCTGCAATCACACGAACGCTGTGTTGGACGCCCTACTTTCTTTGTCCGCCAGCCAGACACCCAGCTATGCTTTCATAATGGCGAATGAATAATGTGCTTCCCTTGGAGCCATTTCGTAACCTGTCGGACTCCCGGTCAAACACGCGAGTGGCTTCGCAAACATCGAAATATTTCACGCATATTGCTACACCCGCTCCATCTAGCGACAAATGTCTTCTGCCGTGTGCTGACCTCTAGCAACAGTTATACAAGTTATCGCGCTCCCGGTCAAACACGCGAGTGGCTTCGCAAACATCGAAATATTTCACGCATATTGGTACACCCGCTCCATCTAGCGACAAATGTCTTCTGCCGTGTGCTGACCTCTAGCGACAGTTATGCAAGTTATCGCACATGTCGCAACAGGGTCTCGGCGGCCGAGCAAGTACGTACATGTCAACACCTGTGCAAATACGCCTTAGGGTAGGGTTTTCCCCCGCAAGACAAGGATAGAAGATTTCGTGGCGAAGTGGAATATCTCTGGCCGGCGCATGCGCAGATGAAGTTTCTCGTGGCATCGCGCTGTTCGGTGGAGACACCTGGTGGCAGGATGTGTGTATATGCTACATTGCAACATTTGTGCAGCTGGAATATCTACATCACATAGGACACAATCGGAAATAATATCTCTGATTTCAGAGTAACATTGTTGGAGATAAGTGAAATAACAGCTAGAATAAAGACTAAATAACAGTTATATCTGTTTATTTTTTGAAATATGTAAGGTCCCCATCTTGGCCGGCCGGCCCGCCATCTTGGACGGCCAAAGAACTAACGGGGCGGCCATCTTGTGACGTCACGCGGACGAGTGGAGTCTCTTTACAGTTGTCCAAAGAGCTTATCAGGCTAGCTAAGACAACCTCCTCCTACTATCCGCATTAAAATTTACGGATGCGGATGTAGGATTTCATGCTAAGTTCCACACTTGCAGATATAGATATCTGTTACATCCCTAGTTTGTATCTTCAACTATATTGCTTCCCGTTTGTCTCGTGAATTGAGGCAAAATAATATCATTTTGTACAAAATACATTAAGCCCAAAAATTTAATAAAATTTCAAGACCCGATGATAGTAAATTTCGAAAAATTGTGACACTTCAAATGTGAAAGTAAAAGTAGAACCAGCGGAATGGAGGTAGAATTGAAGAAAACCCTTGTGGAAAAGCGGGGAGATGTCCGCTCAACCGATTGAACCAGAAAGCCGAGTGGTAGAAAGCCATGCGGAGTCACGAATTGAATCCAGGTGACGATGGGAAAAGCGGGGAGATGTCCGCTTAACCGATTGAACAAAAAGCCGAGTGGTAGAAAGCGATGTGGAGCCACGATTTGAACCCAGGTAACGATGAGCGTCGAATCAGAACAAGCTAAGTGGCCTTAAGGACTTAGCTCTTCTGTCACCTTACGTGTTGCAAAATAATGTTATTTCGATTGATATACATTATGGCGTACAGGTGAAGACCATTTCAGTATCAATTTGAAAAATTGTGACCCTTTCAAAGTGAAAATATTAAAGTACATGACAAGAAATTGTCATCAGATAAGCGTAATGAAAGGAAAAACAGAAGGAAAGAGATTAGACAAAGTTTAATATGTTAGTGGATATCAGGAAAACAGAATCTATCAAAAGTAAAAAAATAAAACGAGGCTAGTGCAATTATGGTTGTAAACTGGAATGACCTAAACACATAGTTCACATGTGGTAGGTCATAAGGTAGTCGCATAGGCTCAAAAATCAATCCTTGACACATTTTGAGGATAGGTAGACGACTCCGATCTACGGCTGTCCAATGCCATATCAGCGTTTTCACTCGAGTCACTAACACAATTGGTCATTTCAGTTCAAATAAAATTTATCATAGAATCATAAGGATGCGATGATCCTTAATTTAAGATAGATATCATTAAAATAATATTTGCCAAAGTCATCTCCAATTATAAGCTTCTATGGGATTCCCCCACCCCCCCCCCCCCCCACCCCCGTTTCCCCTAGAATACGGTATTATAATACGCTTTTCGGTTTTGGATCAACGAAACATTACAAATCAGAAGGTCTAAATATATTTATTTTATTTTGTTACTGATTCGAATCAAATGAATGAAAATACTCAGGACAGGAAGTAATAAACATAGTTGAAAGACAGATCCACTAAAAGAAGATCAAGACATCGTGTTTCTTTCGAGTCTCATTACATAATTTGTGGACTCTATATTCTTCCACTAACATGAAGTGCATTGTATTTTTTCAAGTGGTTTTATTTCAGAATAAAGGATAATTCGTGGAGCAGCAAAGCTATTTAATCCTCCACAAGGTAACATTCAAAAGTTAATTGAAATGTTAATAAATTTGAATTGTTAGTAAATAACGCCAATGCAACTATTTTTAAGCTATTTATTGCCGTATGCATAATATCATTAGCGACAATTTGTGTTGAAATTTACACATAGGTTTATAGTTTTAGCTAAATGACTTTAAAACTCTATAATTTGCTTGTTTTTTTACTTACTATCTACATTGGGTTAAAGGAAAGGCAGATTCTCATGCCTGCATTTTGGTAAAGCATTTTCCGTTGGAGCTGCCTGTCAAAATACGTATTAAAGTGCGCATTTTCACTATTCATTTGTCTGCCTTTGCCATCTTGCCTGTGGTTGTCACAGGTGTACCGACAGCGCCACTTTTGGAAGCTGGAAGTGTATGAATTGGTAACGTTTTCAATTCGCAGTTCACGTTTAGCTACGGTCGCATACGGATCTAGTCTAGCAGCTACGAGAGTGCTTCCTTGTTTACGTGTGTGTCGGTAGTGAAGTGAGTCTACAGCGGAGCGAGTGGCCATAGCGCCAAGTGAGTGTACCGGTGACAACAA
>JARYHS010013631.1:168960832-168996701 GCA_031002005.1 Vandiemenella viatica | reverse complement strand
TCCTGTAGCAATCTCTTTGACCATACGTTCCTGACAGATATCTATTATATAATTTCCTAAGCTCATTCACTCACCTCGATAGCTATTGGACGGAGAACGATGACGTCAGGATCAGCCTTAGCTCGCAAATTAACAGCGACCAGAGATACCATTAGAAGAAATTTGAGGTTATGTCCACAATTTAATAACTAATCAACTGCTTTTGCAAGAATACATTTATTAAGTTTTTTTGTAGTATTTTATTCTAAAAAAGAATGAAAAAACTTTGGGGCTGAAAAAACTGGAACTACGAGTACTTTTCAGTAAAATGTCGCTACTAAAAGTAACATTTAAAAAAATTTTACAAATACTTAAGTTACTCTTGGTATCTGCTATGACCACGAATGCCAATTGTCATTCCAGCCTAGGCTACATTTCAATTTAATAAAAACTTTCGCTACTGTTGCTGCTTGACGAAAGTTTATACATTACGGTTTATTTCCTTTCTACGTATTTTACTGACCACTATCGCTATAGGTCTTTTTTCATGTTCGCTGTTCGTGAGTTATTAGGTTACTTGAAGTGGAAATCAGACAAATATGTTACCGAATAGAATGATTTGACAATTTATTTCTTTGGAAATGCTCAACTATTTAATAATCTGCAAGCGGTATTAAGTTCTCCGACCGTTGCAGACACTATGACCAAAGATTACATTACGAATGTTAACACAGCCTCGGTAAAAAAAAAAGCAACAACGTTATGGAATCGAAGCAAACAGGAATTTTTCAAATTTCTTAGAGTGAATCTTTCCTGTTTTATTTATTCGAGCTTTTGCGCCGCGTCAACGTAGATGACATTAGTGACGGCAAAGTCAAGATTGTACGAGGCGCGTCCAGAAAGTAAGTTCCGTTTGGTAATAAAATGAAATTGTACACAGATACAGAAGAAATTTTTATTGCACAAAATTCTACAACTCTTAAACTACTTTTCCACATAACTGCCGAAAGTTTGCAGGCATTTGTCATAGCGTGGCACCAGGTTTTGTATACCTTCTTCATAGAAATCTGCCGCCTGTGTCTTCAACCAGTTGGAAACAGTTTCTTTCAGCTCGTCGTCATTGGTGAAGTGATGACCGCCAAGGAAAGACTTGAGATTTAAGAACAGATGAAAGTCTTGCCAGTTCTTCTGTAACCAAAGGTGGACGCCCACTTCGTTCTTCATAGTGCACATCACTACGCCCGCTATTGAAATGGACCCATCTTCTCACCATCGAATCACTCATCGCATTTGGTCCGTAAACATCGCAAATTTGCCGATAAATTTCACTTGGTTTCACTTTCCTCGCATTCAGAAACCGAATCACAGACCTGATTTCACAGGCGGCGGGATTTTCAATCAACGCCGACATTTCAAACAAGCACAACAAAGCGTACGTAACTGACAGCGATCTCCAAATGGCGCACGTTCTTCCCCTTGATACACATCGTCTACAGCGCATGTGCGGAACTGCAATCGCAGCGCTGCAGCGGAGATAAATTGAAACGGAACTTACTTTCTGGTCGCGCCTCGAATTTCAGCAAGTTCGAGTCTACGACTTCGAAATAATTATACGATGGCACGATCGTCCATGTCCGTGTTTAATACATCTATTAATACTTCTGAGTTCTTCAAACGCAAGAAATTTTATTCACCCGAAGGTGAAACACAGGACAAGTTATTTGGTCAGATCTGATCAACCTGCCATATTCTTTGACTCTAGAAAGCGGAACTATTCTATACCCGTCACGATACGATAAAAACGTTCATGAGCCTACACTAGTGGGACAATTTTTACATTTTTCAAGACGATTGAGGAGAAACGTCCGAATCTACTGTAACACCAACAGCAGGTATCGTTTAATTAAAAAAAAAAAAAAAAAAGCAAATGAAATTATCTGTACATCTATACTATTATCAAACCATAAGTGAACTGCGTGTCTCTGGGGGGTTTGAAATGGCATCAAGGAAAACTGCAGCAGTTTGAATAGTGTTCCCAAATTTTGAACTTAAGTTGCCTAGCTTAAAATCTGCGAAATATGACCGGGAAATGGAGAAAAAGTGACGATAATTTCTAAATAGGAACCATTGATCTCTCAGTATTTTAGAAGAGCACTCTTTTTAAGAAATATTCACAAACGATCATCCTACTGCCCTTTGGATAGTGTTTTTCTTTTTTGGCTATTTATTTCTTCAGTTTTCTGAAATGCGTGACAAAAATAAAATCACTATACATTTTCTAGCTTTTGCAGATGACATGGCGTTAACTAGTGATTCACTGGATAGTGCAAAAGAACAAATCGAAGAACTATAGAAACAGGCAGCCAAAGTAAGATTACATATATCTTTTGAAAAAACACAGTTCATGACAAACATCAATGATGCTCCTCAAAATCTTGAATTTCGCAATGGCACAACTGCTAAAACATTTTTTTTTTAATATTTAGGAGAATGGATTACGAGCGATACAAAAGAAAAGGCTGCGGTAGAATCTAGAATACATAAAATGGAAATAACACGACAAAGAACGTATATAACAAAAAAAAATTTTCCTGGATACAAAACCAAGGTACTATCAAGCAGTGGTTAGACCAGAAACGTTGTATTCAGCAGAAACACGATATGGGAATCTTGAAAAACTGGAAAAAGTATAAAGAAGAATCTTGAGAAAAATAGTGGGACCTAAACGTAATGCTGAATACAAATTAAGATCAAACCGATAACTATATTTGGAAAGAGAAAAATTAACAGTTATAATGAGTAAAAGACTTCAATTTTACGACCACATATACAGAACGGATAGTAATAGACTAACGAAACAGATCTTCACCTTACTAACCAAATACAAAGCCAAACCCAAGTGGTTCACTAAAACTGAAAAGGACATGAAAAACGCCGAAATGAAAACAGATATAATAGACAACAGAACCCTCTTTAGAGAAGTAATTCAAATGCAGGTTTTCAGTAAAGACAGAAATACATAAAGGGAAGAAAATGGACCCAGGAAGAAAAGGAACAACGCTCTCAAAGAATGAAGGAAGTTTGGAAGCAAATAAAATTAAATACAAAGAAACATAGCCATATTTGATTTATCGTATCCTCCAAATGGGTTACTCGGAAGAAGAAGAAACGGAATACGTTAATTAAACGTTACAAGTGCAAGTAATATTCAAATTGAGTAAACATCTTTTTGCTTTAAGAGCAACCAAATATCACACAACTATACTCGTTGGATTGTGTTAACGTAGTATTTTAACCGGTTATTTCTTCAGTATTCTGAAATACTATAAGTCAAAATAAACGGACTAAGTAAATCAAACCATTACTTCATATATACACCTCAGAAAGCGTAGCTAAATTGTGGATTTAATTTAAGGTAAACATATTTGTGCCTAAAACAACAACAAGTATCCAGTTATTACAAAAATATTTGGTAGCAATGGAAAGTAGACATTACACCTAGAAGCTATTTTATTTCGTATGAACCGTCCATAAACTGGATACTAGTAATTTTCGTTGGCGTTATTTAGAGGGGCACAGTCCTATTCGTGGGTAATGGCCCCTCGCTATTGATGTCGATAGTCAGTGAATTTGTTGGCGTATAATTTGAAATACAGGCTGAACAATGTAAAACTTAACCATAGACCATAATATTTCGGATGCCCTACTTTCATGCTCTATGTGTTACTGTGGTCCAGGCTGTATTACAACGTAAACGAAAGTAAATTACCTTAAGGTTTCCAACCTGTGAGGAGTGGTATAATAAATAATTCCGTGTGCAGGGTTTCTACTGGCATTCCGCCCCTGTCGTAGCCTCCTGAACCTAGCCCGACAATCCTTCCGCGTACAGGGGACCTACAGCTTAACCCTGCAGTGGTCGCGTGGATTACATATGTAGTCCACTCAAGCCATTTCTAATGGGACTTTTCAGAGCGCGACCACTGCAGGGTTAACTTGGAAACCGAACCACGGAATCGTTTTGGCGTACTTCACATTACACAGTAAGCTGTGCCAGAGGTGAAGGCCGGGTTAATTGCCTTTGAAAATTCCCGCCGAGATACGGATTCGAACCGGGGACCTTCCGATCTCCAGTCAGACGCCCTAACTACTTTTATTATTATAGTTGCACCTACTGACCCACCAGACCGCTCCGTGAGGAGTGGTATAAGCACGGGGCCATTAGTGCAAAATTTATCGAACGATTATGTGAGCGACAGTGTAATTCATCAAAAATAAATACATCCTAAGCATAGAGCATTTTAGTATGAAATATTTCATACGTAATGGTACAGGGTACATTACATCATAAGCACAGACTCGTTTAGTATGAAATTATATTTCATTTCGTATGTTGGTAGTAACCATCCAACTCTACGAAATACAAGAAACGGCATCAAATATAATTCAATACATACTAACAAACTATTAGGACAAACATTTCTGTGAATTTTTTCACTAAATCATATGCGTTTTCCAGCTAATGGGTCTGCCACGTAAACCTACCCCTTATCTTTAGTTAGAAAGCAGGACATATAGCTATGGTGAGAAGACATTAATGGACAGAGTCCAACTCACTGACCTACAACGCTATTCCGAGGAAGCATTATGCTGAGCACGTCACAGGGTCAGTGTGACAACCATTCACGTTCAAGTAGCATGAAAACTGTGGCAGGCTTTAAGTCCGGGTATTTGAGCAGGGTAGATGAACGCTGGTAGGGTTTGGCTTTCAGGATGCAGGCAATTCGATACCAGTTCAGTTATTCAGATTTCTGTTTTTTTTTTTTTTAGTTTGTTTACTTTGGGCTGCTTGTCATTATAGCAGAGAAAGGATGGAGAGCAAACAACCGGAATGAATTCACCCATGGCCTTCTCAAGGAGTCATCGCGGCATTATCCTAGTGTTTCACGAAACTATGAAAAACTGAAATTTGGATTTTTTGTTTTGCTTATGGCATTACGTTTATTCGACATTGAGGTCATTAGAGGCGGTAAAGGTCAGGGAGCAACGAGTGGGAAGGAATTCGGCGATGGCCTTTTGAAGGAGCCATCCTGGCTGTCGCCTATAGTGATTTCGGAAAAGCATGGAACACCGAAATCTGGATAACATTACCTCTCATCCACCATTCTAGGTTATTGGTCGTAGAGTAGGAAAACGTTTTTGCGTTATTGGTATGAACTGCAGCTTCTTATAAGAAAGTAGTAATTTTATGGTCAATATATATTGCCAATTCTCTTAATTTTTTTGAGTAGGATAGTTCCAGGAGGACATTCGCTGGAACCATAGTCCTTGATGCGTCGTTACAGTATTTTATCTTTCAGAAATTCACTTACACATAAAGAAAAGAGTAGCTCAATTGGTAGTACCATTCCCGTCAGTTGATTTTCCCCAATCATGGTTGTTACTGTGGGATTCCTTAGACCCAACAGTGTAAGGATTTCCAGGTAGTACTATTTAGTAAACTGGTAAAACAAATCATAACACATTGCGGAGTTATATTCGAAGAAACTAAACAAACTATTAAGGATAAAATCTACATTTAGTTCTGGCTGTCGAGGAATGTTCAGATAGGAAAAGTCGGCGTTCGTTTGGATATTATTAATATATATCCACAATTCCCTACATGTTGGCTCGCGTTGGAAAATTCGGGACCATGTGCATCTAGAGTCAAATCTGTATATATATATAAAGCTGAATGTATGTCTGTTTGTTCTTCAAACAAAATCCACATTTTTCATCCGATTTCGATGAAAGTTTGCACACTTTTCCTTTGAAACAAGGAGAAAAATACTGTCTACATTTGGTTGAAACATTTTCTGTATAAATAATACATGTTGTATCATAATTTCGAAAAATTACTGACAGCGATAAACAGACGCGTAGGATGTGTAGTTCTCTGTACTGCTTACCGCTGTCTGGATCGTGGTCTCCGGTTCAAATCTCCGTGGGGGCAAAGGTTTTTAAAAATTGTTTTTAATCGTAAGAGTCATGCCTGGACCGTTGGTTATTCGGACTGAATGTTAAACTGTAGATATCACAAATTTAGGGGTTCAATGCGAGGCAAATCTAGGTAGTCTTGCAATGGTACATTTTTTTACGTTATAATGATCCCTCAGGGGTTGTTCGCAACCAGTATGTGTGTGTGTGTGTGTGTGATCTGCAGTAATAATACTATAAATGCGGAAGTAAGTCTCTATCTTTTTGTTACGGTTGGACGACTTAATAGCTATACCGATATTGATGGAATTTGACAAGAAAATCTGTAGAAAAAGCACAGGACATTTTTTCCGGTATGATTAACAGTTGTAGTAACGAAATTTTGAGAACTTATCGAATGGTGACAGAAATATATTGGAAACTGATTCTCTTCAAGAGACAGGTTGGATGGTAGAATGATATAGTGATGGCTTTCCGGTCATATTATGCCGACTCGGTGTTGTTTGGGACCAATCCTCCGTTACCAACAACTTTCTATTTTCAATTCTGGCAAAGATTTGTTAATCCACGCGTACGAAGTCGCGGGAATCAGCTGGTATTCACTTGATATTCCCTGCTGAAAATTCAGAACTTTCGTTTCAAGACAAAACGCAACAATCGTGTGAGATACCAAACTCTTCACAATACTAATGGTGATTAGAATACTATGGCGAAATTGTTTTGAGAGTGGTGGTGTAATGGTTAGCGTTCTGGCCTCACATTCGAGAGGACGGCAGTTCGAATCCCCGTCCGGGCATCCAGATTTGGGTTTTCCATTGTTTCCCAAATCACTTCAGGCAAATGCCGGGATGCTTCCTTCTAAAGGCCATGGCCAAATTCCTTCCATTCCTTGGGCCCCATCCTTTCCAGTCTCTAAAGCCCTCTCTGTTAAGAGACGTTAAGCAGTTAAAAAAAAAAAAAAAAAAAGTTTCGATCTGTAGCTGGCGGAATGAAAAAAAACAGACGCTATCGTTTTTTCTGTTGATGGAACAGCCTTGGTATTCTTTGAAGGGTAGAAATTGTGAGCTTGCAGTCGCTTTTATGTTGATTCTGGGGTGAAAAGACTAGACAAAGACTCATCAATCGTCACGAATAATAATTCAAGAAAATATATCCAAATGGGTTCAAAGAGGATTAGAGGTTTCCTTGCCACCTGCCCCTTTACTACCGTTTGATCTACTGTCAAATACCTCGGCACCCAACATTTGGAAACATTTCTGGTGTCCAACTACTCTGAATTCAATCCAGCGTTGTTCTTGGAGTACTTGAAACCTTCACAGTTTGCCTAGTTGTTAACCACCTGTAGTCACCAGCTCATCTATTTCGTCCAAATTGTCTCCCATTGTATTTCCGGCGTGGACGATCAGTGCTGGTTCTCTCGGTTTTAAATTTAATTTACCACTTTTCTTTAACTGTGGAAAGGGCCACGCGCCCTTATTGTTGCCAATATACAGTGACGAATATCTCTTTTTTAAACAAATATTTAGTTGCAGCGCAAATTCCTTTCTTCTCCTATCCAGATAACATTTCATCAGCTTTCAGCGCCTGTATTGAAATAAGGTTCATTCCGGAATGTTATAACTTTGGGCAATGTTCTATAAATGACTAAAGAATTACATGCAGTTTTCGCAAGATTGTACGAGCTTGTTTTCCTTATGAGACAACCATTTTATAGGAATTCTTACATTTATTCCCTAAAAGCCATGCATCTTGGTTAGATGAATTCCATATTCATCAGTACCACGAATTTTACTGAAAATACTAGTGACACTTTCAATCATTTAATAAGTTCATGTTTGTAAATATTATATTTGTATGTATGTAATCAGAGATTCCATGTGCGTAGTAGTTTTTTTAATCTCTGGGTAATGTCGGTAGTACTGAGAATTCTGTGTTGGTTGTTAAGCGTATTGGCAGTGCGTTTGTTTGTTGTAGCCGTAGGCATAGTGAATCAATGGCCCTCCAGGTGTTATAAATGTCGGGTTTGTTGTTGGTTACGAGGGCCAAGGCCTAGCGGTGACTATGAGCAGAGAATTATATTTGTTTTATCAGTATTCTGCCATATATTAACATTAAGGAATGTAGTTTTGTGTGCCGAAAATTTTTAATATTAAATGCAATGTTTTCGCAATAAATCAAGCTTTAGTGCAGCATTCCTTTACGAGTACGTGGTGACATCCACCCAAGTATACGATATTAAATGACTAGCTTTCAAAGCTCATCATAAATGTCGTAGTGTTCTGGGGAGTCATTGGTTTAATTAGATAGAACTGATATTTAACAACCCTCATAGCCTTGATTTAGCAATAAAAATATTTTTCCGTTGTTTACATCGCGATGTTTACATGTGTCATGAAATAACAACATCAGTAATATGGCGTCAGAGAATGCAAAGGAAATTAAAATCTTAACGGGTTCTTACATATTTCTCTTTCATTACCCGGTATTCAGATCTACATAACAAAGTTTGAACGGTCAATAGATTTGGAACTATTGAATTAATGACAATAGTGATTAAGTGAAACCAAAGCAGATCAGTAATAAATCTTAACTTATATGTTATATCGCGTAATACTGATATCAACCCTGATCCAGGGTGCATCGCATGAAGTAATTACTTTAGTAATGAAAGAAATTTAAATTATTTATAAAACCTTAAATAAGTCATTCTATCTGCTGTAACGGAAAATGGTACTATTGCTGAAAGCTTCTGTCTACGCATATTAATACATTCACTACATCGCAATATAAACTTGATCATATATTTCTTAATTACTATAATACCGATATCTGTGGACACGGAATACAAAGCAATTAATAATTTATTGATTTATTTTAAATACAGGGTGCGGCAAAAAGATCTGACGGTTTTAAAGTAAACACAACATGAAAAATAAAAGTGATACAAAATATTTTATTGCTTATTACAGAAGGGTGTTCATGTAAATTAATGAAAATAACATCAGAACAACCAATTTCATCCGTTTAAGATGTGATAATAACGTCCTTTAAATGACGTCCGTCTTTGACCAAGTCATTCTTCCAGCCTTGCATTGAAGCTGTTGAACACCTGCTCTAACATTGCACGAGGCAGGTTGGCGATTTCTTGTCATATGGCTTCTTTCAGTTCGTCCAGTGTGCATGGTTTGTTTGTGTAAACTCTTGTTTTATGGAGAAACTACAAGAAAAAAATCAAGGTCTGGTGAGCGAGCTGGCCATTCAATGTCACCAAAACGCGAGATCACTCTACCACGAAACTTGCTTCTCAAACCGTTCATAACCTCATTGGCTGTGTGGCCAGTTGCCCCATCCTGCTGGAATCATATCCTCCTGCGCACTAAACGATTTCTCTTAAGTTCAGGGATCAGGAAGTTTTTCAACATCAACAAATAACGTTGCGAATTGACCGTAACGGTTCGACCACCCTCTTCAAAGAAGTATGGCCCAATGACACACCTTTCCGTTACACCACACCACACGGTAACCTTAGGACGTTCATGCAGTTATTCCGGATTTGTAGCCGACCAATAGGCCTAACGAAAGTTCTGTTTGTTTAGATAACCATCCAGATGGAAATGTGCCTCGTTGTTCATCATTAAAATTGTTTCATCAGTCAACATCGCAATCATTTCTTCTGCAAATGATTTACGCTTTGCATAGTCATTAGGCTCTAACTGCGGGACAATAGCCACTTTTTCCGGGTGGAAGTGGAGATCTAGACGCAATATTCGTCTTACCGAGCGGTCAGACATGTGCAAAGCAGCCGCTTGTTTACGGGCCGACCGCCGAGGACTGGCTTCCACATCTTCTCTTACTTGATTGATATTCTCTGGCGTCCAGGCTTATCTTGGATGGCCTGTCGACATTTTTAATGCTGAACCGGTAGCTCTGAAGATTCTCACCCATAGCATAATTCTGTTACGAGTTGAGATTCTTCCTCTTGGACCCACATTAAAACGTCTACGGAACTGCCGCTGAGCAGCAACGCAGGTATTGCAACTTTTAAAAACGCCTCGACAACAAAATCACGGTACTCACCCGACCACTGCTCCATGGTTACTACAAATGTCCACGTGTGGGCTCTGGAATGCGCCTATCCCCACCACCCTCCACCATCTACTTGCTCAGCAATACGGCGGCGAAAACCATCAGATCATTTTGCCGCACCCTGTACATACTTTTCTTTCACAAGCTCGATTTTTTAATATTTCTTTCATACCGAACGAATAGAACAAAACAAAAAAAACAAATAATTAATATGAACATTTAAAACAAAATTTTCAATTTAAAACATCGAACCATTTCATAAACATAATAGCTATCTATATGCGATATCCATGGCCAGAAAATTAAAATATCTTTGGCCGTTGATAGCCCATGACGTCAGCGTGACTGACATAACGACCAAAGTAGCCTCTTATTAGTATTGATTATTTTTCTGTTAACGAGATGGGCTGTAGCATAATTTGTCCGTCACTGGGAGGATCAACATTTGCCAGTCCTTGACATGCTATATAATTTTCGGAGTATGGGCAGAGGGAACAACTCTAGCAAATACTGTTTGATGTTGACTCATGGGCGATTCCTAATTACTCCGTTAAATAGCTCATACACTACATGCTGTAGCTTGTTTACAAGAACTTAGCAGCTCTTCGCAATTAAATTGAATGATGCAACTTATGCAGATGTTTACTACTTATTCCCGAAGTCTAAGGGGGCATCCACAAATTACGTGAGGTGTTTTTCCGGATTTCTGGACCCCCCCCCCTCCCCCCTGGTGAGATTTCGTGAGATCTGGCCGGACCCCCCCCCCCTCTGGTGAGATCTGGTCCGTGAGAACCCCCCCCCCCAGAAATCGCCCTCGAAACTTTCGTAGACCTTTTTTTTTAGGTCACACCCTAACTTTTTTGACGAAATACCCTCCTAAAATCGACTTTGGCGCAAATTGCAGACCATTTTTTGGCTCTACTATCCCCAAATTTTTCACAAAATCTCACGTGAGATTTCCGTAGACCCCCCCTCCCCCCTGGTGAGATCTGGTGAGATTTTGCCGGACCCCCCCCCTCCCCTATTTCACCTCACGTAATTTATGGATGCCCCCTAATAGAGTCTTTGTGAGGCCTAGAAATCTCTAAATGGGCCTCTCTGTCTTATCGTGTACAGCTGGTACCATGTTTATCCATCTAATTCTCGCAAATTTCTATTGAAAGAGTTCTCTTCCCTATAGATACAGATTGTAAACCATTTTTACACTTCTGTCTTTGCCAAGTCCAAACCAGACAAGTGACTTTACTCCTCCTACTGATCAGCGGTTTAGCTTTGAAATGAGCTTGATGGGCGAATTGTTAACTTTCAAGCCAGCCATTCAGAAGTACGCGGGCTCGATTCCATGACCGTCCACTTTGATTTAGTAGTCGCGGTAGGTATGCCAAAATCTCTCGAGGCAAATAATGTCGTTTCTTTTAAAGGCCTTTGCCGAGTTCCCGCACTTTCTTTGTTTCAAATCCCCTCCCCCTCATATGAAGAAAGGAATAATTCTTAGAGGTCTGTATTTGTTATTCGAGAACTTTTTACACAGAAGCCATCATTTTCTTTAGTACTTTGTTACCAGAACAATAGTAGTTTATTAATGGTAAACCATTTCGATTACGAGGTGACAATTGTTTGATAACCATATTTTGACACGTTTAATCGTGTAAGAGCGTATTAGAATCGAAGTCAAACTATGATTCTTAAAACTTGCGTGCAGCACACTAGCTACTATGATGTTAGGTTCAGCTTTACCCTACTTGCCTCAGTAAATTTGGACGTAGTTACTCTCTGCAGTGGCCTCATGTTGTGGGTAAACTTCCGCTTTATAGTATCTTGTTTACTTTAAGAGGGTTACTTTCCAGAGGTTTGTACCGATAAAGGAAGTGCTGTCAATTATTTGTGCACGAATACAAATAAGTTTACATACAAACATTCTTTGGTTCCAATAACAACGTTTGCGGTAGCTTATACTCGCCTCTTCACCTGTGCTTTCTATTACCTCTACTGCCAGCTAATTCTTGTTCTTCCTCGTCTTCTTTAACTGATTTTGCGTTCCTTATTCGATGCACACGACAAAACGATAACGGATGTCTTCAATTTTATAAGTTAATAGTTCTCGTTTTAAATGGTCTCTTAAGGAAACGTTCTACCAATCTGTAACTTAGTCAACTGAAATTAATTTTCGGAGAAGATCAGTTATGAAGTACATAAGAATAACATATGAGCAAAAGTAAGACAGTGATTCTAAGAATTCATTGGTATGGAGAAAAAGCATAACCCTGTTTAGACAGACATTAATATCTGGAATATCGACTGATTTAAAATGAAACGAACAGATTCTACATTCATTTTTTTAAACTTAGAAGTAGGAACTAAGAAAGTAACGCACCTATGTTTTTGTAACAAATAATTTGTGAATTATTATGACTCGCATGGTTCATGATTCCCTGGAAATTACTTACATAACTTACACTTGGGTGTTAGCAATTATGGTTGTGTAACATTTAAACATGTTTGTGCTACTGCACGATTGCTGAATTTTTATCAGTTTTACCGGTTATTAACAACATTAATGCGTTAGAAAGCTTCCACACATACTATTCAACACTCCCGAGACCACTCTCACATCGGATCTAACAATATGTTATCAGCTTTAATACTGATTAAATGTTAATAAGGAATCAAAGAATATTTTGATACTCTGCTCTGTTAACAAATGATCAAGAAAATTTCACCACAAATACGGAGGTATTTAATATACTAAAATGTTAATAAGAATTATGCACATTTCTATCTTCATGTGACGCTATGCTTATGATTACCATCTTCAAAATTTGTTTGTGTTTCTTGCAGTCATCCTCAAGTTCGCTTTCTTTACGGTATTTCATAAGGTATTCCAATACTTTTTAATATTTATTTCAATTACTCTTCTTCCCAACTCTACAAATCTTACTCTTTCTGATTAATTGTAAAAGAATGTGTCAGTGGCCCTAATTATGTTAGAATAAATACATAATCTGATAAAAAATATAATATCCAGTACATAAACCGAAACGAAAATGTTCAAAAACTTCTAAAAATAGTTTTGGAACATTCTCGCAAGGAATAAAACCTCGATTTTTGACGTAGGAACTTTCATGAATTCGTTTATGATCTTCGCGTATTGAACCATCCCAACCATTCTAAACACTTGAATGTCAATGCCGAAACACAGGGCATAATCCTGGAAAAAAATATAACATCCCCCAAAAAACTTGAGTTACTGGTAACTATAAACGCAGGGATAAAATATTCTTCAAGTTTTGCATTCAGCATTGTTGCTCCAATAAATATGATGCACACCTAAAAACCTTATAACTTTAACCTCTGACTGAAAACTTTCGTTCTTGTGATAACTCACTGTAATCTGAAGAAAATTTAGTTTTAGAATTTAGGCAGGATTTGAAACTAAAATATGTCCCGTATGGTAAACAAATTATGTACTCTACAGTTATCACGATTCATTTTGTATATATATCCTCCGAAACAGTGTCTAACGTAGTAAGCAACGGTAATAATCCTATTTCATGTATTTGTGCAGATGCAAAGTTCGTTCTATTTGGGTAGCTACTTCAAAAAACATCTCCCAGTTCTACATTACATTCTATTCTCACATAATATTTAGATTTCATTCCACATGATTTTGAACTACTCGAAAAATTATTTTCGGTTAATATATAGTTAAAAATTGATTGATGTGAAAGAATCCATTGGTGCCAGAATAAATTAATGTTTAGTAACGAAAATAAGGAACAGTTAATAGAAGAAACGATGTGGACGGCAGATATGTAAGGTCAATCGTGCGAAGGACACCTGCGTCTCAATAGGCTTTCCTGGAAGACCAGACGACAGCAACAACCTATTTAACTTAATGCTGGATGTGGCAACCCAACCGACTCAGGCGCGATGGCCAGTTAAATGCGGGCGCATTTTACAGAGCGCGGAAACTTCCGGCTATCCCCAGTGGCAGAGGACGTGGAAAACAGTTGCAGCCGAACCGCTACTCGACTATCATTGATTGAATTTTGATGTTCGTGATCACGGATTCCCATCCTGTTAGAAAGTTAGATGCTTGATTATTCTGTTCGTAATGAAACCAGAGAAGCAGAAATGCGCTGCTGTCATGAGTACAAACAGACGTCAAAGAGCCTCTGATTCGAGATCGAAAGGTCCCCAGTTAAGATCCCTATGCCAGCGGGGATTTCCAAAGGCCCTTAACCTTCTTCCCTGGCACAGCTAGCTGTCTTTTGTGTAGTACTCCAGAACACTTACATGGTTCGGATTCAAGATTAAACTGTAGCTCCCCTATAACCGGTAGGATTAGGGTGCGTCCATAAATTACGTGAGGTGAAATGGGGGGGGGTCCGGCGAAATCTCACCAAGGAGGGGAGGGGTACGGAAATCTCACGTGAGGTTTTTGAAATATTGTGGGACTTTAGAGCTAAAAAAAGGGTTTTCAAATGACGCGAAAGTCGATTTTAGGGGGGAATTTCGTCGAAATGGGGGGTGTAACTCTCAGAAAGTTGCGAGGTCGATTTCTAGGGGGAGGGGGTCGGGCCAGATCTCACCAGAGGGGGGAGGGCGGGTGTCCGGAGATCCGGAAAAACACCTCACGTAATTTATGGGTGCCCCTTACCGGGTTAGTTTAAGGTAGCTACAATAGGAGTAGAATTCGCAGTCAATAAAGACCCTGTCACAACGTTTTTACGACCATCCGAGTCGTTACCTCATCTAATGGTATCGCACACACCGAAAGGATCACGGACACAATGGCAGTAATATGAAAATATTTGTTTGATAAAAGCCTCAGAATATCGAATAATTTGTGTTAAACTACAACCACTGCCCCTTCCTTTCATAAAGCGGTCTAGAGACACAATTAGTTAAGGTGTGAGAATGAGATACGAAAGGCTCCGGATTCGAATCTCGAAATTTGTTGGAATTTTTTACTCGTGAAGATACTAGGACGCTCCCTAATTCGGATTCCACGTTAAGCTGTAGGTCCCAGGTAGGTCAGGCGGCATTGCGCTGGTTTGAAACTACGTCACCACACGAAATTATTCCGTTTTGCCGGCCTCGGTAGCGTAGGGGCTAAAGTGCTAGCTCCGCGTGCCGAAGGTCAGCGGTTCGAGTCCGGCCGAGGGCATGGGTGTTTAAGTGTTGTGTGTGTTGATGTCGTGTCCGTGTTGTAGTGTCCATGTGTCAATACCTGATAGCAACAAATCATATTGAGCCGGCTGTATGGCCTCAGTAGCCAAATGCCATTTAAAAAAAAAAATTATTCCGCTTTTCGGATTCCACGTTATGTCCGACAACGATAGGGGCGGAATCGAAACAGTCACCATTTCACAAATTTACTTTTATCACAGTAAACACGCCGCTTCTCATGCCTACCTATCGGTGAGAAAATTCAATCCATTAAGTTTTGTTAACGTAATTTCTGTCATATTTGCAATTAAGAAAATAAATCTTTAGTATCGTTTCAGAACGACATAGTTATTCACTTCAGCTATCAAAAGAAAAAGTAAATGCTTACAGAGAAAATTTTGAAAACCTTTTCTTTTTAGAAGGTCCTGGGTCCTAATCCCGGTCTTTTCTGAAATTTACAGGCTTTAAAACTCATCTTCACCTTGGACGTACCCTGATTCATCCCACGTTAAACTGTAGATCCCATAGGATTACCAGGTTAGGTTCATTAGTTCAAGCAGATAAGCAAGTAAGAGAAAGAACGTGGTAGCTTGAAACCACACCTACGCTAGTATCGCAGAATTAGAGCATGTCAAGCAACTTGACCCCTGGTTACGTTAAGTATTAAATGACTCTCTTCCGTCGACCAGCCGAATGAAATGTGAAACTATACAGCATAATCATAATCTGTACTGCGTCGGGTCACGTATTATAACCATAACAAGTCAAAATAACGATTCCACCCTGAAAAAAAATATGACTTTGATGAGTAAGAAAAAGTGAGAGTTACAGTCGCACGCTAAAAGAGTTCTGTACACGGATGATGTATTATATCGATTTTTATGCAATAACTTTTAACATTAATTTCAGTGAGAAGTAATTTTCAAGTATTTTTCATTATTCTTTTTGAGAAATTATTTTTCAAATGTGCCTTTTGAAAGGAAATCGCAGCTGAAAATAATTTATAGTTTATATCAGAAATTTTTTTGTAAATTTCAAATAAGAATTTTCACAATGTATTTATTACCTATTGATGAAGTTCTCTGCTGAAGGGTACATAAGGTTTTTAATTGAAAAAATATTTACTGATGCATCAGATTTGTTAAAATTATTCATTTATGAACATTAATATCACCGTAAATTTTTAAAGAATTTTGTTACTAGTATTTTTGAAAATAAAGGTGGAAACAGATTTTTTTTTTGGTATTTCACCAAAGACTTGCAGATCATTGAATAAAAGTAGAATATAAATATTTTCAGTCTACGGGTTTTATATCATTTTATGCCCATCACGATTAGCTAAAAACGATTTTTTTGCTGCAACCTCTGCCATCTTACAATCTAAGCTTAGTACTATTATTTTCAACCCTTAGATTGTTCAAAATTGTACGTTATATTTGTGTTTGAGGTAATAAGAACAAACTTTTCAGATGAAAAGTCAAGATGTTAAGAGGCTGTGATGAATGACCAGCCAAACATTTCGGTTGGTTTTCAGAAATCACATCAGGCGGATGCCGGGATAATATTCTCATCTTGCCAGGGTCAAATTCCTACCCGTTCCTTAAACCTAATCCTCTCTCTCTACCAACAACCTTCACATCGAGAAGTCTAAAATAATGTGACTGACGTCTGATACCAGTGAGAGACGGATTCTATGAATGATAAATGTCATCAGTACCACAGCTTTAAGTTTTTCAATAACTTCTCTTCTTTCAACCACAAACCACTCCTTGTGCAGTGTGGGTCACACTAGACTTTCTTAAACAGTACGAAAAATTACACTCGGAACTGTATTTATCATCTAAATACTACAGAATTATCACAGAAAATTAAGTGAGCCTATTTTGAGAGTTTTGTAAGAAGTTGCGTCAAAACCCACCAGCTTTGTGAGGCTATTTCTATATTCGATTTTTGGAACACAAAACCAGGTTGTTCTTTTCTGCATAGTAACAAATGGGAATTAAAATATTTCGTTAGTATGTTGCACTTAATCCAATAATCAACAATTTCAGTTATTGATAAATCAGTAATTTTTATTAATTGCGATAGAGGTTATGACCGGAGACAATTTTCCTATATAATACTTACGTTTAACGCGGATTTTCACCTTAAAATTCTTGCCATTTACGGTAAAATGTTTGCAAGTTCCATGGAAAATTTATCTTCATAGGAAACCTTAGCTTCTACCTATAATCTGAAATATGTAAGCGCTAATTTTCAAAACAACTAAGTGGATCTTGTTTCCTTCAATTATGCTTAAGAAATGCCCTGCCAAATCTTTCGTAATGCCAAATCTTTCGTAATTCAGTTTCCTTACTTCCTTGTTGATGTTCTGCTAGATCCAGGACTTATGTCTGTTTCCCTGCAATCTTTATTCTTTCACTACAAGAAAAGATATATAATTTATTATATTAGTTAATTAGAGTACGGTTATTTACAAACTACGCACTTAATCAAGTAACTAAGGCTAACGTTTATATCAGTTTCGAGTATGCGTGTGAAACTGCATAATTAGTAACTTGCTGTCAGTTTCATTTTCTGTTTCAATATACTTAATTCTCAACGTGCTATCCCAAGCACGCGAAGTTCACTTCTGGCAGCACTATGTAAGTCAGAACGAAGATGCATTAAAATTATGTGAAAGCAGGTAGCTACACAATCTCGTTTAAATGCAATTAGTAGTCACGATAAGACAGCAAAACATACTCAGTGACCTTGGACGTACGGTACCTGGTTTGTTGACGCTGAACACGATCAGCTCGCTTCGACAGCTAGTTTCTGACTGCGGGGCACTTCCTCGCTTTGTGTACAACGTGCCACGGAGATGCGTGGGAAGACGTCACCCATAGTTCCTGTGGCGTCCGCACCGCAGCGCTGCCGGACGGCGTCTTTGTACAAGCTTGCACCAGACTAGAGGACAGTTTGTCTTTTCCAACCCAAAACCTTATTTTTAAATCACTCTAGCAGCAGGGCCTTATTTAGGCATAGTCTACCTAGATGTAGCCTAGAGACCCACACCACATAAAAAAACGACGTGTGTAAAGAAAGTAACCTATTTCCGAAGCGGTTTTAGTGCGGAAATTCCTGAAATGCTTGTGAACATCGAAAACAATGTTCGTGCATGCCCAGTCCAATCCTTAGAAGTACGGGAGTATTGTAAAATAGCATTTCAATGCACCTATACCGAAAAGTAAAAAGTTATTGTCGCACACCTGCAATACGAACTAAAATTTAAAAGTAAGTAGTTATAAAAAATTACATTCGCTAATAACTGAAATATGTGTATTTAGATTGCACTATTAATTCTTTTTTATTTAATCTGTTGTTTCAAGTCACTTTATTTTAGCATTCAGAAATCTCGATCGTTTGGTGTGGCGTGCAATTAGTGGAGCTCTGTGTAAAAACAGTTTAGTCCTGTCTTCCTGTTGACATACCTATGTGAATAATCGCTATTGTGTTTTTTTAATTTTTCTCTATTACGCGTTTTGGTGATCTTAATCATCTTTTTATCGTTTGTTATATCTTAACATGTAGGGCCACTCATTCATATTGTTATTAAAACTTTTGAAATTGTAATTTTCGGGTTTTTGCTGAGAGGGTGTTTGGTTTGCAACAACACAACTGCAGTAGGTAGCACCTATCTATCGATCATCAGTCGAGAAATTGAACGAGGGAGCATCACTTCAGCCTCGGAAAAGAAACAGAAAGCACGTTTCGAAACTTTCGATTCTTCATTAAGTTATCATCGTATATTTTTACTATCATTACATTATCCAATACTTTCCATTAAAGTTTATTAATTTAATAACAATTCATCGATATTGCTTTATATATATATGTACATAAGGATCCACACCACAGTTATAACCTAGGGTAGGGTTACCAGAATTTTTTCTCGAAATCTGGGAGACGCTTTCGGCATGTGTCCTAATTTTATGAGTTGTATGATTAAAGGATGGGTTAGCTTAAATCCCATATATTGTTTATATTTTGTATTTTAAATGAGGATCACAGGCAGCCATGTTGCACACAGCACAAAGCAGTTGTGTCCAAGACGCAGTATCCTTGTAATTTTTTTTTATTCCTAGGCACGTACAAGGAAAGAAGGGCGCGTCATATCTCTTGCTTTAAACGAATGTACCAGCAATTCAGGGCTTTTAAAGATCTCTCGCTACATTAAAAAAAAGTTCTGAGAACAACAGTAAAAATCCGGGGACATTGCGGCGACGAAATGTGTCCGGGTACAAAGAGCTAAATACGGGGACTGTCCCTGGCAAAGGGGGGAGGTCTGGTAACCCTACCCTAGGGGCCTACAGATCCTAAAGGGCCCGCACCATAAGAACAGCCTGGGGGCCTGTAGATCCTAAAGGGCCCGCACCATAAGAACAGCCTGGGGCCTACAGATCCTAAAGGGCCCGCACCATAAGAACAGCCTGGGGGCCTGTAGATCCTAAAGGGCCCGCACCATAAGAACAGCCTGGGGGCCTGTAGATCCTAAAGGGCCTGCACCATAAGAACAGCCTGGGGGCCTGTAGATCCTAAAGGGCCCGCACCATAAGAACAGCCTGGGGGCCTGTAGATCCTAAAGGGCCCGCACCATAAGAACAGCCTGGGGAAGCCTGGGGGCCTGTAGATCCTAAAGGGCCCGCACCATAAGAACAGCCTGGGGGCCTGTAGATCCTAAAGGGCCCCCACCATAAGAACAGCCTGGGTGCCTGTAGATCCTAAAGGGCCTGCACCATAAGAACAGCCTGGGGAAGCCTGGGGGCCTGTAGATCCTAAAGGGCCCGCACCATAAGAACAGCCTGGGGGCCTGTAGATCCTAAAGGGCCCGCACCATAAGAACAGCCTGGGGGCCTGTAGATCCTAAAGGGCCTGCACCATAAGAACAGCCTGGGGGCCTGTAGATCCTAAAGGGCCCGCACCATAAGAACAGCCTGGGGGCCTGTAGATCCTAAAGGGCCTGCACCATAAGAAACAGCCTGAAGGCCTGTAGATCCTAAAGGGCCCACACCATAAGAACAGCCTGTAGATCCTAAAGGGCCTGCACCATAAGAACAGCCTGGGGGCCTGTAGATACTAAAGGGCCTGCACCATAAGAACAGCCTGGGTGCCTGTAGATCCTAAAGGGCCCGCACCATAAGAACAGCCTGGGGGCCTGTAGATCCTAAAGGGCCCGCACCATAAGAACAGCCTGGGGGCCTGAAGATCCTAAAGGGCCCGCACCATAAGAACATCCTGGGTGCCTGTAGATCCTAAAGGGCCCACACCATAAGAACAGCCTGGGGGCCTGTAGATCCTAAAGGGCCTGCACCATAAGAACAGCCTGGGTGCCTGTAGATCCTAAAGGGCCCGCGCCATAAGAACAGCCTGGGGGCCTGTAGATCCTAAAGGGCCCGCACCATAAGAACATCCTGGGGGCCTGTAGATCCTAAAGGGCCCGCACCATAAGAACAGCCTAGGGGCCTGTAGATCCTAAAGGGCCCCCACCATAAGAACAGCCTGGGTGCCTGTAGATCCTAAAGGGCCCACACCATAAGAACAGCCTGGGGGCCTGTAGATCCTAAAGGGCCCGCACCATAAGAACAGCCTGGGGGGCCTGTAGATCCTAAAGGGCCCGCACCATAGGAACAGCCTGGGGAAGCCTGGGGGCCTGTAGATCCTAAAGGGCCCGCACCATAAGAACAGCCTGAGGGCGTGTAGATCCTAAAGGGCCCGCACCATAAGAACAGCCTGGGGGCCTGTAGATCCTAAAGGGCCCGCACCATAAGAACAGCCTGGGGGCCTGTAGATCCTAAAGGGCCTGCACCATAAGAACAGCCTGAAGGCCTGTAGATCCTAGAAGCCCACACCATAAGAACAGCCTGTAGATCCTAAAGGGCCTGCACCATAAGAACAGCCTGGGGGCCTGTAGATACTAAAGGGCCTGCACCATAAGAACAGCCTGGGTGCCTGTAGATCCTAAAGGGCCTGCACCATAAGAACAGCCTGGGTGCCTGTAGATCCTAAAGGGCCCGCACCACAAGAACAGCCTGGGGGCCTGTAGATACTAAAGGGCCTGCACCATAAGAACAGCCTGGGTGCCTGTAGATCCTAAAGGGCCCGCACCATAAGAACAGCCTGGGGGCCTGTAGATCCTAAAGGGCCCGCACCATAAGAACAGCCTGGGGGCCCTGTAGATTCTAAAGGGCCCCCACCATAAGAACAGCCAGGGTGCCTGTAGATCCTAAAGGGCCCGCACCATAAGAACAGCCTGGGGGCCTGTAGATCCTAAAGGGCCCGCACCATAAGAACAACCTGGGTGCCTGTAGATCCTAAAGGGCCCGCACCATAAGAACAGCCTGGGTGCCTGTAGATCCTAAAGGGCCCGCACCATAAGAACAGCCTGGGGGCCTGTAGATCCTAAAGGGCCCGCACCATAAGAAACAGCCTGGGGGCCTGTAGATCCTAAAGGGCCCCCACCATAAGAACAGCCTGGGTGCCTGTAGATCCTAAAGGGCCCGCACCATAAGAACAGCCTGGGTGCCTGTAGATCCTAAAGGGCCCGCACCATAAGAACAGCCTGGGGGCCTGTAGATCCTAAAGGGCCCGCACCATAAGTACAGTCTGGGGGGCCTGTAGATCCTAAAGGGCCCGCACCATAAGAAAAGCCTTGGGGCCTGTAGATCCTAAAGGGCCCGCACCATAAGAACAGCCTGGGGGCCTGTAGATCCTAAAGGGCCCGCACCATAAGAACAGCCTGGTGGTGCCTGTAAATCCTAAAGGGCCTGCACCATAAGAACAGCCTGGGGGGCCTGTAGATCCTAAAGGGCCCCCACCATAAGAACAGCCTGGGGTGCCTGTAGATCCTAAAGGGCCCACACCATAAGAACAGCCTGGGGGGCATGTAGATCCTAAAGGGCCCGCACCATAAGAACAGCCTGGGTGCCTGTAGATCCTAAAGGGCCCGCACCATAAGAACAGCCTGGGTGCTTGTAGATCCTAAATGCGGCCCTGTCTAGCAATAACCAATTACCCACTCCGCATAACGTTGTTCAGCAAAAATGGAAATAATTTTAGATCTGAAACCCAAAGATCTACAAATTCAACAGGTGAGCGTACTAAAATATTTTGTTTCTTGGGAAACGATGACTTGAATGAATATTTGGGAATTGAATGAGACAAAAGTTGTAATATCGGCAACGAAGAGAATTAAAGCAAAACTGTTTAGGGACCTATTAAATTAAATGCAAAAATAGCGTATCATAATAGGTTTTAATGTTTGGAGTACCCTCATTTCTGGAGTTTAAATTTGGACTTTAAAAGAGACCGCTACAGTATAGTATTTTGTTAAGCTACTTAATTGAATAGTTGGCACCACTGGTTCGTATCAGCAATCAGTTTCAGTTTCCACCAACCCTTGGAGGATTGCAATCCAAGTTCTATTCATCCAGATCTATTACACTATATTTCGCTATCATTTATCTAGTTCAAGTACCGTGACTTGTGAAAACTTAATGAGTACGATTTTATTGTTTTAATTAAATATTGTGTTTTGAAAGAGAAAATTGTTCAGAAAACCGAAGTGGAACAGAATTATCTCATGGCGACTCTACATATTTGATTAGAATTAGCTTAAAGCGGTTTAGTAACATCCTATGAGGCAATTACAGCTTACCGAGCGTGGTGGTGTAACGGATAGAGTTCTGGCCTCGCATTCGGGAGGATGGCGGTTCGAATCCCCGTCCGGGCATCCAGATTTGGGTTTTCCATGGTTTCCCCAAATCACTCCAGGTGAATGCCGGAATGCTTCCTTCAAAAGGCCATGGCCGAATTCCTTCCCATTCCTTGCCCCCCATCCTTTCCCGTCTCTAAAGACCTAGTTGTTACAGGAGACGTTAAGCAGTTAAAACAACAACAACAACAATTACAGCCTAAGAAACACTAAACATTCAGAAACCATCAAATTGATGACAAGCCCGGTAGTGTGTGAGGCTCTGGTTGATTACTTTGTTTTTCGATTCTGGAAACGTCTTTCAGTAAGAATGTCTTTCACGTCGGAGGAATGTTAAGGAATATTACCCGCAAGTGACGAAACGTGTTCATGGAACAGTGAGGATGAAAAGACCGTGTCCTTATAGACGAATAGGTTACTCTATAGCAACAGTAAAATTTCGAGCTAGGTATGCAGTAGGGTGTATATTCGATTCTTGGCCCGACCATCTTGATCCTGATTTTCCATGGTTATCCGAAACTACTTCGCCCTGGCGATGTGGTTGTTTCTTTAAAAGACCCAGGACGAATTTCTTCCAGTTTCTTAAATCGAATAAACTACTGGCTATAAGTGTATACAAACTTGATAACAAAGCGGCCGACCACACATTAGTGACATAGTTATCGTATTTGTGCTCTACTGCTCAACTGATAGAAAGGCCAGAATATTCCTTTTGTTGTGAATACTAGAATCTACTCCCCATGAAGGTCGTTGTGCATTAACAAAATTTCAGAAGAAAAATTCGACCGATGTTTCTTATCATCACGTGGACTACGGCGAAGTGGATGATTCCCCGAAGTCAACAGATAGAAGTAACTTGGTGTAAAATATTATTAGTCAAGTACTTAACGATATATTTACTAACGGACATCCCTTAACTACATCAAAATGGAATGTTTTAAATTCAGATGTATTTCGAACGTCGAGATCAAGTGATGGAATTTTTTTAACGGAAAGCTCTGATTCAAGCAGTTATTGCATGGCAGAAACGAATAGCTCATCAAAAAAGCAACATAAATACAACAACAAAAGGAGACAGCGTAGACCAGTCTTACTTAATGTTAGTTGTACCAAATAAACTGAAGCATCACCAAGAAAAAATGGTAAGAGAACTCTCCATCCTCCTATATTGCCGCCATTGCATAGTCGGTAACGAAACTTCACTGATAAATGTGTTAGGATTATCGTAAAACAGATCTGTAGACAAGTAATCAAAAAAATGACTATCTAACAGACGGATAAAAAATTAACGAAATGTAACTTTGTTAAACAAGTGTTAAAACTTTTTGTTCATATACAGGGTGTTTCAAAAAGGTACGGCCAAACTTTCAGGAAATATTCTTCACACACAAACAAAGAAAATATGTTATGTGGACATGTGTCCGGAAACGCTTACTTTCCATGTTAGAGCTCATTTTATTACTTCTCTTCAAATCACATTAAACATGGAATGGAAACACACAGCAACAGAACGTACCAGCGTGACTTCAAACACTTTGTTACAGGAAATGTTCAAAATGTCCTCCGTTAGCGAGGATACATGCATCCACCCTCCGTCGCATGGAATCCCTGATGCGCTGATGCAGCCCTGGAGAATGGCGTATTGTATCACAGCCGTCCACAATATGAGCTGTAACATGGAAAGTAAGCGTTTTCGGACACATGTCCACATAACATATTTTCTTTCTTTATGTGTGAGGAATGTTTCCTGAAAGTTTGGCCGTACCTTATAGTAACACCCTGTATATTTAATAATATTTTTGCAGAGACGTGATCTCCCAAATTGATAAACAATTTTTTTACCTTTTCTAATTTTTCAATAATGTTACTGCAAACTTGGAAGATATTTATGACAACAGCACCTAATAAAAAATGTTCAAGGAAAATTATTTAGAGTAAGAAACGTTAATAATTTTTAAAAATTTCACAGTATCAACAAACATAATTTTGTGATCCGTATTGACAAGATTATAGTACAACTAGTTTCCTTAGCCCGTTATAATTGAAGGGTTAAACGCAGAGCTCTGGAAATTCATTTCTCTAAGCTTACAGTGACAAAAAATATAGTGAAAACATTAGCATCGATTATAGCTCATAAAATCGTAACAAACAAGAGACTGAACGCAGAGTTGTGGCAGCTGATTCCCTCGCAATTCTTTAACTAAATACAATTGTTTTTAAACAACGCTAATAAATTCAAAAAATTATGTATTATTGTACATATTTGTTAGTTTACTGTAACAGCGATATCTCTAGACGGGGAGTATAATAAAACACATACAGTACATCGACTGAATAAAAATAATAAAAAGCAACTAATAATTAATACGAGGGTTGTTTTTTAAGTAAGGGCCGTTTTTATTTTTTATAAAAGATACAAATACTTTTGTAAAAAAAACCTTTTATTTTCTGATTCTACACACTTTTACCTATTTTTCTACATAGTTGCCTTGTTTATTTAAGCACTTGTCATACCGTACAACTAAGTTTTTAATTCCCTCTTCAAAGAATTCGGCCGCCTGCACCGACAGCCAAGAGTTCACGGCCGCTTTCACTTCATCGTCGTCATTGAAGCGCTGCCCGCTAAGATGGTGTTTCAGGTACCGGAAAAGGTGAAAATCGCTAGGAGCAAGGTCGGGGCTTTATGGTGGATGGTCCAAAACTTCCCAGCCAAAAGAATCAATCAAATCCCGAGTCTTTTGAGAGGTGTGAGGCCTAGCGTTACCGTGCAGGAGCAAAACTCCTTTTGTCAGCATGCCGCGCCTTTTGTTTTGAATTGCTCTGCGGAGCTTCTTTAGAGTTGCACAGTAGGCATCTGAGTTGATTGTCGTTCCTCGTAGTATAAAGTCCACTAGCAAAACACCGCGCCGGTCCCAGAACACAGTTGCCATAATATTGCGCTTTGACAGCGTCTGTTTGGCTATGACCTTGACGGGTGAGGTGGTGTGTCGCCATTCCATCGATTTTCGCTTGCTTTCGGGAGTGATGTGGGATACCCATGCTTCATCTCCAGTGACAATTTGACTCAACATGTCATCCCCTTCTTCCTCGTAACGAATCAAAAAGTCCAATGAAGTGGCAAATCTCTTCCCTTTGTGGTCCTCTGTGAGGAGTGTGGGTACCCACCGAGAACACAGTTTCTTAAACTTTAGGTCTTCAGACACAATTTTGTACAAAACCAATCTTGAAACTTGTGGAAAATCCAAAGAAAGAGTGGAAATTGTGAATCTTCTGTCTTCACGAATCATTGTTTCGACTGCAGCCACCAAATCATCAGTGATCACAGAGGGCCGGCCTGAGCGTTCTTCGTCATGGACGTTTTGACGGCCATTTTTAAACTCTCTAACCCATTGACGCACTTCACCTTCACTCATTGCATTCAAGCCATAAACTTCTGTTAACTGACGATGAATTTCTGCAGCTGATAGGCTTCTCGCGGTCAAAAAACGTATCACTGACCGTATCTCACACGCGGCGGGCGATTCAATAATCGTAAACATTATAAAGTAGCACATCGATGCGTACACGTCAGCTACAGAGCTGCAACTGGCATCAGTGTGAACGGGAAGGATGCCGGCAAGTGGCGCGGTGGATTGTTGTGGCGTCCGCGCGAATTACGGGACTATACGCGCGAACGGCCCTTACTTAAAAAACAACCCTCATATGTTAATTTGAACACAACAGTTATTTTTTCTTTCGGTGTTCTGGCAATTAATTTGTTTGTTTAACTAAATGGAATTGTGGTTAAATGACACCTATAACCTCGAATTTGTGGTAACAGCTTTGAACGCAATTATTCCGATAGTGAAGGCCGAGCTAGTGTTTACAGCGTTATGAAGAAGATGGAACATTGACCAAGCAGCCTTTCAAACAGATAGAGTACTAAAGTGCTTCAAAGATAATTGAGGTAAGAGATGAGGAAGTAAACAGGGTACTCACGAAACTGAAAAACCTTCAAATTGATCAATGTTCTTTGTTCATAGTAGTTCGTTTCAGTAGATTGCCAATTATTCTCAATATTCTAGTACAGCATAAGTCGCTTTCTGCGTTACGTTTTCCGTGAGAACGTTTCAAACTCTACACTGTTCTCAACCACTCGAGAAGTCAAGCCAAGTTCAATGTGTTAGCGTTCTTCGTGGAGGCGGGGGCAAATAAGACTCATAGCACTTGGAAGACACTAGAAGTAACCTTGAGCTGGATGGCCAGTCAGACCCTTCTGTGCATCCACGTAATGATTTTTGGGCAATTGGTGCCACCTCCTCCTCTTGCCTACAAGCATTCGTGGCAGGCTTCTTTGAGAAAATCTACAGAAATTTTGCGTCTTTTGGTCAATGAGTTAGAAAGATCATCAAGCATCAATCCGCCGCAAAGGCTTGTTGCTCTCACTCCCCCCCCCCCCCCAAGCACTTGGCTCTATATTAGAGAAGCTGTATCGCATCGCCACAGATTGAGCTGTATGAGATCACTGTATCATTTACTTTTCCTGCTAATGGAGTTAAGACAATTTTACCTCTTGAGTTTATTTCATCTACAGCAGACGTCATCAGTTATGTTACTAAAAAGTGCCTTTCCTCAGCTAAAAGTTCACAGACCCCAGTAGCAGTACAAGCGTTGGGGCGGACCTGATGTGCAAGGTTTTTTTTTTTTTTTAACTTTTTTACGTCTCTTTTTAACACCGAGGTCTTTAGAGACGGGAAAGGATGGGGGGCAAGGATGGGGGCAAGGAATGGGAAGGAAATCGGCCATGGCCTTTTGAAGGAAGCATCCCGGCATTTGCCTGGATTGATTTGGGGAAACCATGGAAAACCCAAATCTGGATGCCCGGACGGGGATTCGAACCGCCGTCCTCCCGAATGGGAGGCGAGAACGCTAACCGTTACACCGCCACGCTCGGTTGATGTGCAAGGGTTCTCCCTTCGGCTACCACCGGACATAATGTCTGATTGATTGCAAGTTCTCATTTGTTCACTTATTTTTTGTACTATTCCTCCACATCTTTCTTAAAGGTTGTTGTTCAATACCATTCAAATATTCTCACCACTTCTTGCGTTGAGTAATTAGAATGTAATGCAGAACTGTGTTTTAGTATGAAAGCTTGATAAGGATATCAAGATAATCATAAACAGAAAAGAATGAACCGCTGTGGTATGCGACCATGACACTCGCTTGGCCCTCTTTGAGATCTAACTTGCCGCATGAAAACAAAACTCATATCCTCTAAAGACTCTTTCGAATCAATCATCTGAAGTTTCTAACACTCAGATCCGAAATGCCGCCAGAATTCAAGGATATGTTAAACTGCTGGAAGATTGACAGTAGTAAATATGAGTAATAAGAAAACGGCAGTGGAGAATTAATGGTCCAGCTGTCTAAACATTGAATATAGTTAAATGCTTGACAATAGTGCTACGTCATGTAGAAGAATAAAGCGTGAATGTGTTTCTTTGGACGAATTTTTAATTACAAGCGAAAAAATGACATGGAGATAACTGTCAATTAAGACGTTAGAGAACCAAACATCCCAATGAGTTTACGAGTTCAATAACCTGAGAGTGATTTCCATAGAGGAGGTATCAAGTACAGGTAAGGAAAATGTTGAAAGATTTGACAGAAACACTGTAAGAATTACAAACTAAAATTTCTTACGGCTAAACGTAGGTGTCTGATGACATTAAACGCAAGGAATTAAGAATAATAATCCTACTATATAAAAAGCTAACGTGTGGTCTGCGTGCGTCGTCTATAGCTGATTCTCCTATTGGCTAACGAACGGCCAATCATCAACCACCATATTGCATTCCTTCATTTTGGATTTTGTTTATTTACTACAGTTAGATGCAGAAAGTCGTGTAAGACGAATGGTGTTCGATGTTTATGTTATATTATTTGTATCAGTTATACGCCAAAATTCATGTAAGGAGAAGGGATTCAATATTTACGCTATTTTATCTGTGTCAGTTATAAGCCCTAGGTCAAACCATAACCTAAGATTTTTTCGGCAGACGGTAAGAAACTGTGAAGTGTATTTAAAACTCGGAGAAACATAATGATGTATTGGTCAAATAAATAACAGTTATCCGTTTTCGAAATTATAGTCTACATTTATTTATGCAAAATCCTAACCAAATACTCTGATAATCTAACCAGAGTAACGTATTCATATAACAAACGATATCATTAAAAATGACTAATTGATTTCTCCTTATAAGCTTTTCCAGAATAAATTCTTACTACCATTATATATGATACCATTAGTTTTTGATACATTTGTTAACTATTAAATGATATTTAATATAAACTTTTGATTAGATTTAAACCATGATTTAAACAGTGAAGGATATGACTATTGTCTCTGACTTACAGTATAAGCGATATGACACTCGAAATGCAACAACGATATTATTGCCGCAAAATAGCAGTGAGCAGAGATATTAGAAATACGGAGAGCAGGGAAAAAAATTAATGCGAGGCAATTATGTGTCACAAAGTTACAATTAGTACGTTCGTTTAAATTTACATATTGCTTTTTATTTATCTACGACAACCAGAAGCAAAAATTCATGTAATGTATGTATGTGTACGTTATATTACCTGTATCAATAATGAGTACTAGGTTAAAACACAGCGTACAATTTTTTTTTTTGTTTTTTGCCGGAGATAAGAAACGATGAAGTTTGTTAAAAACTCGGAGGAAGTTTACTTCCCGTCATTTAAAGTAAAATAATGTAAATAAATCGGTATTACCGGAGATCGCGATTCTGCCAGGAATTGGTGTGGTAAACTGCAAGAATCCACTAGAAATATTTTCCGTAGTACATTTAACTGTATTATGCCCGTCCAGAATGTATTACAACCTAATTTCTGCTTGAAAATAATGGTAGTCTACAGGCTGTATTACAACGGAATCACTGCTTAAAAACAATATGTCTTGCGATTGACTACAGCATTTGAGAGTAGTAGAAGTTATGATTTTCGAAAGCAATATTAATGGAGGGTTGTGGTTGAGTTGACGAGAAAGCCCACCGACACATTTGATTACAGCGTAATTCACTCTGAAATGAGTTTTACAAACCAATTAAACTGCTTTCATATGCGCCAAGTTACTGAAGGTATTAATAAATGCGGGTGAACGTAGTTCGTACCTATCGTGCTGAAGTGTGCCTGGACTAGGAATAAAACTGATATTAAATGGATAGCAAAAGTTTCTGGATTCCTAATTTATTTTTCATTTTATTGGTTTTATACATCCGCCCTCATTAATTCAGTAGAAGTTACTACTGTATTGCTGTGTAGAACATTATCAAATCAAGGCCACTAGCATTATCTAATAACAATCCCGTATAATTAACCAACTGCAAAATAATAATAATAATAATAATAAAATGAACTGCCAGAATATGGCGTTCAAACCGTCATTTTTGACGTGCTAGAAGCTAGTAAGAAATAATAATAATGAAAGGGGGAAAGCAGGTATGAAGGGACATTACCACAGGGACATATGCTCCGTCGCAATTAAAATTACTTAAAATTATACAGAAATAAAGGCGAGAATCCGTTCCAAAAATCTGTGCCGGTGTCGTATCACTCCATTGCTTATGTCACGAAATATCTTGAGGTATTTCGGAACCCAGGTGTATAAAACGTAGATGCCACTTAAGATATCTGGATGCGAGACTCGGATTGTCTGGAAACAGGAGCACATTTTCTGGAAGGTGGTGTTGCTGAAAATCTTCTGTGCTATAAAGGATGCGACCACTGGGAGAGAGGCAGATACAGTCATTATTTATATAACGACCCCATCATTTTGGGACCAATGAGAAGCAAAAGGTTCTCGTACGTCGTGAGGATTAACAGATATAGTTGGCCCGTAAACTTGCTGTCGGAGAAACAGGGCAGGCTGACAAAGAGGTGGAACAATTTAATCCGCTGGTACAGCGAAAAATGTGACACCGCACAGTAGAGCCGCTAAAAATGCGTCCAATCCGCTGGTATGCAAGATGATGTGAAATGATGAATGAAGAAACATGGGAAATAACTTCAGAAACAATTGTGAGGGTACAATTATGAGGCCACTCCTTGACTGGGAGTTTATATAAAATACTAGCAGAGTTCCTGGCGTTGCCCGGTATGATCTAGGTTGATTTGCACACACAGTAAATACTGAAGCTCATAAAAGTGGTCAATTTTTTGCACTTTCGAATTTAATTTAATTTCATGTCAGTCACTAACGGCTAACCCCTGGTGGAGCAAAAAAGAGATGGGGTTGGGGTTGATTTATTCCTGTAGTATTTTTAGCCATGATATCAGGAACATATGTACTAAGGTTCATCATAATAACCACAGTGATTCGTGCAGCAATAGAAACAATGATTTTTTTTTTTCAGGAAATGTGGTGAAGGCAGAATCGATCATCAATAAATTACAAAATAATAATACTATGTCAACACTAACAGTTCAATTTCATTTTCAAAGCCACCAGATCTGGATTACTTACTATTAACAACGATTTTAATTCACTTCCAAACATCAGAGATCGTAGGAGTGGGGCCTCAGATAGTAACTTTAAGGGGACACAGTCGTGAACAGGATAACAAAATCGATTTTTTATTTTTAGACTTGTTCAATGCTCCAATTATTTAGCTACAAAATGCCGTTTGTTTAATGCAAATTTGATGATTAGATTCGGAGTTATTAATTTTTTCGTGATGCGTGGTAATAGTGTGTCTGTATTGTAATGTACATAAGTTTGTCGTATGTAAAACGTTTAGTACAGATTTTTCTCAAAACTACATTTTTTGATCTTTTGGTACACTTTTCTCAAAAACTAAGACTGATAAAGACATCATACTTTTAGCATCTCTTGTAAATAAAATGATGATTAATAAGATAAAAAATGGGACCTGTCATAACAACAAGAACAAACTAATAAGGTCCAAGGTATTTATAAAAAGTTATATGTTTTTGTCTTTTAGAACAAAAACTAATTACTCATAAACTATATAAAATATATTAACAAATCTTTATGTGATTTGCAGATGATGTTTTATCTGTATACTGCTAAAGTTTCAGGCCTGTATCTCCATTAGTTTCTTCAAAATGTGTACCTGAAGTTTGCTTGTTTTAACATTGTTTTGTTATGGGAGGTCCTTCGCGACTGTGTCCCCTTAAGAAACAAAGAAGATATCGAAAGGTTTTTTCATTATATTATTAAAATTAATATTTTCTACTTTACGTAGTTTCCTCTTCGCATTCGATACAGGTATGTATGGGGTTTAAAGACTAAGAACCAAAATTTAAGAAAGTAAAAGTTACCTGCAATAATATAGCTATTATTTTTTACGATGTATGACGTATGGATCGTGTTTCATTTTTTTTTTTTTGTTTTTGTTTCAGGCAGTACGTTCAGATTTTCATTTACCACTCCGGCGTTATGTTACGTTGGAGCATAAGACATAACAAACAATTCAGTTGAGATTCTAATCTTTAAAACGGTGAAAACCTCATAGAAATCTGCGCAGTAGTTTTTGAGTTTTTCTATTACAAACATACCCGGTTTTCGTTTTATAGATATAGAAGAACAAAGGAGACTACATCCTGTGGTGTAACTAATGGTTCCGAACACAGCAGCAATCAGAAAACGTTCTTGGAACGGTGACTGACATTCAATACTGCACTTTAGGTTTAAAAAGCAATGGAATACTGCAACTCGCAAGCAATATTGCTAGCGCGGTACTTGTGATAAATCGGTTTTGATTCTCCGTTTAATCCAGATATCAGTTTCCTACGGTTACCTCAAATAATTCCAGGTATGGTATGGTATGGTATGGTCCTTCCACGTAGGTCCTGACTGGTTTCTTGTCCTCTGCTGCAATCCAAAGAAAAAAAAAATTATGGATCAAAATGAGTCAGAAGATGTGGTTAGGAAATTTCCCCTTTCGACTAGGGATCAGAACAAACAAATTGGTGTTTAATATTGGTGCAAGGCACTTTCTGCATCTGCCAGAACTAAGAACTGTAACGAGTATCTTCTCTGTTTTATTTAGGTGACCACAAGATGCTCATAATGCTCGATAATGTATTGCTCTCCTTTCATTTCGGAAAAAGTCTCGCACGATCGGTTGAAGAATGTTCCTGCAGGATTTTTGATATGCCGTCTGATTATACTTGCCGATACCCGACTTTGCAACTTCGTAACAAATTTTTCAGTATAGTGAATTAAGACTAAAAAAAAAATATGGAAAGGCTTTTCTGGATCATTATTCAAAAACCCTGCTTCTTAATATTTTGCGTGGCGTAACAAGTTGTTGCAAGCATACAGACTGCATGATACAAGTAAGGAACGTGATTTCAGTAGTTGCGATAATAGGCCAGTCTTATTTGTCTAGTCAATTAGTAAATTTATTTAGTGGAATTAAAAAGAACTGAAGGGATTTAATTATTAGTTTTAGCATGCTTAACGAGTGCTTGGGAGTAATTAGAAACTTTTGGTTGGAGTAGCACGGTCACCGATGATTCTTTCGCAATCAGAAGCCTTTTTTCACACACATACGAAGAAATTAATTTTAGTTCCGAATAGCCTACTCAAAATTCTCTAGCTGGAACGCAAAACGAGATATATCTAAAGTTTTCAAGTCTAAAGTTTCGATGATTACGATAATTACTCTGTACAGACACTAGTAGATAGTTACCAGTTTTTCCTGAATCTCTCACCTTTTTTTCTGGCTTCCTCAACCAGGCGTCAATTTAACTGCAGCAGTATGTTATCGAAATGGTTTTTATCAGATCTGTTTGCTTTTAGATACGTCACCTTACAACTAATACGGCGAACTGGCGTTGGAGAAGACTTTTCTGATAACGTTGTTAAAGGCCGAGGATTATAGTTTAAGCCAAGCATCAACGCTGGAACGGTAACTTCCGTTCCTAGAATTCTGGAGGACATCCGTATTTGCACACTTTCGTGAAGTAATTACCGTAATTGCGGGAAGCTTCTTCGACAGGCCTCGGTTTCCGATTTCGATATGAAAAAAGACGAGTAATAATTCCTTAAAGCGAAGTAAGTTACACAAATTCAGAAAGCTTTTTTAATATATTTCATTTAAATAGGCGCTTCTGCTCGTCGGCAAAGAGATCATTTAAGCCAATTTAGCAATAGAATCAATAATCTATTAAGAAACAATCCAATACTCATCGAGCTCTTATTGCGAACCAAGGAAAGCGGATATTTAAATTATCTAACCGGAGATTAAGCCAGACAGGGGCGTAGCTACTATGGGGTTAGGCGGTGCAGTGCACCGGGGCCCTCACGCTCAGGGGGGCCCCAAGCATACCTCAATACCTCAAGGGGCCCCTAAGCGCACCTCTAGGGGCCCTCAAGCGCAGTTTAGAGGGCCCACGAGCCTTCATGGCAAACTGACGACCTTTTTTTTTAGCTCTACCGTCGTCTAAGGGACCCCTGAGAACACAGGAGCCCCTCACTGCTCAGGGGGCCCCAACCACTGCTTAGGGGCCCCTAAAGAACAATTCAAGGGCCCCCATCCTCAGTTCAGGGGGCCCCTACCAGCACACAAAGCAAAAAAAAGGTCGCCCGTCTGGCCTGAGGGCCCAGTATAAATTTTTTGCACCGGGGCCCTTGTTGACCTAGCTACGCCACTGAAGCCAGATCGATAAGTTATCACTTCCTGGGAGGCATGCGTTAATAATTGAGAACTACGACAGCGCTATTGTACATTTGTACTCAGAATCAAATGTAATGATATGATGACAACCGGTGGGTATCGACACTCTGATAAGCAGAAATTTTGTAATTGTTTCTCGAGAATCACTGGACGAAGTTTGATATGTGTTTTACAGTCATGTAGCACCATTCACTAGGAATATTTATGTATATTGAACATTGATATATTACTTTTTGGAGCTGATCAATTAATTTGGTTGATAATTGAATACAGCGACCAGTCACAGTTTATGGTGTTGCTTTATTTTATTTTACCATTACCGGTTTCAAGCATACATTGCTCATCTTCAGATGGTTTTAACAATACTGATGCGAATTGCAGGCGTGTTTTTGTGTCCTAGAATAACAAAAATATGATGATTGACGAAAGAATTTAAATATGGATTGATGATAGTAAAACTTGGTATATAACTTATATTAGGTGTCTGCTTATTTCCGAGAACAAAGACTTGTATGGAACACAGTTGAGGAGGCACATTTTTGTGTAACACTATGCTCTATCACCATTATATTGCATAAATATATGTGGAATAGACACGCTGCACACTTGCTACTGTATTTACAAACAAACATGACAGAGTCGTTAATCTACAAAGAAGTATTTACAAAGAGGTTTATACAGACAGTAATGTGTAATTGATAAAAAATTAGATATGATAGCAAAATTGAACTTAATTCTATAACTATATTGGTAAAAACGGAATAATGGATAACAATAAAAATTACAAATAGTTGTTGAATTTAATATGCATATAGTAATATGTATATGGGTATATGGGAGACAGGTGTTATTTAATCTGTTATTTATTAGCGAATAGGTCTATAAAATTGAACAGGAATGCTTTATTACAAAGATCTTTTTCTTCATTTAAAAGGTGGTATGGCAATAATAGCTTACCGGTAATGGTAAAATAAAATAAAGCAACACCGAAAACTGTGACTGGTCGCTGTATTCAATTATCAACCAAATTTGATATCACAGTCGCTGATTCCACAAGTCTACCAATATTGATCAATTAATATTTTAGTGAATCATGTCCATGAAAATTTTACCATTAGCTCGTTCTCTGCTTGATTCACTAAAGATGTATATGTAAAAGAACTGTAGACCACATTTTTTTTGTTTATTTATG
>JARYHS010013631.1:168912842-168959832 GCA_031002005.1 Vandiemenella viatica | reverse complement strand
GCCGTGGCATACGGAGCTCCATCTCAGTGTTTAACACTGGTAGCATGCCGCGACAGCGTGTACGTGAACCGTATGTGCAGTTGACGGACTTTGAGCGAGGGCGTATAGTGGGCATGCGGGAGGCCGGGTGGACGTACCGCCGAATTGCTCAACATGTGGGGCGCGAGGTCTCCACAGTACATCGATGTTGTCGCCAGTGGTCGGCGGAAGGTGCACGTGCCCGTCGACCTGGGTCCGGACAGCAGCGACGCACGGACGCACGCCAAGACCGTCGCATCCTACGCAGTGCCGTAGGGGACCGCACCGCCACTTCCCGGCAAATTAGGGATACTGTTGCTCCTGCGGTATCAGAGAGGACCATTCGCAACCGTCTCCATGAAGCTGGGCTACGGTCCCGCGCACCGTTAGGTCGTCTTCCGCTCACGCCCCAACATCGTGCAGCCCGCCTCCAGTGGTGTCGCGACAGGCGTGTATGGAGGGACGAATGGAGACATGTCATCTTCAGTGATGAGAGTCGCTTCTGCCTTGGTGCCAATGATGGTCGTATGCGTGTTTGGCGCCGTGCAGGTGAGCGCCACAATCAGGACTGCTTACGACCGAGGCACACAGGGCCAACACCCGGCATCATGGTGTGGGGAGCGATCTCCTACACTGGCCGTACACCTCTGGTGATCGTCGAGGGGACACTGAACAGTGCACGGTACATTCAAACCGTCATCGAACCCATCGTTCTACCATTCCTAGACCGGCAAGGGAACATGCTGTTCCAACAGGACAATGCACGTCCACATGTATCCTGTGCCACCCAACGTGCTATAGAAGGTGTAAGTCAACTACCCTGGCCAGCGAGATCTCCTGATCTGTCCCCCATTGAGCATGTTTGGGACTGGATGAAACGTCGTCTCACGCGGTCTGCACGTCCAGCACGAACGCTGGTCCAGCTGAGGCGCCAGGTGGAAATGGCTTGGCATGCCGTTCCACAGCACCTCTACGATCGTCTCCATGGGAGAATTGCAGCCTGCATTGCTGCGAAAGGAGGATATACACGGTACTAGTGCCGACATTGTGCATGCTCTGTTGCCTGTGTCTATGTGCCTATGGTTCTGTCTGTGTGATCATGTGTTGTATCTGACCCCAGGAATGTGTATATAAAGTTTCCCATTCCTGGGACAATGAATTCACGGTGTTCTTATTTCAATTTCCAGGAGTGTATATTGCTTCCCGTTTGTCTCGTGAATTGAGGCAAAATAATATCATTTTGTACAAAATACATTAAGCCGAAAAATTTAATAAAATTTCAAGACCGATGATAGTAAATTTCGAAAAATTGTGACACTTCAAATGTCAAAGTGAAAGTAGAACCAGCGGAATGGAGGTAGAATTGAAGAAAACCCCTGTGGAAAAGCGGAGAGATGTCCACTCAACCGATTGAACCAGAAAGCCGAGTGGTAGAAAGCGATGCGGAGCAACGAATTGAATCCAGGTGACGATGGGAAAATCGGGGAGACGTCCGCTAAACCGAATGGTAGAAAGCCATGTGGAGCCACAAATTGAACCCAGGTGACGATGAGAACGTCACCTGTGGAAAAGCGGGGAGATGTCCGCTCAACCGATTGAACCAGAAAGCCGAGTGGTAGAAAGCCATGTGGAGCCACGAATTGAATCCAGGTGACGATGAGAAAAGTGGGGAGATTTTCACTCAACCGAATTGAACCAGAAAGCCGAGTGGTAGAAAGCGATGTGGAGCCACGAATTGAATCCAGGTGACGATGGGAAAAGCGGGGAGATGTCCGCTCAACCGATTGAACCAGAAAGCCGAGTGGTAGAAAGCGATGTGGAGCCACGAATTGAATCCAGGTGACGATGGGAAAAGCGGGGAGATGTCCGCTCAACCGATTGAACCAGAAAGCCGAGTGGTAGAAAGCGATGTGGAGCCACGAATTGAATCCAGGTGACGATGGGAAAAGCGGGGGAGATGTCCGCTCAACCGATTGAACCAGAAAGCCGAGTGGTAGAAAGCGATGTGGAGCCACGAAATGTATCCAGGTGACGATGGGAAAAGCGGGGAGATGTCCACTCAACCGATTGAACCAGAAAGCCGAGTGGTAGAAAGCGATGTGGAGCCACGAAATGTATCCAGGTGACGATGGGAAAAGCGGGGAGATGTCCACTCAACCGATTGAACCAGAAAGCCGAGTGGTAGAAAGCCATGTGGAGCCACGAATTGAATCCAGGTGACGATGGGAAAAGCGGGGAGATGTCCGCTCCACCGATTGAACCAGAAAGCCGAGTGGTAGAAAGCGATGTGGAGCCACGAATTGAACCCAGGTAACGATGAGCGTCAAATCAGAACACGCTGAGTGGCCTTAAAGACTTAGCTCTTCTGTCACCTTACGTGATGCAAAATAATATTATTTCGAATGAATTATGGCGTACAGGTGAAGACCATTTCAGTATCAATTTGAAAAATTGTGACCCTTTCAAAGTGAAAATATTAAAGTACATGACAAGAAATTGTCATCAGATAAGCGTAATGAAAGGAAAAACAGAAGGAAAGAGATTAGACAAAGTTTAATATGTTAGCGGATATCAGGAAAAACAGAATCTATAAAAATAAAAAAATAAAACGAGGCTAGTGCAATTATGGTTGTAAACTGGAATGACCTAAACACGTAGTTCACATGTGATAGGTCATAAGGTAGTCGCATAGGCTCAAAAATCAATCCTTGACACATTTTGAGGATAGGTAGATGACTCCGATCTACGGCTGTCCAATACCATATCAGCGTTTTCACTCGAGTCACTAACACAATTGATCATTTCAGTTCAAATAAAATTTATCATAGAATCATAAGGATGCGATGATCCTTAATTTAAGAAAGATATCATTAAAATAATATTTCCCAAAGTCATCTCCAATTATAAGCTTCTATGGGATCCCCCCGCTCCCCCCCGTTTCCCCTAGAATACCGTATTACAAAATTATAATACGCTTTTCGGTTTTGGATCAACGAAACATTACAAATCAGAAGGTCTAAACATATTTATTTTATTTTGTTACTGATTCGAATTAAATGAATGAAAATACTCAGGACAGGAAGTAATAAACATAGTTGAAAGACAGATCCACTAAAAGAAGATCAAGACATCGTGTTTCTTTCGAGTCTCATTACATAATTTGTGGACTCTGAATTCTTTCCACTAACATGAAGTGCATTTTATTTTTTCAAGTGGTTTTATTTCAGAATAAAGGATAATTCGTGGAGCAGCAAAGCTCTTTAATCCTCCGCAAGCTAACATTCAAAAGTTAATTGAAATGTTAATAAATTTGAATTGTTAGTAAATAACGCCAATGCAACTATTTTTAAGCTATTTATTGCCGTATGCATAATATCATTAGCGACAATTTGTGTTGAAATTTACACATAGGTTTTAGCTAAATGACTTTGAAACTCTATAATTTGCTGGTTGTTTTTAACTTACTATCTACATTGGTGTTAAAAGGATAGGCAGATTCTCATTCCTGCATTTTGGTAAAGCATTTTCCGTTGGAGCTACCTGTCAAAATACGTATTAAAGTGCGCATTTTCGCTATTCATTTGTCTGCCTTTGCCATCTTGCCTGTGGTTGTCACAGGTGTGCCGGCAGCGCCACTTTTGGAAGCTGGAAGTGTATCAATTGGTAACGTTTTCAATTTATGTGCAGTTTGATAAATTTTTTGAACTTGTGTTTAAGAATGTTCGTGCTTGCGAGGTGAGTATGTTAGTTTTTAAGGATTGTATGGTCATTTAGCATTTGTTTACCACTGTTTATTACTTATTGAATGTGGTAGTTTTCCTGTAGAGTGAGGGTGTTATGTCTACGGTTGTTGATTGTCAGGTTTTGCATATCTGAAGGTGAAGGATTATTTTCTCTGATCGTGGAATGGTTGTGATAGTTGTATAACTTATATGTGGTTTGGAACTGTTTCCGTGTCTGTCGTATGTACATTGTCTCAATTTTTTATATGAAGTTGTTAAATGTCTCAGTTTTGCTACTTATTTATGCTCATGCACTGCCTTGCCTGCTTGAAGAACAATTCCTTGTTTCTTGAAAATTTGTAGTTCATAGTGTGTTGGATTATGTCACCGAGTGACATTTAGTCTTGTTTTCGGTGTTCTTCGTGGACTGAGTGTTTTTAATGGCCTATGTTTGTTCGGTAGGTTCTGTGTGGTTGAAGTTGTGATACTTTATGATTACGTCAAATATAATTTAACTAAACTGTAACACTAAGTGTACAATTCAATACAGATTCGTGGCTAACAATGAGAGGTGAAATGCATATTGCAAATTAAAAAAATAAAAAATTAAAAATTAATAAAAATAAAACGGTAGGATAGACGTTATTTGTTAAAACTTCAGTCAATTAAGCAACCACAGACAAATTGTTTGCAACAACATTGTATTTTAAAATGGTTTGATAAGCGATTTTATCTTTCATGAAAGAGGAAACAAGAACGCCTCACCGTTATATCAATTTGAGACAACCTATCGCAGAAGACGGAAGTCAAATGCGGTCGACATTTGACTGACCGACATAATACAACTTTATATACCCGCAGACCCACTTGACGTCAGCGGATATATCTAAAAGTCATTTTTATTTTCGTGAATGGAAGTAGATTATGAATATTTAATGCTTCAAATCAGCATTTTATGACTATGACTGATTTAACAGAATGATATTATCACTTCATTACTTTGAAAACTTCTGTTGGCGAGTAACCATAGCACCAGGTACTTACGCGAGGAAAACTGATCTGGTCATCCAGATCTCGCATTTCGGTTGATTCTCGAAAACAATCGTGAAAAATTTCCGAGATGCTTCCTTAAAACGTTCATAGCTGAATTCCTTTCTGTTCTTTGCTTCCAATCCCCTCTGGGCTTAATGAACTCGGCGAGTACTCTAGGCATCTCTCCCCAAAATAGGAAGACCTAAACAAATGTAGATATGGTATTTTAGAAGGCAGTTATTTAGTGCTCAACTAGATGTTTGACATGTTTTCATGTTGGATAGTAGATTCCGCTTCATGGTTTTCTAAAGCTGCGTCGTGTTTCCACTTGCACCGTTATTGAGGTACTTTCGTTACAGATTTACCATGCACCCAGAATTAAGAGAATTTTCATTAAAATAGTGTTAATATATCGCAAAGGAACAGCAAATAATATTTTGTTTGTTCATTTGTTTCCAATTTTCAAACTAAATTGGATATAACTAGTTCTATTATTTGTGGTGTTGCGGGAGTCCAAATTTCAAGTTCGCAACTAAACAGTGGTTTCGAGATAAATTTGATGACAAACATGGTCTAAAATTAAGGTTAGACAGCTGCACATTCCTGTAATTAACCACTTTGAAGCCGTTCGTTCTCTTGTTTATTTCCAGGGGGGGGAAATACAATTATTCCTCTGCTTCATGTATTGTAAGAAATAGTGCCTCACACGCTATTGTAGGGGAAAAACAAATGTTCACTTCTTTTCTTGTCCGTGACGCTGCTCTAAGTCAGCTAGGTATTTGTCTTTACGAGCTAGAGGAAGCTATAACCTGTGGTGTGGTACAACTACAACATGAAATTATCAACTCACAAATTCCTGACGACTCTCATATGTCCAACTATAACCTAAAAATTGATGATTTGATTAAAACACGTTGGTTATTTGTATTATAATTCACAAGATATTACATTTAAAAGTTCTTCCCAGACATTAATCTGCGCAATGTTATTTTGGAAACTTGCACTCAGGAAAATCCATAGATCTCTCTAAAGGGAATTAACGACTTTACCCTTACACGTTGCAATGACACAGCCTGCGCATAATATTTTGAAGGACAATGCTCATATGTGCAGCGATTATGCTTAAAACGAATTTATTTGAAAATGATTGCCTTGACTTCCGCTGTCGATGTCAATGTTAATTTCGTCATCCGGTTGGAACCGCGTCAATTTTTTAAAACCTAACGTTTCAGCCATAATTCTGTGGTCAATGTCAATACTCTGATAAAAGCCACAGAATGATAGCTGAAACGTTAGGTTTTAAAAAATTGACGCGGTTCCCCCCGTACAAATAAGGTAGCAAAGTTGTTTTCGTATATTCGTAAGGGCCCAGGAAGAAAAGGGAGCCATTAAGATTAGATCCCTGGAATGTGTCTGAACAATGTGTGAAGTGATATAGCCTACTATCTGTCTCTCATTGCCCGTCAACATGTTGAACATGGTTTTGAGAGTGCTCGGTTTCTCGGTCGACAAGGAGACGCCAAGCCCAAATTTTTTGTCTAAAACGTTTTTCTGCTGTGCTCAAACTGGACTACATCATGCGAGGGCTCGAAGATAGAAAGACTTGACGTGTAAGCTATACAATTACAATTTGCCAAGTGCAGACTACTATCCAGTTATTGTTCTGTAACCACGAATTTGAATGAATAGTTAATTCGTTCTTCGTTCACTTCTTCTTTCTTTGAATTTCGGTCGGTAAAATTATTTTATTTTAAATTAAAAGTAATTTTCACAAAATTTAAAATTTTTATTTTTAACAGTAAATTCAGCTTTACAATCCAAACGTAATTTCTGATTATAATAATTATTATATATGTAAAGCAATATATGTTTCACGATTTTTGTGCGCATTTGTCTCCTGATTCTCATTGTACTTTAATTATAAAAATAAATAGTTATGTTTTAACAGAACGAAGTTATCTATTTTTAAAGCACGAGGAGTCTCTTCTTAGTTACATAAAGCACGAATGTCAATGTTTCATTTTGCACAAAGTAAATGCAGTTAGCTGTTGTATTCCATTGGCTGATAGCAGCATCAGATAAATGAATCACGCGACACACTTTTTTCACCATCGTGTATCTCCAACAAAATGTATTTGCCCATTATCTAATTACTGTGGATTGCGCGTTGTTTGAAGATTAAACAAGCCTTCATTTTCATAAGTCCGACCTCGGTAAAAGGATCAGAAATAATGGTTGGACAACATTATTGTATTGACTAGGCCTTGGAAGGCTGGGTAATCAGAGTGCTTGGGGAATAGAATTTAGCAGGTTTTTCTTGGGAGGGTTTGGTTTCTGGAGGCAGGGTGGCGATATTGGATGGAAGTACGGAGATCAAAATACAGAGAAATGACGAATCAGCAATTGTTCGTGAGATGATAAACTAAAAGGCCTGGAGATTCATATTACTGGTGAGTTAAAAGACCTAGTGCGACTAAGGATGCCACAAGGTTAATTGAAAAGAGGATCTATAGTTCTAGAAGTGAGTTTCAAGCAGACAACGTCGCTTCAAGAGATCACTGCATTCTCATCTTATTATCTTATGCTGTTTCCTATCAGGCTTGTTTTAACTATAAGCCTGTACAATGATCCCTGCCGTCCACCAACTTTCGTTCACTGCGTTTGCTGATTTTTCTTGTACATTGTTCTTAATTAGTTTCAGCCATTTTCATGTTGACCTGTCTCTGGACGTATTTCATTTAAAGCCTGTTTCAATCAGTTTCCTTGCTATTCTCTCCTCTCACATTGTCGCCCTTTGCAAATGCCGTTGTAACCCTCTTCTTTCTTTTTCGTTCTCTCGTTCACGTCTCAAACAAACTGTACTGAGAACACACCGTCACAGTAACACCTAATAACAGACCTACTTTCACATTGGGAAAGATAAAGGGGAGATTCAGTGGAAGAGTACAACCTCCTAATTGACTGGATGCTTTCCCGTTGTGTCGACGGGATGTAATTTTCTCGGTTTTTCCACAAACACAACGTCTCACTGACGCTCTGTGCCGTCTTCATCAATTTATGGTTATGTTTCGCAAAGAAGTGCTAGACTGGTTTCATGTGCCAAGTACTTAGCTTTCATCCTGCGGCGACAGAATGCGACGAAGCGATTAACACATTTCATACGTCTACGGCGAGATGTTCCTTCTAGAGAAACTGCGCAAGAAGCGGCCGACATAAACTTTGTGACCTTCCTTCTAAAATGCTGGAGCTCCGTCATGTTGACTCCCTTCCTCGCAGTTTGCCACGACATCGACAGCATCAAAGCTATGCGAATACTACGTTAGTATAGTGTACTTGGTCAGAACTTAATGATGACGCCAAAGCTCTCTATCGAAACGATTTAATTTAATTTAATTGCAATGGAACACACGCTCCGGTGGCAATTTCCCTACACACCCAACTTCCCCCTATCCTGCACCCACCTACAGTTGCCCTCTACAAATTTCAACTTCAAATTCTTTTAACGTTTTCGGTAAGTTATTCATCATTCCCCTTGGCAACTCATTCCAATCCCTGACACCCTTATCTAAAAAAGAAAATCTTCCCACACCCTTGTGCCTGAAATCGAGTGCCAGCTTGTGGTCATGGTCATCTTTTCCCTTCCATGAACTATTTTCCATACCTACTGCAATATCTTTCCATGCCTCATCGCCAGTACACGCCCTGTACACTCCCATGACCCTCCTCATCCTCCTCCTGTCTTGCAATGAATCCCATTCCAGCTCCTTTATCATATCTGTCACTGATTACATTCTGCGATAATTTCCAGAAACAAATCTAGCAGCCCTTCTTTGCACCTTCTCCAACTCCTGTATTTGATACTCAATATGTGGGCCCTATACTATACTACCATATTCGAGCAATGGTCTGACCAGAGTTTTGTAACCCACTTCCTTTACTTCTCTCGTGCATCCCCTCATCACTCTCTCCAACAAGTGCAGAATTTTGAAACCTTTTCCTACCTCCTGTCCAATGTGTCCTGCCCAGTTAAGCTTGTTATCAAATGTAATGCCTAGATATTTACATTTCAAGTCTTCAGCAAGCAATTCTTTCCCCACCTTATATTCATAATTAACCTTTTGTTTTTTATTTGTGTATCTAATTAGCTGACTCTTCTTTGCATTTATCTTCATCCCGTATTTACCAACCCATCTCGATATCCTGTCCAGATCACCCTGCAACTGTTTACAGTGCTCTATCGTTTTGTACAGCATTATGTCATCTGCAAACAATCTAATTTCAGAAAGTAAACAATCAACTCAATTATTCATTAGAATAATGAATAGCAATGGTACCAATACGCTACCCTGCGGCACTCCCATTTTTACTTCCACTTACTGTAAAACACGACACCCCAAACCCACGAAGATCACATTGCATCTTCATGATACTCACATACACCCGGGAAACGAGTGTGTTAAACACCTATCTCAACAATCAGCCACCTGTTTTCCCCAAATTTGTTTACGTATTCTGGAAATGTACGAGCTGGTTTCTTGAAACGACGATTTTAATAAGAACCTATATTTGAAGCTTTGCCTAACTGACGGACCTCGTGGAATAGAAAAACAAGTTTGCTATAGGGTAGCGAACATGTTTTGTGAAGGGTGTTGAAAGAAAACATTCTTTGTAAGCAGTAATGTCCCAATGGAGGACTGTGCAAACGGATACTCATTTGGTTACTGAGCTGCCATCCGCAACAAAAAAATTAACTGACATGTTGGGTAACAGTTGAATGAGCACAATGTTGATAAGAGTCAGGGATTATACCGCAGAAAGGTTTGATCTGGTACAGTTCCTTAGCAGGCCATTTATGATATATAACATTCTTAATGAAACATTTATAACTTTTCGCTAACACATAGCTCTGCAATTTGAATATTGTTTGATGCGACTAACTTCCAGCAGGACAGAAACTATTTTAGATATTACTTTGTCTACATACAGAATCGGACGATAAAATGTTAAATTCGTTTTTGATCTCTCGTTTTTCGTTGCTGAAACAATTTGTGACATTTCCTCGCGTTCAGCTGCTGGATTTTTATTTCTTACCTGAGATTATTCAATTACACCCTTAGAAATTACAATTAAATTATTTTGTTAATGTTCATAATGTCAACAATCCAGTCGTTTCAGATACTGTCCGAATCCATGCCTCGAAAATATATCTGGTTGTGGTCCTGCAATCAAAGTAATGATTTCTTGTCGCATATATCTAGTCTTTTTAAATGACATTTTTAACTGACAAAGATAACTTACACTCCGGCAATGTTAGAAATGTGATATTCATATTTACACAAATCAAGGTTGTAGTATGGTAGACTATCAATATATTTCCGAAATAACTACTTTTTCTTTGTAGGTCTCTCAGATATGTAATTCATTTTTTTTTTTTTTTTGAATATGTGGTACCATATAAACACTCCTTCACGATTTACCGATCATGGTGGGTGAGCGGTAACGCTCTGGCCTCACATTGTGGAGGACTTGGGTTCGAATCCCCGTTTGACCATCACGATATGGGTTTTCCATGGTTTCCACAAATCATTCTAGGCGAATGCCGGGATGGTTACTTCAACAGGTCATGGCGCAGATACAAAAAAAAAAAAAAAAAAAAAAAAAAAAAATCCGTTATCCAATGTACCATACTAGTTGATCTACCCGGCGTTGCTCGGAGACTGGATATGAAAGTTCTGATGTTAGTCATTTGTAAACGAAATGTAGACAGTATTTTTCTCTATTGTTTAAAGTATACGTGTGCAATGTTTTATTAAGATTAGATAAAAACTTTGAGTTTGTGTTTCGCCAAACCAACTTACAATTTATAAATTTCAGTTTCGAATTTCTCATTTACTAATTGTTGACCGGAAACAGTCAAACTCCAATAATAAAAAAGTACCAACTTCAATTTTTACTGTTTATTTATTATTACATATCGCTTAATAAGAACACATACATACATTTGTTTCTATCACGTATTGTGTTTCAGGTACGGTAACTAATAATTGTTAGTAAAAAAAGTAAAAAACCAATATAGACATTTCTTTATTTAATTATGAATAATGACAGTAAAATCGACGACAAAAATTATTATTTATATATTTGAACACATTAAAATATGAAATATATGGTAAAAAGTATATATTGAACACAATAAATGAAAAATATTTAACTTTTACTTTTATGTTGGGAATTATCTTCTCGCTTTAAACCCCAGCAGCTATCTCCTAACATAGCCGCAGCTTAACTACCTTGAAACCGTTCAAGCCTTTTGACGTCCTGATGAAACCGCTCCGCTTGTTCATCACTCACAGCTTCAAGATTTGAAGGGAAAAAAGAGAAACGGGAATAGAGAAAAAGAATTTTTAACGACATCCAGCAACCCTTCTTTTTATATGCTTTTAACAAATTGTTGTTTTCGGCTCTATGATTACCTATAAAACCTTTTCTCACAGCTTTTAACGATGTCCATACGCATAATTCTTTGTCATTTAATTTTTGATCTTCATCAATAGGCGTATTTGTAGACCGATAAAAATCCCTTCTTTTAACTCTGCGTCATTTAATTTTAGAGTAGGAGGTATAGGTTTCGATACAGAATTCGCATTAGGGTACTCGATATTACGCTTGATCCTCGTGTATCAGCCATGCAAAAGTAGCAATCGTTGTAGTGATTACTAGGCTCACACCACAGTGTTGGTATTCGAACGGCATAGATACTTTGTTTCCATCCAGCCATGACAAGAGAGTAGCATAACATGATACACAAAATAGTTGCGGAATCCAGGGCTTATCTTGATACACAATACGACGTCCAAAATGTAGGAAATATTCATTACGTAATATTTGAGATACTTTTTTCCCTTCGCTTAAGAATCTACTGTCCACACGCGTAACACAACTTGTTTGGTGAATTTTTGCTCTGGCGGCGACTACTTTTTTCAGTATTCATCTCGAAAACCATACGATTACACTCATAAACAGTTAATCACAAAGATGTCAACGTGAAATAAATCCATTTTCTCAGCAACGTGTAACAGCCCTCAAACCCAGACTTTAAGTGAAATTGTATTTTATGAATTGTTTGTAGCAAGCTAAGGGTTGAGTAAATATGATTCTGTATGTTTGTCTTGAAATTTATTGTAAATTGGTGTAAATGGACTTTGTTTTGTGAAAAGAAATTATGTAAATACTATTTAATATGTCTAAGGACAGAACTATGCAAGAATAATTGATTAAATGTTTGTATTCCAAGTATTAATGTGAGCTACGATGTTTAGAGAACAATTTATGACAGTTCAACTGATCAATGTGGATAATTCTGTGTGTAAGTATCTCTAATTTTCGTTTCAGAGCATTTCGTAACGATTTTAATCAATTCTGATTATTTTTAACATGTTTTTAATTGTTAAAGTATTGTTAGAGTTCGAGAAACATCTGTCGGAAGCCTTTGTAATATTCTGGAAATTTCTATGAAACTTATATAAGAGATCGGAGGAGACGAGATTTGAAACAGTTTTACGTCGGCAAGGACATACATTTGAAATGTGTAGCAGTATTGTCTTCGAAAGCAGTATTGAATTTAATCGCTGGAGCTTGTGTTTACATGTGAACATTATCTTTGGAGCCTGATGTCTTCTAGAAATAAAAACAAGTTAAATTTGAAAGTGGGTCTGTAACTAATTATTTCATATATAAAAAACCACGAGACACCTAATAAATTGTAACGTTTAATAATTATTAAACGTTGCCGTTGTCCCTATATATATATATATATATATATATATATATATATATATATATATATAAGGACAATATGAGTATCGTTTTAAAATCGTTATCGGTGTGTACCTCAAAGAGATTATAGAAACTAAAAACATTCACCACCTATATACTATAACTAATATAAAGATTTAACAGCAATCAGTTTTTCAGGTACCGAAATCGTGTAACGCAGCGTAATCTGGAAATTATAAGGGCTTTCAGAATATCACCATCCTCTTTGGAGATATTTACAAAAAAAAAAAAAAAAAAAAAAAAAAAAAAAAAAAAAAAAAAAAAAAAAACCTGAATTTCAGCAGGTGTAAATTTTCCTTAAGAGGTGCTACGGTGGAGAGGAGGAGGGTTTTTGCAGACCAAATGATGTTGTTTTAAAGTTTAGGTACGTTTGCAAATTTTCATCGAGATTGGATAAATTTTTATATGCACAGAGATTAAAACATCTAAGTTCTTCTATCTGACAGAAACCAGATCCATCAACGGTACAGAATGTTGGTGGGAGGAAGAACAAGTTGGAAAACTTCAGATACAAAACCGAGCGTGGTGCGTGAGTAGTGTTGCAAATTGAAAAAAAAAAAAAAACATTTTTTTTTCAGCTTTGTGAAAAAAAAACACGAAAAAAAACTTAGCACCCTTGTTTTTTTTCTAAATTTTTTTTCTTTTTCAGACAACAATATATTTGTAAATTATAGTTTTATTTAAGGAACTTCCATCTTACAAGTACGTTTTAAATCTTACGGAATCATATAATGTCTCACATAATGATTCATAAATGTATCTACATAGGTAACATAATTTTTTTCATCATCTATGTCAGTAGTACCACATTCACTAGTATCAGCACTACCAACACTAGTTCGGTCGGCGTCGGAATTTTCTGTCTCTTCTTCTGTCTCCTCTAGATCCATAACTTCAGAAATACTTAAATTTTCTTTTACTGGTTGTTCTTGTATTGTACGCAAAAGATTTTGAGATTGCAATTTTAAATTGTGAGCAAAGTACAGACTGTGCATAAATCTGTGCATAGTTCTCTATTACGGTCTTTTAAGTTTGAATTTAAATCTATTATCATACTAAATAGGAGCTCTACTTCTTTTCAATCGTTGGTTTACACCAATGGTTGCAAGGAAACGATTCATAATTACTGACAATTTAATGAGTCAGTACCACTATACTCTCAGAGTTAACAAGTATACGGATATAAGGAAAGCACAATAAGTAATAAAAAGAGGCAAAAAACCGTAGATAAATTTTAAATTCCTAATTTTTTAAAAGATCTGTCGGTCTACAGATAAATTTGTAGGGCTGGCAGCACTATTTCAAATAGCAAGTATCAATCCAAACAATGGGGAATGGGGATTCCTTATCGTGCAACCTATTCTCTTCGGGAAATCCCCGTTCATAAAGGAAAATTTCAATCAGTGTTGCCAATATTTTCGTAATTTTTTTCCCTACTGAACCAGAAAAATATAGTGGATTTTAAACTAAGATAAGTACTTAGAATAAACTCTAAAACAGTAATTTTAAATGATAACTGCCTTAAAAATTTGAGATTTAGTAGTTGTGTCCCAGAAAAAAAACATGTTTTTTTTTCAAAGTTTTTTTTTCATTTTTTTCAAGCCAGAAAAAAACCGTTTTTTTACAACACTATGCGTGAGCAAATAACGCTCTGGCTTCGTACGCGTCCGCTCATCCAGATTTGGTTTTATATGGTTTACAGAAAACATTCCACGTGAATGCAGGAATGGTGGAATGGTTCCTTCAGAAGGCCATGTAACAAATTCCTTCGCGTTCCTTTACCGCCTTTAATTACATCGACATCAACGAGACGCTAAGCCATAAAAAGTAAAGTAGTAACAGGGGAGTGAAAATCAAATAGAATCTCGTGTCTGATAATTCTACCATCTACTGAAAATAATCGATAATGAAGAACTGTAATTAAGAAAATAAAACAAATTTAATGTACAACAGCCGCTGCTATAGACAGGTACAGTTGATGACTGCTACCAGGGATGGCAGACTCCGAGGTGACGGTGACAGGAAGGACAGAAGTGGTGAGTGTCCTTGCACGAGTCAAAGCAGTACGGCATCAGACAGCACGGCCAGCACCTGAAAAACATCGCGTCATACGCGAATGTAAATAACCTGCCTACAGCCCGTTCAGTTAACAGAGGCGGCTCAGGGTCACTTTGCTCTATCCCCACTCCGCTGCCCCAAGCCCCACATGCGGAGGTGGAATTTACCACTCGTCTACATAGTCACGGCGGTCAATTCAGAGAGGCAGGGACGCAGAGGCTCATGAGGTGAGAAGTGAGTTTAGAGGATCATAACCTTGAGCCGCCAGTTCAGAGTGAACAGGGTATAGTACCAAATTTAAACCTATCACAGTACTGTGCAGAGACGCCGACCTGAGTGCGTAGCATGTTGATATCTAAAACATTCTGTGGTATGGCAATTTGAACCGATTCTATCGTGTCCGTCACCAACAATTAGGTGCACTATTATTTTATACTAGGATCAGCCTGATCAGCCACTAACGAACACATAAATATCTGTTTGCAAGTGAGAATCATAAACTCGGAAACGAGTATTGGCCGACGACGACGATTTGAACCGATCAGTTTGGGTTAAACGGCTGGAGGTCATCCTGAGGTCTACAATCATATGAAGAAACAACGAAATAAAATATGTTGTGACGACAAAGCTGTGTTTTCGGTTCTTGCGAACATAATGATTTTTGAATGAGTGGGATTACGTGCAGTTTCTGTGTTGTTACAAGTGGTACATTAACGTAGTTAGCAACGTTTTTGTAAGCATGCTCCAGTAGGATTATTTTCGAGTTTCGTTGGTGTTTGAACATCGTTTTAATGATTGTGGAACGTTCAGCATAAAATGTGGATATAATGAGTACAGTTTTCGAAATATATGTTAAGCGTGCGGTCATCAAGAGCTCTCAGTGTTAAAATGTTGCATGTGAGATATAATCTCGATGAAAGGATGATGGTGGGGAGAGATTATTATTGCAGCGAGGGAGCGAGGCAGTTAACTACTGTGAATTAGGCGTTTTGTTGCCAGTCCAGGGCCATGGGCTTTGTCGCGGAGCCATTGATCAATGGTCTGGAATTGTGTGTCGGGAGCTAAGCTGGTCGTAGATAGCAGTTCATCCTGCGGAAACATTTAAGGGGGCATCCATTAATTACATCAGATGAAATAGGGAGGGGGAGGGTTTGGCGAAATCTCACCAAAGGAGGGAGACTCGACAGGAGTCCATCTTTTCATTTCCTTGAAGAACAGTGGAGCTAATACTTCGATCCCCAGGTTAGGGGGAGGGGGGGGGGAGTACAACCGCCCTTGGAAACAGAAGAGCTAAAACAAGAAAAATCTTCAAAATTTACGAGATCGCCAGCGGGAGAGTCTAGGTCCCACCAGATCTCACCACAGGGGGGAAGCCAGATTCCCACCAAAGCGCCTCACGTAATTAATGGACGCCCCTTAAGTAAAACTTTGGGTGTTGGGCTATAGCAGAGTGTATTTCCGTTGTGAATGTACGTTGTTACAGTGTATAACACCTTTTCTGTACTTCATATGTCCTTAGAACAGTAATAGCCAATTTCCGTAATTAATTTGGTTGATGAGCTCTTGGTGTATTAAATAAATATTGTGTACATTAAAAAAATGTTCGCATCGCCCGTTGCTGTACACGAGATCAGAAGGTTTATTTAAACCTGGCGGCCGTGATGTAAAACAATCTTGTTTATTCGTAGATCACCCAAAGACAGTGGCGTAGCTATGTCAACAAGGGCCCCGGTGCAAAAAATATTTTGGGGCCACAGGCCAGATGGGCGACCTTTTTTTGCTTTGTGTTGCTGGTAAGGGCCCCCTGAGCTGAGGATGGGGCCCTTGAGTTGTGCTTAGGGGCCCCCTGAGCAGTGAGAGGGCCCTTAGTGAGGGACTTCCTGTGTCTCAGGGGTTCCCTTAGACCGCTGTAGAGCTAAAAAAAAAAAGGTTGCCAGTTTGCCATGAAGGCTTGTGGGGCCTCTGAACTGTTCTTGGGGGCCCCCGGTGTTTCGCTTGGGGGCCCCCAGAGGTGCGCTTTGGGGCCCCCAGAGGTATGCTTGGGGGCCCCCTGAGCGTAGGGGCCCGTAGCACTGCACCGCCTAGCCCCATAGTAGCTACGCCCCTGCCCAAAGAGAGAAGTATTAGTGCCGAACTTAAGAATAAAATAGTGAAACCGCACATGGCTTAGTAAATACAGGGTGGCCACAGACCTGGAAAACCTGGAAAATCTGGAATTATCACGTAATTTAAAGCAACCTTGAAATATCATGGAAATATCAGGGAACCCCAGTAATTTCAAAAATTATCAGGGAATTTTAATTGCAACAACCCAAAATTTGGAAATTTTTTGATAATTTATTTTAATATTGAACTTTTGCATTAAATAATTCAGCTTATATATTTTTGACATAAAATAGCCAACAAATACTGTATTTACACTAGCAACTTGCATCTCGTCTTGCGACTCATTGAGATATGACGACAAGATGTTGGTACGCCAGCGCTAACATGAACTCTCTCTGGAACTCAGCATTCGAAATTATATTAAAAAAAAAAAAAGGTGGATGACATCTAAATCAGAATTAGAGTAGTACATGTAAACTCAGAAGTTATATTTATTACTGAATAAAACAGTAATCGTTGAGTAGTAAGTTTATAAAGGTGTTTTTATGTTTCAATAAAAAGATTTACAATTTCAAGTGTGAAACAGAAGTTCCAAAAAAATTGAATTTGTGGAGAGTCTTCGAAGTCCTGTAGAATGTCACAAGCTTGTTTTGGACTTCTTTTGAGAAAAATTGAACCTTTAATATCAAAACAAAAGCCTAGATTCAAGATATCAATGCCAGCAAAAATGTGAATAGCGATAATTATATGGCTTTTGTATAACTTTTTTGTATTAATGATATAAGGCAAATTAAAGCAAGAACAAAAAAATCATGTAAATACTAACCAGAGGTCTAAATAGGTAGGATTTATAAAGTTTTGCGTCATTCAGAGCTCATTCAAATGCTGAATCGATACGACCAGTATAAACATGGTGCTCGTGCCTTTGACTCGCACCAAATCAACCGCTGCCAAGGCGAGCGGCACATGCAAGCAACCACGCAAGGTGAGCCTACACAATTGCACGGTTTATAAAAACTCGTGTATGCTATCTTGCGTAGACTCGCAGAAACTTACACGAAAGTGTTAACTTGTCAACAGAAGAAATTGAAGATGGAACAAAAGAAGCTACAATAACTGAACCAGAAGATTTGAAAAGAAAAGTGTAGCAAATGAAAAAAGACATAAAAAAGCTAAGCTTTTGACTGAGTTAAGTTACTGGTGAACAACTTAAAAATCTTCAATTATTTTATCTACCAAATATTGAAAGGTTACAGATTTGTTCTAGTTCATACTAGTCATCATCTTAGTTTTGTGCTACTCATTTTTAATTATGCTTCATAAGATTACTAAATTAGTTATAAAATTTTCAAATAAACATTCTTTTTCTGATTTTCTGAGTTTTATACCAGATTTAATTATTTACAGTCAAAATCTAATTAAAACCTTAAATAACTTAATCATGTAAATAAACTTTCTAAATCAGGGAAAAATGTGGCAGATTTTTCTAGTAAACTTGGAAATATCAGGGAATTTTTAAATCATTACCTTGTGGCCACCCTGAAATAGGACAAGTATTGGATTAAAAGGAGTCAGTTAACCGCAAAATCAAATATGGCATCTTCCTGCAGTAGCAATGAAGATTTACAAAATCACTCAGGTGAATAGAATAGTACTTCCATCTATTTTTGCTTAGGGCTTTCCGCCTCGTGAACATCGAGAGGCAGCAATGGAATGGGGGCTTAGAACGGGAAGGTACTCGTCCATGGTCTTTTGAAGAAACCATCCAGTCATTCTCCTGGACCGATCTGGGGAAACTATGGAAATCAGAAATGTAAGTGGCCGTATGGAAATTCGGAATCACATCTTCCTACTCACCCAATACGATTTACACAACGCGGAGAGAGGAATACTAAATTTCTCAAACACTTTCGAATTATTAAGACTGATGTTCCGAGTGACTACTTTTTTGCGGTTTCTTATCTTGGAGTGTGCCGGTACAGTTTTAAGGTTGAGAATCTGCTCGGCACGGGAACGGCTATTCCTAAAACCTCCCTGGTATTCCCTCAGTTGACTATCTAGTTAATTTTCTACCCTAATTTGTAACGCCGTTGAAAATCTCTTGTATGTTATTGGGACAAGTGAGATACATCTGCATTTTTTTTTAACGTCGGTAAAATTCCATTTCTCGTTAATGTATAAGAGCTGAAATCTACTCAGATTCTAACTTCCCACGTATTCTGAATGATCTAGATTCTAGATCAACCTGTTCATTTGTTGCCGGCATACTTCCAGGGTTCAGCCAAAATGGAGTTTTTACAAGCTGCTTGTTGTTTTTAGTTCAGTGAATAATTTCGTTAACTTCTTCAAATGAAGGGAATGTTGGATCCAGATTTGGCGTAGTTTTCACCCCTTGGATCGCAATTGAGTGGGATTTTACTGAATTCTGCAAGGTGGGTACAGTTCTTTCTATCACTGAACGCTATTTTGCCCTTTGAGTCTCTGAAATGGAGGCTTGGTGGAGCATATTTTTTTTTTGCTTTCTTGAAGGTTTTGTAATAATGTCTGGAGTTACTTTTTACGAAGCTCTCCTCAATTTGAATTAGTTAGCTATGTTGGAATGTTCGTTTAACTCCTCGAATTACATTGGCTGTAACCTTTCTTTGTTCTGAAGAGTTATCCCGATTTTTCTCGGTCTTCTGAGAGTTCCATTTAATCCAATCTGCCCGTCTTTGGGTTATTGAGTAATTACAGTATCCAGTCGACCGCTCATAACTTTTTCTGCTAGTGAAAATAGCGAGTTAGTTGCTAGTCTTGAATAAAGCCTCCTTCGTTTCGTCCCAGTCATTCAGATCCGTGTTTTTTAACCTCTGACTTATTTCTAGAGTGTTCTCAAGTCGTTCTAACATGGAGACCATCAGACATATTAAGAACGGAATTCAATCTCCTGCATATATGTTGAAGTGTACACATCTATATATCTGTGGTAAAGTCGTTTCTTCAAATGCGCCCTAGTATTAGAGATATTGGCATGCAAAAAAAAAAAAAAAATATATATATATATATATATATAAACAATAATAATAATAATATTGCTTATAACAGATACAACAAACGCAATTTCGGTCAATATATCAATTGCTTTGTAATATGCCTCACCCATTTGGTCAGGAGGCAAATTTGTTAGTAAACTGGAATCCGACAAAAGCATTATATATATATATAAGCATTTGTCATTTGTTCATATATTTCCTTGTTGATCTCAAATTTGTAAATATTTATTATTTTCAACTATTTACACGCAACCACTCTTGGAATTAAACATATCGATTGTAGAAAAAAAAGGTATACTTTTCGATGCTACATATTTCGTATAAGATAATTCTTGACGATATACAAGTACAGAAACGACGAAGAAGAAAAAGTAAAAAAATAAAATCTACTACAATTGAAAACGCATCAAAACAATAAACATACTAACAAAACAAGAAAATAATAATGTAAAAATGGAGACTTCCCTGACGTGTGATTGCAGTGAAGTTTTCGGGGGTGTACGTTCACAATGTGCAGACTTTCGAAAAAACTATTTTCTGAAAAATGACGCTGTACTGTAGGTAATATGATTTGTTTAAAATATTATTTCACGTGATAAAAGTATGTAAATGAAGATGAAATATATATAAAAAAGTTATTCTTGAAAATTTCTGAAGTTAAAAATAAATAAAAGTGTTTGATACCGAAGGTCAGAAAATTATAAAGCCATAATCCTAACGCGTAGACTACGCTGCCAGTAGACGATATGTGGCAATAATAATTCTGATACTTACAAGGCATTAGAATTTTTTCGTTTTTGTTTCTTTGCATGCGAATATCTCAACATCTAGGGCGCATTTGAAGAAAAGACTGTAACACAAACATGTAGGGTGTGTTTTCTGCAGGAGATTGAAATCCGTTCTTAACTGTCTGATGGTCCCTAAGTAAGTCAAATTTCACTGTCTTGGAGGTTCAATGTAATCTAGTGTTTCTGGCAAGAATCTCATTTTGATTTTTGAGAGATAATGGTCTGAATGCAGATTAGAACTTTTTTATTTTATTTATTTCATTAGTTGTAGATAATTTCAGGTATTTTAAGAGGGCCATTTATCATCCATGTTCTGCCAAGGTGGGCTGACCTACGGATTAATGTTAATTAACTGCCCATTAATAGCAACGACCATATGAAGTAGCATCACATTTATGGGGACTTTTTCCATTGCGATGAGCACTAGGTTAGTAGAAAGTCACTCGTACTTGAGGATTATGAGCACACACAATTAGCAGAAACCCAAGTACTACAACAACAAGCAGTAATCTAATTACAGAAAACTTACAGGTAGAGCGCAATACCGCTTTAATTCATATGCAATCTTTCATCCCTTCTTAAACCGCGTTACCACGACGTCTTGTAACGAAGGCGGGACGAGACGGGGCGGGACGGATACTCAACAACACGCCATGGGAACGGGTCCGCCTCTGCTAGCGGGGACGAGACGCAGGTACCCACTCTGTCTCGGTAAACATCACAGGCGTGTGTAGCGGTGCGCTGTTGCCATCGGTTTGCATCAGCGGTGCGCACCCCTTCTGTTGCTGTGCCCAACGACACTAGGCAACGTGGTGGGGAGGTGGCGGCGAGGTAAGCGAGGGCTAACCTGCGGCGCGCGCTCGTCACTACACTTCGGCTAATGAGGTGCCGCCTCCGTTACAAGAGGTCGTGGGAACGCAGCTTTAATGTGAAGTGTCTGAACCCGTGTTGCCGCGTGGCTACTCACCCGATCATACACAAGGCGAGTGCGGTGAGGTGCGTGGCCATGGTCTCTTGGGCCTGAGTGTCTGTGATGACGAAGGAGCCGCATTGCGGACACAGCGTCGGCACTGGATGAGGAGCCCACTGCACGTTCGCAGCTTCCGCTATCACATACAGGTCATCCGAACTGATTAATACGCCAGCGTTGGTCTCCGTACAAAATAAACAGTCACGTAAATATATACACAAATATTTCTTTTTTGTAAAAAATTGGAGAATCACATCAATTACTTATTTTCAGGATTCCGCAGCAGCTTTAGTACAATCGACCATGTTCTTGCTCTGCGAGGACTAATTAGCCGTGCAAACGAGTATCAGATGCCTCTTTGTGTAGTATTTGTAGATTTCGAAAAGGCATTTGATTCGATAAGTCACAAGGCTGTCCTGCAAGTCTTAACTGAACATGGGGTGAATAAAGCTCCATAACATTTGTGTCACCTCCTCAGAATTTGTCAACGTTATAGAACCAACTACCGAGTTCCGCGTCGAAAGAGGTGTTAAGTAAGGTGATTCCATCTCTCCAAAATTATTTTCAGCTGTCTTGGAGGCCGCAATGTCAAGGCTTGAATGGACGAGAAAGGGAATTAGAATCAATGGCAGAAGACTTAACAACTTACGATTTGCTGATGACATTGCGCTTATTGCTAATGACCTTGATGAACTCCAACCCTTGGTTACCGACCTCGCCTCCGAGTGTAAAGCAGTTGGCCTAGGAATGAATCTTTCAAAAACAAAAATTTTATTTAAAAATTGGGCCACAGAGGGGCGTGTACCACTAGATAGCCCAATGAATCTTTAGAAAATGTCAGTGAGTACAGACCCGAAATTTTCCGCCGCATCTACCTGGGATGGCAAGCATTTGGGAGGCATTATATTATCCTGAAATCCAAAATGCCTACAAATCTAAAGCAAATAGTTTATGACCAGTGCATTCGTCCTGTGCTGACATACGCCTGTGAGACTCAGAATCTAAATGATTTTACAAGAGGTAAACTAAGGACTGCCCGAAAGGCTATGGAAAGGTGAATGCTAGGCTTAACGAGAAAAGACAAGAAAAAAGCAACTGACATTAGGTCAGTTACAAAGGTCGCAGATGTCTTAGAGAAGACAGCATCCTTGAAGTGGCAATGGGCCGGCCATATTGCGCGAAGAAAGAACCAAAGATGGACAAAGACAGTGATAGAATGGAGCCAAAGCACCACAGACCGAGAGGAAAACCACCAGACGGATAGGACAAGGACATACGCAGGGTTGTCGGAGTTAACTGGCAGGGAATCGCTTAAGATCGTTCCACCTGGAGGAAACTGTTCAAGTGCTACCTGAAATCATGACTTTAAGAGGCCACATCAGTAAATGATTGAACTGGCTGATAATGATATTTATTTTCTACGTTATCACCATACTATATGTTACAGCGAAGCCTTTAACCTATTCCACGGTTTCCAAAATCACTCTAGGAAAATGCCGGGATGCTTCCTTTAAAAGGCCATGGCCGAATTTCTTCCCATTCATTGCCCCCCACATCCTTTCCCCTCTCTAAAGACCTCGCTGTTAAGAGACGCTAAGCAGTTAAAATAAAACTAAAAGAAAACCTTTAATCTCTAGCTGTGGCCAGGGAAATTGGCGGGTGAGTGCGAGCGCGCTGTTGCCGCACTTCGGAATATTCTCGCTTAGGCGCTTTCCCTCTCATACTAGAAAATGGTATCGCTGAGCTTCCTGTGTTGCCTAGTACGAGCGTAAAAGCACAAATAATTACTGCAAATTAACAGGTAAATTTAACTGTTAACGGCGATTTTCTAGTCTCCCGCCAATATATCTGGCCACAGCTATAGGTTTAAGACTTCCAGTCAAGACTAGAACAGCTCTCTAAATATATTCCCATTTTGTCTATTATTTAACTTCAGTAATATTTAACCAATTTGGTTACATTAAGTCAGTTTGTAAACTTGATCTGTTGTTTATGATTAATTTAGGTGTGAAGTAAATCAAGCCAAGATTTGATGGAGGCGCAAGTTACAAGCCGTAAAAATTTCTGTTTCTAATTTGCCCGTATGGTGATATCACCAACCAACAAGAACCCTCGTCGACTGTTCATTAAAATATAACAAAATATTACTAAGAAAGGTTGGGTAACCTCGGACGGCGGGTAACCCCGGACATTTAAAGTTCTAACAAACCAACCACACTGCGTCGGTAAAACTTCATTGTAATTATGCACCCAGTAGTGTAAAAACAAATGCAACTGAGCTGCGGCTTGGGCACCCTAGTGTGTGTTTCGTTCCTGGCAGAAATTTTTCGTCGCTCGTATCAAGATTATTCAATATAACGCGTCAAATAAAGACATGGTAACGCGCGCTCGTAAAATCCAAAAGTGTGAGATTTTAACATCTTCACCATATAAAAAATGAGTAGAGGACGGGCAAAAAAGGAATAACAATAAAAAGGGCGAAGCGAAAAAAATAAAACGTTAAAGGCACTATTTTTTTTTTTTTTTTTGCTGTTGTCAGTCTTTCGACTGGTTTGATGCAATCCTCCATCCTTTCCTATCCTGTGCTAACCTCTTCATCTCTACATACCCCTTACAACCCACGTCCTCAATTATCTGTTTCATATATTCTAATCTCTGTCTTCCTCTACAGTTGTTACCTTCGACTGTTCCCTCCACTAACAAATTAACCAATCCAGCATGTTTCAAAATATGACCTACCAGCCTGTCTCTTCTTTCCGTAAGCTTCTTCCACAAACTTCTTTTCTCACCCATCATTTCCAAAACTAGTTCATTTCTTACTTTGTCTGTCCACTTAATTTTCAGCATTCTTCTGTAGCACCACATTTCAAATGCTTCAATTTTCTTTCTTTCCGGTATTCCTAAAGTCCATGTTTTGCTACCATAAAGAGCTGTGCTCCACACAAAGAGTTTCAAAAAGTTCTTTCTAATTCCTAGATCAATATTTGAAACTAAAAGGTTTCTCTTTTCCATGAAGGCTCTTTTTGCTAGTGCTATTCTGCTTTTGACATCATTCCTGCTTCGGCCATCGGTTGTAATTTTACTTCCTAAAGACGTTGAATACAAAGGAAACTCTTTGAGAAGCAAATCAAGTAAAACAGACCAAATGCATCGTACGTGGAGAAATTTTTAAAGAAGACTGGATTCAATGCTATGAAGCAAAACAGGGCCCATGAAGATTGTGTTTATATAGATTATTCAGATATCCATTATTCTTCTGTTTCTGTAAGACAAAAAAAAAAAAAAAAAAAAAAAAAAAAAAATGCCATGGCCGCATTTAAGCATAGGCTGTATCCTAGGAGCTCGCACCACAAAGGGGGGCTCGTACCACAGAGAGGGGGCCCGCACCACAACCTAGGGTCCCCCGCTCGGGCCAGTAGTAGAGCTAAAGAAAGATCGCCCGAAATTTTTTGGGCCGAATTTCGAATTTAAGCATCAATAGTTGGAAGCAGCCTGGGCCACTGCTGACAGGGAGGCCCGCATCACGTGTATAGCCTAGGAGCCCACACAGCCTAAATGCGGCCCTGGATTAGGCCACCATTTATTATTACCCGAACTTTTGTGCTGTTAAAAAATTAAGGCGCAAGTGTTTTCAATTTAATTAGTTAAAAAATGTTATGATTACTAACATCTAATTAAATTTCCAGTTTACTTTTAAGATTAAAATGAAGACAGAAAATGAGTTCGTTTTATTTTTATTTCCAATTAATTTTAAGTGACTGTTTGGGTAATATATTCAATTCCTAGCTATTGCTCGCAATTACATACGCTTGGACTTTTAATGTAAAGATTTCACCCTTAAACCAACATGATCAAGACCTAAATGTTCCACGGCTCATGTAGCTCATTGGAAACAGATAATTTTCGCATGACTGATCTCTACGAAAAACTGTATAATGCGAATTATACAATGCCACTCGTACGTTGACAACAATATAAGTATTTCGATTGCGAGAAGTAACTTAACTTGAATAATAATTTGTGGATACCCTTTATTTTATTTCCTTAGCTTTTCGACATTAAATGAAAATAAAGCACACATTATTCGACTAACAAATTTTGCATGAATTGTGTTTAACAAAAAATTATCTTAAATTTATGAGCATTCCGACATCACATTCTAAAAGGAACATGATTTTTTAACATTAATTAATTAAATTAATTGCAATGGAGAATATGCACCATTGGCAATTTCCCTAAACACCCATCTTCCCCTTTTCCAGCACCCATCTACATTTGCCCTCTACAAATTTTAACTTGGTAACTTATTCCAGTCCCTGATACCCTTACCTAAAAAACAGAATCTTCCCACACCCTTGTGCCTGAATTCCAGTGCCAGCTTGTGGTCATGGTCATCCTTTCCCTTCCATGCACTATTTTTCATACCTACACCATTATCTTTCCATGCCTCATCACCAGTATATGCCTTGTACACTCTTCACCTTCCTCCTTTCTTGCAATGTATCCCATTGCAGATCTTTTATCATATCTGTTACTGATTCCATTCTGCGATAATTTCCAGAAACAGATCTACACCTTATCCAACTCCTGTATTTGATACGCAAAATGTGTGTCCCATACTACACTACCATTCATCGAGCAATGGTCTGACCAATGTTTTTTTAACCCAGTTCCTTTACATCACTCTCTCCAACAAATGCAGACTTTTGAAACCTTTTCCTACCACCTGTCAAATGTGTCCTGCCCAGTTAAGCTTGTTATCAAATGTAATGCCAAGATATTTACATTTCAAGCAATTCTTTCCCCACCTTATAATCAGAATCAACCTTTTGTTTTTTATTTGTGTATCTAATAAGCTGACTCTTCTTTGCATTTATCTTCATCCCATGTTTACCAACCCAACTAGATATCCAGTCGAGATCACCCTGCAACTATTTACAGTCCTATACTGTTTTGATTCTTTTATACAGCATTATGTCATCTGCAAACAATCTAATTTCTGATAGTAAACAATCAACACAATTATTCATTAGAATAATAATAATAGCAATGGTCCCAATACGCTACCCTGTGACACTCCCATTTTTACTTCCACTGCTTTTGATACCACATTTCCTAACCTAACTTTCTGTTTTCTAACTTTTAAACATTTTTCTAACCATCAAATGACTTTCTCATCCACTCCAATAATTTTTAATTTATTTACTACCGCTTTATTGCTATATCTGTCAAACGCCTTTGACAGATCTAGTGCTACACTATCAATTTGGTATCCCTTGTCCATTTCGTCTGAAATATCTTGCATATATCCCACCAACTGATATTCGCATTAATATCCTTGCCTAAAGCCATGTGGACTACTTGAATATTACTTATAATCCTCACATATATTTCTGATATGTCTGCATATCATTCTTTCCATTAATTTACCTACCACTGATGTAAAACTAATTGGCCTATAATTTTCGACTTTATTTCTCACCCCTCCTTTATGTACCAGCACTACTATCGAGTTTTCCAATCCTGTGATAAGCAGCAAGTATCTAGACACAATTTAAATAATATTTCAAGGTAAGGTACAATGTCACATCCGGCTATCTTTAAGATATCTGTAGTAATATTACCTACACCAGCCCCGTTATGTTTTTTCAGCTTACTTATTTCCTTAATTATTTCCTCAGGATGAATTTCAAATTTTTTGGTGTCTTCATTTCTAATTGTGTTGCTAAGCTCGTTTTCTGAATTATACCCTCCCATTTCTGATTCATTATCCCTAATGCTCTCACTAAACCAGTTACTTAAAATCTCTGCCTTTTTCAAATCCTCAGTAACTTCTTCTCCATCCTTATCTATAAGCATCTCAACACCCTCCCTTCCCCTCAGTTTTCTAATATAGCAATAGAAATTTCTAGATACATCACTGAATCGTCCTCCTGCACTGATATTACTCTTCATAAACCCACATTTAGCCATCTTATTTGCTATTAGTCCTTGTTTAGTTGTTTCAAATATTCCCTACTACCCTGCTGTTTCTTAACTCTGTTACGAACCTCGTTAACCTCCTCACTTCCCTATTGTAGTACACAGGTTCTCTACTTCTCTTTATTTTCTGCTTTGGAACACATTTTTCTGCCCCCTTTCTTATTATCTACTTGAACTCTTCCCACCTTGACTCAACTGTGCTTGTGCCTTCTTTCCATTTGCTGAATTATTCTCAGAAATGTCTCTTCAAATTTGAAATCTGTGTCTTTTTATAATTGTATCTATTTCACAATTCAATATTGGCTACTGGTTCACTGAATCCTCTAATATTCATCAGAACTACTTCCTGATCACTTATTCCTTCGGTTACTTGACACCCACAAGGTTAATTAACATCGGGCTTTATTAGGAATATATCCAAAATATTTTTCCCCCAGTGTTTTGCTCTACCTCTTGTGTAAATCCTCCTTCGCTTTATACCCTCAAAGCTACGACATGCGCAAAACCCGACCAATAATTGTTGCGTGAACCACGTTCAAAGAAAAAATAAACTTAATGTTTCAGATTTTCGATGTCACGTCAACAGGAAACGTATGTCTTTCTGCCCGCAGCATCACGGGCTATACATTAATCGAAACTTCATTAAATCCTAGCAGTAGTGAATCACATAGATGGTACCATTATCTTAAATTTAGCAGCTTTGCGGTGACAGATCAAAATGAAACATATCCTACAAGTATTATATCCGTGGTGCCATGGCCTATATATCAACCGAATTACCGTCAAAACTCGACCAGTAGGTTTTTGCGTAAACCTCATTCATCACAAGTTGCGTATACATAGAAACAAATTTGAAAAGTTGATTCCTTGTCTCTAGCTTACTAATAACACCACAAATTCAATTTATAAATAACTTCGACGTGCAGACTTTTTTCCCGGGTACAGATTTATTACATGTATAGATTTCTTTAATACTAAACACTTTGTTGTTATCGTCTCAAGAACTCGGGTTCCGTGAAACTCAGCAGGATTCAACCACCAAAATGCCTTATACTTTCGGCAAAACGTTATGAACGAATATGCCACCACCGAATACGCTTGCTGGTGTAGGACTCGAAACGTGAACCGAAAACTTAATTCACACAATACAATGTAAGCATAGCTACAATATGGACAAGGGTCACTTATGATTGCTGTTGGGATAAGTCAACTGTTACGTACACAAATAAGAAACTAAAGATTGTTTATAGGTGTGAGATGGGGAAAAGAATTGCTTGTTGAAGACTTGAAATGCAAATACCTTGGCATAACATTTGATAACAAACTCAACTGGGCAGGACACATTGGAAAGGTAGTAGGAAATGGTTTCAAAATCCTTCACTTGCTGATTAGAGCAATCAGGGGAAGTAATAGACAAGTAAAGGAATAGGTTTACTAAAAGTTGGTCTGACCATTCCTTGAATGTGGTAGTGTAGTATGGACCCCACATTTGGGCATCAGATACAGGAGCTGAAGAGGTGCAAAGAAGGGCTTTTAGATTTGTCCTCTGGAAATTATCGCAGAACACAATCAGTAAGTGAAATGATAAAAGAATGGGAATGTTGTTTATTCGAAGACAGGAGATGGGTGAAGAGAGTCTCGCGAATATACAGGGCGTATATTGGTGATGAGTGATGGAAAGATATTGGTGGAAGAATTAGGAGAGGTGCATGAAAGGGAAAAGATGACCATGACCACAAACTGGCACTCGATCTCAGGCACAAGGGTGTGGATAGATTGTCTTTCGGAGGCAAGGGCGTCAGGATTTGAAATCATTTACTAAGAGAAATGATGAATAATTTACCGAAAACTCTAAAAGAATTAAAGTTTAAATTAATATAGGGAAAGGGAAAGGGGAAAAACTGGTGCGTAGGGAAATTGCATCAGAGCAAGCGCATCATCACAAATTAAATTAAAGCCAGTAACCAAGTAAATTTGGATATGATGTTCGCGGCTAATAACCTCACAACAGAGCAAAGGAGACTTAATAGTAAATAGTTGGTATTTTATCATGTTTTTCTGGTAAGACCTTTAGCATTCTTATTAGTAGGATAGTGATAGCAATTACAAAAATAACTAATGAAGTTACTCTACCAGGATCTGTAGGCCCCTAGGCTATACCTGTGGTGTGGGCCCTTATATATATATATATAGTTAAATTAATAAACATTTCAATGCAAAATACTGAATAATGTAATAATAGTAAAAAATATTCGAGGATAACTTAGTGAAGAATCGAAAGTTCGAAACGTGCTTGTTTATTATTTCTGAGACTGAAGTGAACGAGGTTAGCAAATGATGCTACCACGTTCATTTTTTGCCTGATATTTATTTATTTATTTATTTATTTTATTTATCAATCTTGTTCCATGGATCCCTGCTGAGGAAAGTACCTCTGGGATGTGAAACATGTCATTGTTGATACATATACACATAATATGAGTCATATCATAGTAAATATATATATAATAACAATGAGCAGGAAAAAGCTTTAAAGTCCTTAATTTTAAATATATATATATATATACATACATATTTTACAAATACAAGAAATAATAATAAACATACATTTTTGCAAACGTCATAATGAGTACAATTAATTATTTTCTTCAAATTCTTGAATGGAATAGAAGGAGTTGCCAATAAGATAATCTCCTGTAGTGGAAAACATCAGTTACATGTCACCATAGGCAATTCAAATTTAGAAGTGAAATAATAGATCGGTATGCGCAGGGTGAGGATGAAAATATACTCAAATGGCTGTTATCATGAATTCCAGTGTTCACGCAATTTGATTTCCAAAGCAAAACAAATAACCACAGAAAAATATTACTCGTATCTTCTGAGGTGAAGAGTGCCGAGATTTGCTGAGATGCCTACGAATAGTTATTTAGTGTTTAAGAGTACTACATCCATCGATGCCAGGTTCGTTGGAGTCGTAATCACTTACAGGCAAATTCAGTGAGAGAGAAGACATCTTACCCGCGTGACGTAGATCAAATCGCGAGAGCTGCGAAGGGCGAGTAACATCACGTCTATGAATCAAGTCAATCATGGTAAAAAAAACAACATTGTAAAGTAACGACGTACGTGGTGCAAGCTACTAATGATAGGAGATACAGCTAATGTACTATAAGGCGTGGAATCTACTTACGCGATACAGCGATGAAAGCTTGCGGTCGGACGTCGAGGATGAGTCCCCGGAGCTGGCGGTAGCTAGGGGGAGGCGATGGGGGATGGAACTCGGAAGAGACTTGGTCTGCAGGCGGCTCGTCGTAATTGCGTGCTCGCCTGACCTAGCACAACACCGTGTTTACAGGAGCAACGCAGTTATTTTCTATTTTAATCTTTAATACATACAATTTCGCTATACAAAAAAACTGTTATTTCTTTCTACATGGCAACAATCGTACAGTATTATATTCTCTGTATAAGACTAATATGTGTGTGTGTGTGAGAGAGAGAGAGAGAGAGAGAAAGAGAGATTAATGATCAAATTTAAATATAAGTAGGTAGCAGAGGGAGCAGCCATAGCAACAAAACCGTCTAGACGTCAATCCGTGAACTCCGGGAAGTGCCGATTTAAGCTACCAGAGGGCACATTTGTCAAACGTTCTGTGTCGGAAACAACCATGCCAGAGTATATCTCTTCGCCGCCAGTTAGCGCCACGATCGACAACGCCAAGGTACAACTCTTTGCCATTAGTTGGCGCCCTAATCGAGCCGATGGGAGCGCTAATCAAGTGGGAGACAGCAACACTACGCCGATGCAGTCAGCCGTGAACCACGTGGCGTATCGGAACGTGTGTGTTGCTATCTTTGTCGCGTAACTGCGTAGCAGCCCACGCCTTGACTGCCTTATTGTAACAGGCAGGGTATGATGGAGGTTTTGCTGGTTGACATTTCCTACTATTTGTGGTAGATGTTGCATGTCTTCTCGTATGGTATGTCTTCATATAGGCGTTTTTTTTTATTATTGTTGAAAAATCTTCAGTGGTCGGTTATGTGGTCCAACATACATCGGATAATTGCCAAGCTCGTTAACCAATGGATTTTTAGATATATAACATTGTTTGTAGAACTTTTTCGCAAGCTCGCGGAACCGATCTTTCAATATTGGTAAATTTGCAGCTTCATACAGGGCAGAGGTAGGAAACGTAGCTCTGTGTTGTATTGTTTGCAGGCGGCGATGATGTGTCGCGGCCGCGTATCCCCACACTGGACAGGCGTACTCGAGTATCGGTCTGACCAATGAGCAGTAAAGACGCACACCCATAGATGCTGCCAGATTGCTCTCCTTGTTAAAAATTGGATACAGGGCTTGTAGTCTGGCACTAGCTCTTTTCCGAACATCTTCAACGTGTGCACGCCACGCCACGTCAGTCTACTGTCGAGTGTCACACCGAGATAGTGGGCTGTTCTGGCCCATGGTATGCTTTTCCCATTTAACTGAAGTTTCTGGTGAGCATAATTGCTTGAGTTTTGGCGGGGTTGATTTCAATCCACCACCGCCTCGCCCAAGCTACTGTCTTCTGCAGGACTTCCTGCAAGCGGAGGGTGGTTACTGTCCTGCTGTGGCTGTTGGTAATGAACGCCGTAGCATCAGCGTAGGTGGCAGTATGGACTGTTGGCTAAGTTGGCACGTCAGCAGTAAAGATTGAGTATGAGGTCGGTCCTAACACCGAGCCTTGAGGAATACCTACCATGATTAGTCGTCGAGATGAAAGTTCTGCGCCAACTCGTACGCAGAATGTCCATCCCTAGAGATACGACCACAGCAACTTGATTAAATGACGTGAGAATGCCTGGTCATATAATTTCATCAGGAGTCCAGAGTGCCAGACTGAATCAAAGGCTCGTGATATGTCTAAAAGCACCAGGCCACAATATTCCTCGTAGTTGAATGCATGCGTCGCAGCCTCTGTAAGTCTCATCAGCTGTTGGATGGTCGAGTGGCCACGACGGAACCCTAGTTGGTGGTGGGGAATAATGCCGGATCGTTCGATGTGATGGTTTAGGCGCCTGAGTAGGAGACGCTCAAACACCTTGCTGACTGATGGCAGCAAGCTGATAGGACGATAATTTTGTGGCAAGCAGCAGCAGCAGCAGCGTCATCGGTATGGCTTACGCCATTAAGTTGTTGCAGTTCCAGGGAAAACCCTATGACTGCTATCTGATGAGCTTTTTTGGAATTGGCTTTTTGACTGAGTCATCAGTTGATTAGACTTGTCTGTTGATATTCTTGATCACGACGTGGCATTAGGGCGGTGATCAGCTGCGTGAGCAGCGTGACCACAACCGTGAGCTGGTCGCTGGGTCCGGTGCGGCAGTGGCAGTGGTCGGCAGGTCGACCTCCTCGGCGGCCGGGTGGCTGCCGACTGGACCCAGGATCCTTTTTTTTTTGTTTTTTTGTGTCACTGCCTCAACGGCATGTTTATGAAAAAGTTCCGTTGCCGGGGCAACACTACTTAATGTGACTCTGTTTGGGATAGGATATTTCGGGGACTCTGTTTATTTCGCTTTTGGGGGAAAAAGGGCTATGGGCACCTTAGGCGCCCTTATGTCAAAACCCTCATAGGGTTCGTATGATAGCTGGGGATCATCGCCGTGATCAGCTGCGTAAGCAGCTGGACGACTCACCCCAGCTGGTTGGCTTGTGTATCTACATGGTCGCAGCGCCTTTGCTGTGGACAGCATGCTGTTCCCGTCGGCGGATGCGATGGCGGCCAGCTGGTGGTCCTGGGTTGCCGGGCTGTCCTTTCCTTCCTTCCCGTTGCTGGTCTGGTGTCGGTGGGTTGGGTTGCTCCTCTCGCTCCCTCGGCGCGAAGTCCCTTCCTCACGGGACAGCCTCCATAGCAGGCGGCGTGGTCAGCACTACAGTTTGCACACGTTGGCGTGGCCTCTCGTGGTCGTGTGCAAACCGTGGAGCTGTGGCTCCCGGCACACCTCACACAGCGTTCCTGGCTCCGGCAATCCTTTGCCAGGTGCCGGTAACGCTGGCAGCGGAAACACTGGATGATTCCAGCTGGTTTCTGGGAGGCACAGCACAGCACAGCGTCATCGGTATGGCTTACGCCATGTTGTTGATGCAGTACCAGGGTAAAACCCTATGACTGCTGTCGGTTTTGCTTTTTTTGAATTGTCTTTTGCTAAGTCGTCAGTTGTCATGGATGTCTGTTGTTGTCTTGATCTCGACGTGGCATTAGGGCGGTGATTAGCTGGGTTAGCAGCGTCACCACCACCGTGAGCTGGTCGCTGGGTCCGGAACGGCAGTGGCATCGGTCGGCAGGACGACCTCCACGGCGGCCGGGTGGCTGCCGACTGGACCCAGGAGCCGTCGTGGGCTGGTCTTGGCGACGCGGTGCGGCCCGAGTATGGAGCCCGCGCGTAGTCGCCGGTCTGGCGGTGTGGGGTGGCTTGCTGGAGCGTGTCTCCTGCTGGGCACTCCTGGGCGCCGTGGCAGCTTTTGCGCGATGATTCGCCCTTAGCTGTTTCTTCTTTTCACAGCCAGAGAAGCAGGCTGCGTGGCTAAGTCCGCAGTTGCAGCAGACTGCCTCTTCCCTGGCTACGGTACATTCGGCAGCACGATGGTCAGCCCCACATCTGGTGCATCTGCGCTGGTTTTGGCAGTCCCTCGCCTCGTGTCCATGGAGCTGGCAGTTGAAGCATTGACGAAGCTCGGGAGGAGAGGGCTTCTTCTTGTTGGCCCTCTTACCTCTCGCCCTCGGCTGTGCCTCAACAGCTGCAGGCGGAGGGACAGGTTGGCTCGGCGGGCTGGGCTGCTCCACGGTGCAGCTGACGCCCATGTCGCTCAACATGGCGGCGGCTCTCGTCAGGTCCGAGGGGCATGGGAGGGTCCGTCATAGGCTGGTCTTGGCGACGCGGTGCGGCCCGCGTATGGAGCCCGCGCGTTGTCGCCGGTCGGTCACTGTGGGGTGGCTTGCTGGAGCATGTCTCCTGCGGGGCTCTCTTGGGCGCCGTGGTAGCTTTAGAGCGATACTTCGCCTTCAGCTGCTTCTTCTTTTCGCAGCCAGAGAAGCAGGCTGCGTGATTTAGTCCGCAGTTGCAGCAGACAGCCTCTTCCCTGGCTACGATACATTCGGCAGCACGATGGTCAGCCCCCATCTGGTGCATCTGCGCCGGTTTTTTGCACTCCTGTGCCTCGTGACCATGGATCTGGCAGTTAAAACACTGCCGGAGTTCAGGCGGGGAAGGCCTCTTCTTGGCAGCCTTCCTAGCCCTCTATCTCGGCAGTGCTGGAGCGGCCACAGGCGACGGCTGGCTCGGCGGGCTGGGCTGCACCATGTCGCAGCCGATGTCCTGGTCACTCAGCAGGCTGGTGGCCCTCGTCAGGTCGGCGGGGCATGAGGCCAGGAACTGCAGGCCTCCCTCGACAGGCCAGCTAACAGAGGCAGCTCTGTAGCCAGCAGAAGCTGTACATACAGGCTGCCCCAGTTTCCCTTGTAAGCCGCCACCACGGGTTGGACAGGACCCTGCTCCGTGGTTGGTGCTGTGTCCTCCTCATGCGACGGCGTGGGCGACGCTGGGGCTGCTTGGATTGCCACCGTGTCGTCCTGCGTAGGGCTGGCTGGCGCAGGTGGCTCCGGTGCTTGGAGGCCTGGTGCCTCTGTCCCCGGAGTCTGCAGCTTCTCTGCAGTTTCGGAGTTCTTGCCGCCGGCAACCTGCCACTCCGTGGTCGCTGCAGTTTGTTGCTTTCTGCGCAGCCGTTTTTGCTTCCCATTCAGCTTGCGGAAGAGTTTCTTCGAGCAGAAGTCGTCCGCGAAGACCAATGGCATTGTTGCTAGGGCCGCTGGGCGCTTATGCCCCTTGGCCGCAGCATCATCGTGGATGACTTTGACGTCCTCATCCCCTGAGTATTTCAGTGCCGAATAGCACTCGAAGGGGTTTGTTGGGAGAGACCAACCATACTTCAGGCCGGCATGTATGACCCACAACGACCAAGAAGTAAACTGATACTTCTGTTGCGGGTTGGCAAGATCCATTGGTTCGAGACGTCCATCAGCGCGCAGGTCGAGCCGGGTCACGAAACCGTATCGCTCACGTCTCGCCTCAATGAAGAGTTCGTCGCCATCTGGTCCGTCCTCAGCTGCCGACGGGTCGGCCTCGGAAGCAGCAGCACTCATGTCTGCTCCTGTCGTCTCTCTCGTCTTAGGTCCTTCCCGCTCTTATGAACTGGAACCACCTCCGCGTGTTTCCACCGACGTGGGTATGTCTTCGTCTGAATTATGGTGTTGAAAAGCTTAGCAAGATAGTCTGCAGCTACCGGCCGAAGGTTCTTGAGGCACATATTTCCAATCTCATCAGGACCCGTGTCTTTATGCGGATGCAGTCTGGCTACACAGCTGAGGATCTCCTGAGGAGTAACAAGCTCTATATCGTGTACTTCATCATCCCCTGCTTCAAGGAGAGCACTTAGACGACAGTTCACGATGGCCACCTGTTCGACGTCTCCTTGAGATGGTTGAAAATTTCTTTCGAACACATCCGCCAGGACATTTGCTTTGTCTGCAGAGCGGTAAATGACGCCACGCTCTCCTTGGAGAGATGGAAGTCTACTCCGTTTCTTGGTGAACCAACGGGTTTGCGACCAGAGTGTTCCATCTTCCGGACGTAACATCGAGAGGCGGGATTCCCACTCCCGATTTCGATGCTTCGATAGAGACACCTTCAGCTCTCGCTGGGGGCGATTTAACAACTTTCTGGTTGCCGGATTTCTAGTGAGCCTCCACTCCTTGGCAATCCGGTTTTTGTCGCAGCAGATATTGTGCTGTTAGTGGTCTATATAATTTTGCTAGCAAAATCAGTGCATTCATAAGTCAGAAGATAACAACTAATAATAAATAAATTGTTTGTTCTCTTCTGGTACACACCGCATTTCAACCTACCAATATTTCCATTAATGTTGCCGCTACAAAATCAAACATGTAGACACACCTAAACACATGAAATGCATCGCGAACTACATTTCGGGCAACAACGTTTATTTAATCACGTTTAGTAGTTCACACAGCACAAATTATCACAATTAATTTCATAGTAGGCGTATACTTTCAGTGTAAACTGAAATTTGAGTAAATCCTGCAGAATATCATATTCACAGTGTCGCGATGTAAACTTGACCCTCTTAAATTAAATTTTCAACACTTGTCTATAATAAGGCTAGCTTTTAAAGTGCAAAGTAGAAACATATGCTAATTGTCTACACTACACCAACAAAAATTTGAGAACGATATGATCCTATTGAGAGCAATTAATAAATTTATAGCGATAGGTCCTAATGTTGCAGTTACCTATCAGTTACTTGAAGAACGGTAATTACAATGTGACTTACTTATGAAACGCTATTCCAGGTAGTTTCCTATCTTGTCTGTTTGTGCAACCATACGCAACACAACTTGGCATTATAGAAAACTTTAGAAAATGAAATATTCTGAGCAGCTTACACAGTGCAAACAGCCCAATGTTTTGGGCGGATCCCTATGGCCGCCGCGCATGCGCAGTAGGAGAGCAGTTTTTTCATGAGGTTTCGCGGATTTAGCGTTATTTCGTCTCCATATATTCCTTCCTCCATGATCTATAAGCAACCTTTTGCTTAAAAATATCTGTGGCGAAGTACAACTTAACATTCATTTAGTACTGTGCAGAGTATAGTTACTCTATAGAACGGCGTATTAACTACACCGCGGTGACTGCACGGCTAGTAGTGATTGAGGGACTCCGACGACACACAATCATCCTGCATTCTCATGTGTTACCTCTCATGCGACAGTATCGAGGTGCCATTTTTCTACACAACAATGCTCGTCCACATACAGCACGTGTCATTAGGAATTTTCTGCATGAAGATGGGGTACTCCAGTGACCAGCAAGTCCCCTAATCTGAACGTCCATGCGTATTTCTATGAAATGTCTGCGTGATGTTGAGATACTCTCGTGGCCAGCAAGATCTGTCCACGTTACAACATGTGTGGGACCAACTCTGACGTCAACTCCGTTCCAATGATCCAGGATATGAAGGACCAGTTACAACAGTTGAGGGTCAGATTGCATTAGGAGAGGATACAAAGGATATATGACATCCTTCCCAACCGAATCACTGTATGCATCCAGCCGGTAGGGGGTGAAACATCATACAGATAAGTGGACTCATACTGTCAAATTCTTTGTACATTTGACTCGATATTGTAATCATATACCCTGTCAACCTGTGAAGTTTCATTTGGTTTCCTCAGACTTATCTATATATCCTTAATGTAAATCCGTTTCATGGTATGTATGTATACCATAAAACGTATTTCTGTAAAGGGAAGTCATGCATTTCTCTCAAAGTACAGACAAAATTCATATATATAAATGAAATCCACTTCATGGCTTAAGAATGTAAATGGTGTATATAAAACATTTTTTTATCCATATATCTTTCTGCACATTTGTCAGTGCAGCACGCCTTAAGAGCAAGAGATTTTTAGGAAAGAATGTTTCCACTTAGAATAATTGCTATGTTGGGTCAAAATGTTAGACTGGATAATAGGTTTGGACAGAGAGGTTTACATAAACTGCTTAATAATTCCATCATTATTACTTATATCTAAAATGTAATTGGATAGAAACTTTAAAACATTTAATTTTCTAAAATTTGTTTCTGAAGTATCGTTAAGATTCAACGAATAGTAATCCAAAACTGAATGTGGCAGACGAGCACAGAGGATCAACATCCGGTTAGGATAGAGTGAGCCGAAATCTAACAATGAGTATTCATTCCTCCCATGATTCTTATTCCAAAATATCCCTTTCACCTGATATGATTGCAGTCTCCATTAGTAAATATTTGGATGATAATAGGATCCTACCGAGCCAGGTGGGTGAACGGTTAACATTCTGGCCTCGCATTCGAGAGGACGCGGGTTCGAATCCCTATCCGGGCATCCAGATTTGGTTTTTCCTTGGTTTCCCCAAATCACTCCAGGCGAATACCGGGATACTTCCATCAAAAGGCCATGGCCCAATTCCTTCCGGTTCCTTGTCCCCAGTCCCATCCCTCCTCTAATGACCTTAGCCATCGACGAGGCGTAAAGCAGTAAGGAAAAAAAAAAAAAAAAAACGATCCTAGGAAAGACTCTTGCAATGGCTGGTGCTGGAATTCGTAACACTGCGTATTTATCCGATTATCAATTGTGCCTAGCCTGTTCAAGAAAAATGACCTCAATCCTTTCTATTTCGCGGTTCTGCTGGTAGCACCAAAAATACTCTTCGCCATGAAACCTAGCAATAAAACATTCATTCCTTGCTCAAAATAAATCTCCTGTAACCGAGTTTTTACTCATTCTTTTTTTTTTTTACGTTTACAGTGTACCTACGTTTTTCTGATTCACTAAAAATATACTAAAAATTAATAATAAATAACCAAACGTTCAAAAATGTCAAGGAGGTTAAGTAGAAAGGAAGCATAATCACAAAAGATGGATAAAGCATGTAAGATCGGCCAAGCAAGTATCGTATTTATCAAGGGATAACAACGTCTGGTAAACACAAGTAACATTAGTTGGGTGACCAAAAAATAATCAAAAAGTTTGTTTAGAGCGCTTTTCTATATACATGCAAAACATGAACCATAAAGACTGAGAAGAAATGAAGAATAATCTCTTGAGCAACGGTGATGAATCAACTGAAAAGACGAAACAACAAATGCAGAAGTTTATCAGAGAGAAGGGAAGAGTAGCACCATCTGAAGAAATATACCTTCAAAAATGAGGACGTATTTTGTATAGTGAGAACATGATGGAAGCAGTACTAGAAGATGTGAAAAAAAAGAAAACCCTGCTATAAGACAAAAAATAGAAGATGCCAGTTTTAATAAACAGCACAAAATGAAGAGAAAAGCGAAAGATCTTCATGTAGTGTTGCCCCAAACAAATCCAAGGACTTAAAACTAGAGGGAAGATGATAAATAGAAAATTCACCAATTGCCTCAAGAAAAGACCATGTGCTGAAAACGCTCCTATCCACGGAAGTAGGCTATGTCCTGCCCATACCAGAAACCTGCTCACCTGTGAGGGCGTAGGCGGCGACTGCCTGGTGGCCGTGGAATATGACGGAGGAGGTCCTGAGGGTTGAGGCTGTGGCGATGGAGAACGCTGACGTTGCGGCTGACGTGTCAGCGGAGGGTCGACGGCCGCCATGTCACGGCAACCGCACCACTGTAAAACAACACACACCTGACTGAATATAGCAGTGAAATTCTACCAGCATCGTTGCGATTACTGTGTATAGGCTTGAAGCTTATAGACAAAACGTTCCATACTGCTCCGATTTGGGGAATTTGCTTCATCTCCTTCCGTCAACCTAGGAAACGACCTGTAATTTTGGAAAATGCGTGAAAGAGAGGTCTCTTTAGCGGAGGATAGTAGAGGAGTCAGTCCAGGAGTGCAATCATCAATGAAGTGCCGCGAAAGGAAATTCTCGTATTTTGCAGTTGATTATTTTTCACTGACTATTTCTTCTCTCTGAATAAATCTATGATTTAATGCATTTCCACTTCTGTTTGTTAAAATTGTAACGCCAAAATGGAATAATATGAATCACTCCTAAATCTGATGTTTATAACATTGGAACTATAATAAGTGATTAAGATTCACATAGATAGCGTGTACGTAGGCCCAGAAGAGTGTTTTTATGTGTGACTGGACGTTTCTGTTTTACACCACGCTCAATCGGTGCAGAGCTGTCAAACAAAGTGGAATTGTACAAGTAATGCCAGCGTTCCTCGTCAACGTCAAAGGGTGCAGTATCAGAACGTGACACTAAGGCTCATATAGAAATTCGTACACGATTCGTCGACGCACGGGTATTCGACCACACAATGTGACCACAGCGCAGGATGACCGCCATCTTGTCTGCATAACCGTAACCGACTGGACAGGTTCGTCCACAGTGCTTGCTCGACGTTGGAGCACTGCAGCGGATGTGGATATGTATGCGTCAATGGTTTGACGCCATCTGCTGGGTGCTGAACTGGTGGAACTCATGCCATTGCCTTCTCTTCCATTGCGCAGAACCCACCGACGCCTGAGACTGAAATGGGTACGCGAACGCTGTCACTTGCTGCTGAGTGGCAAAATATAGTATTTTCGGACGAGACCCGCTTTAACTGGTGCTACAGTGATGAACGCAATTAGTACACTGTAGTGTTGAGTGGCATACAGTACAAACATCATGATTGATGGTTTATGGCACCATTGACTATAGCATGCATTCTCACCTCCTTCATACTGAGGACAATATTAACAGCAATCGCTACATGAGAGAGGTTCCTTGCCAGCAGCTCCACATCCCATATTTCAGCAGGATGATACCCGGCCACATGTGGCGAGGAATGTCAAAGCCTTCTTTGAAGAACAACATATACTACTGTTTCCCTGGCCTGCATGTTCACCTAACATGTTCGGGGTATGGTCGGGTGGTATCTTGTTCGTTCTGGTACTACTGCAACCACTGTAGATTCTTTGTAGACGCGCCTACAATCCCCGTGACAGTAATTCGAAGAAATATATCCAGGCTCTTTTGGATTCCATGGCACGACGTCTACAGGCTCTGATTGTTTCATGTGGCAGCTACACACCGCACTGAACCTTACGGTAAAAGTGCATGTACAGTTCTGTAGGCTCTTTTCATACTATACAGTTTTGACCGAACAGCAGAAACTCGAACGGTGCAAATCCGAACGGGCATCCACGTTCACACTATACGGTTTCTGTTCGGCTTTTTTCTATCACAAGCTCCGTTCGGTTGAGTGCTGTTTGATTATAATGAATCCTAAACAAATCATAGCATTAATGTTATATAACTTAGACGAAACAGACGAAATACGAGGGCTGTCCAGAAAGTAACAGACGTTTTGTAATAAAAAATAAACAAAGTGAAAAAAACGATTTTTATTATATACATTTTAGAGGTAAACTCTTAGGCTATTTTTCAACATAATCGACATTTAAATTAAGGCACTTATCATAACGTGGTACAAGCTTTTCGATACCCTCTCTGTAGAAATTTGCCGCCTGAGACTTCAACCACTGGTTTACACCGGCATGCAGTTGAGCGTCAGTTTCAAACCGTTGTGTTGCGAGCCACGTCTTCATCGCCGGGAACAGGTGGTAGTCGCTCGGTGCCAAATCCGGGCTGTACGGCGGGTGATTGAAAGCTTCCCATCCAAAACCATCCAAGAGCTCTTGGGTACGATTGGCCGTGTGTGGACGAGCGTTGTCGTGGAGAAACAAAACTTTCTCACTGAGTTTTCCCCGACGCTTGTTTTGTATCGCGCGTCTTAATGTTCTGAGTGTTTCGCAATACCTTTCTGAAGTGATTGTTTAGCTATGTTCAAGAAATTCAACGAGAATCACACCCTTAGGATCCCAAAACACAGTAGCCATAATTTTTCCTGCTGACAGCGTTTGCAGACACTTCCTCGGTTTCTTGGGCGAATGCGTGTGTCCCCATTCCATAGACTGCCGTTTTGTTTCACAGGTGACGTGCTTTACCCAAGTCTCGTCGCCAGTTACGATACGATCGATAACTTGGTTTCCAGTTTTGACGTAGTCTTCCAGAAACGTCAGTGCTGCAGCAAGTCTCTGTTTTTTGTGGTCTTCTGTTAAGATTTTCGGAATCCACCTGGCACAAAATTTGTGGTAACCAAGTTTACCAACCACAATCTCATGAACTAAACTCCGTAAAATTTGGGGGAAATGTTCTGAAAGCTCCGTAATCGTGAAACGACGATTTTCACGGATTTTTTTCGTTAATTTTCACCACCAGTTCATCACTCACAACACTAGGCCTACCCATGCGGTCCTCATCGTGAACATTGGTTCGACCATTTTTAAAATCAATGCACCATTGCCTCACTCGGCTTTCACTGATTATTCCTTGGCCGTACACATCACAAATCTGGCGATAAATTTCAATTGGTTTGTGATTTATCGCCAACAAAAACCGTATTACAGCTCGCACTTCACAACTGGCGGGATTTTTAATTGCAGCGCTCATTTTAACACACTACTGTATTCAAAGTACGATAGGAACTATGTGCAAACTACCACGGCTGGTTGCGTACTGAATGTATGAACAGTTTGACGCCAAGATGGCGGCGCTAGGAGCACCCATTGTTGCGCTAGGTCAAAACGTCTGTTACTTTCTGGACAGCCCTCGTATAAATATATGTTATTTTTGTGCACACTCGTGCTATATTCTTGAGAAACTAGTGAATAAGATACTGGACACTGAAAGACAATCTACACAAATTAACTCAATATGCCTTTACTAAACACAGCAGAGTGAAATACACAGAAGACAACAAACATATTTTTAAAGAAATACTAAATTAATACACAACCACATACCAACTACAATGGCTTAGTGGTATGATCGTACGATTTAAAACAGTCTAATGTGAAAGCGTGCATTTGGCCACGTACATCACTCAGTTATCGGTCGCCGACCGGCTGCCGTGTGTTGCAGTGGCAGGGGACGGCTGCTACACGGCTTTTTCCCGTCGCCGTGTAATGTCAAAGAGGCCATGCTCTTCTTCACGCCGTACGACTTTCTGCCGTTCACTCGAAACCATATAGTCTGAGAGGTTCATTCACACTAGCAGTCAGCTCAGCTCAGCAAACGATCCAGGATAGCATTCACACTAGCGGTCAGCTTAGCTCACAATCCAGGATAGCATTCATACTAGCGGTCAGATCAGCTCACGATCCAGGATACCATTCACACTAGCGGTCAGCTCAGCTCACGATCCAGGATAGCATTCACACTAGCGGTCAGCTCAGCTCACGATCCAGGATAGAATTTACACTAGCGGTCAGCTCAGCTCACGATCCAGGATAGCATTCACACTAGCCGTCAGCTCAGCTCACGATCCAGGATAGCATTCACACTAGCCGTCAGCTCAGCTCACGATCCAGGATAGCATTCACACTAGCCGTCAGCTCAGCTCACGATCCAGGATAGCATTCACACTAGCGGTCAGTTCAGCTCACGATCCAGGATAGCATTCACACCAGCGGTCAGCTCAGCTCACGATCCAGGATAGCATTCACACTAGCGGTCAGCTCAGCTCACGATCCAGGATAGCATTCACACTAGCGGTCAGCTCAGCTCACGATCCAGGATAGCATTCACACTAGCCGTCAGCTCAGCTCACGATCCAGGATAGCATTCACACTAGCGGCAAGCTCAGCTCACGATCCAGGATAGCAGCCACACTAGCGGTCAGCTCAGCTCACGATCCAGGATAGCATACACACTAGCGGTCAGATCAGCTCACGATCCAGGATAGCATTCACACTAGCCGTCAGCTCAGCTCACGATCCAGGATAGCATTCACACTAGCCATCAGCTCATCTCACGATCCAGGATAGCATTCACACTAGCGGTAAGCTCAGCTCACGATCCAGGATAGCATTCACACTAGCCGTCAGCTCAGCTGACGATCCAGGATAGCACTCACACTAGTGGTAAGCTCAGCTCACGATCCAGGATAGCATTCACACTAACCGTCAGCTCAGCTCACGATCCAGGATAGCATTCACACTAGCGGTCAGTTCAGCTCACGATCCAGGATAGCATTCACACTAGCCGTCAGCTCAGCTCACGATCCAGTATAGCATTCACACTAGCGGTCAGCTCAGCTCACGATCCAGGATAGCATTCACACTAGCCGTCAGCTCAGCTCACGATCCAGTATAGCATTCACACTAGCGGTCAGCTCAGCTCACGATCCAGGATAGCATTCACACTAGCCGTCAGCTCAGCTCACGATCCAGTATAGCATTCACACTAGCGGTCAGCTCAGTTCACGATCCAGGATAGCATTCACACTAGCCGTCAGCTCAGCTCACGATCCAGTATAGCATTCACACTAGCGGTCAGCTCAGCTCACGATCCAGGATAGCATTCACACTAGCCGTCAGCTCAGCTCACGATCCAGGATAGCATTCACACTAGCGGTGAGCTCAGCTCATGATCCAGGATAGCATTCACACTAGCGGTCAGCTCAGCTCACGATCAAGTATAGCATTCACACTAGCGGTCAGCTCAGCTCACGATCCAGGATAGCATTCACACTAGCGGTCAGCTCAGCTCACGATCCAGTATAGCATTCACACTAGCCGTCAGCTCAGCTCACGATCCAGTAAAGCATTCACACTAGCGGTCAGCTCAGCTCACGATCCAGGATAGCATTCACACTAGCGGTCAGCTCAGCTCACGATCCAGGATAGCATTCACACTAGCCGTCAGCTCAGCTCACGATCCAGGATAGCATTCACACTAGCCGTCAGCTCAGCTCACGATCCAGTATAGCATTCACACTAGCGGTCAGCTCAGCTCACGATCCAAGATAGCATTGACACTAGCGGTCAGCTCAGCTCACGATCCAGGATAGCATTCACACTAGCCGTCAGCTCAGCTCACGATCCAGTATAGCATTCACACTAGCGGTCAGTTCAGCTCACGATCCAGGATAGCATTCACACTAGCCGTCAGCTCAGCTCACGATCCAGTATAGCATTCACACTAGCGGTCAGCTCAGCTCACGATCCAGGATAGCATTCACACTAGCGGTCAGCTCAACTCAGCTCAGCTCACGATCCAGGATAGCATTCACACTAGCGGTCAGCTCAGCTCACGATCCAGGATAGCATTCACACTAGCGGTCAGCTCAGTTCACGATCCAGGATAGTATTCACATTAGTGGTCAGGTCAGCTCAGGTCAGATCAGATCAAGTCGTAGACGATGCCCATTTCATATGAGTTGCTCACAGCAAACGATGCCACTCTCTACGCTAACATAAGTTAAAATCGCACTGATTTTGGATGAAGAGAATAGAGAATGGTTCAGGTTGAATCCACAGTTTGAAAACGCAAACAGTTCAACAGATAAAAATTTTAACTACTGGCTATGCCGGTGTGACGAATGGTGGGACATGTTTTTGATATTTAGCTTAAATATTACGAATTTGATTTAGAAAAAATAACTCTGCTCCAATATTAATTGATAACATAATTTTAGCAACATGTATTTTGCACAATTGTTTACAGATGAATAAAATTTCATGGCATGTAGAAATTGAGTCTCAGGATGAACGAGAGGAATCTTTTTGATACAAAAAATAAATTCACAACATTTTTTAATTCGGAAGCAGAATCTGTACCTTGGCAATACGAAACCATGCAATAATATTTGAATTTATATCAAAATTTTGCTAACTTTCTAATAATCAGAAATAACATACTTTTAAAACATTAATTTTTTATTTATTACTCTTTTTATAGCTTATGAGCAGAAGTATTTATACGTTCGTCGTCCAAGTTGATCTGACCTGACGTCACCGTTGCTCGTTCATACCAGCGGTCAGCTCAGTTCCAGCTCTGCTCAGGTCTTGACCGCTGTTGATCGGTGGCGGCGCGATCTTTAGTTTGACCTGCCTTGCCCTGACCTGAGCGGACATGGATTACGTGTATAGCGATTTTTGATCTGAGCTGAGCTGACCGCTATTGTGAACGGGCCTAATAATTTGTGTATTGTCATGTCCGTAACTTGTGGAATAAAATTCCATTGTAGTCACACAGCGCCGGATCTAGGGGGGGTCAAACCGGGGCGCTTGCCCCGGGCGACAATTTCAGGGGGGCGGCAAAATCATGTTTGAAGGAGCGGTAAATGGCAAATTCGTGTGGCGGTGACCTTTTTTTTGGGCTTTACTGCCCCAAGCGGAAACCATCAGGGGGCGGCAAAATCAAAGAATAGCTCTGTACCGCCCCAAGCGGCAAATTCATGTTTGAAGGGGCGGCAATTCAAGTTTTTTCCCCGACTCGGAAAATTTGTACATCCGCCACTGTAGTCACATGTATCCTTCTTAGTGTTGCAATTTTCATATACAATAGCGTGTTATCACCGAAACGTAGAAAATTAAAATTCGTACAAATATAACAGCCCACTAATGTGTGTATATATTTAGAATGCAAGTTTGAAAACAATTATCTTAGATTTAACTTTGAATTATTAGAGTACAATGGAAGGATCTGTAATTCTGCAAAAGACTCTCCTCAACCAAACACATCATTAATAATACGATCCCAAGCAATTATGTTGTCTCGATCCCTTTCTTTCACACAACAGCTGTAAAATTTAATGCCATAAAACGGTTAGAACTGACAATAATACAATATTTACAATTCTGCATGGCGCACAACAACGTAGATGAAAGAAAACTACAAGCCTGAATATTTCTTGAAGTTAACTACTGAATAAATATTAGCTGCCTAGTGCTATGTCCACACTGGTCGTCAGACGCATGCCTCATGTTGCACGAGGGAGCATGCAGCAGATCC
>JARYHS010013631.1:168789762-168911842 GCA_031002005.1 Vandiemenella viatica | reverse complement strand
CGTACAAATAAGGTAGCAAAGTTGTTTTCGTATATTCGTAAGGGCCCAGGAAGAAAAGGGAGCCATTAAGATTAGATCCCTGGAATGTGTCTGAACAATGTGTGAAGTGATATAGCCTACTATCTGTCTCTCATTGCCCGTCAACATGTTGAACATGGTTTTGAGAGTGCTCGGTTTCTCGGTCTACAAGGAGACGCCACCCAGAATGTTTTGTCTAAAACTGATGCAAGAGGGAAGTTTTTCTGCTGTGCTCAAACTGGACTACATCATGCGAGGGCTCGAAGATAGAAAGACTTGACGTGTAAGCTACACAATTACAATTTGCCAAGTGCAGACTACTATCCAGTTATTGTTCTGTAACCACGAATTTGAATGAATAGTTAATTCGTTCTTCGTTCACTTCTTCTTTCTTTGAATTTCGGTCGGTAAAATTATTTTATTTTAAATTAAAAGTAATTTTCACAAAATTTAAAATTTTTATTTTTAACAGTAAATTCAGCTTTACAATCCAAACGTAATTTCTGATTATAATAATTATTATATATGTAAAGCAATATATGTTTCACGATTTTTGTGCGCATTTGTCTCCTGATTCTCATTGTACTTTAATTATAAAAATAAATAGTTATGTTTTAACAGAACGAAGTTATCTATTTTTAAAGCACGAGGAGTCTCTTTCTTAGTTACATAAAGCACGAATGTCAATGTTTCATTTTGCACAAAGTAAATGCAGTTAGCTGTTGTATTCCATTGGCTGATAGCAGCATCAGATAAATGAATCACGCGACACACTTTTTTCACCATCGTGTATCTCCAACAAAATGTATTTGCCCATTATCTAATTACTGTGGATTGCGCGTTGTTTGAAGATTAAACAAGCCTTCATTTTCATAAGTCCGACCTCGGTAAAAGGATCAGAAATAATGGTTGGACAACATTATTGTATTGACTAGGCCTTGGAAGGCTGGGTAATCAGAGTGCTTGGGGAATAGAATTTAGCAGGTTTTTCTTGGGAGGGTTTGGTTTCTGGAGGCAGGGTGGGGATATTGGATGGAAGTACGGAGATCAAAATACAGAGAAATGACCAATCAGCAATTGTTCGTGAGATGATAAACTAAAAGGCCTGGAGATTCAAATTACTGGTGAGTTAAAAGACCTAGTGCGACTAAGGATGCCCCAAAGTTAATTGAAAAGAGGATCTATAGTTCTAGAAGAGAGTTTCAAGCAGGCACATCGCTGCAAGAGATCACTGAATTCTCATCTTATTATCTTTAATTTAATTTAATTTAATTGCAATGGAGCACAGGCTCCGGTAGCAATTTCCCTACACACCCATCTTCCCCCTGTTTCCTATCAGGCTTGTTTTAACCATAAGCCTGTACAATGATCCCTGCCGTCCACCAACTTTCTTCGTTCACTGCGTTTGCTGATTTTTCTTCCACATTGTTCTTAATTAGTTTCAGCTATTTTCATGTTGATCTGTCTCTGGACGTATTTCATTTAAAGCCTATTTAAATCAGTTTCCTTGATATTCTCTCCTCTCACATTGTCGCGCTTTGCAGATACCGTTGTAACCCTCTTCTTTCTTTTTCGTTCTCTCGTTCACGTCTCAAACAAACTGTACTGGGAACACACCGTCACAGTAGCACCTAATAACAGACCTACTTTCACATTGGGAAAGATAGAGGGGAGATTCTGTGGAAGAGTACAACCTCCTAATTGACTGGATGCTTTCCCGCTGTGTCGACGGGATGTAATTTTCTCGGTTTTTCCATCGGAAGATCTTGTACAAACACAACGTCTCACTGACGCTCTGTGCCGTCTTCATCAATTTATGGTTATGTTTCGCAAAGAAGCGCTAGACTGGTTTCATGTGCCAAGTACTTAGCTTTCATCCTGCGGCGACAGAATGCGACGAAGCGATTAACACATTTCATACGTCTACGGCGAGATGTTCCTACTAGAGAAACTGCGCAAGAAGCGGCCGACTTATAAACTTTGTGACCTTCCTTCTAAGATGCTGGAGCTCCGTCATGTTGACTCCCTTCATCGCAGTTTGCCACCACATCGACAGCATCAAAGCTATGCGAATAATACGTTAGTATAGTGTACTTGGTCAGAACTTAATGATGACGCCAAAGCTCTCTATCCAAAGGATTTAATTTAATTTAATTGCAATGGAGCACACGTTCCGGTGGCAATTTCCCTACACACCCAACTTCCCCCTATCCTGCACCCACCTACAGTTGCCCTCTACAAATTTCAATTTTAAATTCTGTTAACGTTTTCGGTAAGTTATTCATCATTCCCCTTGGCAACTCATTCCAATCCCTGACACCCTTACCTAAAAAAGAAAATCTTTCCACACCCTTGTGCCTGAAATCGAGTGCCAGCTTGTGGTCATGGTCATCTTTTCCCTTCCGTGAATTATTTTCCATACCTACTGCAATATCTTTCCATGCCTCATCGCCAGTACACGCCCTGTACACTCCCATGACCCTCCTCATCCTCCTCCTGTCTTGCAATGAATCCCATTCCAGCTCCTTTATCATATCTGTCACTGATTGCATTCTGCGATAATTTCCGGAAACAAATCTAGCAGCCCTTCTTTGCACCTTCTCCAACTCCTGTATTTGATACTCAATATGTGGGCCCCATACTATACTACCATATTCGAGCAATGGTCTGACCAGAGTTTTGTAACCCAATTCCTTTACTTCTCTCGTGCATCCCCTCATCACTCTCTCCAACAAGTGCAGAATTTTGAAACCTTTTCCTACCTCCTGTCCAATGTGTCCTGCCCAGTTAAGCTTGTTATCAAATGTACTGCCAAGATATTTATATTTCAAGTCTTTAGCAAGCAATTCTTTCCCCACCTAATATTCATAATTAACCTTTTGTTTTTTATTTGTGTATCTAATTAGCTGACTCTTCTTTGCATTTATCATCATCCCATATTTACCAACCCAACTAGATATCCTGTCCAGATCACCCTGCAACTGTTTACAGTGCTCTATCGTTTTGTACAGCATTATGTCATCTGCAAACATTCTAATTTCAGATAGTAAACAATCAACACAATTATTCATTAGAATAATGAATAGCAATGGTCCCAATACGCTACCCTGCGGCACTCCCATTTTTACTTCCACTTCCTGTAAAACACGACACCCCAAACCCACGAAGATCACATTGCATCCTTCATGATACTCACATACACCCGGGAAACGAGTGTGTTAAACACCTATCTCAACAATCAACCACCTGTTTTCCCCAAATTTGTTTACGTATTCTGTAAATGTACGAGCTGGTTTCTTCAACCAACGATTTTAATATGAACCGATATTTGAAGCTTTGCCTAACTGACGGACCCCGTGGAAAAGAAAAGCAAGTTTGCAATAGGGTAGCGAACATGTTTTGTGAAGGGTGTTGAAAGGAAACATTCTTTGTAAGCAGTAATGTCCCAATGGAGGACTGTGCAAACGGATGCTCATTTGGTTACTGAGCTGCCATCCGCAACAAAAAAATTAACTGACATGTTGGGTAGCAGTTGAATGAGCACAATGTTGATAAGAGTCAAGGATTATACCGCAGAAAGGTTTGATCTGGTACAGTTCCTTAGCAGGCCATTTATGATATATAACATTCTTAATGAAACACTTATAACTTTTCGCTAACACATAGCTCTGCAATTTGAATATTGTTTGATGCGACTAACTTCCAGCAGGACAGAAACTATTTTAGATATTACTTTGTCTACTTACAGAATCGGACGATAAAATGTTAAATTCGTTTTTGATCTCTCGTTTTTCGTTGCTGAAACAATTTGTGATATTTCTTCGTTTTCAGCTGTTAGATTTTTATTTATTAGCTGAGATTATTCAATTATAACCTTATAAATTACAATTAAATTAATTCGGTAATGTTCATAATGTCAACAATCAAGTCGTTTCAGATACTGTCCGAATCCATGCCTCGAGAATATGTCTGCTTGTGGTCCCGCAGTCAAAGTAATAATTTCTTGTCGTATGTATTCTTTTCAAATGAAATTTTTAACTGACAAACATAAATTAGACTCCGGCAATGTTAGAAATGTGATATTCATATTTACACAAATGAAGGTTGTAGCATGGTAGACTATCAATATATTTTCGAAACAACCAATTTTTCTTTGTAGGTCTCTCAGATATGGAATTCAATTTTTTTTTTTTTTTGAATATGTGTTACCACATAAACACGCCTTCACGATTTACCGATCATGGTGGGTGAGCGGTAACGTTCTGGCCTGACATTGTGGAGGACTTGGATTCCAATTCCCGTCTGACCATCATGATATGGGTTTTCCATGGTTTCCACAAATCATTCTAGGCGAATGCCGGGATGGCGTAGATACCCAAAAAAAAAAAAAAAAAAAAAAAAAAAAAAAAAAAAAAAAAAAAAAAAAAAAACACCACCCGGAGTTGCTCGGAGGTTGGATATGAAAGTTCTGATGTCAGGCTTTTGTTAACGAAATGTAGACAGTATTTTTCTCTTTGTTTTAAAGTATACGTGTGCAATGTTTTATTAAGATTAGATAAAAACTTTGAGTTTGTGTTTCGCCACACCAACTTACAATTTATAAATTTCAGTTTCGAATTTCTCATTTACTAATTGTTGACCGGAAACAGTCCAATTCCAATAATAAAAAAAAGTACCAACTTCAATTTTTACTGTTTATTTATTATTACATATCGCTTAATAAGAACACATACATACATTTTTTTCTATCACGTATTGTGTTTTAGGTACGGTAACTAATAATTGTTAGTAAAAAAAAGTAAACATCCAATATAGACATTGCTTTATTTAATTATGAATAATGACAGGAAAATCGACGACGAAAATTATTATTTATATATTTGAACAGATTAAAATATGAAATATATGGTAAAAAGTATATATTGAACACAATAAATGAAAAATATTTAACTTTTACTTTTATGTTGGGAATTATCTTCTCGCCTTAAACGCCAGCAGCTATCTCCTAACATAGCTGCATCTTAACGACCTTGAAACCGTTCAAGCCTTTTGACGTCCTGATGAAACCGCTCCGCTTGTTCATCACTTACAGCTTCAAGATTCGAAGGGAAAAGAGAGAAATGGGAATAGAGAAAAAGAATTTTTAATGATATCCAGCAACCCATCTTTTTATATGCTTCTAACATATTGTTGTTTTCGGCTCTATGATTACCTATAAAACCTTCTCTCACAGCTTTTAACGATGTATATGCGCATAATTCTTTGTCATTTAATTTTTGATCTTCATTGATAGGCGTATTGATAGGCCGATAAAAATCCCTTCTTTTAACTCTGCGTCATTTAATTTTAGACTAGGAGGTATAGGTTTCGATACAGAATTCGCATTAGGGTATTCGGTATTACGCTTGATCCTCGTGTATCAGTCATGCAAAAGTAGTAATCGTTGTAGTGATTACTAGGCTCACAGCACAGTGTTGGTATTCAAACGGCATAGATGCTTTGTTTCCATCCAGCCATGACAAGAGAGTAGCATAACATGATACTCAAAATAGTTGCGGAATCCAGGGCTTATCTTGATACACAATACGACGTCCAAAATGTAGGAAATATTCATTACGTAATATTTGAGATACTTTTTTCCCTTCGCTTAAGAATATACTAACCACACGCGTAACACAACTTGTTTGGTGAATTTTTGCTCTGGCGGCGACTACTTTCTTCAGTATTCATCTCGAAAACCATACGATTACACTCATAAACAGTTAATCACAAAGATGTCAACGTGAAATAAACCGATTTTCTCCGCAACGTGTAACAGCCCTCAAATCCAGACTTTAAGTGAAATTGTATTTTATGAATCGTTTGTAGCAAGCTAGAGGTTGAGTACATATGATTTTGTATGGTTGTCTTGCAATTTATTGTAAATCGATGTAAATGGACTTTGATTTATGAAACGAAATCATGTAAATACTTTTTAATATGTTTAAGGACAGAAATATGCAAGAAAAAATGATTAAATGTTTGTATTCCAAGTATTAATGTGAGCTACGATGTTTAGAGGACAATTTACGACAGTTTAACTGATCTATGTGGATAATTCTGTGTGTAAGTGTCTCTAATTTTCGTTTCAGTGCATTTCGTAACGATTTTAATCAATTCTGATTATTTTTAACATGTTTTTAATTGTTAAAGTATTGTTAGAGTTCGAGAAACATTTGTCGGAAGCCTTTGTAATATTCTGGAAATTTCTATGAAACTTATATAAGAGATCGGAGGAGACGAGATTTGAAACAGTTTTACGTCGGCAAGGACATATATTTGAAATGTGTAGCAGTATTGTCTTCGTAAGCAGTATTGAATTTAATCGCTGGAGCTTGTGTTTACATGTGAACATTATCTTTGGAGTCTGATGTCTTCTAGAAATAAAAACAAGTTAAATTTGAAAGTGGGTCTGTAACAAATTATTTCATATATAAAAAACCACGAGACACCTAATAAATTGTAATGTTTAATAATTACTAGAGATCGCCCAGTGGTCGAAATTCGACCATAATTCATTAAGTTAATTACTACAATTACTACTGTTTACATTATAACAAAAAAATAATGTCTCTGGTAGCTTACAAAGCACATCGCTGAAAGTACACTCAGTCGCGAAAAAACCGTGAGGTGAGTAAACTGCAACTTTACCAAAATTGTCCTATCGGTATCAAGTTTAGTACATTCCAACGTAAGCTTCGAATGCGTGAAAATGAGGAAAAATCACTTCAAATGCGGGCAGATGCACACATGTTATTAAGCAAGAAATACACGTTATTACATGTCGATATTATTTCTGTGTGTTTCTTACTCTTAATTCTTGGTCCAGGCTGCATTTCAACCTAACCACAACTGCTATTAGTTACGGTAGACGCCATGCAATATATCTTAGCACTGAAAAACAATATGTCAACCCGCACAGAGAAATCGTAAATGTTAGATGATTTTCTATTTGCATGTGGAAAGCAGTTTTTATTCAATAATGAAGACTTAAAAACACGTGGAATAAATGTCAACAGCTATGAACGTGTATTTCTTGCGTAATAACATGAATGCATCTACCCACATTTCGAGTGATTTTTCCTCATTTCTACATATTCGAAGCTTACGATATACACTTTAAATCAAATATTATCGCCTAAGGAATGTGTGTACCAAATTTCAAACCGACAGGACAATATTTGTAGGTTCCGACGTAATGCTAAACTCAGTATATAGGTAAAGACCTTGCTGCCATTCATGTACTACCAGATTTCGTTCAAATGGTGGCTCTCCATCATATTACAGCTACATCAATTTGAACTGCATCATTGTAACGTCGTATATCTAAATCACGATTTAATGAATTCCGAATATACTCCGTTTCGAAATGTTGCTTCTATGTAAATTCAGAGATGAAGCTCGACTCTTTGGTTTCACCAAAGACCACAGAGTATCTCAATGCTGGAAATACACGTCACATAGTTGGCTCCGATCCGATTTCACTCACACACACGTTCGCGAATTTATTTTTCATTTAATAATGTATTTGTAACATGTTTTAACTATGCTTATTTTTTTTTTTTTCTTTACTGTTGACCAAAGATCACAGATATTGGCAGAATCGCTAAGTGTCGTTGCCACTTAAAAACAATTGAATGTATACAACGAATAATTTATTTTATTTAATTTAATGTATTTTTAACACATATTACATGTAAATTTTGGCTTTATGCACTTCTTCCCCATATAAACTTTAACTATGCCAAGTCTCACACTTCTCCGTGCGCGCAATATTCTGAAAAATGTTTCCAAAGTTTTCGCTTTTCATTTAATAATGTATTTGTAACATGTTTTAACTATGCTTATTTTTTTTTCTTTACTGTTGACCAAAGATCACAGATATTGGCAAAATCGCTAAGTGTCGTTGCCACTTAAAAACAATTGAATGTATACAACGAATAATTTATTTTATTTAATTTAATGAATTTTAACACATATTACATGTACATTTTGGCTTTATGCACTTCTTCCCCATATAAACTTTAACTATGCCAAATCTCACAATTCTCCGTACGCGCAATATTCTGAAAAATGTTTCCAAAGTTTTCGCTTAGCATATTAATATATAGATTAAACGTTGCCGTTGACCCTATATATATCATAAATACATGGACAATATGAGTATCGTTTTAAAACGTTATTGGTGTGTACCTCAAAGAGATTATAGAAACTAAAAACAGTCACCACCTATATACTATAACTAATATAAAGATTTAACAGCAATCAGTTTTTCAGGTACCGAAATCGTGTAACGCAGTGTAATCTGGAAATTCTAAGGGCTTTCAGAATATCACCATCCGCTTTGGCTAATTTCCCTACCGCTTTAGAGATAAAAAAAACTGAATTTCAGCAGGTGTAAATTTTCCGTAAGAGGTGCTACGGCGGAGAGGAGGAGAGTTTTTGCAGATCAAATGATGTTGTTTTAAAGTTTAGGTACGTTTGCAAATTTTCATCGAGATCGGATAATTTTTTATATGCACAGAGATTAAAACATCTAAGTTCTTCTATCTGACAGAAACCAGATCCATCAACGGTACAGAATGTTGATGGGAGGAAGAACAAGTGTGTAAAACTTCAGATACAAAACCGAGCGTGGTGCGTGAGTAGTGTTGCAAATTGAAAAAAAAAATTTGTTTTTTTTTCAGCTTTGTGAAAAAAAAACATGAAAAAAAACTTAGCACCCCTGTTTTTTTTCTAATTTTTTTTTTTCTTTTTCAGACAACAATATATTTGTAAATTATAGTTTTATTTAAGGAACTTCCATCTTACAAGTACGTTTTAAATCTTACGGAATCATATAATGTCTCACATAACGATTCATAAATGTATCTACATAGGTAACATAATTTTTTTCATCATCAATGTCAGTAGTACCACATTCACTAGTATCAGCACTACCAACACTAGTTCGGTCGGCGTCGGAATTTTCTGTCTCTTCTTCTGTCTCCTCTAGATCCTTAACTTCAGAAATAGTTAAATTTTCTTTTACTGGTTGTTCTTGTATTGTACGCAAAAGATTTTGAGATTGCAATTTTAAATTGTGAGCAAAGTAGAGACTGTGCATAAATCTGTGCCGATAGTTCTGTATTACGGTCTTTTAAGTTTGAATTTAAATCTATTATCATACAAATAGGAGCTCTACTTCTTTTCAATCGTTGGTTTACACCAGTGGTTGCAAGGAAACGATTCATAATTACTGACAATTTAATGAGTCAGTACCACTATACTCTCAGAGTTAACAAGTATACGGATATAAGGAAAGCACAATAAGTAATAAAAAGAGGCAAAAAACCGTAGATAAATTTTAAATTCCTAATGTTTTTTTAAAAGATCTGTCGGTTTACAGATAAATTTGTAGGGCTGGCAGCACTATTTCAAATAGCAAGTATCAATCCAAACAATGGGGAATGGGGAATGGGGATTCCTTATCGTGCAACCTATTCTCTTCGGGAAATCCCCGTTCATAAAGGAAAATTTCAATCAGTGTTGCCAATATTTTCGTAATTTTTTTCCCTACTGAACCAGAAAAATATAGTGGATTTTAAACTAAGATAAGTACTTAGAATAAACTCTAAAACAGTAATTTTAAATGATAACTGCCTTAAAAATTTGAGATTTAGTAGTTGTGAGAAAAAAACGTGTCCCAGAAAAAAAAACATGTTTTTTTCAAAGTTTTTTTTCATTTTTTTCAAGCCAGAAAAAAACCGTTTTTTTACAACACTATGCGTGAGCAATAACGCTCTGGCCTAGTACCCGTCCTCTCATCCAGATTTTGGTTTTATATGGTTTACAGAAAACATCCGCGTGAATGCAGGAATGGTGGAATGGTTCCTTCAGAAGGCCATGTAACGAATTCCTTCGCGTTCCTTTACCGCCTCTAATTACATCAACATCAACGAGACGTTAAGCCATAAAAAGTAAAGTAGTAACAGGGGAGTGAAAATCAAATAGAATCTCGTGTGTGATAATTCTACCATCTACTGAAAATAATCGATAATGAAGAACTGTAATTAAGAAAATAAAACAAATTTAATGTACAACAGCCGCCGCTATAGACAGGTACAGTTGATGACTGCTACCAGGGGTGGCAGACTCCGAGGTGACGGTGACAGGAAGGACAGAAGTGGTGAGTGTCCTTGCACGAGTCAAAGCAGTACGGCATCAGACAGCACGGCCAACACCTGAAAAACATCGCGTCATACGCGAATGTAAATAACCTGCCTACAACCCGTTCAGTTAACAGAGGCGGCTCAGGGTCACTTTGCTCTATCCCCACTCCGCTGCCCCTAGCCCTACATGCGGAGGTGGAATTTACCACTCGTCTACATAGTCACGGCGGTCAATTCGGAGAGGCAGGGACGCAGAGGCTCATGAGGTGAGAAGTGAGTTTAGAGGATCATATCCTTGAGCCGCCAGTTCAGAGTGAACAGGGTATAGTACCAAATTTAAACCTATCACAGTACTGTGCAGAGACGTCGACCCGAGTGCGTAGCATGTTGATATCTAAAACATTCGGTGGTATGGTGATTTGAACCGATCCTATCGTGTCCGTCGCCAACAATTAGGTGCACTATTATTTTATACTAGGATCAGCCCGATCAGCCACTAATGTACTCATAAATATCTGTTTGCAAGTGAGAAACATAAACTCGGAAACGAGTATTGGCCGACGACGACGATTTGAACCGATCAGTTTCGGTTAAACGGCTGGAGGTGATCCTGAGGTCTACAATCATATGAAGAAACAACTAAATAAAATATGTTGTGACGACAAAGCTGTGATTTCGGTTCCTACTAACATAATGATTTTTGAATGAGTGGGATTACGTGCCGTATCTGTGTTGTTACAAGTGGTACATTAACGTAGTTAGCAAAGTTTTTGCAAGCATGTTCCAGAAGGATTAGTTTACAGAAGTTTCGAGTTTTGTTGTCGTTGGAACATCGTTTTAATGATTGTGGAGCGTTCAGCAAAAAATGTGGATATAATGAGTACAGTTTTCGAAATACAGGATGTTACAAAAAGGTACGGCCAAACTTTCAGGAAACATTCCTCACACACAAACAAAGAGAATATGTTATGTGGACATGTGTCCGGAAACGCTTACTTTCCATGTTACAGCTCATTTTAGTTTCGTTAGTATGTACTGTACTTCATAGATTCACCGCCAGTTGGCCCAATTGCAGGAAGGTAATGTTGACGTCGGTGCTTGTGTTGACCCCGGTACCAAATGTAGAGACTCTTCGTGCTCGTATTGTGGACGGCTGTGATACAATACGCCATTCTCCAGGGCTGCATCAGTGCATCAGGGATTCCATGCGACGGAGGGTGGATGCATGTATCCTCGCTAACGGAGGACATTTTGAATATTTCCTGTAACAAAGTGTTTGAAGTCACGCTGGTACGTTCTGTTGCTGTGTGTTTCCATTCCATGTTTAATGTGATTTGAAGAGAAGTAATAAAATGAGCTCTAACATGGAAAGTAAGCATTTCCGGACACATGTCCACATAACATATTTTCTTTGTTTGTGTATGAGGAATGTTTCCTGAAAGTTTGACCGTACCTTTTTGTAACACCCTGTATATGTTAAGCGTGCGGTCATCAAGAGCTCTCAGTGTTAAAATGTTGTATGTGAGATATAATCTCGATGAAAGGACGATGGTGGGGAGAGATTGTTGGGAGCGAGGCAGTTAACTACTCTGAATTGGGCGTTTTGTTGCCAGTCCAGGGCCAAGGGCTTTGTCGCGGAGCCATTGATCAATTGTCTGGAATTGTGTGTCGGGAGCTAAGCTGGTCGTAGATAGCAGTTCATCCTGCGGAAACATTTAAGGGGACATCCATCAATTACGTGAGATGAAATAGGGAGGGGGAGGGTTTGGCGAAATCTCACCAAAGGGGGGAGACTCGACAGGAGTCCATCTTTTCATTTCCTTGAAGAACAGTGGAGCTACAGGTCTACATTAATACTTCGATCCCCAGGTTAGGGGGGGGGGGGAGTACAACCGCCCTCGGAAACAGAAGAGCTAAAACAAGAAAAATCTTCAAAACTTACGAGATCGCCAGCGGGAGAGTCTAGGTCCCACCAGATCTCACCACAGGGGGGAGGCCAGATTTCCGCCAAAACGCCTCACGTAATTAATTGACGTCCCTTAAGTAAAACTTTGGGTATTGGGCTATAGCAGAGTGTTTTCCTGTGAATGTACGTTGTTAAAAAACAGACGGAGCGACTTCCCGCCGCGCGGCGGTCGAAGCGGCGGCCGCCCCAACTGTTCACACGAGGCGGCGGTCGAGGCGGCGGCCGCGCGGCGGGCACCACGCGGACTCGCTATTTGTCGCGTATAGCTCAGTTGTTTGTGGAACAATGGATATAGAAGACTAAAATCTAATGCTTCTATGGTTGCTGTACCGAAGATGGAACAGGAGAATAGGCGCTATTGGATCCATCCAATACTATCAGAACGGAGTGAAAAGGGTTTTCTTTTATACCCTGTGGCCCCAATTGAAAAGGAATGAAGAAAAGTTTTTTTAACTTTACGAGGATGTTTTAGTCCTCTTTCAATGAGTTGCTTACCGCTGTAAGACGAGAGCTGCTTAAAGAAACAACCGTGATGAGAAGCAGCATACATCCAGAAGAAAAACTGGTCATTGCTTTAAAGTTAGAAGAAATCATTTTATTTATTATATCGTTCATATTATGCCAACAGATTTCTTGGAGCCAACCAACCGTTCCAACTGTATTTTAAGATTCAAATCTATTGATAATGATGCGATTAAATTAGATAAAATTCATTGTTGGATCAATAGATAACAAATTTCAATGTATAAAAGTACCGGTATAAAATCAGATCAGGAAGTTATTAGAAAAGTAAAAAAAGAAGTAATTAAATTTGAATTCTTTATTTATTTAGCCCAAGAAAAAACTACGACATCAGTGCTTGTGAATTCATTTTTACCTAGTAAAATCAAAAATATGAGAACGCAATCATAAAAAATAGGATTGTCACATTCTTTGGAAATGATCAGACACTCAGATTGTATATTACGGTTCAAAAGTACAGATTAAGTTAAAACGTAAGATAAAGTTTCGGTGCTGGATCAATAGAAAAATATAAAATTTGGAGGTCTAAAATGGTGTATTATTAAAATAATATGAAATCAGGAAATAATTTCAAGAAAAGTAAAAAAATTAAATTCGAATTTTCACTGTGTGTGTTTAATGTAATGGAATATTAAATGTTTTACATTTGAACACTAAAGTGTAATGATACAAAAATGGGAAAAAAATCAATTCCTGATTTATCTTCTTCAGTTGGCTGTGTCGCCGCGCCGCCTCCACGCCGCGAGTTCAAAACAGACGAGGCGGCGCCGCGCGCGGCGCCGCGCCGGGGAAACCATGCGCCGCGCCGCATCGTGTGTTTTGCCCCATTTAATTACATTGGACCATGCGTCGACTCGACCGCCGCGCGGCGCAAAACGCCTCGTCTGTTTTAGACCTTACAGTGTATAACACCTTTTCTGTATTTCATATGTCCTTAGAACAGTAATAGCCAATTTCCGTAATTAATTTGGTTGATGAGCTCTTGGTGTATTAAATAAATAGTGTGTACTTTAAAAAAATGTTCGCATCGCCCGTTGCTGTACACGAGATCAGAAGGTTTATTTAAACCTGGCGGCCGTGATGTAAAACAATCTTGTTTATTCGTAGATCACCCAAAGAGAGAAGTATTAGTGCCGAACTTACGAGTAAAATGGTGAAAACGCACATTAGTATCTTACATGGCTTAGTAAATAGGACAAGTATTGGATTAAAAAGTGTCAGTTAACCGCAAAATCAAATATGGCATCTTCCTGCAGTAGCAATGAAGATTTACAAAATCACTCAGGTGAACAGAAGAGTACTTCCATCCATTGTTGCTTAGGGCTTTCCGCCCCGTGAACATCGAGTTCATAGGAGTCAGCAATGGAATGGGGGCTTAGAACGGGAAGGTCTTTTGAAGAAACCATCCAGTCATTCGCCTGGCCTGATCTGGGCAAACCATGGAAATCAGAAATCTAAGTGGCCGTATGGAGATTCGGACTCACATTTTCCTCCTCACCCAATTCGATTTACACAACGCGGAGAGAGGAATCCTAAATTTCTCAAACACTTTCGAATTATTGAGTCTGATGGGCTGAGTGACTACCTTTTTGCGATTTCTTATCTTGGAGTGTGCTGGTACAATTTTAAAATTGAGAATCTGCTCGGAACGGAACGGCTATTCCTAAAACCTCCCTTGTATTACCTCCGTTGACTATCTAGTTGATTTTCTACCCAAATTTGTAACGCCGCAGAAAAGCTCTTGTATGTTATTGGGACAAGTGAGATACCTCTGGAGTTTTTTTTTTTAACGTCGGTAAAATTCCATTTCTCGTGAAGGGGAATGTGTAAGAGTTGAAATCCATTCAGATTCTAACTTCCCACATATTCTGAATGATCTAGCTTCTAGATCAACCTGTTCATTTGTTGCCAGCATACTTCCAGAGTTCAGGCAACATGGAGTTTTTTCAAGCTGCTTGTTGTTTTTAGAACAGTGAATAATTTCGTTAACTTCTTCAAATGAAGGGAATGTTGGATGCAGATTGGGCGTAGTTTTCACCCCTTGGATCGCAATTGAGTGGGCTTTTATTGAATTCTGCACAGTGGGTACAGTTCTTCCTATCACTGAACGCTATTTTGCCCTTTGAGTCTCTGAAATGGAGGCTTGGTGGAGCATATTTTTTTATTGCTTTCTTGAAGGTTTTGTAATAATGTCTGGAGTTACTTTTTACGAAGCTCTCCTCAATTTGAATTAGTTAGCTATGTTGGAATGTTCGTTTAACTCCTCGAATTACATTGGCTGTAACCTTTCTTTGTTCTGAAGAGTTATCCCGATTTTTCTCGGTCTTCTGAGAGTTCCATTTAATCCAATCTGCCCGTCTTTGGGTTATTGAGTAATTACAGTATCCAGTCGACCGCTCATAACTTTTTCTGCTAGTGAAAATAGCGAGTTAGTTGCTAGTCTTGACTAAAGCCTCCTTCATTTCGTCCCAGTCATTCAGATCCGTGTTTTTTAACCTCTGGCTTATTTCTAGAGTGTTCTCAAGTCGTTCTTCTAACATGGAGACCATCAGACATATTAAGAACGGAATTCAATCTCCTGCATATATGTTGAAGTGTACACATCTATATGTCTGTGGTAAAGTCGTTTCTTCAAATGCGCCCTAGTATTAGAAATATTGGCATGCAAAAAAAAAAAAAAAAAATATATATATATATATATATATATATATATATATATATATATATATATAAATAAATATATATATATATATATATATTTAAAAAATATAAATTATTTTTATATATATATATATAAACAATAATAATAATAATATTGCTTATAACAGATACAACAAACGCAATTTCGGTCAATATATCAATTGCTTTGTAATATGCCTCACCCATTTGGTCAGGAGGCAAATTTGTTAGTAAACTGGAATCCGACAAAAGCATTATATATATATATATAAGCATTTGTCATTTGTTCATATATTTCCTTGTTGATCTCAAATTTGTAAATATTTATTATTTTCAACTATTTACACGCAACCACTCTTGGAATTAAACATATCGATTGTAGAAAAAAAAGGTATACTTTTCGATGCTACATATTTCGTATAAAATAATTCTTGACGATATACAAGTACAGAAACGACGAAGAAGAAAAAGTAAAAAAATAAAATCTACTTCAATTGAAAACGCATCAAAACAATAAACATACTAACAAAACAAGAAAATAATAATGTAAAAAATGGAGACTTCCCTGACGTGTGATTGCAGTGAAGTTTTCGGGGGTGTACGTTCACAATGTGCAGACTTTCGAAAAAAACTATTTTCTGAAAAATGACCCTGTACTGTAGGTACTATGATTTGTTTAAAATATTATTTCACGTAATAAAAGTATGTAAATGAAGTTTAAATATAAAAAAAAAGTTATTCTTGAAAATTTCTGAAGTTAAAAATAAATAAAAGTGTTTGATACCGCAGGTCAGAAAATTATAAAGCCATAATCCTAACGCGTAGACTATGCTGCCAATAGACGATATGTGGCAATAATAATTCTGATACTTCCAAGGCATTCGAAGTTTTTCGTTTTTGTTTCTTTGCATGCGAATATCTCAACATCTAGGGCGCATTTGAAGAAACGACTGTAACATGAACATGTAGGGTGTGTTTTCTGCAGGAGATTGAAATCCGTTCTTAACTGTCTGATGGTCCCTAAGTAAGTCAAATTTCACCGTCTTGGAGGTTCAATGTAATCTAGTGTTTCTGGCAAGAATCTCTTTTTTTTTTTTAAATGGCATTCCGCTACTGGGCCATACAGCCAGCTCAATGTGATTTGTTGCTATCAAGTATTGACACAAGGACGCTACAACACGGACAAGACATTCACAGACACAACACTAAACACCCATGCCCTCGGCCGGACTCGAACCGGCGACCTTCGGTACGCGGAGCTAGCACTCTAGCCCCTACGCTACCGAGGCCGGCCTTTTTTTTTGATCTTTGAGAGATAATCTGAAAGCAGATTAGAACTTTTTTATTTTATTTATTTCATTTGTTGTAGATAATTTCAGGTATTTTAAGAGGGCTATTTATCATCCATGTTCTGCCAAGGTGGGCTGACCTGCGGATTAATGTTAATTAACTGCCCAATTAATAGCAACGACCATATGAAGTAGCATCACATTTATGGGGACTGTTTCCATTGCGATGAGCACTAGATTAGAAGAAAGTCACTCGTACTTGAGGATTATCAGCACACACAATTAGCGCAAACCCAAATACTACAACAACAAGCAGTAGGCTAATCTAATTACAGAAAACTTACAGGTAGAGGGCAATACCGCTTTAGTTCATATGCAATCTTTCGCCCCTTCTTAAACCGCGTTACCACGACGTCTTGTAACGAAGGCGGGACGGGACGGGACGGATACTCAACAACACGCCATGGGAACGGGTCCGCCTCTGCTAGCGGGGACGAGACGCAGCTACCCACTCTGTGTCGGTAAACATCACAGGCGTGTGTAGCGGTGCGCTGTTGCCATCGGTTTGCATCAGCGGTGCGCACCCCTTCTGTTGCTGTGCCAAACGACACTAGGCAACGTGGTGGGGAGGTGGCGGCGAGGTAAGCTAGGGCTAACCCGCGGCGCGCGCTCGTCACTACACTTCGGCTAATGACGTGCCGCCTGCGTTACAAGAGATCGTGGGAACGCAGCTTTAATGTGAAGTGTCTGAACCCGTGTTGCCGCGTGGCTACTCACCCGATCATACACAAGGCGAGTGCGGTGAGGTGCGTGGCCATGGTCTCGTGGGCCTGAGTGTCTGTGATGACGAAGGAGCCGCATTGCGGACACAGCGTCGGCACTGGATGAGGAGCCCATTGCACGTGCGCAGCTTCCGCTATCACACACAGGTCATCCGAACTGATTAATACACCAGCGTTGGTCTCCGTACAAAATAAACAGGTACGTAAATATACACACACATTTTTTTTTTTTTTTTTTTTTTAAATTGGAGAATCATATCAATAACTTATTTTCAGGATTCCGCAGCAGCTTTAGTACAATCGACCATGTTCTTGCTCTGCGAGGACTAGTTAGCCGTGCAAACGAGTATCAGATGCCTCTTTGTGTAGCATTTGTAGATTTCGAAAAGGCATTTGATTCGATAAGTCACAAGGCTGTCCTGCAAGTCTTAACTGAACATGGGGTGAATAAAGCTCCATAACATTTGTGTCACCTTGTGACATAGTGGTAAATTAAAAGTTAAAATGATTTATATATATAAAGGAAAAAAGAAAAGAATACAAAGGTTAATAAATATTGTTTGTTCAGAGAGGCTTTAAAGGATATGATCTCTGAAAAAGAAGTGAAGTGAGGAGAATTGTTGAGTAGAGGAAACAACCAAGAACAAGATTGAATTGGCAGCAGCGTGGAGTTGAATTGAGAGATCTTGAGTAGGAACAAACCTGCAAATCTTGGGATGTCAAGGTTGTCTCAAACACGGTCATTATTGGTATTAGAGAACTTTTTAAACTTGCAAACGAAAGAAATAAACTGCAAACGATTATAAAAATACAGTCTACAAATTATATTTATTTAATTACATAGATCTTGCTTACTCGCATTTAAATTATATGCGACATGGCGACCGTGACAGGACTTTGTTTTTGTTATTGTTCATTTGTTATGTTTTCTTTTTTAAATGTAAGATTGGTGTTCATTTAGAATAAGCAAAGCTTGTTAATATTTTGTACAAAAAAAATTTTAAAACCTCAATACCAATAACGACATTGAAATTAAGAAAATTTTCCTCCATTTTCTTGTTCATTAATAATCAACAAAAAAAATGAGGAATATTTTGGGAGGGGTTGTGACATAGTGGTAAATTAAAAGTTAAAATGATTTATATATATAAAGAAAGAAAAAAGAATACAAAGGTTAATAAATATTTTAACTTTTTTGATAGAAAATCACATGAAAACTGTACAAACGTCCAGCAGAAACAAACACAACGACTCCTCATATTTCTATAACTAAAAACATGTAAACCTACTTATAGTGCGTTTGAAAATGGGAATAAATTCCCGAAACGCGTCATGCACAAAATAAATTAAAGCAACAAAAGTAACTGTGTCGCAGATTTTCATTTGTTTACCCTCAATTAATAAATATTGTTTGCCCAGAGAGGCTTTAAAGGATATGATCTCTGAAAAAGAAGTGAAGTGAGGAGAATTGTTGAGTAGAGGAAACAACCAAGACAAGATTGATTTGGCAGCAGCCTGGAGTTGAAGTTGAGAGATCTTGAGTAGGAACAAACCTGCAAATCTTGGGTTGTCAAGGTTGTCTCAAACACGGTCATTATTGGTATTAGAAAACTTTTAAACTGGCAAATGAAAGAAATAAACTGCAAAAGATTATAAAAAACTACAGTCTACAAATTATATTTATTTAATTACATAGATCTCTTGCTCGCATTTAAATTATATGCGACAACCTCCTCAGAATTTGTCAACGTTATAGAACCAACTACTGAGCTCCGCGTCGAAAGAGGTGTTAAGTAAGGTGATTCCATCTCTCCAAAATTATTTTCAGCTGTCTTGGAGACCGCAATGTCAATGCTTGAATGGACGAGAAAGGGAATTAGAATCAATGGCAGAAGACTTAACAACTTACGATTTGCTGATGACATTGCGCTTATTGCTAATGACCTTGATGAACTCCAACCCTTGGTTACCGACCTCGCCTCCGAGTGTAAAGCAGTTGGCCCAGGAATGAATCTTTCAAAAACAAAAATTTTGTTTAAAAATTGGGCCACAGAGGGGCGTGTACCACTAGATAGCCTAATGAATCTTTAGAAAATGTCAGTGAGTACATTTATCTTGGCCAGCTTGTGATGTAAGACCCGAAATTTTCCGTCGCATCTACCTGGGATGGCAAGCATTTGGGAGGCATTCTATTATCCTGAAATTCAAAATGCCTACAAATCTAAAGCATATAGTTTATGACCAGTGCATTCGTCCTGTGCTGACATAGGGCTGTGAGACTCGGACTCTAAATGAATTTACAAGAGGTAAACTAAGGACTGCCCAAAAGGCTATGGAAAGGTGAATGCTAGGCTTAACGAGAAAAGACGAGAAAAAAGCAACTGACATTAGGTCAGTTACAAAGGTCGCAAACATCTTAGAGAAGACAGCATCCTTGAAGTGGCAATGGGCCGGCCATATTGCGCGAAGAAAGAACCAAAGATTGACAAAGACAGTGATAGAATGGAGCCAAAGCACCACAGACCGAGAGGAAAACCACCAGACGGATGGGACAAGGAGGACATACGCAGGGTTGTCGGAGTTAACTGGCAGAGGATCGCTTACGATCGTTCGACCTGGAGGAAACTGTTCAAGTTCTACCTGAAATCATGACTTTAAGAGGCCACATCAGTGAATGATTGAACTGGCTGATAATGATATTTATTTTCTACGTTATCACCATACTGTATGTTATAGCGAAGCCTTTAACCTATTCCACGGTTTCCAAAATCACTCTAGGAAAATGCCGGGATGCTTCCTATAAAAGGCCATGGCCGAATTCCTTCCCATTCCTTGCCCCCCCCCCCCAATCCTTTCCCGTCTCTAAAGACCTCGCTGTTAAGAGACGCTAAGCAGTTAAAATAAAACTAAAAGAGAACCTTTAATTTCTAGCTTGTAGTGGGTGCCTTAGTGGGCAAACTACGTTATAATCAATTATCTTTCATTCCTTTATGATTAATAATTGTGGATTATTAATTTTAATTTTTATGAAGGAGTGAAAATTTATTAATTTTGCAAGAATCTCGACGTTAGTTGGAATTTAGGAAAAATTGTCACAATATCACTGGCGATTACAAGTCTGAGCGAATTTACCGTTAACATTAACACAAATTGGCAAAATCATAAAAGCAACGCTCAGAGGTACAATTAGCCGTCATGAGCAAGCAAATAATTGTATATTTACTTTTAAATATATCACAGAATCAAAATGCAAGAAATGATGACAACTGGAAACAGTGAAAAATACAAGTTATGACGACCTCAGACAAAGGCATCATAATACTGTGACTTTACAGTTAAAAAGACAATCATGGGCGCCAGAATGAACAATATATCATTCGAAAATAACTAGTTCTGGCATATTATGCCGCTAGCTCAGGCGGGTTTTTTCAATTACAAAGTGAGAACATGGATCTATCCTCTCAAAGTCGTTTAAGGGTTCTGATGGCTTGATCGTAATAAGTTACCATTGTAGTTCTGCGTCTGATGTCTGCGGTGACCGGAGCGGACTCACGGTGTGTGTGACTATCTCACAAGTCGGCTACAGACACGTCTCTGGTCCGACAATGCGCGTCATCGCATTACCGGCTGTGTTGCTGTGAAAAGTTTGCTCTATCAAGCCAGAAGTCGTATATCAGCAGTTGGCGAAAGAAGTCAACTTTCCAAGTCAACCTCAGACTAGACTCGCATAACATGGACTCGAAGATCGAATTGAAGCTCGTCGCTCTTCTCTCTCGCGAGGAAACTTCTCGCTCCGCCCCTTGTAGTCTCGAAGCTCACATATAACAGAAATTCCCAGGATTTTAAGTTATACGCTCATTTGGATTGGATCTTCAGGTCGGCACCTAATGTCACGTGACATCCCCGATATGTGATTTGTCCAGCTTATCTAACAGAGGTCGGACATATTCGGCTAAGTTCGCCGGGGTGAGAGCACATTCGGTTGTCGGGCGGCAGGCATTTCCCGCCAGGTGAGTGACCCATCCCCAGGGAGCAGTGTGTGTGGTCCGGCAAACCCCAAATCCGCGACGTCCTGTCGCCATGGCTCGCGAAGACCAAGATTAGCTTCAAGCCTACATAGCCCAATAATTCTTTAATATTCACTTTACCAAGATACACTGTATGTTTACCATTTCATTACAGTCCTCACTTGGAATCTTGCGTACTTTATAAAATTACAACAAAAATCTATTTAGGTGGTCGCCCAAGATTTATGTAAATTACTCTAACATTACGACATATATAATAAAAAATGCACCTTGTAACGTGGCGACAGCGCGTCATGTTACAAGCTGTGGCCAGGGAAATTGGAGGGTGAGTGCGAGCGCGCTGTTGCCGCACTTCGGAATATTCTCGCTTAGGCGCTTTCCCTCTCATACTAGAAAATGGTAACGCTGAGCTTCCTGTGTTGCCTAGTACGAGCGTAAAAGCACAAATTATTACTACAAATTAACAGGTAAATTTAACTGTTAACGGCGCTTTTCAAGCCTCCCGCCAATACATCTGGCCACAGCTATAGTTTAAGACTTCCAGTCAAGACTAGAACAGCTCTCTAAATATATTCCCAATTTTTATATTAATTAACTTCAGTAATATTTAACCATTTTGGTTTCATTAAGGCAGATAGTTGTTTATGATTAATTTAGGTGTGAAGTAAATCAAGCCAAGATTTGATGGAGGCGCAAGTTACAATCCGTAAAAATTTCTGTTTCTAATTAGCCCGTATGGTGATATCACCAACCAACAAGAACCCTCACCGACTGTTCATTAAAATATAACAAAATATTACTAAGGAAGGTTGGGTAACCTCGGACGGCGGGTAACCCCGGAAATTTAAAGTTCTAACAAACCAACCACACTGCGTCGGTAAAACTTCATTGTAATTATGCACCCAGTAGTGTAAAAACAAATGCAACTGAGCTGCGGCTTGGGCGCCCAAGCGTGTGTTTTGTTCCTGGCAGAAATTTGTCGTCGCTCGTATCAAAATTATTCAATATAATGCGTCAAATAAAGACATGGTAACGCGCGCTCGTAAAATCATAAAGTGTGAGATTTTAACATCTTCACCATATAAAAAATGAGTAGAGGACAGGCAAAAAAGGAATAACAATAAAAAGGGTGAAGTGAAAAAAATAAAACGTTAAAGGCACTATAAAGACGTTGAATACAAAGGAAAGTCTTTGAGAAGCAAATCAAGTAAAACAGACCAAATGCATCGTACGTGGAGAAATTTTTAAAGAAGACTGGATTCAATGCTATGAAGCAAAACAGGGCCCATGAAGATTGTGTTAATATAGATTATTCAGATATCCATTATTCTTCTATTTTTGTAAGGCAAAAAAAAATAAAAAAATTATGCCATGGCCGCATTTAAGCATAGGCTGTAGCCTAGGGACCCGCACCACAAAGGGGGGCTCGCACCACAAAGAGGGGGCCCGCACCACAACCTAGGGTCCCCCGCTCGGGCCAGTAGTAGAGCTAAAGAAAGGTCGCCCGAATTTTTTTGGGCCGAATTTCGAATTTAAGCATCAATAGTTGGAAGCAGCCAGGGGGGCCCGCACCACATGTATAGCCTAGGGGCCCACAGAGCCTAAATGCGGCCCTGGATTAGGCCACCATTTATTATTGTGTCCTGGGCTACCCGAACTTTTGTGCTGTTAAAAAATTAAGGCGCAAGTGTTTTCAATTTAATTCGATGAAAAAATAGTATGATTACTAACTTCTAATTTAATTTCCAGTTTACTTTTAAGATTAAAATGAAGACAGAAAATGAGTTCGTTTTATTTTTATTTCCAATTAATTTTAAGTGACTGTTTGCGTAATATATTCAATTCCTAGCTATTGCTCGCAATTACATATGCTTGGACTGTTAATGTAAAGATTTCACTCTTAAACCATCATCATCAAGACCTAAATGTTCCACGGCTCATGTAGCTCATTGGAAACAGATAATTTTCGCATGACTGATCTCTACGAAAAACTGTATAATGCGAATTATACAATGCCACTCGTACGTTGACAACAATATAAGTATTTCGATTGCGAGAAGTAACTTAACTTGAATAATAATTTGTGGATACCCTTTATTTTATTTCCTTAGCTTTTCGACATTAAATGAAAATAAAGCACACATTATTCTATTCATGGAACCACAGGCTGTATGTATTCGAACCCCTTTCAAAATCGTACTAACAAATTTTGCATGAATTGTGTTCAACAAAAAATTATCTTAAATTTATGAGCATTCCGACATCACATTCTAAAAGAAACATGATTTTTAACATTAATTAATTAAATTAATTTAATTGCAATGGAGCATAAGTAACGTTGGCAATTTCCCTAAACACCCACTTACATTTGCCCTCTACAAATTTTAACTTGGGAACTTATTCCAGTCCCTGATACCCTTACCTAAAAAACAGAATCTTCCCACACCCTTGTGCCTGAATTCCAGTGCCAGCTTGTGGTCATGGTCATCTTTTCCCTTCCATGCACTATTTTTCATACCTACACCAATATCTTTCCATGCCTCATCACCAGTATATGCCTTGTACACTTTTCACCTTCCTCCTTTCTTGCAATGTATCCCATTCCAAATCTTTTATCATATCTGTTACAGTACTGATTCCATTCTGCGATAATTTCCAGAAACAGATCTACACCTTATCCGACTCCTGTATTTGATACGCAAAATGTGGGTCCCATATTACACTATCATATACGATCAATGGTCTGACCAATGTTTTTTTAACCAAGTTCTCTACATCACTCTCTCCAACAAGTGCAGACTTTTGAAACCTTTTCCTACCACCTGTCAAATGTGTCCTGCCCAGTTAAGATTGTTATCAAATGTAATGCCAAGATATTTACATTTCAAGCAATTCTTTGCCCACCTTATAATCATAATCAACCTTTTGTTTTTTATTTGTGTATCTAATAAGCTGACTCTTCTTTACATTTATCTTCATCCCAACTAGATATCCAGTCGAGATCACACCGCAACTTTTTACAGTCCTATACTGTTTTGATCCTTTTATATATCATTATGTCATCTGCAAACAATCTAATTTCTGATAGTAAACAATCAACACAATTATTCATTAGAATAATAATAATAGCAATGGTCCCAATGCGTTACCCTGCGGCACTCCCATTTTTACTTCCACTGCTTTTGATACCGCATTTCCTAACCTAACTTTCTGTTTTCTAACTTTTAAAAATTCTTCTACCCATCAAATCACTTTCTCATCCACTCCAATAATTTTTAATTTATTTACTACCGTTTTATTGCTATATCTGTCAAACGCCTTTGACAGATCTAGTGCTACACTATCAATTTGGTCTCCCTTGTCCATTTCGTTTGAAATATCTTGCATATATCCCACCAACTGATATTCGCATTAATATCCTTGCCTAAAGCCATGTGGTCTACTTGAATACTACTTAGGTTCCTCACATATATTTCTGATATGTCTGCTTATCAATATTTCCATTAATTTACCTACAACTGATATAAAAATAATTGGCCTATAATTTTAAAATTTATTTCTCACCCCTCCTTTATGTACCAGCACTACTATCGAATTTTCCAATCCTGTGGTAAGCAGCAAGTATCTAGACTCAATTTAAATAATATTTCAAGATAAGTTACAATGTCACATCCGGCTATCTTTAATATATCTGTAGTAATATTACCTACACCAGCCCCGTTATGTTTTTTCAGCTTACTTATTTCCTTAATTATTTCCTCAGTATGAATTTCAATTTTTTTGGTGTCTTCATTTCTAATTGTGTTGTTAAGCTCGTTTTCTGAATTATACCCTCCCATTTCTGATTCATTATCCCTAATGCTCTCACTAAACCAGTTACTTAAAATCTCTGCCTTTTTCAAATCCTCAGTAACTTCTTCTCCATCCTTATCTATAAGCATCTCAACACCCTCCCTTCCCCTCAGTTTTCTAATATAGTCATAGAAATTTCTACATATATCAGTGAATAGTCCTCCTGCACTGATATTACTCTTCATAAACCCACATTTAGCGATCTTCTTTGCTATTAGTCCTTGTTTAGTTGTTTTAAATATTCCCCACTACCCTGCTGTTTCTCAACTCTGTTATGTTCTCCTCTTACGAACCTCGTTAACCTCTTCACTTCCCTATTATAGTACACAGGTTCTCTACTTCTCTTTATTTTCTGCTTTCGAATACATTTCTCTACCCCCTTTCTTATTATCTCCTTGATCTCTCCCCACCTTCACTCAACTGTACTTGTGCCTTCCTTCCATTTACTGAAACGTTCTCTGAAATGTCTCTTCAAATTTGAAATCTGTGCCTTTTTATAATTGTACCTATTTCACAATTCAATATTGGCTGCTGCTTCACTGAATCCTCTAATATCCATCAGAACTACTTCCTGATCACTTATTCCTTCGGTTACTTGACACCCACAAGGTTAATTAACATCGGGATTTATTAGGAATATATCCAAAATATTTTGTCCCCTAGTGTTCTACCACTTGTTTAAATCCTCCTTCCCTTTATACCCTCAAAGCTACGACATGCGCAAAACCCGACCAATAATTGTTGCGTGAACCACGTTCAAAGAAAAAATAACCTTAATGTTTCAGATTTTCGATGTCACGTCAACAGGAAATGTATGTCTTTCTGGCCGCTGCATCACGGGCTATACATTAATCGAAACTCCATTAAAATCCTACCAGTAGTGAATCACATAGATGGAACCATTATCTTAAATTTAGCAGCTTTGCGGTGACACATCAAAATGAAACATATCATACAAGTATTATATCCGTGGTACCATGGCCTATATATCAACCGAATTAACGTCAAAACTCGACCAGTAGGTTTTTGCGTAAACGCCATTCATCACAACTTGCGTATACATAGAAACAAATTTGAAAAGTTGATTCCTTGTCTCCATCCATCAGCTGTCGTCAGTCTTTAGACTGGTTTGATGCAATCCTCCATCCCTTTCTATCCTGTGCTAACCTTTTCGTTTCTCCATACCCCTTACAACCCACGTCCTCATATATCTGCTTCATATATTCTAATCTCTGTCTTCCTCTACAGTTCTTACCTTCGACTGTTCCCTATACTAACAAATTAACCAATCCAGCATGTCTCAAAATATGACCTACCAGCCTGTCTCTTCTTCCTGTAAGCTTCTTCCATAAACTTCTTTTCTCACCCATCATTTCCAAAACTCGTTTATTTCTTACTTTGTCTGTCCACCTCATTTTTAGCATTCTTCTGTAGCACCACATTTCAAATGCTTCAAGTTTCTTTCTTTCCGGTATTCCTAAAGTCCATGTTTCGCTACCGTAAAGTGCTGTGCTCCACACATAGAGTTTTAAAAAGTTCTTTCTAATTCCTAGATCAATATTTGAAACTAAAAGGTTTCTCTTTTTCATGAAGGCTCTTTTAGCTAGTGCTATTCTGCTTTTAACATCCTTCCTACTTCGGCCATCGGTTGTAATTTTGCTTCCCAAGTAACAGAACTCACTCACTTCTCCTATAGCATCCGATCCTATTTTTATATTTAATCTGCTACTATTGGTATCATTTCTGCTACATTTCATCACTTTTGTCTTACTTTGATTTATATTCAGTCCAAAATCTTCCTTCAGTATTTTGTTCATGCCATTCAATAACTTCTCAATATCCTCAGCCCTCTCTGCTAACAAGACAATGTCATCAGCAAATCGTAGCATACTGATTTTTTCTCCCTGAAAACTTATGCCGCATGGAAATTTTTCTTTGACTTTCTTCATTGCTTCTTCTACATACAAGTTGAATATTAACGGGGATAGACTACAACCTTGTCTCATACCCATTTTAACCGATGCATGTCTCTCGTGATTCTCTACTTTTATTACAGCCACTTGATTCTTATATAGTTTATAGAGTATTCTTCTATCTCGATACTATAGACCTGACTTCTTTAAAATTTTTAACATCTTGTCCCACCTAACATTATCAAAAGCTTTTTCTAAATCAACAAATGCCATAAAAGTATCTTTGCTTTTCTTGATCCGCCCTTCAAGTATTAATCTTAAAGACAGAATTGCTTCCCTTGTACCGCGATTTTTCCTAAACCCAAACTGATCTTCACCTACTATCTCTTCTACTACCCTTTCCATCCTTCTGTATATTATTCTGGTTAGTAATTTTGAAGCATGTGATGTTAGACTAATGGTGCGATAATTCTCACATATGTCGGCTTGTGCTTTCTTTGGAAGTGTGAAAATGATATCTTTGTTAAAATCAGTTGGAATTTCTCCTGTTTCATAACTTTTTGATATCAGCTTGAATAATCTTTCGATTCCTTCCTCTCCTAGAAATTTAAGAAGTTCTGCAGGGATCTCATCAATACCAACTGCCTTATTTGCTTTCAAGTCATTCAGAGCTTTATTAAATTCTGTTCTCAAAACAGGATCTCCTAAGTCATCAGTGTCGACAACGCCTTCCTTTTCCAATACACTATTGTCCAATACACCTTGTCTCTGGCTTACTAATAACACCACAAATTCAATTTATATATAACTTCGACGTGCAGACTTTTTTCCGGGGTACAGATTTATTACATGTATAGATTTCTTTAATACCAAATACTTTGTTGTTATCCTCTCAAGAAGTCGGGTTCCGTGAAACTCAGCAGAATTCAACCACCAAAATGCCTTATACTTTCGGCAAAACGTTATGAACGAATATACCACCACCGAATACGCTTGCTAGTGTAGGACTCGAAACGTGAAGCGAAAACTTAATTCACACAATACAATGTAAGTATAGCTACAATATGGACAAGGGTCACTTGTGATTGCTGTTGGGATAAGTCAACTGTTACGTACACAAATAAGAAACTAAAGATTGTTTATAGGTATGAGATGGGGGAAAAGAATTGCTTGTTGAAAACTTGAAATGCAAATACCTTGGCATAACATTTGATAACAAACTCAACTGGGCAGGACACATTGGACAGGTAGTAGGAAATGTTTTCAAAATCCTTCACTTGCTGATTAGAGCGATCAGGGGAAGTAATAGACAAGTAAAGGAATTGGTTTACTAAAAGTTAGTCTGACCATTGCTTGAATGTGGTAGTGTAGTATGGACCCCACATTTTGGGCATTAAATACATGAGCTGAAGAGAAGCAAAGAAGGGCTTTTTTGATTTGTCTCTGGAAATTATCGCAGAACACAATCAGTAAGTGATATAATAAAAGAATCGGAATGGTTTTTGTTCGAAGAGAGGAGATGGGTGAAGAGAGTCTCGCGAATATACAGGGCGTATATTGGTGATGAGTGGTGGAAAGATATTGGTGGAAGAATTAGGAGAGGTCCATGAAAGGGAAAAGATGACCGTGACCACAAACTGGCACTCGATTTCTGGCATAAGGGTGTGGATAGATTTTCTTTCGTAGGCAAATAATTTACCGAGAGAAATGGTGAGTAGTTTACTGAAAACGCTAAAAGAATTTAAAGTTGAAATTAATAGAGGGAAAAGGAAAGGGAAAAAATTGGTGTGTAGGGAAATTGCATCAGAGCAAGCGCATCATCACAATTAAATTAAATTAATGCCAATAACCAAGTAAATTTGGATATGATGTTCCCGACCTTACAACAGAGGAAAGGAGATTTAACAGTAAATAGCAGGAATTTAATCATGTTTTCTGGTAAGACCTTTAGCAATCTTATTAAATATGATGGTGATAGCAATTACAAAAATAACTAATGAAGTAACTCTACCAGGGCCGCAGTTAGGATCTGTTGGCCCCTAGGCAATACCTGTGGTGCGGGCCCTTATATATACTGTATATAGTAAAATTAATAAACATTTCAATGCAAAACGCTGAATAGTGTAATAATAGTAAAAATATTCGAGGATAACTTACTGAAGAATCGAAAGTTCGAAACGTGCGTTCTGTATTATTTCCGAGACTGAAGTAAACAAGCTTAGCAAGTGATGCTCCCACTTTCATTTTTTTTTTTTTTTTTTTTTTTTTTTTTTTTTTTTTTTTTTTTTTTTTTTTTTTTGCCTGATGATCGATAGATAAAGTGCTGCCTTTCGTAGTTGTATTGTTGCAACCAAATACTCTCAGCAAGAGCCTTCGGAATTACAAACTCAAAAATTTTAATAATATGAAACAGTAGGCTTACATATTACACTTTAAAAAAAACCATAAAAGATGATTAATATCACCAAAGCACGCAATAAATAAAGATTAAAAACACAGTATTGATTACTTACACACGGATGTCAACAGGAAGACAGTGACTAATATATTTTTATGTTTTATTTTTTATTTTTTTGCATGTGGTGCCGGCCCCTAGGCTACAGCCTAGGTCGCCTATGCCTAAATGCATACTGAAAAAACCAAGATATGAGTGATAAAAGTATATACTACGATATATGTCATGCAGCGATTAACTAGCGGCATTCAATGTGTACAAGAGAGTATTTAATCCAGTTAGAGCCTTACTTATTTGTGAGGGGACAAATATGAATTTTAACTGTAGTAGGCTCACGCCAAACTGTAGACCCAGAGGAATGCATGGCATATCAAAATTCTGTCAACAGGTCACAACACCATTTGTATGATTGGTAATAGTCTCACTAGAGCAGGTGAATCGAGAAATCAAACTAAAATATAAATACCCAACAATACATCAACCTATGATCATTAAAAGGTTAAGTTTAAGGGGCCAGAGAATACATTTAAAGAAGTGGTCGAAGCTAAATCACACGACATTCAAAGGCAGATGGTTACGACGGCAGCACTGCGAACTATTTACCACAACACAATAATTATATCTTGCAGTCAAAGATTATTATAATATGCAATTTAGCATCCTGAAGTGGAAAACATAAGTTACGTGTCACCAAAGACAGTCAAAATTAAGAAGTGAAAAAGTGGAAGAAGACTAAACAGATCAATGAAATAATAGATCCGTATGCGCAAGGTGAGCATGAAAATATAATCAAATGGTTGTTAGCCTGAATTCCATTTTTCGCGCAATTTGATTACCAGAGCAAAACGAATCGCCACAAAAAAATATTACTCGAATCTTCTGAGGTAAAGAGTTCCGAGATTTTCTGTGATGCCTACGAATAGTTATTTAGTGCTTAAGAGTACTACATCCATCGATGCCTGGTTCGTTGGAGTCGTAATCACTTGCAGGCAAATTCAGTGAGAGAGAAGACATCTTACCCTCGTGACGTAGATCAAATCGCGATAGCTGCGAAGGGCGAGTAACATCACGTCTATGAATCAAGTCAATCATGGTAAAAAAAAATAACATTGTAAAGTAACGACGTACGTGGTGCAAGCTACTAATGATAGGAGATACAGCTAATGTACTATAAGGCGTGGAATCTACTTACGCGATACAGCGATGAAAGCTTGCGGCCGGACGTCGAGGATGAGTCCCCGGAGTTGGCGGTAGCTAGGGGGAGGCGATGGGGGATGGAACTCGGAAGAGACTTGGTCTGCAGGCGGCTCGTCGTAGTTGCGTGCTCGCCTGACCTAGCACGACACCGTGTTTACAGGAGCAACGCAGTTATTTTCTATTTTAATCTTTAATACATACAATTTCGGTATGAAAAAACTGTTATTTCTTTCTACATGGCAACAATCGTACGGTATTATATTCTCTGTATAAGACTAATGTGTGTGTGTGCGAGAGAGAGAGAGAGATTAATGATCAAATTTAAATATAAGTAGGTAGCAGAGGTAGCAGCCATAGCAACAAAACCATCTAGACGTCAATACAAACGCTCTGTGGCGGAAACAACCATGCCAGAGTATATCTCTTCGCCGCCAGTTAGCGCCACGATCGACAACGCCAAGGTACAACCCTTTGCCACTAGTTGGCGCCCTAATCGAGCCGATGGGAGCGCTAACCAGGTGGGAGACAGCGGCACTACGCCGATGCAGTCAGCCGCGAACCACGTGGCGTATCGGAATGTGTGTGTTGTTATCTTTGTCGCGTAACCGCGTGTACTATTACAATCGCGTGTGCTGCTATCTGTATCATGGGGGAAGGAATATATGAAGACGACGGAAGGGACCTTCACCACGTACTGGAGTCAAACCGGGTAGAGAGAAGTGGGGTAGGGAGGCCGCCATATTGCTCGGCCGTAGAAACACAGGTAATAGGCACAAAAACCTGAGGGGAATCATACGACAACCGTGGCACCGCAATTTGATGATGGATTATTATGTAACTCGATGAGACAGATCAAAAATGAAGAATAAAATATTTTGATATCGTGCTTAGTTCTTGAGATATACTGTCTCAAAAGAGTGGAGTTTCTGGTTGAAATTCAAAAGAAACATATCCCCAAAGTCAATTTGATGATAGATTCTTATGTAACACGACGATAAAAATCGAAAATAAAGAATAAAATTTTTCGCTATCTCGCTTAGTTCGCGAGATATACTGTATCAAAAGTGAGGTTGTTTGGTTATGAGGGGATTCAACGATAACCATGGCGCCGCAATTTGATGACGAATTCTTATGTAACTGGATGAGACAAACTGAAAGTAAAGAATATTTTTATATATATATATATATATATATATTTCGCTTAGTTCTCGAGATATTGTACCTTAAAATTGACGTGATTAGGTTGAAATGCGGCCTGGACCAGAAGAAAACTTTGCCCATATCCAAATTTGATGATGAATCCTAACGCAACTTAACGAGACAAATCGAAAATAAAGAATAAATTATTTTGATATTTCGCTTACTCGAGATATTGTACCTCAAATGCGAGGAGGTTAGCCTGAAATCTGACCTGGGCCAGAAAAAAAATTCACCGAAACCACCGTATATACACTGTGGAAATGCAATATAGGTGTTTTATTTTCTTCCTAGTGATTGTTGTTAGGTTCAAATACGGCCTGAAAAAAAAGCCACCGAAATTACAAGGAACTATACCTATAACTGATTTTTAACATGCTATATCTCGAAAACCAAGCGAGATATCAAAAACTTTTATTCCTTATTTTCCATTTGTTTCGTTGAGTTCTATACGAATTCATCATTAGATTGTGGCGCCACGGTAATGATAGAACTACCGGTTACGATGCAGACTGGACCAAAAGATAATTTTGCTGCACATGCAGATTGGGTGTTTTATTTTTTTAATAATCCTTATGGTTGAGTTGAAACGTGGCCTGGACCAGAATAAAAACGTCACCAAAATCTGAAATTTTAAAAATAGCCTAAGTCAATGTTTAAAACTTTTAAAAAATGATCACTTCAAAAGACCTCATAGTTTCTGAGCTTACTTAGAAGATATTGTGCTGTTAGTGGCCTATATAATTTTGCTATCAAAATCAGTGCATTCATAAGTAAGAAGCTAACAACTAATGATAAATAACTTGTTTGTTCTCTTCTGGTACACACCGCATTTCAACCTACCAACATTTCCATTAATATTGCCGCTACAAAATCAAACATGTAGACACACCTAAACACATGAAATGCATCGCGAACTACATTTGGGGCAACAACGTTTATTTAATCACGTTTAGTAGTTCACACAGCCTAAATTATCACAATTAATTTCATAATAGGCCTATATTTTCAGTGTAAACTGAAACTTGAGTAAATCCTGCAGAATACCATATTCACTGTGTCGCGATGTAAACTTGACCCGCTTAAATTAAATTTTCAACACTTGTCTACAATAAGGCTAGCTTTTCAGGTGCAAAGTAGTAACATATGCTAATTGTCTACACTACACCAACAAAAATTTGAGAACGATATGATCCTATTGAGAGCAATTAATAAATTTATAGCGATAGGTCCTAATGTTGCAGTTACCTATCAGTTACTTGAAGATCGGTAATTACAATGTGACTTACTTATGAAACGCTATTCCAGGTAGTTTCCTATCTTGTCTGTTTGTGCAACCATACGCAACACAACTTGGCATTATAGAAAACTTTAGAAAATTAAATATTCTCAGCAGCAGACACAGTGCAAACAGCCCAATGTTTTGGGCGGATCCCTATGGCCGCCGCGCATGCGCAGTAGGAGAGCAGTTTTTTCATGAGGTTTCGCGGATTTAGCGTTATTTCGTCTCCATATATTCCTTCCTCCATGATCTATAAGCAACCTTTTGCTTAAAAATATCTGTGGTGAAGTACAACTTATTTAGTACTGTGCAAAGTGTAGTTACTCTATAGAACGGCGCATTAAACTACACAGCGGTGACTGCACGGCTAGTAGTGATTGAGGTACTCTGACGACACACAATCATCCTGCATTCTCATGTGTTACCTCTCATGCGAAAGTATAGAGTTGCCATTTTTCTACACAACAATGCTCGTCCGAATACAGCACGTGTCATTAGGAATCTTCAGCATGAAGATGGGGTACTCCAGTGACCAGCAAGTCCCCTAATCTGGACGTCCATGCGTATTTCTATGAAATGTCTGCGTTATGTTGAGATACTCTCGTGGCCAGCAACATCTGTCCACGTTACAACATGTGTGGGACAACTCTGACGTCAACTCCGTCCCAATGATCCAGGATATGAAGAACCAGTTACAACAATTGAGGGTCAGATTGCAATAGGAGAGGATACAAAGGATATATGACATCCTTCCCAACCGAATCAGTGTATGCATCCAGCGGGTAAGGGGTGAAACATCATACAGATAAGTGGACTCATACTGTCAAATTCTTTGTACATTTGACTCGATATTGTAATCATATACCCTGTCAACCTGTGAAGTTTCATTTGGTTTCCTCAGACTTATGTATATATCCTTAATGTAAATCCGTTTCATGGTATGTATGTACACCATAAAACGAATTTCTGTAAAGGGAAGTCATGCATTTCTCTCAAAGTACAGACAAAATTCATATATATAAATGAAATCCACTTCATGGCTTAAGAATGTAAATGGTGTATATAAAACATTTTTATCCATATATCTTTCTGCACATTTGTCAGTGCAGCACGCCTTAAGAGCAAGAGATTTTTAGGAAAGAATGTTTCCACTTAGAATAATTGCTATGTTGGGTCAAAATGTTAGACTGGATAATAGGTTTGGACAGAGAGGTTTACATAAACTGCTTAATAATTCCATCATTATTACTTATATCAAAAATTTAATTGGATAGAAACTTTACAACATTTAATTTTCTAAAATTTGTTTCTGAAGTATCGTTAAGATTCAAAGAATAGTAATCCAAAACTGAATGTGGCAGACGAGCACAGAGGATCAACATCCGGTTAGGATAGAGTGAGCCGAAATCTAACAATGAGTATTCAATCCTCCTATGATTCTTATTCCAAAATATCCCTTTCAACTGATATGATTGCAGTCTCCATTAATAAATATTTGGATGATAATAGGATCCTACCGAGCGAGGTGGGTGAACGGTTAACATTCTGGCCTCGCATTCGGGAGGACGCGGGTTCAAATCCCCGTCCGGGCAACCAGATTTGGGTTTTCCATGGTTTCCCCAAATCACTCCAGGCGAATGCCGGGATGCTTCCTTCAAAAAAGCTATGGCTGAATTCCTTCCAGTTCCTTGTCCCCTGTCCCATCGCTCCTCTAATGACCTTAGTCGTCGACGAGGCGTAAAGCAGTAAAAAAAAAAAAACGATCCTAGGCGATCCTAGGAAAGACTCTTGCAATGGCTGGTGCTGGAATTAGTAACACTGCGTATTTCTCCTATTGTCAATTATACATAGCCTGTTCGTGGAAAATGACCTCAATCCTTCCTATTTCGCGGTTCTGCTGGTAGCACCAAAAATACTCTTCTCCATGAAACCTAGCAATTAAACGCTTATTCCTTGCTTAATATAAATCTCCTGTAACCTAGTTTTTGCTCTTTTTTTTTTTTTTTTTTTTTTTTACGTTTACAGTGTACCTTAGTTTTTCTGATTCACTAAAAATATACTAAAAATTTATAATAAGTAATCAAACTTTCAAAAATGTCAAGGAGTTTAACTAGAAAGGAAGCATAATCACAAAAGATGGATAAAGTATGTAAGATCGGCCAAGCAAATATCGTATTTATCAAGGGATAACAACGTCTGCTAAACACAAGTATCATTAGTTGGGCGACCAAAAAATAATCAAAAAGTTTGTTTAGAGCGCTATCCTATATGCATGCAAAACAAGAACAATAAAGACTGAGAAGAAATGAAGAATAATCTCTTGAGCAACGGTGTTGCACGAGGATGTTGATGAATCAACTGGAAAGACGAAGCAACAAATGCAGAAGTTTGTAAGAGAGAAGGGAAGAGTAGCGCCATCTGAAGAAATATACCTTCAAAATGGAGGACGTATTTTGTGTTGTGAGAACATGATGGAAACAGTACTAGAAGATGTGACAAAAAAGTAAACCCTGCTATAAGACAAAAAATAGAAGATGCCAGTTTTAATAAACAGCACAAAATGAAGAGAAAAGCGAAAGATCTTCATGTATTGTTGCCCCAAACAAATCCAAGGACTTAACACTAGAGGGAAGATGATAAATAGAAAATTCACCAATTGCCTCAAGAAAAGACCATGTGTTGAAAACGCTCCTATCCTCGGAAGTAGGCTATGTCCTGCCCATACCAGAAACCTGCTCACCTGTGAGGGCGTAGGCGGCGACTGCCTGGTGGCCGTGGAATATGACGGAGGAGGTCCTGAGGGTTGAGGCTGTGGCGATGGAGGACGCTGACGTTGCGGCTGACGTGTCAGCGGAGGGTCGACGGCCGCCATGTCACGGCTACCGCACCGCTGTAAAACAACACACACCTGACGGAATATAGCAGGGAAATTCTACCAGCATCGTTGCGATTACTGCGTGTAGGCTTGAAGCTTATAGACAAAACGTTCCATACTACTTGCGATTTGGGGAATTTGCTTCATCTCCTTCCGTCAACCTAGGAACCGACCTGTAATTTTGGAAAATGCGTGAAATAGAGGTCTCTTTAGCGGAGGATTGTAGAGGAGTCAGTCCAGGAGTACAATCATCAATGAGGTGCCGCGAAAGAGATAAACATTTTAACTACTGGCTATGCCGGTGAGACGAATGGTGGGACATGTTTTTCATATTTAGCTTAAATATTACGAATTTTATTTAGAAAAAATAACTCTGCTCCAATATTAATTGATAACATAATTTTAGCAACATGTATTTTGCACAATTGTTTACAGATGAATAAAATTTCATGGCATGTAGAAATTGAGTCTCAGGATGAATGAGAGGAATCTTTTTGATACAAAAAATAAATTCACAACATTTTTTAATTCGGAAGCAGAATCTGTACCTTGGCAATACGAAACCATGCAATAATATTTGAATTTATATCAAAATTTTGCTAACTTTCTAATAATCAGAAATAACATACTTTTAAAACATTCATTTTTTATTTATTACTCTTTTTATAGCTTATGAGCAGAAGTATTTAGACGTTCGTCGTCCAAGTTGATCTGACCTGACCTGACCGTTGCTCGTTCACACCAGCGGTCAGCTCAGATAATTAGACACACCACAGGACGGACATGACATCCACAGACACAACACTTAAACACCCATGCCCCCGGCCGCACTTGAACCGGCGACCTTCGGCACGCGGAGCTAGCACTCTAGCCCCACGCTACCGAGGACGGCTTAGTTTGACCTGCCTTGCCCGGACCTGAGCGGACCGCGTAGTGTGAATGCTCCCATTGGATTACGTGTATAGCGATTTTTGATCTGAGCTGAGCTGACCGCTATTGTGAACGGGCCTAATAATTTGTGTATTGTCATGTCCCTAACTTGTCGAATAAATTCCATTGTAGTCACATGTATCCTTCTTAGTGTTGCAATTTTCATATACTATAGCATGTGATCACCGAAACGTAGAAAATTAAAATTCATACAAATATAACAGCCCACTAATGTGTGTATAAATTTAGAATGCAAGTTTGAAAACAATTATCTTAGATTTAACTTTGAATTATTAGAGTACAATGGAAGGATCTACAATTCTGCAAAAGACTCTCCTCAACCAAACACATCATTAATAATAAGATCCCAAGCAATTATGTTGTCTTGATCCCTTTCTCACACACAACAGCTGTAAAATTTAATGTCATAAAACGGTTAGAACTGACAATAATACAATATTTACAATTCTGCATGGCGCACAACAACGTAGATGAAAGGAAACTACAAGCCTGAATATTTCTTGAAGTTAACTACTGAATAAATATTAGCTGCCTAGTGCTATGTCCACACTTGTTCATCATTTGGTCCTCAGACGCATGCCTCATGTTGCACGAGGGAGCATGCAGCAAATCAGGAGGCACGGCGTGAAGCAAGTGTTCCCAGTTGAAGCAGATTTACAAGTATTTGTCTCTCCATGAAATACGTCAACCAGTCCTCTCCTGTATTAAACAGCACTGATTTTAATGAAATAAAATTAAATTTTGTTTCATGTACTGTGAATGTGTTTTTTGCGTTATGCGGTAAGGGATTTGATTTCCAAACGTCCGCCGTCACGCTATTGACCATCTTACCTGAGACGGCAGATGATTTTAATTTTCTGCCCTTTTATGCTGTTTATTTTACTTTTAATTAAAAAAAATACAATTAGACTAATTAATATAATAAATAAGAGTTTAGGTAAAAAGTCGGTAATTATCGTATAAATTAAGTTTATTAAATAAAAAAAGCGTGAATCATATAGAATTACATAAATACTAATTATTTATATATATTTAAATTTAGCTTCGTCCCAAAAAATTAATTATTGATTCTTGGAAAATATAAATTGATAAAATAGGACGTAAATAAAATGGAAAAAATATAAAATTAATTTCAATTTCCTCGATGAAAAATTTCAGAGCATTGCTCCCAACACAAAGGAGGATTTTCCAGGCAGACAGGACAATAACAGGCGGTATCTTTCCTCAGTTTATTTTTCGAACATTGTCGACATTTCTTTTGAGGGGCTCTCGTCTTTCCGTTAGGTATGTCGTATCGTTTTGAGAAATGTATTGGCTCACGTGGTGATTGTGGAGAAGACTATTGAGGGGAAGGAATAGGACGTGGGGAATATGATCGAGAGAAAGAAGAGGGACGTGGACAGAATAATATTTTGCACTTGAAAAAAACACCAAATTTGAAAAATTATTTTTAAAAAAACACTAGTTGTCCGTTTTGAAAACGGTCTTCACTTGGTGAAAGGTAAGACTTTAATGAATGGCTGAGAGAAAGTGCGAGCTCGTAGGCCAGGTACTGGAATCACCAACCTTCTCTACAATCCCATAGGGAAAGGACGTCTCAAGCCGTCCACCGTCACTGGGATGCTCCCTAGCGGACGGCCGAAGACGAACCCAGCACTGAACGTGTTAACATTCGTTTCCAATTTATGTCGCTCTTATGAGAACAATATTACTTACATCATTGTTTAATGTGGATAACACTAGTACCACATGCATCACGAAGTATGGATCCTGGACCAGAATTATACTCGAAGTTTCTCTTTTTAAATAGAGCTATCGGCAACAACCCGGAGTGATTACGGGAAACCACGAAAAATGAAATCTAGATGCCTCGACCGTGGATCGAACCTGTGTCATTACAAATGTCAAACCAAAACTTCAAACGCTCCGTAACTGACAATATTCCGCGGTGCGGAATGGGGTACCACAATTTCATGATATGAATTTACGTAGCTCTCTGAAGAGCTGTATTGTTGTCATAATTCACCCATTCGTAAGTAGGACCAACTCCAACTGCATCGCGATGTACCCAAGACTATTGGAGGTAACGCATCGCCGTTATTTAACTTTTTCGTCTGGCCTAGGCCGTATTTAAAATTAACCAAAGCGCATTTATTTGAAACAAAGAAACGCGCGCAAATTTCAGTTCTTAATAATATTACCCATATTTCGATAGCTGACACATTAATAACAACATGTATATAATGTTATTAACAGTGCAACTGGCAGTAATGAGGAATTGTATCACTATTTTTGTCTCAATTTTAGTGGTATCCTGTACTTATTTAGGTATAAGAGACAGTTATAGGTACACTGCAGTGATAGCTGAACTCACTACAGTAGGTTCCAAATTAGAAACGTTATTGAAATGCAGAACTGACACTTTTTTTATTGTTTTAACTCTATCCATGTACTGCAGTTCATGGAGAGATTAAAAACTGATGTGACAGACCAAAGATTCTGGCTTTTATATATATATATATATATATATATATACATATACATAAAATCGAAAATTAGAATCAAATATATAGCGGGAACTGCACCACTTTCGGAACCTGCCAAAAACTGGTACTAACCTGTTGAAATTTACATCAGTCGCTTCGTCAACAGGTCCTCTTCACGTTTTACATATATAGCATACATAGGTCATTAATACACAAAACAATACGGTTTCAGATCGTGATAAGAAAGGAACTACTCGCGTGCATATAGCTAATGACGTCAATAGCATGTTGATCATGGAAGGAACGTAAAAATAAGTACTGAAATCCTGGTAACTTATATTGTTACTAGTAATTCTGGTCTAGGCTACGTAGGTTGGGAAATATATCGAACTGCAGTCATATGCATGAAGTATGGTTTCAACAATATGACACTCATAAACGGAACGTAATTTAAAACTAAATACTCAAATATTCGTATCTACACTAAATGTCTGTTGCCATTCTAGTCCAGGATGCATTGTAACCTAACCACAACCTCCTCTAATATAGTTATTTTAAATAATAAAAAATGAATTCCACCTTATAGTTATCGCAACCAGAATCAAAAAAAAAAAAAAAAAAAAAAATAATTATTAATGATATGTAAACAATGATATTCTCCTTTCAGTTAGTATTTATGTCAAGGTTTATGTAACTTTATTTCATGTAATTACCTAAATACTTTCTCCATGTTAATAAATGCAAATGCTTACCTTTAGATTGAATCAGTTCGGTCAAACAAATATGTGACCATAGGTTCATTGCGGTTATTTTCTCGTGGAAATATCCTCGTCGTAAATCTGGCTATGGAGAACACAATAAATTTTACGTAAACAGGCGACCTGATGTCAAACCAGAGAAAGCAGCGATGAGTTAACCGTCCTGTCAATACATGTCTTTGGTAATCGCTTTCGACATTAAAATTGTAAGTAAACTGTGCAGTTCTAAATACGTCGGCCAGGATTTTTGGGGTCATTGTTAGTGCATCATGTCCTCCCTCAATCCTTGCTTGCTGTTTTATGATGGTGAAAAAAATCTCAATTATAATGACGAAGTAATACAGTGTAAATCCATAATAGAAGTATGATACATTTCGGATGCAATTATTTCATGATATGGTGTACTACGATTGGAAGTAATTCTTCTCATTAACACCTTTGTTTTAAGTTTAAAGAATGTTGTGATTTGAAGGTTATTAGGTTTTATGGCAGTTCTATCATTACCGTGGCGCCAAAATCTGATGATGAATTCTTTTAAAACTCGACGAAACAAATCGAAAATAAAGAATAAATTTCTTTGATATCTCGCTTGGTTTTCGAGATACAGCTTGTTAAAAATCAGTCATAGGTATAGTTCATTCTGCTTTTGGTGTTTTGTCTTCTGGTCCAGGCCGTATTTCAACCTAGCAACAATCACTAGGAAAAAAATAAAACGCCTATAGTGCATTTCCACCGTGTAGATATGGTGGGAAAAAAATTTCTGGTCCAGGCCGGATCTTACCCCAACCTCCTCACTTTTGAGATACAATATCTCGAGAACTAAGCGAGATATCAAAAAACTTTATTTTTATTTTCCATTTTTCTCGTCGAGTTACACACGAATTCATCATCACATTTGGCGATAGAGAAATTTTTCTTCTGGTCCAGGCCGTAATTCAACCTACGTCAATTTTAAGATACGATATCTCGAGAACTAAGCGAGATATCAAAAAATATATACAATATTCTTTACTTTCAATTTGTGTCGTCTAGTTCTATAAAAATCAATCATCAGATTGTGGCGCTACGGTAATGATAGAATCCCCGGTTTTATTATATGCCAAATTACCATTTGTATGAATTGTTATTATTATTATGTGCGAATGGACGTTATTGGATCACGCAAAGCCTTGATTCTCTTTCTGAGTTCCATTGTCAAAAAATTTCAGATGAATTTAGTTCGTGAGCTTTTCCTTGGTCTTTTTTGACTTCATGGACTCAAGGCATAGTTCTATACAAGCCATCATTACAAGCGAGTCTTGTTGATGGGAACCTGTGTATGTTGTACACAGAACCTTAATCTTCTCTTTCTGATGTATGCCATTATTTTGAAATGACTTTTCTTTTGCGTCGTGAGACGATATTGTGAGGTCTCACTGAATTACGTGGAGGTATTTGATGTTATCCCAACGCTATCATTTACTGTCTATAAGAGCCTGGAGGAAGGAAAATAGAGGAGGATAAATACAGCTAAATCTGCGAAGCCTCTTATAAACAATCGCTTCCTACTACGCATGCGCGGCGGCCATAATAGATTTCTCAAAACATTGCGCTGTTTGCACTCATGGAGGGGGTCCACCCACCATGTTTGCACTGTGTTTGCTGCTGTGAGTATTTCATTTTCTAATATTTCAAAGTTTTTTATATATATATAATTTCAGCTTGTGTTGCATACGGTTGCACAAACAGACCAGCACTATTATGACCGTTGCGATGCAATTTGGTGATTGATTCCCATATAAATCGACGAGAATTATCGAAAATCAGGAGCATTTTTTTTTGATAACTCCCTTAGTTCTCGAGATATCGACTATCAAAAATTAGTTATAGATATAGTTCCTTGTAGCTTTGGTGACGTTTTTATTCTGGTCCAGGCCACGTGTTAACCTAACGACAAGGGGTAGTAAAACAAAAAAACAAAAAAGCCGCTCTGCATGTCCAGCCTGTAGTTCGTAGTTATTTTTTGGTCCAGGCAGCATCCCAACCTAACCACCTCAATTTGGAGACAGTATATCTCGATAACTAAGCGAGATATGGAAAACATTTATTCATTACTTTCGATTTGTTTCGTCGTGTTACAGAAAAATCCATTATCAAATTTGACTTTGAGGAAATTTTTCTTCAGAATTTCAAGCCAAAACAACTCACTTTTGAGACAGTATATCTCGAGAACTAAGCAGTATATACATAAAAAAATTATTCGTCATTTTTGATTTGTTTCGTCGAGTTACATAATAATCCATCATCAAATTGCGGTGCCACGGTTATCGTATCATCTCCTTGAGGTGTCTGTGCCTGTTCCCCGTGTTTCTAGGCAATTCTAATATGGTGACCTCCCCACACTGCTTCTCTCTACCCGACTTCACTCGAGTGCGTGGTGAACTCGCTCCGCTCTTTTCTTTGTTCCATGTTTAGAAGCAATAGAATATCCATTGCAAACCATCAGTTGAATGAAGCGAAGTAATGACACACGTTAGGGGGGGAGGGGGGGAATAATGATGAAAACGTGGGTATGAATTTAAAAATAAATAAAATAACTGTCAAGGTTAAAATCTAACTGCCAATAACTGGGACGAATAAATATAATTTCCGACAGTGTCGGTGATCAAAAGTTAAATTCATCGTTGCCTCCATCAGTTTTTTAAATATTGGTTGTTCAACAAACACGAATAAATTCGACTCCTCAGTGTATAAGTGCCCCAATGCTTAATATCTTTTTCTTCTTCGTTTTTTTTTTTAAAGTCATAATCAAATAAACGATCACATTTAATTCTGCACGAAAGCATACCTTATTCACATTCTGTTTAACCGGTAGGTAGAAAAACAATGCTAAGCAGTATTAACAAAAAAAAGAAGGACGTTTGTTCGGGCAGTTTACAAGCAGTTTTTTTTATACCCTCTTGCACTGCTCCTAGTTTGGATACATGAGACGATGCAGTCTTACATATAGACAAGGAGACGTCCAATATAATATCGTGGAGTATAATGCTATACGCAGTTCATATAACCGCCATCCCAAATCCTGTGTGTTTGTTGTGACACCAAGTAATATGCGCCGTCCGCATGTCCCTGAGTGATTCTTTCTACTGTATTTCTGTTTGTCGAACGTCTTCAGCGTTGGTTTTTCTCCCTTAAATTCTGATTGCAACTTTGTAACTGTGCTGTACACTAACCACAAAACTGAAAATTATGGGCCAAGAACTTGAGTGGCAAAGACAAATAAAATATCTGGGCGTCACGCTAGACTAAAAACTCCTCTTCAAGGAACACATCATGGAAAGAAAAAGACAGGGCCTGGCTATCATACAAAAACTCTTTCCAATATTCAATTGTAGGGAACTAACAACTGCAACAAAATTGCGTATCTACAAAACTGTCATACGCCCCTTCATCCTGTACGGATGCCAGGTATGGGGGACAGCAGTAAACTACAACCAGATCCACCTACAGAGACTCCAGAACAGGTGCCTAAGGACCATCCTTCACGCACCGAGACTCACATCAACCGCATTCATACACAACGAGACCGACACAGAGACCATTAACACAGAAATCTTTCGCCAAACTGAAAAGTTTCACGAAAGAATAGAAAAGTTCAGAGAAACCGATGAGAGGCTCCATACCCTTGGTACCAAGATGCCAAGGCACTGGCACTCCCATCAAGTACCATTAAGTATTATATATCAGCCGGAATAGCACTCATATGATTAAAAGAAAACTTTAGGGGTTTTTCACATAAGGTCGTCCTAGACGACCATAGCCATGTTTTCCCCTCACAGCGCAAATAAAAAGGGTCCCCAAAACAACCATATTCAAAACAAAGAGACACATAGCAGTAGAGCTACCTAGGTAGCGGGACATGCACAAACACGCCGTTGAGGCAGACACACACACAGACACACACACACACACACACACACACACACAAATGTAACTGTACTGTAGGCAGGGACACCCCCTCCCGTAATGCTGGCTTAATACCATCCTAGATCTCACATAAATTCGTTATGACTCCAATGTTGCTTTGAAAATTCAGTGGTCGGTTCAAATTCCAGTTTTGTGGCACCCCATCCCTGATATAAATAATCCGTATGACGGTTTTAACTGTGCATACAAAATCTGAGTGTCGTTAAAGTGAATCTGGGTGAAACATGGCGGGTGTTATGTTTTGCTATTTGATTGGGAAATGAGAGTGTCTCCAGATTTTGACTGCGTTTCTGCATATCAGACCACCACCCATATAGTTTTTAAAAGCCCCTACAGAGCCTCAAGATTTCATACATGTGTGACCAAGAATAATCGAATGAATTAGACAACTTGATATTCAATTTTAACTCCGCTCTTCCTAATTTGATTCTATTATTTTGTTGTTATTTGTGCTCGTTGTTATTCATGTATGAAGCCGTACGCTAAATAAATAAGCCATGCTCTCATAAATATTATTTGTTGAGATCTGTTTATTATACAAATATTTAATTATATTATTAATTTCTTTCTACCTTTTTTGAGATTAGATACACATATCAACAGCTTTCACCACCTTTAACAAAACAAAGTTTAGTTAAAGATGTTGTAATCTTCAACAGAACATTAAAAAAGGACCAAGGAATTATGTGCAGTTTTCTTGAGGTTGTACGATTTGGTTTGTCTGGTCAGGCTACGGTCTTGTAGAGCAACCCTTGCATATTTTATGGTTGAGAAATATTCTTGACAGAAATGATCATTTTGTTTCCACTACGGCATCTAGAAATTCATACATACGAGGTGGTTGGGAAGAGTAATGAGTGAGTTTTTACTTACCAAGATAAATTTTTTTTTTTTTACTACGATAGTAGTCTCTTGGGCACCGGCGGAGTCGTTGTTTCCACTCTTTGTAGCTGCGCTGGAAGGCTTCAACTGGTAGGACTGTTAACTGGTTGGTCACAGTCTTTTGAATGGTCTCCAGAGTTCCAAAATGACGTCCTTTTAAGACATGTTTCAATTGCGGGAAAAGTCACAAGGACTTAAACCAGGTGAAAAGCGGGGGGGGGGGGGGGGGGTTGAGGAACAACAGGATGCGTATTGAGGTAAAAAAATTCACTGAATGAAAAAGCCGTGTGACATGGGTTTTGTCATGATGAAACATCCACTTGTCTGCAATGTCTGATCTCACACGAATTACTTTTCCTGAGTCTTTCAAGGACACCTTTGTAAAATAATTGGTTGGCTGTTTGTCCTGGAGGAACAAATTCTTTATTCACGATACCCCTACTGTCAAACGCTCAATGTTTTCGTCAGATTTTGAAGCTGCTAGTCTCCCTGAGCGAGGTTGATCTTCAACGTGTTCTCGGAATTCCAAAAATGATTTGTGCCAGTCGAAAACTTGTGCTTTTGATAAGCAATGTTTCCCGTAGGTCTGTTTCAACTTTTCAGAGGTAACACTCGCGGATTCCCCAAGTTTAACACAAAACTTGATTGCACAACGTTGCTCTAAATTCCAATGCTCCATTTCGTAATAGACAACCAAAACACATCTTCACAGATGGTGCTGTCAAAAATAATGTGTTGGCTGAACGGAGTTGAAACTCTGACTGGGCATGCGGAAGGGATGGACAAACGGTCTAGCACAGACCGTGTTGCCATTTGTAATCGTAGGCTTCCGTGGCCTGAGTCAGTTGATTTTTGGCTGTTCGGGTGGCGCCGCGTCATGTTTCTTGAAACCGACGTTTCGACCCTCATTCTGGGGTCTTCTTCCACGGCAGTACTGCGTCTTCGATCAGTGAGTGGTCTTATTTTATAGCCGAGGCCCGCTTCCGTCTCGATGGTTCGATTTGCCCGGCAATGGTGGGGCGCGCCGCACGCCACCAGGCCAACGAACCTTTGACTGGCCGGGCAAATCGAACCAGTGTTTCCCAACCTTTTTTAGGCCATGACCCACTTTTAACATTTTTTTTGCCCCCCATACATAATTTCGAATAAAAAAAATTATTTGTTATTAAATAAATTGATATAGGATGGTTTTTGAAAGAAAACACTTTAATATTGTCATAAAACACAGTAAGTAAAATTAAAAAAACATATAATGAAATACAGTACTAAAATTCCAATTCAAAAGATTTTTAATAAAGATTTATGATGGCAACTCAGTGTGTTCCTTTTAAGAATTTGCTTTTTTGCTATATTTTGTACCTATATCTAGCATTGCATTTAAATAACCCGAAGAGAATGCGGTAAAGTCGTATCAAGTCAATTTCTAAATTGCCCCCCTAAAATAACCAAGTTGCCCCCCCCTGTGGGGCGTGGGCCCCACGTTGGGAAACACTGATCTAGACGGAAGTGGGCCTCGGCTATAAAATAAGACAACTCACTGATCGAAGACAGTTCCGAGTTAGACAGCGAGCAGTGCGGATGTCTAGTAAGGAAACAGCGCGCCGCAATGCCGCGCCAGGCGGGCCGAGTGCCCTACCGCACTCGACTTTGCCGGCGGCTGACGCGGCAACCAAGACGACCCAGCAAGGAAACACGGACCAGAATATGGACACGGAATGGACGACTGGAAACACGATGTTGACAACCCAGCAGGCCTACGGACAAGAGGAAGCGACATCAGAGTACGACAGTGAAAGTGCGTCTGATGTTTCAATGACAGAAGACGGAAGCGGATACGACACCGTAACAACAAGACCTGGCAACTATGTAACAGCTGATGAAACGGAATTCAGAGAGGTGGGAGGCAAAAGGAAAATAAGCAGCAAAATGATGAGGAAGGCCAAGCTAGCACGAGCAAGCAAGGAAATAACTACAAGTAATAAATATGCACCACTCGAACAGCACGACGAAGAAATCAGGGCAAGTAAAGATGAGCCAGCTCCGAGCACAACGGCATCAACTCCTGAAAGTAAAGAAATCCTCCCTCCAATCGTAATAGAAGTCGTACAAGACTATATCCGGATGAACCAAGTAATCAAGGAAAACCTGACAGGAAACCTCAAAGTTGTTTACAGGGGAGATAGTCTCAAATACCATGCTGAAAACACCAGAGACTATACCTTTATAAACAAATTCTTTAAGGAAAACCATATACCTTACTACACATACCAACTACCAAAGGACCGACCATTGAAAGTGGTGGTCAAAGGCCTGCCACCAACAGTAGACATAGCAGACCTAGAAGAAGAACTACGACAAAAAGGATACCCCATTCAAGGAATACATCAATTTAAGAAGAAAAATGTGGCCACTAAAGAGCTTATACCACTGGCAATATATCAAATAACAATGACACCAGGACCGGAGGCAGAGAAGATATACAATGAACGAACGATCCTTTACACTAGAGTGACCGTGGAAAGATACAGGCATCAAGAAGGACCACCTCAATGCATAAGATGCCAAAGAATAGGGCACACTGCAAATTATTGACATCTACCATACCGGTGCGTGAAGTGCGCCCAACACCACCCCACCAAACAATGCAATTTACCTGAACAAACAAGAGCCAAGTGTGCGAACTGCCAAGGAGCTCATGCTGCCTCGTGGAAAGGATGCCCCATATACCAGGCGGCCATACGACCACCAAGAACAAATAAAACAAGGGAAGAAAGAAAACAGAAAACACAGGAAGACGAGAATACCACGCAGATGGACATCAGAGGTACGTCGCAGCAGCTGAAACCACCAGCCAACAACAATCAGCATACATACGCGGATGTTGTGGAAGGAAGAAATAGAAAGGAGAGAGCACAGACCACACGACGACGAGAAGAAGATCGACGGATGGCGAGTGACGCACAAGAAGGAATGGACGAGACCACAGACAGTATAAAAGATGTATTCAACGTAATAAAGACAACAATAAAAAACCTGAAGAACGCGAAAACAAATGGGAGAAGGTGATAGTAGTGGTCGAAGCGATAATGACCCTTCTGGCATAATGGAACGCACAAGGATAGGAAAACTACAAGACATCAAAATAGGAATATGGAACGCGAACGGACTAAGAAACAAAAAAGAAGAACTACTAGTTTTTATACACGAGAACCATATAGACATAATGATGATAAATGAGACACATTTGAAGACAAAGGACACATTCAAGATGCCAGGAATGAACACATATCGAACAGACAGACTAAGAGCAAGGGGAGGAGGAACGGCCATTCTGGTCCGACACTCCATCGCTCACCAACTAATTCAAACGCCTCCCATGATGGAAATTGAAGCAACGTCCATCAAAATACATACAAGAGAAGGACATGTAGTACTGGTGGCAGCCTACCTAGCCCCAAGCCGTGCCATAGTGGAACAAGATTTCGATGCCATTCTTTCGCTGGGGGAGAGAATTATAATAGGAGGGGATTTTAACGCAAAACATGAGACGTGGAATTCAAGATTAAACAACGCCAAAGGAGAAAGACTATTAGCTCTCACAGAGGAAAGAAACATAGAGGTGATAGGCCCCACAGAGCCCACGCATATCCCATTCAACCACAGCCACTATCCTGACGTACTAGATATCGTAATCGTCAAAAATATTAATCAAGAGATACAATTAACAACAGTAAACGACCTAACATCAGACCACCAGCCAGTACTAATGCAGCTGAGAAATTGGATAACAATCGACATGGCAGTAAAGAAGACTACAGAAATAAACTGGAACTACTACCAACGCCTAGTACACAACAAAATCAGAACAAACTATTCGGTCACATCACCCGAAAGGGTAGATGCAGCAGTACAACACTTGGGATATGTCATACAAGGGGCAGCATCTAAAGCGGCAATAGTCACCATAGTTGAAGAAAGAAACAGAGAAGAACTACCACCCCTGCTGGAGGAGCTAAGATACCTTAAGAACCAGCAAAGGAAACGATGGCAGAGATTCAGAGACCCTAAGGACCGAAGAGAATACCAACAGCTAGCCCGGGAACTAAAGACAAGACTTCTTGAAAACAAAATCGAGAGGTGGGAAAACAAAATGGCAGACCTCCTCCTACAAAACAAAGATGCATGGAAACTTATAAGAGCACTAAAAACACCACGGACAGCAAAAAGGCCGATAACGGGACCAACAGGAATGGAGTTCGAACCACTCGCAAAGGCGGAAATTCTGGCTGAGACCTTTGCAGCACAGTACACACTGCCAACAAGGGAGAAGGAAACAAGAGAAGAGGAGGAAACAAGGAGACTAGCCAGCACCATCCGAACTGAAAATATTAACACAAACCCGGAGTTAGCTACACCAAAGGAAGTCCGACAGATAATAAAGAGATTGGCCAACAACAAAGCAACAGGCCCAGACAATATCAGCAACGAGCAACTAAAGCATCTACCAATGAAAGGAATGGTACTACTAACAAGGATAATAAATTCAGCAATGTGTACTGGATACTACCCCCAACAGTGGAAAATAGCTCTAGTGGTAGCCATACCAAAACCCGGTAAAGACCACACAAGGCCGGAAAACTACCGACCCATCAACTTACTCAGTTCAGTAGCTAAAGTGACGGAACGAGTAATACTTAAAAGAATTACAACTAACTTACAGATTAATAAAACAATCAGGAAAGAACAGCACGGTTTTCAGCCAGGGGCATCAACTATAACGCAACTTCTCAAACTAGTGGAAGATACAGTGAGAGCATTTAATAAAGGGAAATCTGTGGCGGCAGCCTTCCTGGATGTCGAAAAGGCATATGATAAAACATGGAAGGACAACTTATTAGTCAAAATCGACACCAGAACAAAAATACCACGTTGTTACACAAAGTTAATTGGAAACGCCTTAACGCAAAGGAAATTCTACGTTATAGAGGACGGACAACGATCAACCCAACAAATTATGGAAGAAGGAATACCTCAAGGCTCCGTTTTATCACCAGCTCTATTTAATATATATGTTAACGATATACCAGTCCCAGACAACATCTACATAGCACAGTTCGCCGATGATATAGTGATATATACCATTGGACACAGGCACGAAACCAACATTCAAAGATTACAAAAGGGACTAAATATGCTGCTACAATGGTGTACCAAAAACAAAATAACTATAAATCCGGGAAAATGTGCGACAATTTATTTCACGAAAAAGAAACCAGACTTCGATCATCTACCTGAAATAACTATAGCTGGACAGAAAGTTCCATGGAGAACAACACACAGATACCTAGGAATAGTATTAGATCAGAAACTATTGTTCCAGCACCATATAAGGGAGCGATTCCAAAAAGGACTTGCGGTAATACTAAACCTATATCCGATCCTCCGAAGTAAGGAGATGACGATAGAAACAAAAACACGAGTGTATAAAATGGTAATAAGGCCATTCATATTATATGGATGCCAAATATGGGGTATAGCGGCAAAATCAAACATAGGAATACTGCAAAGATTACAAAACAGATGTCTACGAATGATACTCGGAGCAAGAATAAGCACACCAACTCAACAACTTCATGACGCAACAGGGATATCTACAATCAAAGACGAAATATACAACCAGAGCCTACGCCTATACAGCAAATTGGACAAAAACAGGAATACCAACGACGAAAGGCTCCAAGAACTAGGCAATGAAACAATACAACCATGGCATAAGTACAAATTCCCACGAAGTATCGTTGAGTAATGGAACAAATAAATAAATAAAACGAACCCAATGGGGTTTCCAGTAAGGTCACACCACTGGTGTGACCAAAGCAGGTTTGTCCCCAAAGCGAAAAATAAACGGTGCCCCCAAAACATCCTAACATAACGAACCAGTAGAACTGCACACTGCAGTGGAACTGTAGCAAAACGACCGTTGAGGCCGGCGAAAAAAAAAAAAAAAAAAAAAAATGATCGAAGACGCAGTTCTGCCCTGAAAGAAGACCCCAAAATGAGGGTCGAAAATTTCGGTTTCAAGAAACATGACGCGGCGCCACCCGGACAGCCAAGAATCAACAGTGTTGCCAGATCGCTTGCAGTGTTACCCATTTCATTACTTTTCTTACACCTTATATATTGCATTGCAGCCCATTTGCTTGAATAAAAAACTGGAATGAAGTAGAATTTTTCAAGATTGACAGAAATCTTTTCATCTTTATCCAATGAAAACTTTTCGATTTTGTTGTTGTTGTTGCTTTTTTCACACTATGTTGTAATGGTGAATTTAGAGTTGTCCTGTCCAAAACTACTAGTCACAAACCTGGCACGATGCAGTACTTTGAAAAAATAACATAGGTTAACTCGGTCGACAGGCATTCCCGTCTCGTCGACAGTAACTATAAAAATCATTTTGCGTTGGTGACCGTCACCATCAATACTTGTTACATTATTATTTTTACAACTTAGTTAAATTCAGCTGGTCAAGGAATAGTTTATATCCTTCCACGTTCATGTCTGTCTCAAGTTATAACTGCAGAGAGCAGGACTAATCTAATATTCTGATCCCCATAATGTCAGTGACGAAAAAGACAAACGAGTATACACGCCATATACATTCCATCCTCCTATAGAACGATGTTGAGACAACAAATTTATTTTATATTCCAAGAATTCTAAATTTCAGTTCTACACATCCCATTAATCATCAAGTACATAAGTTTCAGCTGTTATTTCTGATTGATTAAATACAACACCTTTGCAAGTTGCTTAGTGTAGAGACGAGAATCTAAAATAAATAAATGATAGTAATAAATTCACAATGGTTCTGTTGGGGTAAGATTAAAATGTTTACCGCATTGCAGGGCTAGAAACCTCGAAGATTTCTTCTTCGTCCGGCAAGTTACAAGATTTTGAATTTGCCGCTGAATCCGCCTCATTTATAACTTAATCTAGTCTGCTAATTCCACCAGGTACCTGCAGCTCTTTTCGTCTATTGGACTGAATATTTCCACGATGGTTTATCGTATGCTCGATGTGTTCGTGAAAAGTAGAAAGTACAGTCAGGAAACACAAATATTCCTTAGCATGTCTGAAATTCTAAATTCCCTTTAAAGGTCTGTTGCAACAACTCGCACTCCAGCTAATTGATTTTTTTTGTTTGTTAATTGTGCATAGATCGAAAAATTGAAATAAATCAATAAATTTTGTTTCTGGCATATTTTAATTGTTTAGTTAACAAGAAATAATATCTTAAAGTGTTTAACAGTATGTCCCCTCCCATGTGATTTCCAATTATATGACTGAAAATTGTTCATAATATTTAATAAGAATTTTCAGCGAAAATTGTCTGTGATACCATAAGCTGACAAGTTCTGTAGACATATAATTATTCCGTTGCCAACAATCTTACATCTGTGCTCCGGTTCTGTCGTAAAAAGATGAGTAGATAGCTGTAGTAGTTTTTGAGGAACCACCACGTTATTCACATGGAGTGATTTGGGAAAACCTGAGCGAACGTTCATGTGTACTTTGGAGATGATCGAAAGAATTCGAAAGAAATTAGTCACTTGCCACGCACGGCCTCTGCTGCTACGCCGAATTTTCTGCTTGTAGGGAGTTTCGATTTGTTCGAGGCGCGTCCAGAAAGTAAGTTCCGTTTCAATTTATCTCCGCTGCAGCGCTGCGATTGCAGTTCCACACATGCGCTGTAGACGATGTGTATCAAGGGGAAGAACGTCCGCCATTTGGAGATCGCTGTCAGTTACGAACGCTTTGTTGTGCTTGTTTGAAATGTCGGCGTTGATTGAAAATCCCGCCGCCTGTGAAATCAGGTCTGTGATTCGGTTTCGGAATGCGAGGAAAGTGAAACCAAGTGAAATTTATCGGCAAATTTGCGATGTTTACGGACCAAATGCGATGAGTGATTCGATGGTGAGAAGATGGGTCCGACAGTTCAATGGCGGGCGTAGTGATGTGCACGATGAAGAACGAAGTGGGCGTCCACCTTTGGTTACAGAAGAACTGGTTCACGCGATTGATGTTCTTACATCTCAAGTCTTTCCTTGGCGGTCATCACTTCACCAATGACGACGAGCTGAAAGAAACTGTTTCCAACTGGTTGAAGACACAGGCGGCAGATTTCTATGAAGAAGGTATACAAAACCTGGTGCCACGCTATTACAAATGCCTGCAAAATTTCGGCAGTTATGTGGAAAAGTAGTTTAAGAGTTGTAGAATTTGTGCAATAAAAATTTCTTCTGTATCTTCGTACAATTTCATTTTATTACCAAACGAAACTTACTTTTTGGACGCGCCTCGTATTATAAACACTCAGTAGGTATAACATTAAGAGGGAGAAGTTCTCTACTAAGCCATATTCAAATACAGAAAGCTGAAACTCTTATTTTCGTTACTGTTCGCTAGCGTTCAAGAATGCAGTCCTTAATTTTAGTGTGAGAATCCGCTGTTCTTCTCCGATTCCAGAACTTGTTCGAAGAAAAAGAGCAATCAATGACAGTTGTCTGATGCATGCTGACCTTGGTATTTCCCCGAATCGCATATGGCTTTCTGATTACAGTCCATTAGCAGTGACTTAAGCTACTTCTGACATTAATTTGGTAATTACTAATAATTGTAATTTCTTTAAATAAAAAAAAAGGTGATAAATAAATGGAGAGATCTTAAAATGGCTAAGTGGAGATGTGAAAGATTCTAATCTGGAAGCTGTAATGTACTCAGTTATTGGGGATATTTAGTGCGTATTGTGATTATCAGTTATCAAAAGAAATAATTAGGTACTAAACTGATCTTATTTCCTCATCTTTCACAGATGAAATCGTACCTGTATGAGTAAAGAATGCAAAGATGATACTACGACCTTACTGCGGTAGCTATCGTGCAGAATCAAGGTTTTCAGCTAAGTTGTCACTTTCAGCACAACTGAGGACATTGGCAATGGATCGTTTCATTTAAAATTCGTCTGACAATCATGCGAAACAAATATAATGGCAGGACCGCAGATCGTTGCAGTGTCCCCCAGATTGTCAAGCCCATAAGTATCATTTTCGATTAAGAGCAAACGGTGTCTTTACCATCGCGACATCACAACTAACAATTCTACAGTCGAAATTAAAATACGATTCTGTTTGAAAAGATTTGTTATTTTATTCTGGTGAATAATAGAGGAGACATTATCTTGTAGCTATTACGAAACTTATCAATGGAATGCACCTTTGAAAGGCTTTTTTCTCTATTTTTACTGCAGCATGACTGTATTTTACCGTACTTTCCATTCAAAAGATTAGAAATAACCCGCTTTTAAATAATCTTCAGTGATTTTAACACGTTTTGATCAATCACCAAGTCATTGCAATGTGTATTAACAATATAGAATTTTTTTGTGTGACCTTCAATAAGTGTTGATTTTTTTTTTTTTTTTTTTTTTAAAGTTTTGGCACAAAGCCGCATTCTTATCGGCTGGCGATCTCCCTTGTTTTCGAGAATATTACATGGCTTGAGAAGCCAATCTGCCAGGATAACTTTGAAATGTAATAACCCGAAACGGTTGACCTGGTTCATTATTCAATATACAATTTAACTATTTTACAGCCAATCGCACTATTTCGTAAAGAGTAATAGTGTGCAAGATTATTTCGTGTTTTGATACTGTGTGAAGTAACTACGCTTCTTTTAATTATATTTTCCGCCATCAAAGCCTGATATGCGAAAAGAAGAGTAAAAGAAGAATTAGTTTTACAGCACAGCTTTACAGTTGTTGGTTTAACTAGAATTTCCCATCATCAGTTGTAAATTATTACCTGGAGATAGTTGAAGGAAATGATAAAAACGACACTCAGTGGTTTATGATGAACAGTACGTTGTATCACCATTTTATTGCCAACTATTTTGGTATTTGACGTCGAACTTATTCTCTGACTCACATGGAGTACATTCGCTCTTTGGGTTTGGGAGGTGGTTCGGGTCAGGTGTGGCAGTTTCTGAAGGCTGTTTGTTTGCGCTGCCTGTTCAGCGGGCGTCGCCGGCTTGTACGTTGGGTGCCGACGCCGTCTTGGGTGTCGCGCTGTCGTCCGTTCGGATGGGCTTCGGTTCCCCTGTCCGTGGGTCGTAGGATCCCAGATAGCGGGAGCAATGAGCACAGAACAGCTGCACCTCCTCGGCACACAGGAGCAGAAGCGGCAATAGGCAGAACGGCCAACACCTGTCACAGATAAATGGACTGCTTTAAGTTCAAATTCTGCTACACTAAAGTTATCAACATCTGTTACATGTAGTACTGTTGTTACTTCTCAGATTAGGGTCGACGATCTCATTCCGACTTAAAGGCATCCGAGTAAATCAATACTAGATGACCCATGCGAAAATTTTGTGAATACGATGAATAGGTCGGTGGTTTGTAACAGGATGAAAGAAGAACCTCCTCATTTTCAATTATCTATTTGCTTAGAGCGATAGGTAGGTAGCAAAAGTCGACGCCAGTGAAGCAGTGTATTAATATCTCCGTGATACGCGCTACTGCTATCTAGTGGCTTGGCTATGAACTGTTTCATACGAACGACATTCACAGTTATTACATTTTCCCTTTAATGATCAAATTACGAAAAAAAAATTGTTCTTAATTTATAATGTTGACTGAGTGGAGACATTAATATTTTAAATGATACCTCATTTATTGATTTCGGTTAGGTTTGGAGGGAGATAAATGGCTCGTATCAAAATAACACGGTATGGAAATAATAATACTTTTGCCTTTAAGGGTCAAATTCCCAAAAATTTCTTTCTCAAGATAAGATGTTACCAAAGCAGAGACCTTAATCACTAAAATAATACCTCTTTACCTGTATATCAAGGGAGATAAATGGCTCGTGACACAAAAATCGTTATAGAAGTATTGATACTTTTGCCCTTTAAGGGTCAAATTTCGAAAAATTTCGTTCTTAATTTATAATGTTGGGTGAGTGGAGACCTTAATCTATTAAGTGATACCTCATTTATCATTTTGGTTAGGTAATAAGGGACATAAGAGGCTTGTAACAAAAAAAAAAATAAAACACTATAGAAATAATGATACTTTTACCCTTTAAAGGTCAAATTATGAAAAATTCCTCTCGTAAAATATGCTGTGATCACAGCGGAGTCCTTAACCTTTAAAATGATGTCTCATTTATTTATGTCGGTTAGATATCAAAGGAAATAATTGGTTGTGACACAAAAACGCGTTGTTGAGATATTGATACTTTATCCTGTTAAAGGTCGAAAATTCCTTTCTTAACATATGATTTGACCAAAGCGGAGATTTAATCTTAAAAATGATATCGATTTCGATTAGAAATTCAGAGAGATAAATGGCACACAAACAAAAACTCGCGTTTTAGAAATATTAAAATTTTTTCCCTTTAAGGGGCGAATTTGAAAAAAAAAAATTCTTAAAATATGATGTGACCAAAGAGGATACCTTAATCTTTAAAATGATAACTAATTTGTCGAATTTGGTTAGGTATGAAGGGAGACAATGGCATGTGACAAAAAACGTCTTTTAGAAATAATATATATATGATAGTTACCTAGAAAGATTTCTGAGGACACTAATAATCAGTTTCAAATAAACGAGATACTGGTTGATGGTGTGTAGGTAGTTGCGCTATTGTGTGCTCAATGAAGATTCCGATCTAAATTAGCATCTCCCTTCTTGCTCCTTTTACTCTCTATATATTTTACTCACTCTTCCTCCTCCTCTACTCTCTTCCTTATACATATTCTTCTACCTACACTTCTTGCTTTTTTCTATGACTCTTTCACTTCTATTCCATTTTTCATCTCCTCTTTCCGACCGTTCCCTCTTACTTCACCTCTGATCAACTAAATCTACAAACTCCATGGGGCTTATGCTTCACTTCTCTCTTCCTCCTCTCCTTCTCTTTCCGTCCTTCTTTCTTTCTTATCTTGCTCCTCACATCTCTTCTACGTGACCTTCCTCCCCACCTAACTCTTATATACCTCCTTTCTCTACTGGACAAACCTCTCCTCCTCTCTAAGTCTTTACCCGTTTACTTCTTCATCTTCTTTCATATCAACAAGGAAAAGTACTTCATATTACTTATCGTGATGGAAACACCCAAGAAACAAATGATACCAAATTGTAGAATAGTGAAACATAAAGGACATCGTCATTCATCATCGTGCGCAGTTTCCAGCACCTGGCCATGCGCGCCTGAAAAAGTCTTCTCCTCCATCTCATGTCATTCCACCATGCTTCCTTGCTCATTACTGTCCTCTTCTCTCTTCTTTCTTGCGTACTGTTTCCATAACCCAAAGGTTGGCAGGATTCTCCCGATGGCTGCATACTAGGCCATTGAGTCCAAGCTAGGATGACCGGTCCTTTCTTTGGAACCTATAGTTTAACGTGGAATCCGAACCACGCAACGCCGTGGCGTAGATCATTTGACACACTAGAATGTGATCCCGGGACCATATCACGAATTTTTGAAAGCCACTGAGCTGCCTTAACCACTGAGCTGCCTTAACCACTGAGCTGCCTTAACCACTAAGCTGCCTTGAACACTGAGCTGCCTTAACCACTGATCTGCCTTAACCACTGAGCTGCCTTAACCACTGAACTGCCTTAACCACCGAGCTACCTTAACCGCTGAGCTGCCTTGAGCACTGAGCTAACTTAACCACTGAGCTGCCTTAACCACTGAACTGCCTTAACCACTAAGCTGCCTTGAGCACTGAGCTGCCTTAACCAGTGAGCTGCCTTAACCACTGAACTGCCTTAAACACTGAACTGCCTTAATCACTAAGCTGCCTTGAACACTGAGCTGCCTTAACCACTGATCTGCCTTAACCACTGAGCTGCCTTAACCACTGAACTGCCTTAATCACCGAGCTACATTAACCGCTGAGATGCCTTGAGCACTGAGCTGACTTAACCAGTGAGCTGCCTTAACCACTGAACTGCCTTAACCACTAAGCTGCCTTGCGTACTGAACTGCCTTAACCATTAAGCTGCATTGAACACTGAGCTGCCTTAACCACTGAGCTGCCTTGAACACTGAGCTGCCTTAACCACTGAGCTGCATTAACCACTGGTCTGCCTTAACCACTGAGCTGCCTTAACCACTGAGCTTCCTTAAACACTAAGCTGCCTTGAGCAATGAGCTGCCTTAACCAGTGAGCTGCCTTAACCACTGAGCTGCGTTAACCACTGAACTGCCTTAACCACTAAGCTGCCTTGAACACTGAGCTGCCTTAACCACTGATCTGCCTTAACCACTGAGCTGCCTTAACCACTGAACTGCCTTAACCACCGAGCTACCTTAACCGCTGAGCTGCCTTGAGCACTGAGCTGACTTAATCAGTGAGCTGCCTTAACTACTTAGCTGCCTTAACCACTAAGCTGCCTTGAGCACTGAGCTGCCTTAACCAGTGAGCTGCCTTAACCACTGACTGCCTTAACCACTGAACTGCCTAAATCACTAAGCTGCCTTGAACACTGAGCTGCCTTAACCACTGATCTGCCTTAACCACTGAGCTGCCTTAACCACTGAACTGCCTTAACCACCGAGCTACCTTAACCGCTGAGCTGCCTTGAGCACTGAGCTGACTTAATCAGTGAGCTGCCTTAACTACTTAGCTGCCTTAACCACTAAGCTGCCTTGAGCACTGAGCTGCCTTAACCAGTGAGCTGCCTTAACCACTGAACTGCCTTAACCACTGAACTGCCTTAATCACTAAGCTGCCTTGAACACTGAGCTGCCTTAACCACTGATCTGCCTTAACCACTGAGCTGCCTTAACCACTGAACTGCCTTAACCACCGAGCTACCTTAACCGCTGAGCTGCCTTGAGCACTGAGCTGACTTAATCAGTGAGCTGCCTTAACTACTTAGCTGCCTTAACCACTAAGCTGCCTTGAGCACTGAGCTGCCTTAACCAGTGAGCTGCCTTAACCACTGAACTGCCTTAACCACTGAACTGCCTTAATCACTAAGCTGCCTTGAACACTGAGCTGCCTTAACCACTGATCTGCCTTAACCACTGAACTGCCTTAACCACTAAGCTGCCTTGGGTACTGAGCTGCCTTGAGCACTGAGCTGACTTAACCAGTGAGCTGCCTTAACCACTGAACTGCCTTAACCATTAAGCTGCCTTGAGCACTGAGCTGCCTTAACCAGTGAGCTGCCTTAACCTCTGAGCAGCGTTAACCACTGAACTGCCTTAACCACTAAGCTGCCTTGAACACTGAGCTGCCTTAATCACTGAGCTGCATTAACCACTGATCTGCCTTAACCACTGAGCTGCCTTAACCACTGAGCTGCCTTAACCACTAAGCTGCCTTGGGTACTGAGCTGCCTTAACCAGTGAGCTGTCTTAACCACTGAGCTGCATTAACCACTGATCTGCCTTAACCACTGAGCTGCCTTAACCACTGAGCTGCATTAACAACTAAGCTGCCTTGAGCACTGAGCTACCAGACCACTCTTAATTCAACTATCTCGTGATATTTCTCAAATTTTCTTTGGCCTCTTTTCATCACTCATTCTCTTCATACATCCTTACCACTGAAGTCTTGCTCTTTCAGTTGTAACCTGTACAGGTTTCCGTTTAGTGATGGCGTCACATGTTCATTTCACAATTATCCGGTCCCGCTGCACCAATTCTGCTCCCCTGAAACTTTAACCCGTGGCCTGAATTCTACTAATAACACTTTCATTCATCACGAACACCGACAAAACAAACATAATTGCCGACTGATGAGCAGTAGCTCTAAGCATTGACTGTCGCATGACGCCACTAGTCGAGACTTTCCACTGACGCTATAAACAGAGTCTCCATTATATTCTACCCTTCCCCGGTTCCACACTAAACGGGTTGTTATGAACGATTTCACCGAAAAAAAAGTTATTAATTTTTCTCGCTTTTGTAATATGGCAACCAGATCAACATGTTTTCTCCACAGTGATATTGACTGGAAAAATAGGAAGGAAACAACCTTTTTTTTATGGTTTATCGACAAAAATTCCTACAAAAGGTGGAATTAAAAAAAAAATCCAAACTTGATTAGAGTTTGTAATACTGTATACCAGCTTTCATTTGATATCCATGAAGCTTATTTGATCTGGCCCTCACCAGTAGCTGTTAACACTATTTCCCTTCCCTTCCATTCATCCATCCAATGTTCCAAATTTTACGTTATAATAGAGTTTTTTTTTTACGTTTTGACGACTATATGTGTAAACCGGTATACCGAAATACTTTGTATCATTAGGAACGAAATAGGATGAATAAATGATTCAGGTTCGACGGTAGAATGGTATATACAGGGTGTTACAAAAAGGTACGGCCAAACTTTCAGGAAACATTCCTCACACACAAAGAAAGAAAATATGTTATGTGGACATGTGTCCGGAAACGCTTACTTCCCATGTTAGAGTTTATTTTATTATTTCTCTTCAAATCACATTAAACATGGAATGGAAACACACAGCAACAGAACGTACCAGCGTGACTTCAAACATTTTGTTACAGGAAATGTTCAAAATATCCTCCGTTAGCGAGGATACATGCATCCACCCTCCGTCGCATGGAATCCCTGATGCGCTGATGCAGCCCTGGAGAATGGCGTATTGTATCACAGCCGTCCACAATATGAGCTCTAACATGGAAAGTAAGCGTTTCCGGGCACATGTCCACATAACATATTTTCTTTGTTTGTGTGCGAGGAATGTTTCCTGAAAGTTTGGCCGTACCTTTTTGTAACACCCTGTAGATTGCGTTCCCGTCATATTATGCCGACATATACTAGGTAACTTTCAACTTTGTGTATCCAATTCTAGCAATCAGATTCTAAATCCACGCGTAAGAAGTCGTGGGTATTAGCTAGTAACAAATAAAAAACGAAGCTATGGTGTTACTAACCCCACGGCGCACATGGCGCCCAGAGGAGTCCTGGAGCTGCTGGTTCTAGTTCGCCTCATCACTGGAGCCGCCTCCATGCCGCAGGCCGGGCACGCCACCGTGGCCTTCCCAGGCTTCCACATCTCCACTGCGCGCAAACAAAACATACTGCTGCACGAAAAGTAACCAACTAGCAGAAAAAGCAGAGATTGTGAAGAAGAGTTGGAACAAATGCATGAAATACGAGGGTCATACTCAAAGTCGTGATCAACGTTTTTTAACAATCCTAATTTCTATTTTTAAGATAAACAAAGTACATCATATTTGTAAACAGACTTTTTATTCCACTTTTCTAAATAATCTCCAATTTTTTGCACACATTTTATCAATCCCCCTGCACTTGGAAAATACCCTTACGACAGAACTCTGTTCCAGCAGATCGCAGACGCTAATGCACTGCTTCCCGAATATACTCCAGCGTCTCGCAGCGTTGGCCTCGCATCTTTTCCTTGACAAAGTAGTCGTCGAACTATCGAGCGTGGTGGGTGAGCGGTTAACGCTCTGGCCTCGCATTCGGGAGGACGCCGGTTCGAATCCTCGTCCGGGCATTCAGATTTGGGTATTCATGGTTTCCCCCAAACCCTCCAGACGAATGCCGGGATGATTCCTACAAAAGGCCATGGTCGAATTTCTTCCCGTTCCTTGTCCCCAGTCCCTTAAAAGTTAAAGAGCCAATAGCACCATAAAGGAGTTGGGAAAAATTTATAAGAGCCACAGTTATAATTTAATAAATAAATTATTAATATACAAGGTCTATACCAAAAGTAGTAGGACCGATTTTTTAAAAAAAATTATTGAAGATATCTTTACAATTCCTTAATCCTCTTCGAAATAGCACCCTTAGGCAGCTACAAGCCAAAAATTACGCTGCTGCCATTGGCCATACGCCTTCTGGAAGTCAGTTTCGGGGACACTGTTGAGAGCCCTCCTCGATGCTGCTTCAACGTCCTGGATTGAGTCAAACCGCTGTTCCTTCAGCTGCCTTTTCATCCGTGGGGAAAAAAAGTCAGTTGTAACCAGATTAGGACTGTAGGCGGGGTGCAGCAACGTGGCAACGCTGAATCGGGCCAACAGTTGCCTTCTTGAACCTCCCGTCCAATGGAGGCTCGCATGAGCAAATCAAAGATCAAGACAATGCTGATCGTGTTTTTTGACCGTCACGGGGTGATTCATAAGGAGTTCGTTTCCCCTGGGGAAACTGTCAATTCGAACTTTTACGTGCAAGTGTCAGCCCGCCTGTGAGACCGAGTGAATCGCGTCCGACCAGTCATCTCCGCCAACTGGACTCTGCATCACGACAATGCGCCGTGCCAAGGCGCGCAGTCATGAGGCAACTGTTGGCCCGAATTGACATTGCCGCGTTGCTGCACCCCGCCTACAGTCCTGATTTGGCTCCATCTGACTTTTCTTACTCACATGGATGAAAAAGCAGCTGCAGGAACAGCGGTTTGACTCAATCCAGGACGTTGAAGCAGCATCGACGAGGGCTCTCAACAGCGTCCCCGAAACTGACTTCCAGAAGGCGTATGGCCAATGGCAGCAGCGTAATTTTTGGCGTGTAGCTGCCTAAGGGTACTATTTCGAAGAGGATTAAGGAATTGTAAAAATATCTTCAATAATTTTTTTTTTTTTTTTTTAAAATCAGTCCTACTACTTTTGGTATATACCATGTAATTTCTTAAATAATCAAAACATCGAAATACAGACGATTATTTAAATAATATGTTTATAATTAACTCACATGTAAATAGTGAGCATTTTAATTAATGAGAACAATGAGTTTTAATTTCGTTAGAAAGATTTACCATACTACGAGCGTATTTTGTTTTAATTTAGAACGTGAATTTATCATCGGTTATTTGGTTTCATGTTGGAAAACGTTTGTTCACACTGGTGAGGTCTGGCTTTTAGAACTCACCGACGTTGCTACTACTACTATCATTATCGGTAAAGATGTATAAAAAAAAATATTATTAAAGAGCCGCACTAATATCTTCAAACAGCTGCATGGGGCCCGCAAGCCGTGGTTTGCCGACCCATGCCTTAACAGAACCGAAAAGATGGTAATCGGACGGTGACAAGTCTGGATTGTAGGGAGGATATCGAAGAGTTTCCCACACAAATGTCCTGATCTTCTCCATAGTAGCTTAAGAAATATGCAGACGCGCACTATCCTGTTGAAAGATGATCTTCTTTCCAAACCTTTAGCCAACCTGAGCTTTGACGTGTTTATTACACTGCATTATGTCCCACTGTAAGTTTTACAGCGATGTCATTCTCAGCGATACGTCTGTCTCCTCTAATGATCGCATCAACTGTTTCCTTGTTGCAGTTCAAGGATGCCCGTTACGAGACTCATCTTGGATACTCGTGTTCCCATCTTTGAAAAGATTCACCCGTCCCTAACACTGCTGGCGCACATACAGATATATCCACAGGCTCGTTGAAGTCTGAGGAGAATTTCAGCAGCTGATTTTTCCATTATAACAAGGAATTCAAAGACAGCTCACTGTCGAAACGAAACATTGCTGTCCGCCATTTTTGAGATACAGTCAAAGTTCTTTATTCGCGGTTTCGTTATTCGCCTTTTCAGTATTCGAGGAGAAAATAATTGTGACAACTTTCTGTACTCGCCACTTGAAATTTTCATTATTCGCGGATCCATTCGGTACATTCAACGGATTGGATATCCTTTACTAACGTGTCGGCATCGTTTGAGTCACTCTATCAACCCGAAACAACTAAAAAAAAAAAACAAATCTTACTGCCATTTAATCTATCGGTACTTCGTTGCAATAATTCTGAGTGAATAACATTTGTCCTCTCTACTTTGTTCGAAATTTATTTTATTTATGAATGTTATGCAATGCTGGAAAAATTTAGACATAGCATAATGCGTTGTTACAAGACAAGAATCGGTGCGAGAACTGAAGCCATACACATTGAAATCATACTCGAAAAAGCTTTGGACTAATCTCACTGTTGGAAATGATGGAGAATCCGTACAAATTCAAACTTTAACTGCAAACATTGCTCAAGTTGCGAATGGCATTGGACGACATGGTTTTGAACCCAAATCACTCCAGCCTAATGTCGGTATGCTTCCTTCATTTGGCCATGGCCGAATTCCTTCCCGTTCCTTGTTCCCAGTCCCATCCCACCTCTAATGACTTCTACGTCGACGGGGCGTAAAGCAACAAGTAAAAAATAATGATTTTGAAGTGTCATTCAAGAGTTGCTTGAATCGCAACCCATTGAAGAAGAGGCTTCAACGAGCACTGCAATCTGTTTGAAGGTCTACGAATGGAAAATAAGTTTTACGATTTATTCATGAAAATTGATTCGTCTATGGAAAGAAGTCTTGTGTTTAAAAGACAAATATTATTGTTAATGCCACAGCTGAATATCAAACCGAATTTAAAGACCGTTTAAAAGTGGAAAACCAAGAAAAAATTACGAAATTCTTTAAAAATTGCCTAAGCCTGACCATAATAACTAAAACATGTTGATTAAAGTCTCTTAATAAATTGATTTTAATTTTTTTTTTTCGGAACCTTGGATAGTATCCCCTATAATCCCATACAAATTACCTTTCCATATTCGCGGTTTCCATATTCGCGCCATTTTTACGCAACGTATCCCCCACCAATAAGGAGCTTTTACTGTATTGCCTATAGTCACGTGATAGCAGCAAAAACGTCACGATCTGAGAACACGTCGTGTGCAGACTGTGATTTACAATCCTGCTAACATTTCGTTACATTGTTGAAATCTTCATGATTTACAATGAGTTGCTCATGACTTTCAGTATGGCCCTCGTAGTTAAGTGATAAAAATCCAGATGAAGAAGGACTAGATGATACCAGTAATGGATGAGAATAATTCAGATATATTACAAAAAGAATTGTTACAGTACTAATAGAGATGCCGACAGGAAATCTGGCAAGGAATGAATTTTGTTAGATTTACGCGGTATGTCAGCTTGGTAATATTACGAAATTACACCGAAGGACAATGTCAAGTATTAATCGGTGGCAATGGGTATGAGCATTTATTTTAACTTTAAAAGATATTTCCAACTTACAGGAAAGAAGAGAGTTGTATTAAACAGTAATTACTTGATATTTACAGGTTTTGAATTTGCCACATTAATACAAGGCCCTATCTGCCAGATCATACAGTTTATAGATAAGAACTGTCTGTTTGTGAAACACCACGTTTCGGCGATTATAGTCTCTGCTGCCATTGTCACGTGACGGTTGCTGGGCGTTGGAGCTACTTATATACCGCGCGGAGTCTGGTTGTTGACGGCTCCCGTAAATATTGAGGTCTTTGTAAAGGTCAGTAAACAAGGCGATCGTGGGTGTACTTACGTGTGGTGCGGTAGCGCTTTTGCCTCTGCTCATTCTGCCTCCGTTCTCTCGACGTGCTGCCCAGCTGGCTCGCAGATTTCGCCTGCCGCTGCAAACAGAAGACGTAAATGAAATCTAAACGTAGCTGCTCAACCTCTCGTTCTACATTCCTAACTTTCTTTTATTTATTCAGTCATTTAATTCATGGTTATACAATAAGACTTACAAATCGATATTAAACCTCTTAAGACGTAAGATCTAAGAGAAGCAGAGGAAGCTTGGTCCCCAGAGTATGGGGAAGTTTTTGCGTTGTAACGCATCACCTTCCATTTTAATGTTGGACTAGCATTACTTATTTGTCATTGATGGAATTGTCGGTTTCGGTTTTGCTCCATTACTGGTGATCAAGGAGTTTCCTTGGCCACTTAAGTCTCTGATCATAGATGGGCTCGGTACCCAGTGCGTTAAGCGGTTCCTGAGTTTGGGAAGTCCGCTTATTCCGTGGAGGTCCTCAGTATGCGTATCCCTGGGTAGGTGGTAGGCGAATCTGATATCCTTGTTCTGAATGGTCTACAGTCGCCGGAGGTAGGATGCCGCGGGTTTTGCCCAAAACTGCGGAGGCATACTCCATTATAGGTCAGATGAGGGCAGTGTAGAGTTGTATGCCTATACCTGGTCTCAGCTTACTTTTGTGATTCAGAACAGGGTAGAGAGATGTCAGTCTACCTGTGGCCTTGCTGCGGACGTTGGCCACATGGTGTTTCCATGTCTAGCTTTACGCCGAATATGTTGCCGTGTGGGTCCAATTGATGTTCTCTCCAAAGAGGATTAAAGATTGGAGCCATAGTGGAACCTTCCTTCTGGAGATAATAATGGCTCGACTTTTAGGAGCGTTGAAGCCAATTCGCCATTTGGTAGCTCATTCCTGTATATTGTTGCAGGCCTACTGCAGTCACTGTACAAAGCCAAGATACAAGCATGGGATACTTCCCTCATAATAAACCCCTGTAACTAGTCAAAGTGTAGCAACCAGAGGTTGCATGGGGAAAACTGATCAGCTGTCTCGTACTTCGTCTTTGGCTCTGTAGATCATATACCAAATAACATCCACGAGCTTCATATCTGGCAATCTAGATGGTCAGCTCATATAATACGACTATCCAGGATACTTCTCAAACCAATCGCGGTAAATCTCGACCCAGTGTTACAAAGAATTATCATGCTGGAACTTTCCATCTCTATCAGGGTATGTTATGTCCATTAAGGGCTGGAAATATGGATAATGAAGCAGCTAAGTGTAGCGAATTCCTGCCGAAGACTAGTTCAGAGGATGAAGTCCAGACCAGCTTGCACATTGCCTTGCTTTTTTAAAAAATATATTTATGTCTTTACGCTTGTCGGCGTCGAGGTCATTAGAGGTGAGTGCTGGGGGCAAGGATCGGGAAGGATTTCTGCCAAGTCCGGACGGATATTCGAACCCACATCCTCCCGTATGTGACGCCAAAGCGTTACTGCTTACCCACCAAGCTCGATACAATGCCTAGCTGATAGATGGATCTATGACCTCAAAAGGTTTGCGTCACATCCGAACGCAACCAGCAAAGGTACGCGAGTATTTCTAGCCAATGTCAAACGTCATTGTGTAGACCGACTGCTTATCAGCGCGCCAGGGTGACAGTCAGTTCACCCAGTTTAGTTCATCTAGTGATACGGACACAAGCGTCATATACCAGAGGTCCCCATCATTCAGCAGAAATTACCGGCCGCTGCACTGATCCTTGTGGGAAGCAATACCGACAATGATAAATTCTCGGCATATTTTTCACTTTGTGGAACGTGCACTCCCGAAATTCTTAACCATTTTCCAAATGCTATACTCGGTTGATTCTAATGGGGTAGTCATTATCACGATAGTATAGATATCATTGGACACTCAATGCAACCGACGAGACTAGTGGGTGAGTGGTAACTCTTTAGTCTGATAATCATAAGGACAGGGGGTGATATCCATGCCGAACCATCCAGATTTCGGTTTCCCAGTGAATTCCCGCATTGTTCCTTCAAAAGGCCGTGACCGGATTCCTTCCCATATTCTCCGCTCTCCATCGTCTCCCAGCTCAAATGACATTGACGCCCTATAAAAATATCACGGCTCCAACTGACACTTCTTCCTACGCATAATTTTATGACACGAGGTACACGCCAGCTATCCCAACACTTTTGACATGTCATGGTATTTAGGTCATATGATCTCGAATGTCTATTAAACGTAATAAACGCGTAATTTAGAAACACGCACTTTCCAAATGCTAAGGCGCAATAGAAATTTCTTGCAGGAAAGGTTAATACAACAGCAATCATGTAGTGATATAGGTCGATCACTTACTAAAACCATATTTTTCAAGTCAGCATCCAGGGCGGGCGAGCATGAAATAGTTAAGCAATAGTAGCTATGACTTGAGAAGTAGCAAAAATTTAACCTCTCTTTCTATATTAATATCTGAATATACTGAGCCATATAAACTGTCAGGTGTTGCAGAAGGGACTTACGACGAATATTCATGTCATGGTCGATCTCCTATGATCGACCCTTAAGGTCGGGCCACACTAGACCGAGCCGAGCCCGCGCCGTCACCGCAGCAACACTCGGCCGTGTGTCGGCTCGCCCCCCTCGCGTCCACACTGGTCCGTAGCACGGAATCTTCTTTAACGTATACACTTGGCTGTTTCACGGAATTAATGTTAAAAAATTACCTTAAAAGTGATTTGGGTATCGTAGCTGCGGCTACCACCCTTACTTTATTAAAGAGTACTGTACTTTATAATCTACGAAAGTAATAAAGTACGTTAAAATACTTTTTTTTTGTCTGACTCCTGTTATATCCTAATTGTTTGATCTCTTATGCACAAAAATAGTACAGTAATACCCCGCTTTACGCGAGGGATACGTTCCGCAAAAAATCGCGATAAGTGAAATTCGCGTATATCGGGGTTTACGATTAAACAGAGTCAAAAGTTAATGCAAAAAAAAAAAATACAAATCATTGGAATCAATCTCTTTAATTCTAAGAACACTTTATGCAGTATTACATTTTTTTAAAAAAAAACCTGAAAAATACATCTTTTGGGTAGCATTTCTTTTACTTTCTTGTAAAATATCATAAAACCCAACGCTGTTTTTAATTGTTTGACACATGGTCCAAACACGGTCATCATCACTAGCTATGCTATGCAATATGTCCAAACCTGAATAAATTATTGAACGAATATTTTGTATTCCGCTTGAAGATAAAATTCTCTCTTCTACTTGTCCTTCCTCATCGTTTATGGCATTATTCTGTAACTCGATCAGATCTTCATTGCTGAGAGGTTCGTCGTGAGTTGCTACAAGTTCTTCAAGATCTTCTACCGCGATATCTTCAAGTTCAGACCCCCTCAACCATTGCAGCAATGGTCTTCAAGCACTTGTCTGTCCATTTGGACAATTCTTCTAGGTGCTTCCATTACATCTGGCCAAAGATTACGCCACCCCGTTCATACAACTCCTTTTAACTTCTTTCCAAGACTCGTCTATGTTGTGAATATCCTTCAGGATGTTGTATGACTTCCACCGCTCTCGCATAGACTGTCCTCCTTCCCCGTCTGTTTCATTAATTATTTGGCTAAAAGTGCGGCGATGGTAATAAGCTTTGAAGTTTGCTATTGCTCCCTGGTCCATAGGTTGTAATATTGACGTAGTGTTTGGTGGAAGGAACATCACGTACACTTTTAAGTCTCTCGGCGTATCAAGTGAGGTTGAATGTCCTGGGGTAATATAACTTTACGTTCAAGCCCATTTCTGTCACAGTAGGATTTTACTGACTGGCAAAAACTATTAGAATACCAATCTTGAAAAACTTCCCGTGTAACTAGCGCCTTTCTGTTGGACCGCCCACGACTGGTAGGCTTATCTCGTCTGTACCTCGCATTGCACGATGTGTTTCTGAATGGTAAACCAGTAAAGGTTTCAGTTTGAAATCACCAGTGGCATTACCACCCAGCAGAAGTGTTAATCGATCTTTCGCAGCTTTGAAACCGCTGGCATGACGTTCTTCTTTAGAAATGAATGTTCAAGATGGCATATTTTTCTCACTAAATCTCGGTCTCATCATCATTGAAGATAAGACAAACAGGAATTTTTTCTCGTGCTACGAAATCTTGAAACTTGTCTGGAAACTCAGTTGCAGCTTGAGTGTCCGCGCTGGCGGCCTCACCTGTTATCTGGACATTGTGAAGATTGGAGCACTGCTTGAACCGATGAAACCAGCCTCTGCTGGCAGCAAAAGTCGGAGTGGAAGTCATCTTCTTATGTCTTTAACATCTCATACAAAGATTTTGCTTTTGTGCATATGATATCTTGAGTCAGTGGTGTGTTCTTCTTATTTAAATCTTCGATCCAGACTGCTAACAACTTCTCCATTCTTTCTAGGATAGAAGATCTGGAACGAGAAGTTTTGTTGCACTTATAGGTGTTGAACTTTCGCTGGAAAGTTTAATTTTTTACCGATTTTTAAAAATCGTTCTCACAGTCGATTCTGACAGACAAAAATCTCTGCCAATAATTGTTGCTTTTCCTCCATTTTCCGTTCTTCTTTTCACCTTCATCTTCAATTCCAAAGTTACGCTTTTACGCTCTTTCTTTTCTTCGTAGGCGGCATTTTTAACGTAGTGTTAAATTATGTATCTCCACCAAACGTTAAATCACGACTGCCAGCCGAGATAAACAAATGGAACAAACGAAACAAACGAGGGAATTCCCATAGAACAAAGTCGTAGGACGGGGAATCCTCAATTCTTCGATCAGAATGGTCGGAGAAAGAGGGGATTACCGCGACCAAAGAGAAGCCAATGACTACATTATGGACATACATATTCTTAAGTAAGCAATTCGCGTAATACGAGGCATTTTAACGCGAAATTTGAAATTCGCGTTAAAGCGAAACCGCGCATAACGGGGTCGCGTAAAGCGGGGTATTACTGTATTCCAAAACTGTTTTAACAAATGATCGTCACACTGTATTGAAAGATTTTAGTGTATCTCTATATAGTCACGATTAAATGTCAAGCGTTACTCACTTCACATTTAACGTGTTTGTTTTGGTTGAGGTTCCTTTTCGAGTCAATAAATATTTTTTTTAACAAAAAAGAATAAAGTTATTATACATTTTTATGTTAATGCAGACCACAGAGATTCTGTAAAATAATAATAACTTCATGTGATCTAAAAATTCCAGTCACGGAGTTACTTATCGGCTGCTCAGTACATCTCTTTCGTTGTCACCTAATTTGAAAAGGAAAACTACGTGAAATTCGAAACGCGGAGCGTCCTAGCATTTTAGCATTAACAAATCAAAGCTTTTCCAGAGGTGAATTTCAATTTTAAGACCCATAAAAATTACAGCTGAGACATGGATTGGAACCAGGGACTTTCAGTTCCCCAATCGTAAGCCATAACCTTCTGAGTCAAGAGACAAATCTGGTTATAATTAAAAATTATTATTCAAACATAATAAAATAAATGCCATGCCAAAACACAAATGGACTTTTATATGATTGAATACATATTCTCCAGTACTTCTAGATTCAGATGCTTGCGGCGAGTGATTTGGGTACGGAAGGTCCCCGGTTCAAAATCCGGATCTCGGATGCAATTTTTTCAGGCCTTAAAATCGACTTTCACCACTGGCAAAGATTTGATTTGTTAATGCGAACATGCAAGGAGCCTACCTAAATTTTACGAATATCTGATGAACCTGAAGTTAAGCTGAAAAAAAAAGGACACACTTCTAAAGCAATCAGTAACGTTAAAACAATATTTAGTCGTAAAGGACCGTAAATTTCCGAACTCTTTCTATACAGTACTCCATATCGACCAGCCCGACAGCAGACCGATACCGGGCCGCACCGTCAAAATATAAACCAAATTTATCGGGGCCAACACACGGCCGAGTGTCGGCCGACACGCGGTGTCGTTTGAACTCACTTCATTCGAGTGAGCGACAACAATTAGAAAAATGACGGTGCGGTGCGGTCTAGTGTGGCGGTGGCCCGACCTTATCCGCTGCTCCATTGGATGCTTATGCTGTCCGCTCTTGTCGATAAGCTGACAGCGTCAATACAATCACTGTTTCTCGCCGGGAAAATTGTGTTTTGGGTGGTTTCGAAATAATCTGGACCTTTGTTGATCTCACGGGTCTATTGCACCGTGAGCCACATAGAATCAATTCCAGACCCGGTGAAGGGTGCGGAAAGCTGCTCTACATCTTTCACCCTTCAGATATCCGAAATGCGGTTGCGTATTACAGAATTACTCTCGATGACGGAAGCAAAATTGAAGAGTTTCAGAAGGGAATATTCGCTTTTTAGTGCTTCACCGTTAATGTACGCCACTTTTCGCTCCTACTGTGCCAAATTGTTATTCCGTCGTCACGCTCGCTTCGAACCGCATAGCTTATTCGTTTTTATTGCTTTCCTAAATGCATCACGTAGTATGCCACCATACCTGTACTTAATCATCATACATGATTGGGATGAAACATTGGGCGCTAAATGATTTGTAAATCCTTGGTAGAAGCCGTGGGTGATGGCTATATTTTATAAATAATTTCATATCCTGACTAAATAATAATAAACTAGATGGTGCATGAGAAAATTTCACAAATGATATATTTATTTATTTATCTATCTTGTTTCATGGATCCTTGATGAGGAAGGACCTCTGGAATGTGAAACATGTCGTGGTTAATACACATACATACAGTATGAGTCATAATCATAGCAAAAACAATCATATGTTACAAAGACAAATGAAGAGAATAAAAATAAACATTAATTTTTACAACTTAGTTTTACAAAGGGTCTTATTGAATACAATTAATTATTTTGTTCAAATTCTTGAATGGAGTAGTAGGAGTTGCGAATAAGATAATCCCTCAGTTTTTCTTTAAATATAACTTTATTATCTGCAAACTGTTTATTGTCTTGGGAAGTTAATTAAACAGATGTATCCCACAATAATTAACTCCTCTTTGTGCTAATGACAGAGATGTTTGTGTTTTGTGCAAGTTATTTCTGTTTCTTGTATTGAAATTGTGTACCTGTGAATTAGATGTAAACAGGTTAAAATGTTCAATGACAAAGCACATGAGCGAATATATATACTGAGAAGTCGTTATAAGAATAATGAGTTTTTTTAAAAAGTAGTCTGAAAGAAGTTCTCGGTTCTATCATACACAGCATTCTAAAGGCTCTTTTCTGTGCTATGAAAACTTTTTTATATTGTGAAGAGTTTCCCCCCAAAATTATGCCATATGACATCACTGAATGGAAATATGAGGAGTACACCTGTTTCGTTAATTCTAGATCTGCTGTTAGAGAAAGTGTTCGTATTGCAAAGGTGGCAATTACTTAACTTCTTCAGTAGTGAAACGATATGTTCGTGCCAACAGAGTTTCTCGTCAATTTTAACGCCAAGGAATTTTATACTCTTTGTTTCTAAGATGAGTAGCGTGGTTGGTGATTTGTAATAGGATGAAAGAAGAACTGGCTCATTTATAATAATTGTTTATTTGACAACCGAAATGGACGACCTTTTTTAATTTTTTTTTTTTAGCTCTAGAAAATGGCCAGGCGACAATGTCCGTATTCTTGGCTTCATGGCCTGAGGGCCCCTAAGTCGGTGATCGGGCCCCCCATCAATCAGCGGGCCCGGGTACTTTTGACCCGCTTACCCCCCTCCCCCCCCCCTAACGCCGGCCCTGGGTAGCTCCCTGTCGACGCCAACGCACCCTGGCAGCTTCACTACGAACTATCGCATACCAGTGACCTTGATTTATCATAATTTTGCCGTTTACGTAATGAATTTCTAAAAACTCCTTTATTAATTAATCATGTTACCAAAGCGGAGAAGTTAATTTTTAAAATGAGACCTCATTTATCGCTTGTGATTAAGTATGGGGGGAGAAAGATGGCTGTTCACAAAAAAAACAACTTTTAGAAATAGTGTACATGATTATGCACTTTTGTAGCACGCTGTTGAAAGATTCCTTGTGGAATCTAGGTGTCAGAATGAGTCGACTACCATCGTGTTTTGGTATGCAATATACGATTATGGAATGTAATGTTTTTACTGATGGCGAATGTAATATTAGTACCTGGGTGACCGATCTTCGCTCGCATCTTTCAATCTCTGTTCAGTATGCAAGATTTCATCAAAATCCTTAGATAAATTTGTGAGAAATTAATTTTATCTACGAGTATTCATAAGAGTTGCTCATATAATAGTATAGATTGGACAGATTAAATATATAGACAGTATAGAAACCTAATCTGAAGGTTGGTTGTATCCTCCTGAAGGGGGAATTCTCGTAAAATGTTTTACAGTTAAACTGGTAGTATTTAATGATAACTGGTTACTGTGCAAAGTACGGCCAGTAGAAAAAACTGTTTAATCGGTTTGGAAATACGTCTAACTGCTTCCTTGGAACTTTAAGGAAAAGTGTACCCGAAAGCCGTAAAATATGTAACAAAGTTGTAATTAGCGCCAAAACATACGATTACGCACATTACTGCCTAAGCATTAATACACATCTTGAGCCGTCTGTGACGTTTTTATAGTCAGAATTTGGTGTGGCAGCTGTTTTCTTTATTCAGAATCCACTAAGCAACGTGGAATGTTAGTAGTCATTCTGGTCCAGGTTGCCATTCAACCTAAACACAACAAGATTAGGCACATTGCTGACTTAGCGACAATCGATGTCTCGAGCCGCCTGTGACGTTATTATAGTTAAAATTCGGTAGTGCAGCCACCTTATTCACTTAAAAACCATGATACACCATGGAATATTAGTCTTCATGCAGGTCCAGGCTGCATTTAAACCTAACCACACCCTCCGCTAATACAGCTCCTTGAAAATAAACATGTCCACGGTAAAGATGGCTGCTACATATTGGCTAAATATCACATCTAACCCGACGATTTGAATTGTATTACTCCTGTCTTACCTGTTTTGTTGACTTTGGGTACACTTTTTCTTGAATACTAATGCCTAAGGTGTGCGTTAATCACATTTTCATTCCGAAATAACAATTTTTTCTACTGGCCGCCCTGTGGCCAGCACCCTGATAACCACTTTTTGTAATCGGTAATATTGATGTTTGTGTTAAATACACTTGCGGTCAAAAAGTAAACGATGATTACATTATAACTGATAATATTATTTTCAAAGAAGTTTTGTAATCAATCACTTCTGACAAAGCCAATTTTTAAATATCTTCTTTTTAAATATTTTACACGGGTCAGCTAGCTAATCGAACCTAACAGTTGTTTACAACAACCAAATATAAAACAGTAGACACAACGTGGCGTTAAATTGTTTTTTAATTTGAAAAAAATACCATTTGACAAAGCCAGTATCTATATTCAAAATACCTACTTTTTAATTTTTTAAAATTAAACTGGTAGTTTTAATGATAACAACTTTTTACAATTCAGTAATATTGATGTTTGATATACGGTCAATTTTATTTTCAAGGAAGTTTTGTAAAGCCAATTTTTAAAAATTTCCTTTGAAATATTTGTCAATTAAACATGTCGTTCGTCCGAAGAAATGTATGCAAGAAATGTTCGTTTAAATATAGGAGTTCCTTGAAACCAAAGAGAAAAAGTTAGTAGACTTTCTGGTACCTGAATCGTCTACAAGATGGCGTTAGAGCTGTTTTCGAGATACCGAGAGCAAAAATTGTTCATATTTTGTAAAATTGGGTTTTTGCAGGGAAGACAACTATTTATATAAACTTAAAAATCAAACAATATATATATATATATATATATATATATATATATATATATATATATATATATAAGAATTGCTCGTTTAAAGAAATAAGAATTGATGTTGTTACTCACAGGAGGTTTCCGAGACGGTGGACAACAGGTGTCGAAAGGTGCCACCTTGACGTCGGGGTGCTCCTGGACCAGGTGATCCAGAAGTGGTGTAGTGTCCGACTTGGAATAGGGAACCTCCGCTTCACACAACAAGCAGCGTGCCTTCCTGTCTCCTGACATCTGTGCAGCAGAGGAAAAAGTTGCTAACAGATTTACCTTAACCTTCATACTTTACACGAAATCTGTCCCAAAATTATCCGACCTTCCTCCATATCTTCGGTCCTGACAGTTTTAGCGTCATAGGCGGTATATGAGTGTCAACGGTAAAGCTTCACGAACTCCCTAGATGCCGCAGTTTTGGCAGGAACGCCTTAGTTCACGTGCAGCGTGCGTTTGTTTACAAAGTGTTTTGCACGTACTCCGTATTTTGCTATCGTAGAAGGATTTAGTAAGGGCGCTAACAATCCAGACATTGGCGCGCCCTAAAACACCACCACCAACAACAACAACAGCTATCGTAAAACATGACGGAAAGATTGGAGCAAAGAATTTGCATTGAATTTTGCTTTAAACTCGAAAAGAGTTGTGCAGAGACCATCGAAATGATGAAAGCAGCATTTGGGGTAAAGTGTATGAGCAAAACAAAAATAAAAGAGTGGTATAAACGGTTCAAAGATTGCCGCACATCTGTTGATAGTAACCCACCGAGCGTGGTGGGTGAACGGTTAACGTTCTGGCCTCGCATTCGGGAGGACATCGGTTCGAATCCCCATCCGGACATCCAGATTTGGGTTTTCCATGGTTTCACCAAAACATTGCAGGTGAATTCCTTCAGAAAGGCCATGGCCGAATTTCTTCTCGTTCCTTGTCCCCAGTCCCATCCCGCCTCTAATGACTTTAGCCGTCTACGAGGCTAAATAATAATAATAATAATAATAATTGTAACCAACGTTCTGGGCGGCCTTCGACGACAAAAACACCGGAAAATATCGAAAGTTTTCGACTTTGCGATCAATGATGATCGTTGATTGACTGTGCGAGAACTAGAATATGATCTAGGAATACCGAAAACTAGTGTTTGGAAGATTTTAACTGAAAATTTGCAAATGGTTTACGTTTATGCGAAATTCATTCTGAAATTGCTAGCGATAGAGCAGATAAATCTTCACCTTGAAATCGCTCAGGACAATTTGGAAATAGTCAATAATTCTGAAAATCTGCTTAAAAAGATTATAACTGATGACGAAGCATGGGTTTGTGGTTATGATCCCGAAACAAAACGACAGTCTTCGCAACTGAAGCTGTCGCCTGAGCCCCACAAACGAAGGAAGCGCAACAAAGTCGGAGCTGATTGTTTTTATTTTTATTATGAGGGTGTTTCGTACCACGAATATGATAGGATCAACAAAGATTATTATCTTGGAATTATGAAAAGATTGCGTGATGCAATTAGAAGACAACGGCCTCAGCTTTGGTCAAGTGGTGACTGGTTTCTTCGTCACGATAACGCGCCAGCGCAAGCATCGAACCTAGTACAGCAATATTTGACAAAGCAGAAAGTCGTACAGTTCCGTCAGATTCTGCGCAGTCTTGTCGTAGCTCGCTGAGACTTTTGGGTGTTCCTAAGATTAAAAATGTCTCTCAAAGGACACCGATTCGATGACGAAGAAACTCTCGAAACTAATACGACGAACGATCTAAAGGCGATACCAGAAAACGAGTTCCACGACTGCTTCAGAAAGTTTGGACTACTTCGAAGGATGCCACCAGTCCGATGACGCAGAATAACACCAACGGGGAAACATGAAGGAAGGTTGGATACTTTGGGGCGGACTCGTATACACAGTTATTTATCTCATCAAGAACCCACAGTTGTTAGGGACGTATTCAAATAATAATCTTATCGTGATACAGCTGATGAAGTTTATATTAACAGTGTATCAGTTAATGTACGTTTTAAACTAAAAAATAAACAAATTAAAATCAGCTGAAATAAATTTATCGGAAGAAAGAAAATTGCAATGAATGCTTCCTGAAATATTTTAGGTTTTGCCACGAGCAGCGTGAATTTGCAGGAATCGAGATAAAGTTACTCCAGACTTTAAGACTAGGCGTTGCAAGATTTTTTTATTATCGTGGCAAAACACATGGCTATGCAAAGAATGAAGGCATATTCACAGCCCGCACATCACATTCTTACTGCCGATTCTGTGTTGATTTGGGGGCATCCACAAATTACGTGAGGTGTTTTTCCGGATTTCTGGACCCCCCCCTCTCTCCCCTGGTGAGATTTCGTGAGATCTGGCCGGCCCCCCCCCCCCCTCTGGTGAGATCTGGTCCGTGAGAACCCCCCCCCCCTAGAAATCGCCCTCGAAACTTTTGGAGACTTTTTGTTTTTTTTAGGTCACACCCTAACTTTTTGACGAAATACCCTCCTAAAATCGACTTTGGCGCAAATTGTAGACCTTTTTTTTTGGCTCTACTGTCCCCAAATTTTTCGCAAAATCTCACGTGAGATTTCGCCGGACCCCCCCCCCTCCCTATTTTACCTCACGTAATTTATGGATGCCCCTTTTATAGTCTGCCGAAGACTCTGTAAATGTTTTGTATGGAGTGTGGCTCTTTATGCGTCGGAGACATGGACACTGAGACGAGAGGATGAAAAGCGGTTAGAAGCATTTTGGATGTGAATGTGGAGGAGGATGGAGAAGATAAGCTGGGTGGATAAAATAAGCAATGCTGAAGTGCTGGAAAGGGTCAGTGAAAGCAGAAAAATTCTCCAAGTAATAAAGGAGAGAAAGAAAAACTGGATGGGACACTTGTTGAGAGGGGAGTGCCTGATAAAAGACGCCTTGGAAGGTTTAGTCTGTGGGAGGAGAATAAGAGGAAGAAAGAGATACCAAATTATAGACAACATCAAGGAAGACGGCAACTACATGGTTCTTAAGAGAAAGGCAGAAGATAGAAGATCATGGAGAGCAGCCAAGTGAAAACCTGCCCGAGGGCAGAAAACTAATGATGATGATCATGAAGTATCTCCTAGCAAGCAATCGCTAATATTCCATACCATTGACTGAATCAAAAAGTCTCTTATAAAAACAATGTTAGAATATCATAAGTAAGTATCAAGCTTTTTGATGTGAAAATTCTATTTGCGTGCTTTTGGGGGTAAGACCGACTCGTATGCCACGAAGGCAAACCGCAACTCTCAATCCCTTTTGTTTTCAATAGAACATTGCCTGAAGTGCTTAAATATTTGAAATATCGAGTTTACATATAAGAGATAGTGACGATCAAGCGGCCCAGAGCAAAAAAAAAAAAAAAAAAAAAAAAAAAAAAAAAAAAAAAAAAAAAAAAAAAAATTAAATTAAAAAATAAATAAATAAAAAAATCATTTGATTATTAATAATAAGCTAACTGAACCTACAACTACATATGGAACAAACAACGACGAACTATTTTCAACATACCTCGTTAACGTTGCGTATAATACTTTTGTTACATACTTTAGTTGTCAACAGCCGATCATTTCTTTAATACCATCATACCAGGTTTGGCGCTATCACTAACCTCTTCCTATTTAGAGCTAGTTCCTTTACAGCCATACCACCACTTTCCGGAAACATTTTTTTTTTTTTTTTTTTTTTTTTTTAACAGTTTAACGTCCCTTTTTAACAACGTGGTCTTTAGAGACGGGAAAGGATGGGGGCAAGGAATGGGAAGGAATTCGGCCATGGCCTTTTGAAGGAAGCATCCCGGCATTCACCTGGAGTGATTTGGGGAAACCATGGAAAACCCAAATCTGGATGCCCGGACGGGGATTCGAACCGCCGTCCTCCCGAATGCGAGGCCAGAACGCTATCCGTTACACCACCACGCTCGGTTTCCGGAAACAAAAGTTTATTCCTAACGACATTAAGACATTCAGGAAACTTATTTACAATTATAAGTCATAAAAATGTACAAAAAAAAATCCATGTGCGTTTCAAGCTGGTATACCGTAGGGTTTCGTAGGCTTTAAATACGTATAGCGACCTAGGGAGTTCATATCTCGCGAAATTTACAAATAAATAAAAATGTTCCTAAATAACATTGTTTGTATTTTTGCATTTGTGTTCCACAGTGTCACATTCGACGGGGCATCCCTCTGTTACTCAACATAAAAATATTTTGACTATTGTTATGAAATTTCATCACAAACAATATTATATTATGCAACACAATTTTCGTTAAAAGTACCGTAAATATTAAGTGTCATGACACTAAATTTTTTCACATTTATCAATGATATGGCTGGAATTATAGGGGAATGTGGACGCAGTGTTAACCACTTCAGGAGTTAGTATTTAGCAAAATACAGAATTAAATAGAAATCTTTAAAATAACTAACTGAATTTTTGAATATCTACCCAAAGTTGTCACTCTCGATGGAAAAAATTTTCATCCTTCTTTTTTTGCGGATATGCCCTAAAATATTTCATTAGTATTTGTTTAGGATCTGCTTTACAAATCAGGTCGTCCCGTAAAATTTCGTCACAATATTATATTACGAGGCTGTGTCATACCGGTGGATGGAAATAACAATATTATTAGCGCTTCATTTTCGCCAGTTTCACTAAGGACCCCATGGATTCTACGATAACAGTGCGCCGTAATTTAACGATGAATTCTTACGTACCTCGCCGAGACAAAGCGAAAGTGAATAATATATATTTCACATAGTTATCAAAGTATCGTATCTCAGAATTAAGCTGGTTAGGATGAAAAGGGGCAAGCCCGGAAAAAATTTCACCAAAGTCAAAAAGAACTTACACGCTTTTTTTTTTTTTTTTTTTTTTTTTTTTTTTATTCTAGTGATTGTGATTAGGTTAAAATGCGGCCTAGGCGTAACGAGAAACGTCACCAGATGCACAAGAAACTACACTTATAACAATTTTTGATATTCGATATCTCGAGAACTAATCTAAATATCAAAATATTTTATTATTCTCTTTAAATTTGTCTCTTCCAGTTACATAAGAATCCATCATGAAATTGCGGTACGACGGTTATTGTAGAAATGCCCGGAACCCAAAAAATGTAATTAGTATGATTTAATTGCGACGGAACTAACGCTCCGATGACAATTTCCCTACACACCAACTTTTTTTACGCTTTCTTGCACTCTTGCCCTGTACAGATTTCCCCCAAACTTCTACTGCAACTTTATATATAATCTGTTTCGTTACGCATACATTCCATGACATTTCCAAAATCTTACGGATGCACACGAATCTGCAAAGTTTTATATGGTTCAAATATTACTGCTCATTGTTGCTTCAACAAGATATTCACAACTTTTAATTGGCTATACAACCCCCTCATCTCTGCTCATTGGCCATTACTCTTTCCGGCCATGTATCGCAGCTATTTATACACAAAATTAATGCCAGAATATGGAGGAAGGAAACTGACAATGTTTTATTTCTGAGATATCGCAAACTAAGTGCACCTTCTACAGACATATCTCTGAGTCAGAATTTAGACTACTTAACCCTAAAATCCAATTAGACTTTCTATATTCCTGAGGAGATTGTATGAGAGGCAAATCTAATTCAGTAGAGCAGTTAGTCCAAATTTGGGGGATTCTATCATTACCGTGGCGCCACAATATGATGATTGATTCTTATAGAACTCGACAAAACAAATCGAAAATAAAGAATAAAATTTTTTGATATCTCGCTTGGTTCTCGAGATATCGTCTCTCAAGTTTGACGTAGTTAGGTTGAAATACAGCCTGGACCAGAAGAAAAATTTCGCTATAGTCAAATTTGATGATGAATTCTTACGTAACTCGATGAGACAAATAGAAAATAAAGAATAAAGTTTTTTGATATCTCGCTTAGTTCTCGAGATATTGTATCTCAAAAGTGATGAGGTTAGGGTGAGATCAGGCCTGGACCAAAAAAATTTTTTTCACCAAAACCACCATATCTACATGGTGGAAATGCACTATAGGTGTTTTATTTTCTTCCTAGTGATTGTTGTTAGGTTGAAATACGGCCTGGACCAGAAGAAAAACCATCAAAAGCAGAAGGAACTATACCTATGGCTGATTTTTAACATGCTATATCTCGAAAACCAAGCGAGATATCAAAAAATGTTATTCTTTATTTTCGATTTATTTCGTCGAGTTCTGCAAGAATTCATCATCAGATTTTGGCGCCACGGTAATGATAGAACTGCCCAAATTTGAACAGGTTAGTAAGCCTACCAGTTTCGGGTATGTTCCGAAAGTGGTGCAGTCCCCAATTACTGCAACTTTCGAAATAAAAGACATAACATTTTACGGTAGGTAAAGATACAACATATGTACAAAAAGCATGAGCTTGAACTGAATCTAATGAATTCAAATCTAAGCACACCCTTAATATGCGTATCTTTTTCGGACGATATTTGCCTCCTAAATGTAAACCTGGTGAGTAATTTTTAGTTAAATACATACGCAATTCTTACCTTTGTTACATAGGAATGTGCACCGCACACAAACAAAAATAAATTTTAAGTTTATTCAATCCATCATCTGAAACATCGCTCCAAGGACAACAAGCGACATAGTAATTTATCTTTCAATACACAAAAAGGCACTAGTGACATAAAATAGAAATTTCAAGTTTCTTCAATTCGCAACATTGTTTCCATGGCAATAAGCCTGAGGAGAAACGTTCACAAAATTGTAGAAGTGATCGAGGCATTGTTGGGGCAAGAAATATGTTGCTTGACCACTGGACTTTTGAACCATGTAAAATAACATGCTCTAAGTGTTATCCTATGAAAAAGAAAAAACATCATATCTTGGAATTATTCAGATATTCCTTTATAACAGAATTGTAATAAGTGTATTAGTAAAATTCAGTTTAAGAAAAAATTTGTAAGCAAGGATTTTTATTACTACATAAGCAGGAACCAATATACTTGTAAGCTCTTAACTTGTTTTCTTCCCACTGTAGTTATGTTAGCCAATAATGTCCATGTTAGTTTAAATAGTAAAACATCTATTAATCACAGGAAAGTCACTAACTTGATTTGATTTCACTGCTTCCAGGTTGAAAGGCACAATTATCGGTGAGGAAAACAGAATTTTCACTAACGACAACGTACACTTTCAACTATAAAATGATAAGTCTAGCCCAACAAGTTTTTTTGTTCACTGTTTAAACACAAGGTTTGTTTTTCAGATTAGTCACATTTCCGATAATGGCCATCATCCAATAACTTATTAACTGTGAACACATGCAGGGTGACCTGGTTAGAATATCTAAATGGGTAGGTCAGCATGGAATGAAGATAAATGTCAAGAAGAGTCAGCTTATTAGGTAGGCTATACAGATAAAAAAAACAAAAGGTTAATTATGATTATAGGGTGGGGTGAGAATTGCTTGTTGAAGGCTTGAAGTGTAAAAATATCTTCGCATAATGTTTGATAGCAAACTCAAATGGGCAGAGTACATTGGGCAGGTGCAGTGGCGGATCTATGATTTTGGTTTAGGGGGGCTAGGATTTGGTTTGGGGGGGGGGGCGGCTTGACTCGCGCGAGGAAGGGGTTCCGACAGAAATCTCATTATTCGAGATTGCCGCCCTCATACAAACAGTAGAAAAAAAAAAAAAGTCTCCAAAATCCAATGTCGTCGGGGGTGACCTTGGTGCTTTTGGGGGGAGGGGGCTTCAGCCCCCTAGCCTCCCCCCCTGGATCCGCCACTTGGCAGGTGGTAAGAAAAAATTACAAAATCCTTCATTCATTGGAGAGAGTTATGAGAGCATGTACCAGAGAAGTTAGGGAATTGGGTGACAAAACTTTGGTCAGACCATTGGTTGAATATGGTGGTGTAGTTTGGCATCGACATTTTGGCTATCAAATACAGGAGTTGCAGGAAGTGCAAAGAACAGCAGCTAGATTTCTTTGTGCAAATTTTTGCAGGACACAGTCAGTAACTGATATGTTAAAGGAGCTGGATTGGGAGTCATTGGAGGAAAGGGGAGGGTGAAGAGAGTACTGAGAATGTACAGGGCATATGATAGTGATGGGACTTGGAGGGATATTGGTCAAAAAATTAGGAATAGTGGATGGAAGGGGAAAGACAATCATGATCACAAGCTGGCGTTCGCTTTCATGCATAAGCGAGTGGAAAAATTTTCTTTTGTTGGTAAGTGTGTCAGGGATTGGAACAAATTGCCTAGTTAAGTGATGAGTAATTTACCAAAAACGCTTAAGGAATTTAAAATTAAAATTTGTAATTTTGAAAAGTAAATGGGGGAGAAATTTAACACTCCAAATAATTTTTTTTAATATAAATAAACAGGGGTTATTAGATGACTAGTGGAATTTCCACCGGAGAGTTAGCCCCATCCCAATTAGAATTAATAATAGTAATAATTAATAGTTATTATCCGAAGATTGCTACGATCCTAATGAAACTACGGTCGTCTTGTCCTACTCCACTCACTCACTAATACTGCACGTCATGAACGGATACACCAAAATAATCCTCAGTTAAACATCCACGATTGGTCATATATTTCTGGCCGTGAATTCTCTATACACACTCATTAATTTGCGTTACCTCGAACCGATATCCGCCTATATTGAGATACAAACCCAGAAAATCAACACTGATGAAACGAGCATTCAAAATGTGGCTCACATAACTATTAAACAACAGTATAGAATTGAAATAACACATTATTTATGAAAATAATTATAAATATAATATTTTTTTTTTAAAAAAAGGGGGAATGTTTTTATGTTAACAAACGGTCGTACTAAAAAGGTTAAAAAAATCTTGGAAAAATACACTAACAGGAAGGTACAAAATGATGTGGCCAAATATCAGTATAACGATAACAGTAAGTATTTGCATTAGTATCTAGTGACTAAACAAATAGATTATATAAAGAAAGGGGGAAGAAGAAACCGTGTGATTAACTAATGAAAAGAAAATGCAGAAGACGGGAAATACTGTATTATTCGCAGATAAGAGATCTCGATTGCAGGAAAAAAATTGATGAAGCGGAACAAGTAAGAAGACAAACGGATGTTCATGAGGCGTAGTAATACAACATCTGAAAAAACTGCCTAAGTAGATAATAGGAACAGAGATGATATATGGAGGGAAAATATGATGGAGAATATTTTGATGCATAAGGAAATGCATTGATTTACCTCAAAGGATAGGTAGGGGGAGGGGGGAAGCTACTGAGTCGCATCTAAAATAGGAGTTAGAATAAATAATAAATATACTGTAGAACACGAAAGGATTATGGAATAATCTGAATTGATTACAGAAAAAGGAAACAGCGAAAGAAAGGGGAAACATATTTGTCTATGATGTTCACAAAATATTATATCAACACCTCGTAAAAATGAAACATGTTAGTAGATGGTCTGTTAACATTTGTTGCTGTATGTGTCAATAAAACATGAACTAATTAATCAAAATGGTATAACTTTTAACAATTTTGCAATCAATGTTGTCATCGTTGGAGGTATAATAACTAAATACAAAAAGGTTTTCGGTTAAATGGCAAACTGCGGCTACCAATGTCAGAAATATGTGAAACATCTTTTTTTTGCTGTCGTCAGTCTTTCGACTGGTTTGATGCAATCCTCCATTTTGAGAGGATTATATGTCCTCGGGATACCCTTTGGGTCTTTAATGCAGTGGTTTCCCGTTGCCTTCTGCATCCCCATGCCGTTGATCATTTCTGATGCAACCGCCTTTATGGACCGTTTCTAACCCCAAGGGCAAGAGGGTGCCCTGGACCACTCCCCGCTCTTCCGCCCTCCTTTCGGAGGCCGTTGGCAAGCAGTGGGTGACTCCTTATACCGGGAATCTTTCAGTCGCCAGAGCCTCGTCCGTGTAAACAGGGTGCACCACGTGAAGGAAAGGTTGACATTTGGTTGGAAAAGGCTAATATAGTCTCTTCCAAACCCTTACACCCCGTGAAACATCATAATTCTTTAATAATTTTGATTTTACACAGCATGCTAAAAAGTATTGAATAAAGTTAAACAGTCTACGCGAAGATTATTGTTGTGACAAGAATTAAATATGCATTGTGAAACGAATAACTGTTAATCTTTTTGTTAAATGAGCGTACGGCCACACTTGCGTTTTTTTCACGCCGAGACCCAGCGGGAAAAAAACGCGAAGTGGCAATCCCGCAGACTATGTCACACTTGCGTGTTTTTCCCGCGCGTGAAAAACACGCTGCCTATCCCGCGCGTGCACGTATCAGCAGTTTTTAAAGGTTTAGCTCAGTGTTTCCCAACCTTTTTTGGGTCATGTCCCACTTTTAATTTTTTTTGCCCCCCATACCTAATTATTAATTAAAAAAATATTTTGCTATCATCAAACGAAATTATACCTAATAATTATTTACAGCACTGTTTTAAGAAATTGCTATTTTCCTATATTTTGTACCTATATCTAGCATTACATTTAAATAAACCAAGGAGAAAGCGGTAAAGTCGTGTCAAGTCAATTTCTAAATTGCCCCCCTAAAAAAAACCAAATTGCCCCCCTGTGGGGCGTGGGCCCCACGTTGGGAAACACTGGTTTAGCTGCTTGTCAACTAGACTGCTCTCGAAATTATGAACAGAGTTTCAGAAAATCATAAGAATGCAGTAATTGCATTATGTGCCGCGGTAATAGTTGTGCGTCGCCGCCGTCGTGAGAGGAGAAAGTACAGGATTCATCCATTACTGAAAGACAGGTCAACCAACGAAAAATTTGTGTTCCTACATATAAAACTGAAAGAAAACCCCACAAAGTTTTTCGAGTATTAAAATATGAGTAAACTTACCTAAATTTGCTTTTGTTTCTTCATCAAAACCTTCCCACATGCCATCCAAAACGGCAGAAGTCACTGCTGTCCATGAAATCCTCTTGATATCTCTGTTTTTATAATCCGAATGTCTTGGGTCATACAAACAGGGATATTTCTGTACTTCCAGTATTAGCAATCCATAATGAGAACAAACAATGAGAACGCAACAAACAAGAGTCAGTGACCGCAGCGTGTTTTTCACGCAAGTGTGGCCACTCACTGCAGCGTGAAATCCCGCTGGTGAATGGGCCGGGGGCCGGGGCGCGTTCTGCTGCGGGCGACCTTGAACATGCGGCTCTCTCCCACTTCCCGCTGCGTGAAATCACGCCAGTGTGGCCGGCCTCATATACATCAATGTAGTTCATATTGTCGCGGGATTTCACGCTCAAATCCTGCGTGAAAAAAACTCAAGTGTGGCTATAGCCTAAGAACTTGAGAGAATGGTTAGAGGTCTGTCCTATCTTGTTAGACAAAAGCCGTTTTCCCAGTAAGGACTGCAGGAAACGATTTTCACAATGAACGCTTATGTGAACAATTGAAGAATAAATGGTTATAATCAAAATACTCATGTAAAATATAGGCATAGTTCTGTCATATCAGTTGAAAGTCAGATTTTGTTTGCATCAATAATAAGGCGATTTCTTTCTGCCTGAAATACAGTTGAATTGCACATTTCTCTGTGGTTTATGTTGAAACAGGGTGTTTCAAGAATGAAAAGATAGTCCTGTAACGACACACAGGCCACATCATTTCTAACCATATGATAAAATTTTATTTTAGTAAAAGTCTCATTTCCGAGATATTGCTTTTTTTAAATATTTTTTCGGAACATGTGACTTTTTTCAGTTTTTTCCCTGCCATTTCTACAAATTAAGGCTTTTTGAACACAAATTTACTCAAAGTCTAAAACAATGTTCTTTTTTCCTTAAAATCTCAAAAAAAATTATAAAAAATCTTAATGCTACAATTATTTTATACTTCTTTTAAAACGAATGTTTTATGGTAGTTAAATCTGCTAAAGAGACCATTGTGCTTTTTAAACATGTAGTAAAAACATGATGATAATAATTTAAAGAAAGGTTTTTAATATGGTATGCATAAAAATAATAGAATAAATGCAAGTAATATTTTTTATTTCGTTAATTATAAAAATTTATCAAAATGACCACCGTTTAATCTTATGCATGGAATAAATTGAACAAAGTCACATGTTCCGAAAAAAATAAAATTGTAGTTTAAAAAACTAAAAACACGCTTTCGTAATAATGTGAACTAAAAGGTTAAAAATAATCTCTAAATATAAAGATTTTGTTTAACAGTGATACGACGTCCAACAATTGAGGATAAATTAATTTTTTTGAATAAGCTTAAAGAATAAAGTCACTGATTACAAAATTAAGGTTAATGTAAAAAAGCATGGGGTGCTATATCAGTTGTCTTGTATTTTTTGTTGTTGACTGTTTGTAAAGGCAGAGTCATTGTCAAAAGTCGTATAGAGAGCACCCCACGCTTTTTTACATTAAAGTTAATTTTGTAATCAGTGACTTTATTCTTTAAGCTTATTCAAAAAAAAATTTATCCTGAACGTTGTGGGACGTCCTATCACTGTTAAACAAAATCTTTATATTTAAAGATTATTTTTAACCTTTTAGTTCACATTATTACGAAAGCCTGTTTTTAGTTTTTTAAACTACAGTTTTATTTTTAGCTTTTTAGTTCAGATAGTTTCAAAAGTATGTTTCCAACTGTTGGCTTTTCTTCGCCAATCTCTCTTTTTCTTTGTGTTGTAGGTTCATTTTTAATTATTATTTCCACGAGTTAAATACAATTAAATGGTCATTCAACCACGTTTAAGTTATTTCTGACAACGCGGTGAGGGTGAAATTATTGAATTTTTATCGGTTCTTAATAAGTGTACAAAATTTCAAACGATTCGGACGTCAGGAGGCGGGTAAACACTGAGATGAAAGATTCCATTACAGGCAACCATTTTTACCGTCAAAGTAACGAGAATAGCAGGACGTTGCTAAGAGACTGCTGTATTGTCAACGGTTCTTAAGACGTGTACAATTTTTTTCTGTTTTTACTGTCAAAGTAATGAGAATATCAAGGTATAGCTATGAAATTATTGTATTGTAATCAGTTATCAATACATGAGCAAAATTTCAAACAATTCGGACATCTGGAATTGGGTTAAAATTATATTGCAAAATTCCACGACATTCAACCATTTTTCTGTTGTTACTGTCAAAGTAATGAGCATAGCAGGATATAGCTATGAAATTATTGTATTGTCACCGGTTCTTAATATGTGTGCCAAATTTCAAACTGCTCGGACTTCTGGAAGTGGGTCAAAATGGAGTAAAATTCCGTTACATTCATTCATACATACAAGTCAAGCTAATATAAAGCGGGTAAAAATCAATATCTCGAAAATGGTGAGACTTTTGCTAAAATAAAATTTTGTCATATGGTAGGGCATTATGAGACCTATCTTCGGTTGCAGGATTATCCTTTCATTGCTGGACACGCTGTATATGAAGTGAGGTTTTGTGGACATTATAATTAATTGAGAAGTTTTTTAATTATAACGGATTGGACAAAGAAGCTATTCCGGAACGGATTCGCAAACTAGAAATAGCCTACCAAACTTCGCGAAAGGTCTACAATAAAATATGTCTTTCACAAAATACGTCATTATGAAACAGTTCTGAAACCAATAGTTTTGTATGCAGCTGAAACCTTGTTCATATGCCGATAAAGGACTTTTGGGAGAACTAGAGAAAAAAAGAGAGAAACATTATTAGAAGGCTTCTGGATTCCAACTTTAAGAATGGCGTCCATTAAAAGAGATCCAACAAAGAAGTCTACAGCAAAATAGAGAAAATCACTTAAACAATTCGCAAAAAAACGGGCTCGATTCTATGGTCATCTCAAACGGATGGAGAAGAACAGACTAATAAAAAAATTCTTTAATTTATTTGATTCCAGACCCAAAACTGTAATGCCCTGGTTCGTAAATATTAAAGAAGATCTTCATTTGATAGGACTAGAACCAGAAGATGCTTTCAACAGAGATATATTTCGGAGGAAGTTAATGACAAGTGAGAGAAACCGAGACGAACACTCCAACAGAAGGCGCGGTACACTCTGGACAGAGGAGCGCAAACATGCGCATTCAAAACGAATGAAGGAGTTCTGGGCCCAAAAGAAGACGAAACTCGCTGCCAAATGCACAAAGGCTTAACGTGGTCCTAGTTGGCCTCAAGGAATTAAAAAAAAAAAGGAAATATACAGTTGGGGCACTGATGCATGAACTTAAAGGAATATTAAATCACCAAACAGTGTGCAGTGATCAGTGAACAAAAAATGTAATATATTTACCCATATAAAAAGTTTTTAATTTACTGGGTGTAGTGTTAAATTACCCGAACATTAAAGAAAGCCGCTTTATATTGGAGTGGATGGGAAAGTGATTTGCTGGGTAGAAGAATTTTTAAAAGGTAGAAAACAGAAAGTTAGGGTAGGAAATGCGATATCAAGGAAGTGGAAGTAAAATGGGAGTGCCGCAGGGTAGCGTATTGGGACCATTGCTATTCATTATTCTAATGAATAATTGTGTTGACTGTTTACTATCTGAAATTAGATTGTTTGCAGATGACATAATGCTGTACAAAAGGATCAAAACGATAGAGAACTGTAAACAGTTGCAGGGTGATATGGACAGGGTATCTAATTGGGTTGGTAAACATGGGATGAAGATAAATGCAAAGAAGAGTCAGCTCATTAGATACACAAATAAAAAACAAAAGGTTAATTATGAATATAAGGTGGGGAAAGAATTGCTTGCTGAAGACTTGAAATGTAAATATACTTGGCATTACATTTGATAACAAGCTTAACTGGGCAGGACACATTGGCCAGGTGGTAGGAAAAGGATTCAAAATTCTGCACTTATTGGAGAAAATGATGAGGGAATGTACGAGAGAAGTAAAGGAATTGGGTTACAAAAATTTGGTCAGACCATTGCTCGAATATGGTAGTGTAGTATGGGACCCTCATTTTTCGTATCAAATACAGAAATTAGAAAGCGTGCAAAAAACAGCTGTTAGATTCGTTTCTGGAATTATCGCAGAACGCAATCAGTGACAGATATGATAAAGGAGTTGGAATGGGATTCATTGCAAGACAGGAGGAGGATGAGGAGGGTTATGGGAGTGTAAATGGCGTATACTGGCGATGAGGCATGGAAAGATATTACAGTAGGTATGAAAAGTAGTTCATGGAAGGGGAAAAGATGACCATGACCACAAGCTGGTACTCGATTTCAGGAACAAGGGTGTGGGGAGATTTTCGTTTTTAGATAAGGGTGTCAGGGATTGGAATGAGTTACCAAGCGAATTGATGAATAACTTACCGAAAACGTTAAAAGAATATAAAGTTAAAAATTGTAGAGGTCAAATGTAGGTGGGTACAGGATAGGGGGAAGTTGGGTGTGTAGAGAAATTGCTACCGAAGCGTGTGCTCCATTGCAATTAAATTAAATCAAATTAAATTATAAAGCGTGAGGACCATGGGCAGGCTGTGTATCGCCTGTGTGTAAAAACTGATACCGAGAGTTGTTAAACGATTATTTTAGACAAAGTGCCAAGAGATTCCAAGAGACAAACTTTGCGGAATGCTGTTCAGGAAAGCACTTTAAGACATGAAACCATGGTAAATGGTTTAATGACACTTGTGTTCCGACATAGAATAAAAACAGGGGAGAACGAAAGAGGACTCTGATGGCTTCGACACGGAGCTTTTTATGGGAAAAGAACACGGCGGAGAAGAGAATTCTGTCTGAACTTCAGTTAAGGGCTCTGGTGACTTCGACATGGAGCTTTTCTGAGGAAAGAACACGGAGGAGAAGAGGATTCTTTTCTGAACTGTGGTTCTAGCTGATCAGCCGGTCCTTCATAGCTGTGGCCAATCAACAAGTTTTCAGTGGGGTGTGTAACCCTAATGGACAGCTTGGCTAACTGAACGGATTGACTCCATCCTGCAACGGTAAACTGTGCACTGTATGTGATGGACATTGGCAAAATTCTCATCAAAACCCAGTGCTATACCCTGTCATCTCGCTCTCAACCGAGTTAGCAGTTGTAAAAATTAACATCTGTTTGTTATAAATTTTACTGAAAAATTTTAATTTTTTTCTCGTCAGTAAGTTCGTTGGTTATAAATTTCTCAATCCATTCATAGTAAAATATTGTAATCTCAAATTCATTCAGCCAAACTATATAACCTCGTGGGTAATTGTCACATGCAATTGGCAGTTATAAAAATCGAAATTCAGGTATAAGTAAAAAAATTTATAACGAAAAGTGATTGTCAAAAAATCTTCAAATAAGACACTACAACTCGGTAGTGAAATCAGAATGTATATATGCTAGTGAATGCCTAGTGCTGAACTATAGTTAGGATAAACTGGAATTACTAGAAAGAAGAATCATGAGATAAAATTTTGGGTCCAATTAAAACAGCAGAACTATGTAAATTAGGAAGGAAATATACCAGAATATAGAAAATATAATAGATTCAATAAGAAAAGGGAGATTGCTGTTATTTGGAATAAATGATAAAAGACAAACGAAAAAGATATTCAATTACCTTTGGAAAAAAAAAATCAATAACCAGCTAGATTCAAGAGGTTAAGAAAGATTTGGATGGAAATAAGATTAGAGAGAGGAAATAATGGAAAGAGAGGTCCATAGAAAGAAGGATTCCAAGGCAGAAGAAGAAAGAAATCTGCTCCGAAGTGGTCCGAGGAGATAACGAATAAACATAGTGAAATGAAGAAGGAATATCGAATTGAAAGGAAGAAAAAACAACTACAAATAATGAATAATCGAAATTAGAACTTGGTCCCAGAAGGCCTTATCGGAAAGAAGAAGAAGAAATTAAGGTTAAATGATCTTTTAGCACTAATGGCTCCCAAAATACTATCGTCAGAAAGTAACGTCCGACTAGGAAGTCATCACAAGTTTAACAACACGAAATGCATTTAACGACACCAAATTCTAGTTTCAGTTGCACTTCATTATACAGTTTTATTTCAATTTTAACTAATAACCTCTCAAAATATTATGTTCACGATAGTATTAAGTTGTTCTGCATCATTACTCTATAACATTAAAATTACTTAAGTTTTTTTTTTCACATACTGATTTCTTCTTCTTGAATCTTTGATCCACATCCCTTACTTTTAATTTATTATTTAATGTCTACCTCTATAGTTCAATGACAGTTATTTCGGGCTGAGTTTTCCTCTTTCCACAATTTTAACTGATATTTATGGGGATAAAAATATACCTACCATTTCTAAAAAGGGTTAATGTTTGAGACGGTAGGTAATTTCAGATGAGAGTAGTCCACATATTCAACATCCCGCGAAGTGCTTTTAAACATCTTACGGATGTTTCTGAAGATCGTGACCCCGTGGGGCGCCATTCCTATCATCACCATGCATAGGGGGCAATAGTGACGCGTCATGCGGTACCAGCCCATCAAATACGGCAGCCAACACAGTCTGCAACAACAAAGAATATCTGCGGTTGCTATCCATGATATTCTGTACATTCGATGGTAAATTCAGTGCATACGAAGGAGAACATAGATCCACTATCTTGTATCAATCTGTAACAGCCCTCAAACCTAAAATTAAATGGAATTGAATTGTATGAAGTATTTGTAGTACGATAGAGTTTGGTTGAATATGATCTTGTATGTTTGTTTTGCAATTTACTGTAAATCAATGTATATAGACTTTGTTTTATGAAAAGAAATTATTTAGAGGCCATTTAATATGTTTAAGAACAGAATTGTGCAAGAGAATTGCTTAAATGTATTAATGCAAGTTACGATGTCTAAAGGACAATTTGTTACAGTTTAAAATGATTTCTGTGGATAATTGTGTGTTTTTTTTTTTTTTGCTGTCGTCAGTCATTCGACTGGTTTGATGCAATCCTCCATCCCTTCCTATCCTGTGCTAACCTCTTCATTTCTACATACCCTCTACAACCCACGTCCTCAATTATCTGCTTCATATATTCTAATCTCTGTCTTCCTCTACAGTTCTTACCTTCCACTGTTCCCTCCACTAACAAATTAACCAATCCAGCATGTCCCAAAATATGACCTACCAGCCTGTCTCTTCTTCCTGTAAGCTTCTTCCATAAACTTCTTTTCTCACCCATCATTTCCAAAACTCGTTCATTTCTTACTTTGTCTGTCCACTTAATTTTCAGCATTCTTCTGTAGCACCACATTTCAAATGCTTCAAGTTTCTTTCTTTCCGGTATTCCTAAAGTCCATGTTTCGCTACCGTAAAGTGCTATGCTCCACATATAGAGTTTTAAAAGTTCTTTCTAATTCCTAGATCAATATTTGAAACTAAAAGGTTTCTCTTTTTCATGAAGGCTCTTTTTGCTAGTGCTATTCTGCTTTTAACATCATTCCTGTTTCGGCCATCGGTTGTAATTTTGCTTCCCAAGTAACAGAATTCACTCACTTCTCCTATTGCATCCGATCCCATTTTTATATTTTGTGTTTAAGTATCTTTAATTTTCATATCTGACCATTTTGAAATGATTGTAAATGATTATGTATTAATTCTGTTTGTTTTTAATATGTTTCAATTGTTTAAGTATTATTAATATTCGTGAAATATCTGCCGGAAGTGTTCTAGAAATTTCGATGAAGTTTATATAAACAAACATCCGAGACAGAGAAACAGTTTTCACCGACTCAATATACGACGGCGAAGGACTGTATTGTCTGTGGAAGAAGTTTTGCATACAATCGCTGGATTGTACTAGTATGTATGCATGTAAACAGTATCTTTGATGTCGTGTTTATGAAAATAAAAACAAGTTTACAGTGAACTGAATGGTGGACTGGTTATTTATCATATTAATTAAACCACCAACAATCTAATAAGTCGACACGCAGCAAACACATCATACACTGAAGTGCTTTTAAATTAGAGACATCTGTCGTTATGTAAATGTGGAGCTGGTGGTGGCCCTGAAATTAGAAAACAAAAGCGTAAGCACAGATTAGAATACAAGGAATGATGCCCACTGTATCAATAATTGTATAACGAATTACTTACAAGAAGAATGATCTAATTGTAAGTGCAGCTGATAGTGGAAAAAAAATGTTGAGGTCCGACAAATTAGTCACTGTCTCGGAAGTCGTGCAGACACTGTACTGTCAGTAAAGTCGATTCCGGTAAAACCATTCCTGTCAAGGCCATTTTCCGTGGACAATAGCTTGTAAATGAGCACTCCAACTGTCGGCTAGTTCGCATTGTAACAGCGAATAATCAGGCTGCGTTTACACGATGCGAGTTGACTGGAACGACAGTTGGCCGGACCGTCGGTGGTGGGGGTAAGAGAGTGGACTAGCATGCTAGTAATAATTAGAAGACAGTGCACTGTCCACTGTGAGGACAGTTCTCTACTCCTACATTGTGATCTTGTTGAAAATAGTATGTCCATATTACAGGAAGGAATTAACGTCGTGGCTAATTTGTTGATTATAATGTTGAATGATATGAAGTATAACAAAATAAAACGTAGAAAATTGTTAAAAGAGTGAATATTAAAAAGAAACGCTATAAGTGCCTCAGGTTTTTTTATTTTTTAAATAAAGTTGAGAGTGAAAATATAAAGTTACATCATTTAAGACTAACTGTATCTCAATTTGAAGAGCTGATGTGAAATATTTTTGCCGATACGTAAAGAATGAGACCATTATGAAGCAATTTTTTGATAGCAAAGTCTCTAAAATCCTTGTTCTTATAATTTTTATTCTTAAATCTCCATGGAATTTCCTCACTTTCATACAATTCTAAAGATTTTAAATAATGTCTCTGCTTCACTCCGCTTACGTGACTTGTTAGTTGTCGCGATCTTGATTGTTGAACTCGCACAACAAAAGTTGGTCGTGAACCGAGACCTTTATCACCAGTAAACTGTCTGTCTTGTACCTGTTAACACGAGGAGAGTGCTCTATGGGGGCATCCACAAATTACATGAGGTGTTTTTCCGGATTTCTGGACCCCCCTCCCCCCTGGTGAGATTTCGTGAGATCTGGCCGGAACCCCCCTCCCCCCCTCTGGTGAGATCTGGTCCGTGAGAACCCCCCCTAGAAATCGCCCTGGTAACTTTTGTAGACTTTTTTTTTTAGTCACACCCTAACTTTTTTGACGAAATACCCTCCTAAAATCTACTTTGCCTCAAATTGCAGCCCTTTTTTTTGGCTCTACTGTCCCCAAATTTTTCGCAAAATCTCACGTGAGATTTGCGTAGACCCCCCCCCCCCTCCCCCCTGCTGAGATCTGGTGAGATTTCGCCGGACCCTCCCCCCCCCCCCTATTTCACCTCACGTAAGTGAAAAAACTATTGTTCCATCTAAAACGATTGTACTCTGCCCCTACAAACCTCTCATCCCCTGTCACCGATATAGAGGTGGCAAGGGCCATCAAACAAATGAAGAATGGGAAGGCTCCAGGTTTTGACGAAGTTCACCCAGAGTTCCTTACACACTGTGGAAAACATACCAAAAAATGGTTGGCCCGCTTCTTCACTAACATACTACAGACAAGTGTCATTCCTGCAGAATTTAAACGGGCAAAGATCATAGCCATTCTGAAGCCTGGAAAAAGCCCTGAAGTTCCAGAGAATTTTAGACCTATTTCACTGCTAAGTACTACTTACAAGTTATTTGAAAGGATCATCTACAATAGAATCAGTCCAATTATTTTCGCAAACCTCCCATTTGAACAGGCAGGTTTTAGACCTGCAAGAAACTGCGAGGATCAGGTCCTGGCATTGGCAACTCACATAGAAGCAGGATTCGAGAGACGATTGAACACTGGTGCTGTATTTGTTGACCTTACCGCAGCCTATGATACAGTGTGGCGAGAGGGCCTGGTATATAAACTGCTGAACAATTTGAAGTGTAAAAAAATCACTTGTCTGATCAATACCATGCTAGCTAACCGAACATTCCAGGTTGTTTCAGACAATAATGTAAGCAAAGTAAGAAGAGTGAATAATGGTCTGCCTCAAGGCTCAGTTCTTGCCCCACTTCTTTTTAATGTTTATATTTCTGACATTCCTCAAATAGAATCCAGACAGTTCTCTTATGCCGACGATCTGGCAGTAGTACAACAATCTGATAACGTTCAGCAAATTGAAAATAGTTTAACAGCAGACCTCAAAACCCTGAGCAACTATTTTCGGAAATGGCGTCTCGTACCCAGTACCAGCAAGACGGAAACTAGTGTCTTCCATCTTAACAATCGGGTGGCGAATCTCTCACTTGACGTTCTTCTTGATGGCACTCCCATCCGACACAACCCCTTCCCCAAGTATTTGGGAGTCGTAATGGATCGCACCTTGTCGTACAATAAACATCTAAACAACCTTGCAGCAAAACTAAGAACCAGGAATAATATTCTGCAGAAGTTAACTGGCACCTCCTGGGGAGCATCCGCCTCTATACTCCGCACATCAGCACTGAGCCTTGTATATTCTGCAGCTGAGTACTGCTCATCTGTCTGGATAAATAGCGCCCACGTCAAAAAGATCGATACAGTTTTAAACCAGACAATGCGGATAATTAGCGGATGTATTAAGACCACTCCACTGTACTGGCTACCTGTTTTGTGCAACATCGAACCGCCTACAATAAGACGACACAATCTCCTAATTACCCAGTATAATAAGATCTGTGATAACTTGGATCTGCCCATCCATGACGACATGGATAATATGTTTGCGAGACTTAAATCGAGAAATCCAAGTGTAAAAACTATAAAACAGATTATATCTGATAATTTTAATGGGAGAGAAGCTTGGAAATTGGAGTGGATAGCCTCAGCCCCACCAGAATGGCACTCCCTGTTCGACAGTCAACAGGCACTAAAGGGACTCGACCTTCCTCGCAAGACCTGGGTAGCTCTTAACAGAGTTAGGACTGGTCATGGAAGATCTGCTTCATCTTTGTATACATGGGGAATGAGAGATTCACCGAGATGCGACTGTGGTGAGGAGAAACAAACCATCCGTCACGTGACATTTGACTGCCCACTTCGAGCATTCAGGGGATCACCGATAGATTTTATTAACATTTCAAATGAAGCTTTAGATTGGCTACACCATATTAATTTTGAATTTTAATTGTAATTTAATGTTAAATTGTATTATTTTTGTGCTATGGCCACAAGCTAAATAAATAAATAAACCTCACGTAATTAATGGATGTCCCCTATCCAGTACTGCGCGCGCAGCTAGACAGTACACTCGTTCAGTCAACGCGCACCGTGTAAACGCGGCCTCAAGAACAACAGATCATCTGGAAATTTAACGCTGGTGCGCGACAAAAATCTCTCGTCCAGCGGAGTGCTGCCAGCCACTTGGCTTTGAATATCCGTAGATGGCAGCTAAAATATCCGTAGACTGGGTACAAAAATCCATAGACTTGCTAACTGAAAGACTGAAACAATAATTATTGAAGAGAGAGCCAAAATTAAGAATACTTTTATTTCCAGGTCTTTAAAATTCGAAATACAAAATAATATTCTACATTGAAAGTAAGAAATATCTCTGAACATGTTTTATACATCGTCACTTTCATCACTGCTGCCGCTATGCCTAGAAATTTTTATTTTTCCCTAGTGACCATACATTTTCTTTGTTGACAATAAATTTAGCATATCTTCTGTAACAGGAAATGTTAGAAACTGACACCTCTTTGATTCTCGCATATTTGTTAATCCTTGTCGGAAGGCACTGCTTTGTAAGCCGTGTCACCCTGCATAAAGAATGCGCCGATAGTTCTCTATTACGGTCTTTTAAGATCTATAAAATCTATAATCCAGCAATCGTTGGTTCACACGAGCGATTGCGTGGAAACGATTAACAATTATTGACAATTCTGTAATGCAATAACTCTATATGCTCAAAGTTTAACAAAACACGAATAGAAGGAAAAATCAATAAATAGTAAAAAATAGCAAAAATCAGTAGATATTTTAACAAAATCCGAAAATCCTAACGTTTTATAAAAATCCGTAGATCTACGGATAAATCCGTAGAAATGGCTGCACTGGTCCAGCGAGTGTACCTCTTGCTGACTGCACGTCACAAAGCAGAGAGATTAGCGTGCGTATGGAAACGTAGCCACTGGACCCTAGGAACATGGAAAAGTTTTGCCTATTCTGGTAAGTAGAATCTCACATTGGTACATCTCGATCGCATTGAACGGATACCATAAGACACCATAAGGCGATGTATGCAGAATACCGTTCAGTATGGTTGAGGTGGTATTCTTGTCCGGATGGAATGGAATGGGATCCCTGGTACTTCTGACATCATCCATTACAGATAAATGTTGGTAGGATATCATTGACGCTTGTATATTCTCTTTTGTTCGTCTGCAACATCTCACTGGGGAACCATTCATTCAATAAGACAAAGCACCAAATTGTATCCGGATTGTTCGAAGATATGGTGTTGTTTTCGTTGCCAGAAATTTCATTGTGTCACCTCGAATGCCATCAAGACTACCCTTTCGGTGTTTTCCTGGCATAGGGTAATCTTCTACATACACTAATACTTTTTACCTTTCTTACTTCAATTAATCGTTATTCAAATCCTGTCTCTGAAAATTTGACGATGATTATAACTAATTTTACAATATTGTCCATTACCTTGTCGTCTATCAGGAAGGAAATAAGTTTTTCGACGTCTCGAATTTGAACGCTAGCCATTCCGGTTATAATTACTTACCTTTCTTATTACCATCTGAAATATACGTTTATACAGTAACTGAAATTCTTTTACAATTTCTTGCTTTAAATGAAATCAACAAAACTATAAAATCTTTCTACAACTCTTCATATATTACTCCACTCCATAGTTAACTTTTCACACTATGACAAGTTAACATATCACAACTTCAGTACCAATAATGTCCTCTTGAGCTGCAGCCATACATATTTTTCATAATTAAATATCCTTTCATATTCTTGTATCTCTCTCCATTTCCAATTTCATATCCTACATTTCTCTTCTATCCATTATATTACTTCCATCTTTTTTCATACTTCCATTCTTATTTTATAATCTCCACGACCAGCCCTCAAATTTTCTGTTTGCTATCAAAGATTCTTCAAAAAATCGTATTAATATTTTATATCACGAATTTATATTTATTATACAAAAATTAAATATTTTTCAAACTTATTTTTTTCGCATTTTACAAGGTAACGAGACGTTTGACCGTTACAACATGTTTGAGTTCTGACTCCATCAAATAGACGAGTGTTAACGAGGAATTTGTTACTCTGGCATCACGCGCGGTTAGACTCACTCAGCATTCATCACAACTAACTGGACCGTCCTTTGGTTTTCAAATGATGAAAATGGATTTTGTATGTAGACGATACTCGGAGATGCAGTGTCAGATTGTACCCCTCGATTTTCTATCATCTGGCTTTCTGGAATATACCACTGTATGAAAGACATATCCACGTCAAAATTAGGTGATGTCTCTGGAAAGACCTCGTACGATTTGGCATATATCTGAGATAGTTTTACGATATGACATGCATTTGAGACAGTTTTTATTCAACTTTAACTTAAGTGTAGGGCTAAGGTAACGTGACATATAGTTTATCTCACCCACAGGGCAGCAACGCCACTCCGAGGCAGTGAGTCCTCGTTGAGTTGGACCGTCGCACTTCCGTGTGAACCGGGCACCGACAGCTGGGGCACGTTATAAGCTTAGATCGTTGACCCAGACGATAAGACACTGGCAACATCCAAAGGAAAAAAAAAAGCAATTAAATCTCAGCCGGCACATAAGAACCGTCTCACAGCTCCTGTCGTGATTAGCAACTGAAGAGGGGTGTATAAACTTTAAGGATTTTAAGCTTCAAAAGCGTAGTATGTTCAGTTGGACTACTTTTTCGCATGCCCTTGGAGGCAGGTAACTTAATTCTGCAGCAGGTTCCAAGTTTAGCATAGGTACCTCCCGTGAGAAACCAGTCTCCCATTCTACCAGCCTAAAAGTACTTAATAAGGTCTAATGAACCAATTATGGGCCAGCACGTAATTCCTCCACTCCAGGCTTACCGCCCGGGAGCGTAGTCTAAGCTGACCGTCCAAGAGAGTCCTGCTTCGACGCCATGTCTGCAAGGATCTCAGGACTTCATGTGGAATTCGCAGGTACGGACTAAAGCTTTTTCTGGCTTAGGAAAGATACTCCAAGTGACGAGATTTTACTAGTAATGTTATTGATTTTCATTAGAGCTATTTCCATGCATTATTTCCATGAATTTCATATATTTGTCAGTGTACTTCAAGTCAGTGATTTTTTATTAAAGTCACTTAATCTTTCCACAATTATTTCAATTGCTATCACTGATTTTCTGCTCATTACTAGCTATAAGTAATAGTTGGAACGTAATATCTTTGATCACATATCTCTGGTAAAATCCAACTGGGAGTGATTGATCAGAGACGAACTCAAGGTTTTGTGGCATTCATCTGCTCTGAAGCTACAGGAGCACTTACTAAACTGAACGAATCCAGAAATGTATATCTTCGACCAAGAAATTCAACGTGAATATCTATTGGATGTGAAAATATTGACGCCGCTAGGCCAAACATGTGAACTGTGTTCATCGCAACTGATTTAAATCCAAATGTTGACTGATACATGAGTTGATTGGTGACAGAGATATGGTTAACAGTTCAGCAGAGTGAGTAGATATCGGGCATTCTAAAAGGAACAGTTGAAAGCAACAAGCACATTACTTGGTCATGTTTTCGCCTGTTGGGTGCAGAAGCAAAAGACAGTGATGAGCCAGCCGTATTTGAAATTAATCCAGTAAATTTTCTTGAACAATATGTGACTGTGCATTAGACCTTGATCCATCAGTTTACACCAGAGTCAAAGTAATAGACAGTGCAGCAAATGAATGCAAGTTATCATTCTCCAAAGAATGCCACTTTTGCAGGAAAAGTTACGATGCCTATTATTAAGATTCTATGTTTGTTGAGGAAGAGTGGAACCATCATGGAGCATGTCATCCCAACTATGTGAATAAATTACGAGCAGCTATCAACGAAACGAGGTAAGTTATCAAACATATGCTGTTTCATCACGACAATGTTCTAAGTCATAAGTCTCCCATTGCTGTGGTCAAGTTTGTGAGTGATAGTTTCAGTTGGTATTCATCTGATCTGGGCCACTTAGAATTCCTCCTTCAAACTTTAAAATAATTTTGTCAACCATCTATTCCAAATCAGATGGTGTTATATCTGTTATCACCTAATTTTTAAACCCACTAATAAATCATTTTAAGCTGATGGCATAAAAGTAGTGGAATGGCTTAGGAGGAAGTGTATCGAGCTCAGAGGGACTGTTTTGACTAACATACTGCTATTTTTCTGCTATCATTAGTATGAGTCAACTAACTTATCGGACAACCCTCCACTACTTGGCTTCAAAAAGTTTGGTGTAGAAGGCACTGTTTTTCTTTCCTCTATAGAGTCTATATTCACTGCAGACGCTGTTACTACTATAAAATGTTTGACAAATGTAACTCAAGTCAGGTGGTTTCCAGGATATTATTAATCTATTCAGAGCAATTACTGGAGTAAGAGAAATAGTCAGTAAATCATAGACATTGTCGTTGATACGTTTGCATATTACAGAAAAAAAAACAAGTGAACCAATTTTATGTGCATTCATGATGGATTCAATACAATGCAAAATGGCTTTTTTCATCCACTGTGCAACAAGTCTATATACTGACATTGCTCTACGGCCAATCCTACTGGAGATTTCACAACATGATCCACCCATTTGAAATATACCAATTCTCCGACCTCTCTCACAGTTAGACCTTTGGGTATAGAGGGTCGGCACTCTACGCCTTGGCATACTTGGTCAATAAGAACTTGCGGACAAAAAGTTGTCATGTGACATTGCACTGTTCACCATTTATTCGCCAAAAAACATAGCAATTTTACATACTAAATAACCTCATAATTCCCAAACTATTACTTGTAAAACTTGGGGCCATATTTCATTCATTTATCAAATCGTTCTAGTTGTTACACTTGTAATTTCCGCCAGTGTATGTAAACTTAATCTTCACGTATATAGTTACAAATGCCTTTGCTTTATCTTATTACGATATAGTGCTTTTTTTTCTGAAGTCTCTATTGGAAGTAACCACTCCATTTGAGTTTTAAACTAATGCATCATTTAAAAGATGCCACAGGTGATTTAATACTAGAGATTTATTATTATTAAAGGAAGCAATCTTAACATCCAAGCAGGTGGGACCAGGAACGCATTAGAGAATTGTTTTCAATCATGAAAGGAATATAAAGGGACAAGTTGTGAATATTGTAAGCATACGAGCAGTTTAAAGAAAAATGGCCGACGACGTGCAAATCTACAGCATCTAACTGGATCTTTGTTCCTAACGAAGCAAGATGTCCATGGTGGAAATTTGGGTCCAGCGCATGGGGATTTACAGTAAAAAGGACTATTTGTACATGGCGCAGGAAGGCGTGGATGAATGCCACGAACCAATCCCGAACAGTCTTGGTAAGATGGGCAAAGAGTGATGAGAGAGGGAAATGACGAATGCAAAATGCCCAGGGACTATTTTAAACCAAGCGCTTTTATTTTACTTTGAATTTGCAAATTATTATCCATTCGCTATAGGATTTTGCTGCCAAGGTGGGGAAGAAATAGAAAGAGAGTAAAAGAGGATCAGGACGGAAACAACAACGAGAACGCTTTTTTTTTCTTCTGCCCGAAACCCGGGGAAGTTGGACATGGGGAGGAGGTGCTATACCTTTTTTGTGTTAACAAGTCTGTACCGAGCGTGGTGGTGTAACGGTTAGCGTTCTCGCCTCGCATTTGGGAGAACGGCGGTTCGAATCCCCGTCCGGGCATCCAGATTTGGGTTTTCCATGGTTTCCCCAAATCACTCCAGGCAAATGCCGGGATGCTTCCTTCAAAAAGGCCATGGCCGAATTCCTTCCCATTCCTTGCCCCCATCCTTGCCCCCCATCCTTTCCCGTCTCTAAAGACCTCAATGTTAAAAAGAGACGAAAAGCAGTTAAAAAAAAAAAAAAGTCTGTGATTTCAGATGTTTAGAGCTATTATAACAGGGCAATTTATGCTAGTATAATATCCAAGTAATATCAGCAAATATTACAGGGCAGGCGAATTTTTGACATATTGCGTGACCAGGAATTGTGGTACTATCTTGATGAAGCTTGCAATCTGGCCTCACAAGCAGCCAAAGAAAGGTTCTTGGCACTTAGAAACCGTTTCAACCGACAGCGACCAGCGACCGAGCAGTGATAATTCCCGAATAAAGAAACTCCCGATGGGTTGAAGGAGGACGCCTCTACTTCCAGAAGTCATCTCCTGAGGGAGGTAAGTTACTCCGAAGTGGCTGTGCCGGGAGTAAATGTGTAAAAGTGTCGTAAATATACAAAGTGAGAAACGGTGGGACAACAGTGAAATAAGTGTTTTGTGTATGTGAAAGTTTCTTTGTTTAATTATATATAGTAGTATTGTGTGTGAATGTATGTTATTCAAATTACTAATTTACAGTATATATGTATATATCAAAAAACACTAACACATATCATATACATTCTTACACATTGTTAATTTAATTATGTAACAAATTTTTGTGAAATTTGATAAGTTTATGCGTTACTAACTCGTCTTACATCCTGAAAAATATTTAGCTATTAGCTGCAAACTATAATTTTATCTTATGTACCTCTTGTAATATATTGGAAATATGGGCCCAGAGTAGAAACTAGGTGCTGGGCTATTATGTACCTGGATATAAAAATAATAAAAAAATAATATCCAAGTTGGGAACCCATGTGCTAATATTTAAACAGTATAGGTAATATATTTCCACATTTGCAGTGCATCAAGACTGTATAGACAAATGGAAAAGTGTTTTCTACAGTCTGAACATAGCATTTGGTTTCGCTCATGACAATCCGATAGCGATACAGAGCAAGGAGACTCGCTATGATAAGAATTTAACGTTTCTACAAAAATGATCTAGATCTTCCTTTGCCGGACAGAATAAGACAGAATTCACTTGTCAGTGCGTTGAAAGTCTCATGTAGGTATGAGTAATTGTTGTATCAAAATGTTTTACTGTCTGGAATAAATAACTGGTTTTAATAGTGAGTATTCCTGTTGTTCAGATAGTTTGCTGGAATCTAATATTCATTAATTGTTAACTGTGTTCCTTTTTCAATATGACTAGCTTCATGAAGTTATTCTATCATAATTTCCCCTGATGCATGATGATTGATAATATAAAATCATTGAAATTATTAATAGGATTATACTATCATTAATTTTCGTTTTCCTCATTAAAAACCTATTAAAGATGTACACACTTTTCGTTTGAAAGTGGTGCAGTTATACTTGTGACTGTATAGTGTATTTGCGCTGAAATCTTACAATTTTTACACGCTTGACCTGTTTGAATGTAACGGAATCTTTCAATTCAATTTTCACCCACTTCCAAATGTCATAGTTATTTGAAATTTTGCACACATATTAAGAAACAGGGACAGTACAATAATTTTATAGTAACGTCCTACTATCTTAATTACTTTGACAATAACAATACAAAAGTAACGAATTCGTCCACTTAAATTGTTTCAAGGTTTACCCGCAGATGTCCAAATTGTTTGAAAATTTGAACAAAAATAAATTTATAGTTATAAACAAAAACCAGAAAGAACTATTTAGTAGCTATATGAACTACAAAGTTAAAAATAAAATTATAGATAAGAAAAAATACACGCTTTTGTAGCAATGTGAACTAAAACGTTAAAAATCAATTTTAAATATTAAAACTTTGTTTAACAGCCCTATGATGTCCCAAAACTCAGTATAACTTCTTTTTTTTGAGTAAGCCTAAAATAAGAAAAACAGTCACTGAATAAAAAAAAAACTTTGAAGTAAAAAAAGTGTGGCGTGCTCTCTACTTATTCATAATAGCTATAACATTTAGCTAGCGATAAAAAAAATTAGGATAACTGATTTCGACTAACCCACGCAATTTTTTTTACGTTAAGGTTAATTTTTTAATCTGATTTTTTTCTTATTTTAAGCTTTTTCAAAAAAGTTATACTGAATTTTGGGAACAAAATTTTTATATTTAAAGATTATTTTTAACATTTTATCTTACATTGCTACAAAAGCGTGTATTTTTTTAAAATGAAGTATTCAGTAGTACTGATTATCAGTAGAACGAACCGGAATTCAACATTTAAAGCCGAATGTTGATAAAGTGGTCTCACCGTGGTGGTAGTAATTTGGAGGTAGACAGCATTCCTGTGGTACCACGAAATCTTCATCCTCCTCCTCCTCACTATTATCCGAGGGCAGGAAGGCGATGGTGATTCTTCTCATGGCCCTGAGGGACTTCCTAGGCGTGGCTGTTACAAGCAGGGTGAGTAACTGTTAAAATCGCTTGCTAACAGGACAATACAAATTTCGAATGTTAAATATCAAATACACGTGTCCACGTGTCGTGAGTTAAATCACAAACGTAAAAAGGATTTAATAAATTATTAATTAGTTACGATTGAGTGTTCAGATTTCATTAGCTACAATAAGGTAGCTAGGTACCAATCCAGATAATCGATGATAGCTCTGGAACATTTTTCCGGCCCACGAGATTTATCACACTTTTACAATATATATTTATTTTATAATGGCCAAAGTAGTGAAAAACACTGTATTAAAAAAAATTACATTATTTGTGCATCCATATATTAAAAAATTATCTGTCGAAATTATGAGTGTCATTACTATTGTATTATCTATATTTACATGTAAGAATAATGAGATATATAATAATAATAACTCATTATGTTTCAGTTTTTCATTAAAATAAAATGTCTATAGTGGATCTAAGTCTAATATGGGGATATATGATTTTATATGCGACCCGCGGAGTTATGATGCTATTCCAGAATGGCCCGCAAGATCATTTGGGTTGGCCACCCCTGGATTAGACAGAAGGAGTATTTTCGTCTAGACTACAAGTCATATACTATACACCACTGTGAGAAGTGGGACACTATAACTAATAAGCGAGATTGGAACTAAAAAGAAGAGCACCTAATCTAAATCCTCACTAAACGTGGAATGGTGGCATTAACTTGTCTCATGATTATGGGAAACCGAAGTGGATTTTGGACAGAGATTTGTCATAGTTAATAAATATGGATTTCAGTTATTCTCGCATTGTGTCCCCTTAATTGAATATTCACAGGAATTTATGATAAGGCCCCAGTTTCCGAGATTTCTCGTCCCAAAGTGTTGATTGTAGCTTACATACGAAGTAAGTCCCATCCATATTTTGGGTATCAAATACAGGAGTTTGATGGATTGCAGAGGCAGAATTCTAGATTTGTCTGTGAAAATAACCGTGGTACAAAATCAGTAACTGATATGCTAAGGGAGCTGGGTTTGGATTTATTGGAAGATGGGAGAGTGAAGAGAGCGCTTGGAGTAAAGCGTTTATTGGTGGTGAGGCTTGGAGAAATGTTAGTGGATTAATTAAGAGTAGGGCATGGAAGGGAAAAAATGCCATGAGAACTAGCTGGCATTCTATTTCAGACATAGTGAGTGAATAAAATTTATATCAAACGTTGGAATAACAAAGGAAGGTGATGAATCATTTACCAATAACGCTGAAAGAATTAAAAATCGTAAACTACAAAAGTAATCGGGTTGTAGTGAACGAGTGGCTACTCACCACCGATAGGTTGATTTCATCTCCGTTCAACCACTTCCCCGTTGATTTTACCGAAGATATATGATTATATGACCAGAGATACTACATTCTACCATGCCGTATTGCTAGTAATGAGCAGGAAACAGTGATACAAGTGAAAAAAAATGTAGTTGAAAGAATGGAGTGACGTTAATAAAATCAATGAAAATAAGAACATAAACTTATACGTGGAGTAACTGAAAATACTGTATTAAATTAGCTCTCGAATTAAAAGCCTTAATAATAAAATCCTGTCACTCGGAATATTCTTTCTAAGCCAGCAGAATGGTATAAAATGCATTACCCGTTACCTAATTAATTCTTCATGTCGACAGTGATTTGTCAGGCCTGCGGCTGGGTCCAAAACTGCGTCGAGCGCTCGCTGCATAGTGAGCTCCGGGGCTGAGACAAGTGTTGGGGGAAGTCACGTGAATTTAGTGGCATTGGGTTAAAGCATCTTACTAAGGGCATTTTGAGTTACCGGTACCGTAGTGGGGAGCTCGCCCTTCCGCCATTCACTGCCATTATTTTCTTGGCAGTCTACTATGGAGTTCTTGTCTCTCGACATTTTCTCCTTATTCATTTGATGGTGCATTGCGTCACTTTGGATGTGTCTTTTTGGTTGGCGTTATCTGATTAAGTTTTTATTTTGTCTTTTCAGGGTTGCCTAAGCAATGCTAGCGGTCTTCTGTGCCGGCCGGTGGGAACTTCATATCGACCGAGCACGCTGACCAGTGGGTTGTTGCTCGTCTCAGCTTTCCGATAAAACGCCGTAGCGAGTGCTCGGAAGCGGTCTTTAATGGTAGGAACGCCTGCCGCCTCGTGCAGCGCCGCAGTCGGGAAGCGCGATGGCAGGTGTAGGGCGCGCTTCAGCGCCCTGTTCTGGATGACTTGAAGCCGGTTGACGTGCTTGTCCGCCGCGTAGCCCCACACTGGGCAGGCATACTCTAGAAGTTGCCTGACCAGTGTGAGGTAGATCTTCAAGCCCAGTGCAGGTGGAAGCGCACTGGTTCTGTTCAGGAAGGGGTAAAGATCATGCAGTCTTCCGCTGGCCCTCCTGCGTACTTCATTTATGTGTGATTGCCACGTGAGTTTGGAGTCGAGTGTGACTCCAAGGTATTTTAGGGTTGTCTTCCATGGAATGTCTACTCCGTGGAGTTTCAGTACTGGATCCGCGCGGTTCCTGTTCCTCGGACCGTATTTCCTTGTGATGACAATCGCCTGGGTCTTCGCGGCGTTTACTTCAATACGCCATCTGCGCGCCCAGGCCTCCGTCTGCTGGAGTATATCTTGTAGCCTTCTGGTGGCGATGGCTCTGCTACGGCTGCTGGTGACATAAGCTGTGTCATCAGCGTAGGTAGCCGTCTGCACTCGGTCCGGCGTGGGAACGTCGGCCGTGTAGAGGGAGTAGAGTGTTGGACCCAGTACGGACTCCTGAGGGACTCCTGCCATGATGCGCCTTCTCGTTGAAGTTTTCCCGTCGACTCTGACATGAAAGGTTCTTCCAAGTAGGTATGAACGGATCATCTTCACTAACGGCCCCGGGAAGCCTTGTTGGTACAGTTTAAGTAAGAGCCCTGTGTGCCACACCGAATCAAACGCTCGTGCGATGTCGAGCGACACGAGGGCACAGTATTCCTTGTGCAGGAAAGCTCGGGTCGCGGACTCCACGATGCGTAGCACCTGTTGTGACGTGGAGTGGCCACGCCGGAATCCGAACTGATGAGCGGGTAGGATGTTATTCGCCTCGATGTAGGAGTTAATCCTTTTCAGGAGAAGCCGCTCGAAGATCTTACTGGCGGACGGCAAGAGGCTGATCGGCCGATAGTGCTGTGGGAAGATGGGATCTTTCCCGCTCTTGTGTACCGCCACGACTTCGGCGTGTTTCCACCGACGTGGGTATCTCTTCGTTAGCAGGATTCTGTTGAATAAGTTCGCTAGGTACACCGAGGCCTCGGGCGGCAGGTTCCTCAAGCACCGATTTGCAATCCCATCGTGGCCGGGTGCTTTGTCCAGCTGTAGCTTCGTCAAGCAACTGGCCACCTCCGCTGGGGAGATCGGTTCTATCTGCTCTTCACCATCATCAGCGTCGAGATATACTCGTAGACGGCGTCGAGCAGCACGCAGTTCCCGGTCATTCACGTTTGCTTCAGATGGGCGGAAGTTCCGTTCGAAGCTGTCAGCCAGGGCATTCGCCTTGGCCGCTGGCTTGTAGACGAGCCCGTTCACGCCGTGCAATGGTGGGATGCGCTGTCTTCTCTTAGTGAATTTGCGGGTCTGCTCCCACATGGTTCCATCGTCAGGCTTGAGCGAGGATACGCGGGCATCCCACTCCCGGTTCCGGTGCTCAACCAGTGCCGCTTTCAGTTCCTTCTGTAGCCTGTTAAGGAGTCTCCTAGTGACAGGATTTCTGGTGATCTTCCACTCCTTGCTGACACGGTTCTTGTGCCGGATAGCCGCAATTAGGTGTGGTGGAAGCCGTTGCGTACGGACTGGTCTTCGGTTGCGCAGAGGTGTGGATGCTGACGTGGCGTCCTTGACTATTTCTTCGAAGGCGCGCAGTGCCGTATCCACGTCTTCGACTCGCTGGTTGGCTAGAGCAGTAGAGACGAGTTGTCGGTAGCTTGCCCAGTCAGTGTTGCGGAAATCCAGGTGGTTTTCTTCTGTTTCCTGCCACGGTCCAACATCCACTGCGACTAACACCGGCGAATGGTCAGACGACATCCGGTTGATAGTGGTCGCGTCTATGAATCCAGTAAGGCCTTTGGTCACCGCTATGTCAATGACATCCGGCCGGTAACCGCTGGCTGGGAAGTGTGTAGGCTCTTCTGGGCCCCACACACACATGTTGTGCCTGAGGGCCAGACGTCTCAGTAAGTTGCCAGCTGGGTTCTTGATTCGACAGTTCCAATCGGGGTGTTTCGCATTGAAATCACCACCGATCAGAACCTTGCCCCTGATTGTCGCCAGCGCGGTGAGGTCGGCTTCCACCATCTGCCTGGTGGGGGGCCGGTAGACTGCCACGACCGTAAGTTTACCGGTAACAGTGGTCACCTCCACTCCGACGGCTTCTATTTGCTGCATTGGCGGTAGAATCACTTGGCAGTGCGGTATTCTGCGTTTGATGAAGACTGCAACTCCTCCCCCGGCGGTGAGGCGGTCTCGTCTGTAGCAGCAGTAGTTAGCTGCTGAAACACGGAGTCCCGGCTTGAGGTGGGATTCGCTGATGAGGCAGACATCTATATCCTGCTCCCTCAGAAACTGCCGGAACTCAATCATCTGTGAATACATGCCATTGGCGTTCCATATGCAGAATTTGAGATTCCGTATGTGGGGTCCTCTATCCATTGTGGTTGTGGCAATTGCATATGGGAGAGGCCGAAGCCGACGTCGCTGAGGCATGCATGTTGCTTGTCATGGTGTCGATTCTCTGCATCAGGGTGACCATCATATTCATTATTGTATTCATCAATGTGATGAGTTGCTCCATGGTGTCTGCAGGTGCTCGTGCGGCCCGCTGCATCCTTCGCTGGATGGGATTTGGTCTGGCTGCAGGTTGCCGTGGTTCTTGTATAGCAGTCTCTGTTGGTTCCTGCAACCCCCCTGGGCTGTCAGGAGGATTTCCATTTGGTAGGACGCCAGAAGTAGCTGCAGCAAACGTACGGTTGTCTCTGCGGTTGTTGTTTATCTTCTTGGCAGGTTGCCTCTTGCCCGTTGCTGCTTGCCCGGGTGTAGCTGCCAGCTGCCGCCCCTGGTCTGCTGACTGTTCGTTCTTCTTTTCGAGGTTCTCTCTTGTGGTGTTCATCCCACGAAGTCGATCGCGTGCCCTCTTATAAGCGCTGCAGCCCTTATAGCTGGCAACATGGTTGCCGCCACAGTTGTGGCATTTGGCGGTGTCCTTGGTCTTCGCTGCAGTGCAGTTGTTGGAGTCGTGCGGGCCGGCGCATTTTACGCAGACCGACTTCATCCTGCAATGCCGGGCCACGTGCCCGAACAGCTGGCAGTTGTAGCATTGGGGAGGCCCGGCTGAGGAGCGTAACTTCTCTGTGGTAACCTTCAGGTGGCATATACTTTCCACCTGGAAGATTTCACGGTTCTCCACAGTATCTGGTACTACTGCCAGAAAGAGCGGCATTTCGACGTTCGTTCCTGGGCGTCTTAGTTGGGCAACAGCTTGAACGTCGAAGCTCAAGGCAATCAGTTCCTCCTTGAGATCGGCGACTGGAAAAGAACGTGGTATTCCCCTGAACACCACCTTAAGTCTCTTAACTTCGCCAGTAGGGAACGTAAAATACGGAGTCTGCATTTGGTCCAGTTGCTTCGTCACGGCGGAGTAGTCTTCCACGGTGGTAAACGTAAATTTAATTTTATCTCCGCCCGCTGTTTTGGCAGAGAATGGGTCTTTGGCAATCTTCTTCACCCATTCATGGAGCTTCTTATAACTCTCTTGGAATTCCACCACGATGGGTGGAATGTGTGGACTTCTGTTTCTGGGAGGCTCTTCTTCTTGTAGCGGTGCAAACTGATTTGAGGTTTCCATCCGCTCGGTCTCAGGCGACGGCAGCGGCTTGCTCGTGCGGCGAGCCAGCACGAACCCCTCGCTGTCAGGCAGATCTTCTGCTGTGCTGCATCCAGGCGTTGCAGTCTGCCAGCTGTTAGCGGCTATTTCTTCTTCGGTGGTCTTCCTGTAATTTATCTTCACAGCACCTCTGGGCCGAGCCGAGGTACTTGGCTCGGGGAAGCTGAAAGCCCCCTTGAGAGTCTTCTTTGCAGCTTTCTTGCCTTTGCTAGGCGCCGAGAGCTGTGACACCGGCACGCTGATTTTATAGTTGACACCTCTCACATCATTCTTAGAAATCTTCGTCTTGCCGGAAGAAGGCGGAGAGGTTCTCCTCTTTGTAGCACGGTTGTCTACAGGACCGTGGGCTATCTCAGTCGTCAGCTGCGAGTAATAAGCGTTCCGATCAGAATCCATTTCCAAGTCCATTGTGGTTTGCTGGGTCGTCATAGGCGGTGGCTGTATTGATCCATTTGAAGCCCCACTCAAGTCCGTTTCCGTATGCTCAGTCGTCGACATTGCCGCGGTTGCCGCCGGCAAAGCCGAGTGCACTGGGGCACTCGGCCCGCCTGGCGCGGCAGCGCAGCTAGCACTTTCCTCATCGCTCGTCATAACAGCACGGCGGCAGACTCGGAACTGTGTGGGGAGCTCGCTTCCCGCGAGAAGTGCGTCTGCTAACCCGGAGCCCTAGAGCGTTAAGTGGAATTAAATTACATGGCTGTAAGCCGGAGAAAAATTATTCCGAGTGGAAATTACTACATTCCATGACTAAAATCCCTCAATCTACTACAGCGTGCAAGAAACTAGATACATGGATGTGTGGGATATTGCTACAGGAGCGTGTGCTCTATCCCAATTAAATTAAATTCTTATTGTAACAAGTAGTGTTGCCCAAATGCAAGAACAAGACGAGACTTGGCCGGTCTTGGTCTTGCATCAATACAGCTGGTCTTGGTCTTGGTCTTGCAAAAATGCAAGACCAAGACCGATTTTGGGCAACACTAGTGTTGCCCAAATGCAAGAACAAGACCAGACTTGGCCGGTCTTGGTCTTGCATCAATACACCTGGTCTTGGTCTTGGTCTTGCAAAAATGCAAGACCAAGACCGATTTTGGGCAACACTAGTAACAAGTAGCTCCGGCAGTGAATGGAACGTAGCAACGTCATGGACTAACTCGCTCCAAACAGGGGTTCGCATGCTGCTCGCTGTAGTTTGGTAGTTTTCTTTTTCCTAGCTAAGTGCTAGGGCTTAACGATTTCCCAGCTAACTGATTACATAGAGGGTTCTCATCGACTGTACTGTAGTAGGTATAGAATTAGCCGTGGAAAATGTTTGAGACATAAAGGGAACCCATGGACAAGGCAGGTAAAAACATTCACATCATAGTTTTTTAATTTTACAACCAATGCAGATGTACGTATAGACTTACAATTGAACAAGTTGTTTGTGTTAAACAAGGAACTTGATGTATCTCACGCAGGATGGAAATATTTTTTTCCAATTTGTTTTGACAAGTCATCGAAACGATTAAAAACGTTTGATAATGAATTAACTGCATTAATACCGAAATAAAATCGAAATTATGATTGTAGAAGTATTATAAATAACTAAATGATTGCTGCCAAAAAATCGTAAAGCGTAAGTGTGATAGTCGAGGATTTTGCCCTCTTGACCTATATTTAAAACTAAACTGAAATAATTTTAACAGATACAGGGAAAAATATCTGTGAGAAGATTCATTTCGTGGCTGAAGGACATTCGAAGAAAGTACAACTTCAAGTCAGAAGAGGTTTTCCATGCTGTGATGTCACGTCCATAGCTATGTGGACAGCCAACCACAGATAGGAAAAGGAGCCTTAAAGCTGCGTTCCCACGACTTATTATAACGAAGGCGGGACGGGACGGGACGGATACTCAACAACACGCCATCGGAACGGGGTCGCCTCTGCTAGCGGGGACGAGATGCAGCTATCCACTCTATGTCGGTAAACATCTCAGGCGTGTGTAGCGGTGCCGTTTGCAGCAGTGTGCGCATCCCTTCTGTTGGTGTAAAGTGCTCTGTGCCAAACGACACTAGGCAACGTGGTGGGGAGGTGGCTGCGAGGTAAGTGAGGGCTAACCTGCGGCGCGCGCTCGTCCCTACACTTCGGCTAATGAGGTGCCACCTCCGTTACAAGAGATCGTGGGAACGCAACTTAAGAAGTCCACCATTGAGTTCTGAAGTAGTATTGACATTATGTTGTAAAAATGACGTTCGTAAATATTTGTTGCCATTATCAGGAAACTGAATACTTAATGGTGTGACATGATTAGTTGTGTATAAACAACACGTACTTAAAATAAACTAGTTTTATTTAATTTGGTGCCAGATCCAAGCTGTACACATTTAAAGCAGTTATCCTTTGTTACCGAAATTTGGTTACAGCATCTATGGGGCTTTCAATTTACCATTTCAGTGGGCATAAATGTATTCAATATCCCAGTAAAAAGTAATTTCTTAAATAAAATAATAATAAAAAAAATGCTTGGTATGGCGCAGCAGGCATGTTAATTATAAATTCATTGTTGTTAATCTCTTTATTTGCTTACAGCTTTACGCCTCGTCGACGTCGAGGTCATTAGAGACAGGAATGGACGGGGGCAAGCGACGGAAAGGAATTCGACCATGGCCTTTGTAAAGGAAGCATCCCGACATTAGCCTGGAGTGATTTGGGGAATATGGATGCACGGACGGGGATTCGAACCCACGTCCTCCCGATTGTGAGGCCAGAACGTTAACCGTTCACTCACCACTCTCGGTTTTGTAATTCCTAATAGTGGTATCGAGGAAAAAAAAAAAATAAATAAAAACGCTGGAAATTATATTTTTCGACAGATGCGATTTGATTCATCCAAACTTCTTACTATGGGTGATATAAAGCAAGCAAGGATAATTATTTCCCACGTACTGACTATATAATCTATATTATATAAAATAGGTCTAGCCATATAAAAACTTACAGCGTAACTAAGCAATATGGTTAATAATCGTTGACAATGATGACACTAAATCTTGATGTATTGCTCCTCAAAACAACAACCCACAACTCTCATTGAAGACGTATCATTTCTTTTTCAACTATTTACTGTCACCCCAACCGACTTTGATTGAACCAAACTGAAAACATGAAAGCAAAAGCAACGTAGATGTGAGTTCGATAATGGAACAGAATCGTACAAATCTATTTTTACCACGACAGTAGAATAAAGAAATATAAAACGATTATTTAATTTACGACAGCGAAATTTAGGAAACAAGGGAGGACAAATGCCACGTTATATTGTAGATTACAGAGGAAAGGAAATGTCCATGGCGTACTGGGTTAATACTCCTACTTCAGGAGGATCCAACCAACGTTCGGGTCATGGAGTAAATTAAGGGGTAGTTTAAAAAGGCAAGCTCCAATTTTTTATACAATCCACAAAGTAATAATGTTCAATAATTATATTAAGTGTGACTCCTTGCGCTGAGGTGCCACGCACTGGATTGGGGAGGTACAACGTAACCGGGCACGAGCCTAGGTCATGCGTACCTGCAGACCTGGTTGCGGTTTTTAGGCGGTTTCTCGCACTCGTCAAGGCGAATGCTTGGACGGTTTTCAATCTCCATCTCATAAACTATACATTTCACAAAAAAGGCAATACTACGATATCCAAGCCGCTCAAATTTGTTGAATTTAATGGTTGATTCTTATACACCTAGACGAGGCAAATCGAAAATAAAATTATTATATATATATATCGCTTTGTTCTCGGGATATCGAATATACAAAATCAGTTATAGCTACAGTTCCTTGTGCTTTTGACAACATTTTTCTTCTGGTCCAGGCCGCATTTCAACCTAACCACCACAGCTAAGAAGAAAACAAAACGTCTATTATGCATATTCACCGTGTAGTTTTTAGTGACTTCAGCGAAATTTTTCTGGTCCAGGCAGCATGTCAACTAACCACCTAGGTTTTGAGATACGATATCTCAAAAACTAAGAGAGGTATCAAAAAATGGTAGTCTTTACTTTCGATTTGTCTCGTCAAGTTGCAGAATAAGTAAATGATCAAATATGGCGTTGGCGAAATTTTTTTCTGGTCCAGGCAGCATGCCAACCTAACCTCCTCAATTTTGAGATACGATACCTAGTGAACTAAGAGAGTTATCAAGAAATGGTATTCTTTACTTTCGATTTGTTTCGTCGAGTTACAGAAGAATTTATCATCAAATATGGTGTTGGCGAAATTTTTCTTCCAGTCCAGGCCGCTTTTCAACGGAATCGTCTTAATTTTGAGATATGATACCTCGAGAACTATCGGAGATCTCAAAAATAATTATTTTTAGATTTGTCTCGTCGAGATAGATAAGAATCGTCCATAAAATTCATCAAAATTCAGTGGCTCGGATATCGTATAATCCCCAAAAAATGCACACAGAACTCACAAAGTTACCTGTTTCGCAGATGGATAGCAATACAAGACTTTCCTCCATAGTTTAGATATTCCAGGCATAACAAGAGCGGTTATATTTCAGGCATGAACTCAATTACTCCTTCCCCCCCTCTCATGAATCACACTGTAAACAGTTGGCCGAATCGGAGGGAAAAGGTTAATGCCGTAATTAAGTATCGCTGTAAATTAATATAAAGTCTCCAAACACTCTTTCAAAAAATCACGCTCAGAAAACAGCCATGGCTTGGATTAGTAAGTGAGTGCAGACACTTGACATGGTAGCGAAAGGAAAACAGAAAAACATTTCGTCATTCCAGGCATCCGTTGCTGGGTAATAAACGCACTATACCCTTAGTTTGATTACGGACCTCTCCATCATTAAGACAGGACGTACAGGGTCGGTCATACTGACGTTAGACGTTCTCCTGAGGAAGATACTGCCACAGATGACCCAGGAAATCTGTCAGTGTTACCACTGGTCGAAGTTACCGTCCAATCTTGTCTGAACCGTTCTCGATGGACGATTTTGGAGAATTTCCTGACTAAGAAAACATTGACACCACGAAGGTAGGGCAGAAATACCCTTGCTTTTTGAGGGCGGATATTATCTTGTTGGAAATTTGGAATGTTGAGATGGTTCAGGAAGGGAAGCACACTCGGAAAAAGAAATAGCTGAAAGTATTGCCGCGCCTTAATGGTATCCTCAGTCACCATCAGTGTCAAGCAGGATCCTTAAGTAACTGCTCCCCATAGCTTAGCATAAGGCTGAAGTCGCTAGGCTGTGAAGCATGGCTCACTGCACTAGACAAGACATCTCCAGTCACGAATTCTGAAGTCGTATCGAGACAGAACTCTGATGTAGCTGAAAATGTCACCATATCGCAAGCTGTGTTGCTGCTCGTTGCTGTCAAAAGTACAGACGTGGTCTATTAAATTCAATTTGTAAGGTAGGCTTGATAAAGAACTCCGTGAGACGGAGTTCCTTGGGTTTCGATTGGAGCTGCTGCATGAGGAGCCCGTCCGAGTTAACACTCATATAACTCCTGACAGCTCCCCCAGAAATACCAACTACACGGCACCACCCCCCTCCCAGGTGATCGGTCCTGGAAGAATTACCCTCCCTCCGAGGGGGGAGCGCTTTTCGCCACCTGGAACGTTGTCCGGTGCCCACGGGGAAACACGTGGAGGCAGCGCCGCTACGACCAGGTGCGAAGACATGTCCCCTAACGTTTCATGGAGAACGCCGTGACAGTGATCCGGTTCTGCTATCCACCGAGTATAACTCGCACAGTGTAGTCAGCAAGGTTTATTGTGCAAGAAATTCTCCGAAACGTTACCTCAACTTATATATGTGGCTCACGTTACTACTAAGACCTTCTTCGGTCTCTTGCACATCTGAATATGGGAGGCTTCTAGTGGCATTTTCACGCAAGCAGCCATCATTAATAGCACCAGGGGCACGCGTCAGCCTATGACTGTGCTGTATGACCTATGTCGTACTCGCGTTATTCGTTCATGAAACGATTTTTTTTTTGTTTTTCGATAATGAGTAGGCTATAATAGTAAAATATTCTGTAAAGAAAATCTCACGTGATTAACCTATTTCATTCGTCTCCATCTCTGATAGATTCATGAATCGCACCATGAATTTAGGTGCTGTATTAATTTTGTGTGCAAATTGATCGCAGACCAGTAAAATTCTAAATTTATAAACGTTTCTCGGGAAACAAACCGAGTAATATTGTTATTAATGCACAATATTTCGGCGACTTTATGCTCCGTCGCCATCTTCAGGTGCAGTTGCAAGTCTTGAAGTCTGCCTTGAAGTCAGCCTTGAGCGTGTTGTTTGTAAACTGGCATGGCAACGACAGATGTTGTTATCTTGCCTAGCAGCATCTCACAAAAAGCAGAGCGTTGGTGATGAGCAGCCTCAATAACAGGAATCCGTGCATCACTTATCTGGAATCCACAATCCCCGTTTACCAAATCAGACGCGAGGCGAATTTCAAATGCTTCTTTAATGACGCTGTCCCAGAAGCCTCTCGCATGTGTCAACACCTTAGTCGCTTCGAAATCGAAACCATGTCCTTCTGTCAAACTATGTTCCGCCACTGCTGATTTGTCTTTTTGCCCCAGGCGAACATGTCGGGCGTGTTCCAAACAACGTTGTTGTACGCACCGTATGGTCTGACTGATGTATTTCTTTCTACATTCACACGGGATGCAGTAAATGTGGAAAGAAATACATCGGTCAGACCATACGGTGCGTACAACAACGTTGTTTGGAACACGCCCGACATGTTCGCCTGGGGCAAAAAGACAAATCAGCAGTGGCGGAACATAGTTTTACAGAAGGACATCGTTTCGATTTCGAAGCGACTAAGGTGTTGACACATGCGAGAGGCTTCTGGGACAGCGTCATTAAAGGAGCATTTGAAATTCGCCTCGCGTCTGATTTGGTAAACAGGGATTGTGGATTCCAGATAAGTGATGCATGGATTCCTGTTATTGAGGCTGCTCATCACCAACGCTCTGCTTTTTGTGTTCCGCGGGCGTCTAATGACATCTGAGATGCTGCTAGGCAACATAACAACATATGTCGTTGCCATGCCAGTTTACAAACAACACGCTCAAGGCTGACTTCAATGCAGACTTCAAGACTTGCAACTGCACCTGAAGATGGCGACGGAGCTAAAGTCGCCGAAATATTGTGCATTAATAACAATATTACTCGGTTTGTTTCCCGAGAAACGTTTATAAATAAACAACGCCGAGAAAAATTACATTCATTTATAAAATTCTAAATGTTTTACACTAAATTGTAAGTACGATCGACTATGTAAACACATTTGATTAAATCGCTATCTATCAAAATTGTAAAGCTGTACCACTTAGCAGGTAACGTCTTAAAATAAAACTTTTAATGTACAGGTTGTTACGACTAATATCCTGATTCCTGTTTGAAATTAATTGGTTCTGGGATCATGTTCACATAACCTGTGTTCTAAAACGTTTATATTTGGTTAATAGCAGCAGCGTCTTTACATCATTTCCAGAGTTTATACGATTCGTCTGTTAATCATAAATAACGCAACTGAAACCAACAGATAAAACAAATATCGCCTTTATAAAGCATAGGACTGATTCATAGAATCCATGGATTTATTCTTCAAGAGAAAGATTAAACACTGTTATTTTAGTACTGCTGGAAATAGCGATATCATAACATGGCGCCTATGACAGAAGATGGACACGCACATCTACAAATGTTACCAGTGAATTTTCTCAGAAATTGCCGTTTAAATGATCCTATCACTTCATTACGAAAACACGATACCTGAGAAATCGGAAACCAAAAAATTTAGAAACTCTTTCGCTCTTCTAAACTAACATTATTAAATACGAGTTTCTCTCACGGCAGTTTGATCCGTTCTGAGATTGCGTATTAATTTTTTAATAAAACTAAAATATAGTAATTTTTAAAAATTTATTAACAAATTATTTTTAAACCGAGTTTATTATATGTTTGCGAAATCAAAAAAAAAGTCGTTATTGGTCTAAGAAAATTTTATATTTATGTTAAAGGTATATTTATCATCCAGTTAATGAAAGTCTTCATCGGACGATACATAAGATTTTTTCCCTGCCGAAAAAATTATCTGCTGAAGTAAAAAATTTGTTGAAATCAATCATTTCGGTAAAATATAAACTTTAGGTTGATCGCCATGTTATCAAGATGATCACACATCTAAATTTTGAATAAACTTTCGGATCAATAGTTTTACAAATATAGAGGAGAACGGGTTTTAAATGGTTTTCGTTCGGTATCGTACACCCTTCTTTTACACGAAATTGCGGCTGTGAACCCGAAAATTATTAAATTTTCTCTGTAATTTGCAGGTATCGAAAACATGACACCAGCTCAATTAAGAATTTTGGGAAAAAATATGTTTGGTGAAGTTGCAATGATGAAAGGATATAACGTGGACTACACTCGTGGAATAACAACTTTTTCAGTTTTGTCTGGTTCGTGTTACATACTCATATTTGATGTAAAGATAAAAATGTACATTAATATAGGCAGAAACACGTCACAAGTCGCGCCACAAATCTCCGGTTTCTGTTAGTTCGAATATAACTAGAGATTTACTTTACCAATCGTAGAGAAAATATGAAATTTGATCAATAAAGCAACGGCATCAAAACCTGCCAAAATGATTCTGCATAAATATCTGCTTTCTCTAACGATTAAACTACACACTAAAATCTGACCGAATAATAAATCTACAAAATAATATATATATATATATATATTAATAGAATGAGTGGTTCTCCAAATATAGCCGTACTAATGTAACAAAGCATACAATTCATGACACTTGTGGATCATTAAACAAGATTTCTCAATCCATGACTAATCAAAAACGTGTAAATTATCAAAATCATTTAAATAATCGATTATCATATTAGTAGTTAATGTGAAGCTGGCGTAATTAGTATAACTGAGTAACCAGCTAATGTCACAAAAGTAGGATGATGTTAATATGATTACTCAGTGATTAAAGCAGGACCCAGTGATCGGTGCTATTAGCAACTTTTATTGTATGAGTGTGCTGAGACGTTACATGATTCGGGGATTCTACGGTAACCGTGGCGCCACAATTTTATGATGGATACTTATGTAACTCGACGAGACAAATTGAAAATAAAGAATACATTTTTTATATATATGTATATATATTTCGCTTAGTTCTCGAGATATTTTATCTCAAAATTGACGTTGTTAGTTTGAAATGCGGCTTGGACCAGAAGAAAAATTTCGCCATAGCCAAATTTGATGATGAATTCGTATGTAAATCGACGAGACAATTCGAAAATAAAGAATACTTTTTTTTATCTCACTTAGTTCTAGATATATTGTATCTCAAAAGTGAGGATATTAGGGTCAGATCCGGTCTGGACCAGAAAAACAATAAATTCACCAAAACCACACGGTTGAAATGCACTATAGGAGATCTATTTTCTTCCTAGAGGTTGTTGCTGTTAGGTTGAAATACTTACCACCTGGACCAGAAGAGACGTGACCTAAAGCAGAAGGAACTATACCTATAACTGATTTTTGGCATGCTGTATCTCGAAAACCAAGCGAGATATCAAAAAATTAATATTTTTTATTTTCGATTTGTTTCGTCGAGTTCTACAAGAATTCATCAACAGATTGGGGCGCCACGGTAAATATAGAACTGCGAATTTAACTTTAACCACGGCAGAGGCTTAATTTGAGGCAAGCCGAAGTCGTCAGGCTACGAGACTGTACGTGAAGAGGACATATTAACGAACAATTAAACCAAATTTCAAAGGGTTAGTACCAATTTTGCGTAATTTCCCATGCTGAGGAATGCACCATTTTCGGAACCCACGCGAAATTGGCACTAAGCTGTTGAAAAATTTGCTTCTTCAATGTCTCCTCTTCACGTTTTGCGCTTTTATTTTGCGGAAAAGTCGCCAAGAATTTAATTAAAAATGCCAAAATATAAGAGGCTGCGTTACTGCAAAATACTATCAGCACTGCAAAATTAACAAAAATTATCGGCAGCACTATCACAATCATCGCTTAGTTCTCGAGATATCGAATATCAAAAATCGGTTACAGGTATAGTTCCTCGTGCTTTTAGA
>JARYHS010013631.1:168735231-168788762 GCA_031002005.1 Vandiemenella viatica | reverse complement strand
AGACCCCAGAATGAGGGTCGAAACGTCGGTTTCAAGAATCATGACGCGGCGCCACCCGGACAGCCAAGAATCAACAGTGTTGCCAGATCGCTTGCAGTGTTACCCATTTCATTACTTTTCTTACACCTTATATATTGCATTGCAGCCCATTTGCTTGAATAAAAAACTGGAATGAAGTAGAATTTTTCAAGATTGGCAGAAATCTTTTCATCTTTATCCAATGAAAACTTTTCGATTTTGTTGTTGTTGTTGTTGCTTTTTTCACACTATGCTGTAATGGTGAATTTAGAGTTGTCCTGTCCAAAACTAATAGTCACAAACCTGGCACGATGCAGTACTTTGAAAAATTAGCATAGGTTAACTCGGTCGACAGGCATTCCCGTCTCGTCGACAGTAACTATAAAAATCATTTTGCGTTGGTGACCGTCACCACCAATACTTGTTACATTATTATTTTTACAACTTAGTTAAATTCAGCTGGTCAAGGAATAGTTTATATCCTTCCACGTTCATGTCTGTCTCAAGTTATAACTGCAGAGAGCAGGACTAATCTAATATTCTGATCCCCATAATGTCAGTGACGAAAAATACAAATACGCCATATACATTCCATCCTCCTATAGAACGATGTTGAGACAACAAATTTATTTTATATTACCAAAATTCTAAATTTCAGTTCTACACTTTCCTTTAATGATCAAGTACATAAGTTTCAGCTGTTATTTCTGATTGATTAAATACAACACCTTTGCAAGTTGCTTAGTGTAGAGACGAGAATCTAAAATAAATAAATGATAGTAATAAATTCACAATGGTTCTGTTGGGGTAAGATTAAAATGTTTACCGCATTGCAGGGCTAGAAACCTCGAAGATTTCTTCTTCGTCCGGCAAGTTACAAGATTTTGAATTTGCCGCTGAATCCGCCTCATTTATAACTTAATCTAGTCTGCTAATTCCACCTGGGACCTGCAGCTCTTTTCGTCTATTGGACTGAATATTTCCACGATGGTTTATCGTATACTCGATGTGTTCGTGAAAAGTAGAAAGTACAGTCAGGAAACACAAATATTCCTTAGCATGTCTGAAATTCTAAATTCCCTTTAAAGGTTTGTTGCAACAACTCGCACTCCAGCTAATTGATTTTTTTTGTTTGTTAATTGTGCATAGATCGAAAAATTGAAATAAATCAATAAATTTTGTTTCTGGCATATTTTAATTGTTTAGTTAACAAGAAATAATATCTTAAAGTGTGTTTAACAGTATGTCCCCTCCTATGTGATTTCCAATTATATGACTGAAAATTGTTCATAATATTTAATAAGAATTTTCAGCGAAATTGTCAGTGATAATATAAGCTGACAAGTTCTGTAGATATATAATTATTCCGTTGCCAACAATCTTACATCTGTGCTCCGGTTCTGACGTAAAAAGATGAGTAGATAGCTGTAGTAGTTTTTGAGGAACCACCACGTTATTCACATGGAGTGATTTGGGAAAACCTGAGCGAACGTTCATGTGTACTTTGGAGATGATCGGAAGAATTCGAAAGAAATTAGTCACTTGCCACGCACGGCGTCTGCTTCTGCTGCTACGCCGAATTTCTGCTTGTAGGGAGTTTCGATTTGTTCGAGGCGCGTCCAGAAAGTAAGTTCCGTTTCAATTTATCTCCGCTGCAGCGCTGCGATTGCAGTTCCACACATGCGCTGTAGACGATGTGTATCAAGGGGAAGAACGTGCGCCATTTGGAGATCGCTGTCAGTTACGTACGCTTTGTTGTGCTTGTTTGAAATGTCGGCGTTGATTGAAAATCCCGCCGCCTGTGAAATCAGGTCTGTGATTCGGTTTCGGAATGCGAGGAAAGTGAAACCAAGTGAAATTTATCGGCAAATTTGCGAAGTTTACGGACCAAATGCGATGAGTGATTCGATGGTGAGAAGATGGGTCCGACAGTTCAATGGCGGGCGTAGTGATGTGCACGATGAAGAACGAAGTGGGCGTCCACCTTTGGTTACAGAAGAACTGGTTCACGCGATTGATGTTCTTACATCTCAAGTCTTTCCTTGGCGGTCATCACTTCACCAATGACGACGAGCTGAAAGAAACTGTTTCCAACTGGTTGAAGACACAGGCGGCAGATTTCTATGAAGAAGGTATACAAAACCTGGTGCCACGCTATTACAAATGCCTGCAAAATTTCGGCAGTTATGTGGAAAAGTAGTTTAAGAGTTGTAGAATTTTGTGCAATAAAAATTTCTTCTGTATCTTCGTACAATTTCATTTTATTACCTAACGAAACTTACTTTTTGGACGCGCCTCGTATTATAAACACTCAGTAATATTAAGAGGGAGAAGTTCTCTACTAAGCCTTATTCAAATACAGAAAGTTGAAACTCTTATTTTCGTTACTGTTTGCTAGCGTTCAAGAATGCAGTCCTTAATTTTAGTGTGAGAATCCGCTGTTCTTCTCCGATTCCAGAACTTGTTCGAAGAAAAAGAGCAATCGATGACAGTTGTCTGATGCATCTTGCCCAAATCGCGTATGGCTTTCCGATTACAGTCCATTAGCAGTGACTTAAGCTACTTCTGACATTAATTTGGTAACTACTAATAATTATAATTTCTTAAAAAAAAGGTGATAAATAAATGGAGAGATCTTAAAATGGCTAAGTGGAGATGTGAAAGATTCTAATCTGGAAGCTCTAATGTCCTCAGTAATTGGGGATATTTAGTGCGTATTGTGATTATCAGTTATTAAAAGATATAATTAGGTACTAAACTGATCTTATTTCCTCATCTTTCACAGATGAAATCGTACCTCTATGAGTAAAGAATGCAAAGACGATACTACGACCTTACTGCGGTAGCTATCGTGCAGAATCAAGGTTTTCAGCTAAGTTGTCACTTTCAGCAGAACTGAGGACATTGGCAATGGATCGTTTCATTTAAAATTCGTCTGAAAATCATGCAAAACAAATATAATGGCAGGAGCGGAGATCGTTGCAGTGTCCCCCAGATTGTCAAGCCCATAGGTTAACTGCTCAAGTATCATTTTCGATGAAGAGCAAACGGTGTCTTTACCATCTCGACATCACAACTAACAATTCTACAGTCGAAATTAAAATACGATTCTGTTTGAAAAGATTTTTTTTTTCTGGTGAATAATAGTGGAGACATTATCTTGTAGCTATTACGAAACTGATCAATGGAATGCACCTTTGAAAGGCTTTTTTCTCTATTTTTACTGCAGCATGACTGTATTTTACCGTACTTTCCATTCTAAAGATTAGAAATAACCCGCTTTTAAATAATCTTCAGTGATTTTAACACGCTTTGATCAATCACCAGGTCATTGCAATGTGTATTAACAATGTAGAATTTTTTTGTGTGACCTTCAGTAAGTGTTGATTTTTTTTTTTAAGTTTTGGCACAAAGCCGCATTCTTATCGGCTGGCGATCTCCCTTGTTTTCGAGAATATTACATGGCTTGAGAAGCCAATCTGCCAGGATAACTTTAAAATGTAATAATTCGAAACGGTTGATCTGTTTCATTATTCAATATACAATTTAACTATTTTACAGCCAATCGTACTATTTCGTAAAGAGTAATAGTCTGCAAGTTTATTTCGTGTTTTGATACTGTAAAGCACTTAGTGTGAAGTAACTACGCCTTTTTTTATTATATTTTCCGCCATCAAAGCTTGATATGCGAAAAGAAAAGGAAAAGAAGAATTAGTTTTACAGCACAGCTTTATAGTTGTTGGTTAAACTAGAATTTCCCATCATCAGTTGTAAATTATTACCTGGAGGTAGTTGAAGGAAATGATAAAAATGACACTCAGTGGTTTATGATGAACAGTACGTTGTATCATCATTTTATTGCCAACTATTTTGGTATTTGACGTCGAACTTATTCTCTGACTCACATGTAGTACATTCGCTCTTTGGGTTTGGGAGGTGGTTCGGGTCAGGTGTGGCAGTTTCTGAAGGCTGTTTGTTTGCGCTGCCTGTTCAGCGGGCGTCGCCGGCTTGTACGTTGGGTGCCGACGCCGTCTTGGGTGTCGCGCTCTCGTCCGTTCGGATGGGCTTCGGTTCTCCTGTCCGTGGGTCGTAGGATCCCAGATAGCGGGAGCAATGAGCACAGAACAGTTGCACTTCCTCAGCACACAGGAGCAGCAGCGGCAATAGGCAGAACGGCCAACACCTGTCACAGATGAATAGACTGCTTTAAGTTCAAATTCTGCTACACTAAAGTTATCAACATGTGCTACATACAGTTACTTCTCAGATTAGGGTCGACGATCTCATGCCGACTTAAAGGCATCCGAGTAAATCAATACTAGATGACCCATGCGAAAATTTTGTGAATACGATGAATAGGTTGGTGGTTTGTAACAGGATGAAAGAAGAACCGCCTCATTTTCAATTATCTATTTGCTTAGAGCGATAGGTACGTAGCAAAAGTCGTCGCCAGTGAAGTAGTGTATTAATATCTCCGTGTTACGTGCTACTGATATCTAGCGGCTGTTTCATACGAACGACATTCACAGTTATTACATTTTCCCTTTAAGGGTCAAATTACGAAAAAAATTGTTCTTAATTTATAATGTTAACTGAGTGGAGACCTTAATCTTTTAAATGCTACCTCATTTATCGATTTCGGTTAGGTTTGGAGGGAGATAAATGGCTCGTAACAAAATAACACGGTATGGAAATAATAATACTTTGGCCTTTAAGGGTCAAATTCCCAAAAATTTCTTTCTCAAGCTATGATGTTACCAAAGCAGAGACCTTAATCACTAAAATAATACCTCATTTACCTGTATATCAAGGGAGATAAATGGCTCGTGACACAAAAATCGTTGTAGAAGTATTGATACTTTTGCCCTTTAAGGGTCAAATTTCGAAAAGTTTCGTTCTTAATTTATAATGTTGGGTGAGTGGAGACCTTAATCTATTAAGTGATACCTCATTTTGGTTAGATAATAAGGGAGATAAGAGGCTTGTAACAAAAAAAAAAAAAAAAAAAAAAAAAAAAAAAAAAAAAAAAAACCACTAAGGTAATAATGATACTTTTACCCTTTAAGGGTCAAATTACGAAAAATTCCTCTCGTAAAATATGCTGTGATCACAGCGGAGTCCTTAACCTTTAAAATGAAGTCTCATTTATCTATGTCGGTTAAATATCAAAGGAAATAATTGGTTGTGACACAAAAACGTGTTGTTGAGATATTGATACTTTATCCTCTTAAAGGTCGAATTCTGGAAAATTCCTTTCTTAACATATGATTTCACCTAAGCGGAGATTTAATCTTAAAAATGATATCGATTTCGATTAGAAATTCAGAGAGATAAATGGCACACAAACAAAAACTCGCGTTTTAGAAATATTAACATTTTTCCCCTTTAAGGGGTGAATTTGAAAAAAAATATTTCTTAAAATATGATGTGACCAAAGAGGATACCTTAATCTTTAAAATGATACCTAATTTGTCGAATTCGGTTAGGTATGAAGGGAGACAATGGCTTGTGACAAAAAACATCTTTTAGAAATAAGATATATATGATAGTTACCTAGAAAGATTTCTGAGGACACTAAAAATAAGTTTCAAATAAACGAGATACTGGTTGATGGTGTGTAGGTAGTTGCGCTATTGTGTGCTGAATGAAGATTCCGATCTAAATTAGCATCTTCCTTCTTGCTCCTTTTACTCTCTATATATTTTACTCACTCTTCCTCCTCCCCTACTCTCTTCCTCATACATATTCTTCTACCTACACTTCTTGCTATCTTCTATGATTCTTTCACTTCTATTCCATTTTTAATCTCCTCTTTCCGACCGTTTCCTTTTACTTCACCTCTGATCAACTAAATCTACAAACTCCATGGGGCTTATGCTTCACTTCTCTCTTCCTCCTCTCCTTCTCTTTCCGTCCTTCTTTCTTTCCCATCTTGCTCCTCACATCTCTTCTACGTGACCTTCCTCCCCACCTAACTCTTATATACCTCCTTTCTCTCCTGGCAAACCTCTCCTCCTCTCTAATTCGTCACTCTCCTTTCTTTACCAGTTTACTTCTTCATCTTCTTTCATATCAACAAGGAAAAGTACTTTATATTACTTATCGTGATGGAAACACCCGAGAAACAAATGATACCAAATTGTAGAATAGTGAAACATAAAGGACATCGTCATTCATCATCGTGTGCAGTTTCTAGCACCTGGCCATGTGCGCCTGAAAAACTGTCTTCTCCTCCATCTCATGTCTTTCCACCATGCTTCCTTGCTCATTACTGCCCTCTTCTTTCTTGCGTACTGTTTCTATAACCCAAAGGTTGACTGGATTCTCCCGAAGGCTGCATACTAGGCCATTGAGTCCAAGCTAGGATGACCGGTTCTTTTCCTCTGGAACCTATAGTTTAACGTGGAATCCGAACCACGCAACGCCGTGGCGTAGATCATTAGACATACTAGAATTTGATCCCGGGACCATATCACGAATTTTTGAAAGCAACTGCCTTAACCACTGAGCTGCCTTAACCACTTAGCTGCCTTAACCACTAAGTTGCATTGAACACTAAGCTGCCTTAACCACTGATCTGCATTAACCACTGAGCTGCCTTAACCACTGAGCTGCCTTGGACACTGAGCTGCATTAACCAGTGAGCTGCATTAACCACTGAACTGCCTTTACCACCGAGCTACGTTAACCACTGAACTGCCTTAACCATTAAGCTGTCTTGAACACTGAACTGCCTTAACCACTGAGCTGCATTAACCACTAAGCTGCCTTGAGCACTGAACTGCCTTAACCACTGAGCTGCATTAACCACTAAGCTGCCTTGAGCACTGAGCTGCCTTAACCACTGAACTGCCTTAACCACTGAGCTGCATTAACCACTGAACTGCCTTAACCACTAAGCTGCATTGAACACTGAGCTGCCTTAACCACTGAGCTGCATTAACCACTGATCTGCATTAACCACTGAGCTGCCTTAACCACTGAGCTGCCTTGGGCACTGAGCTGCCTTAACCACTGAGCTGCCTTGGGCACTGAGCTGCCTTAACCAGTGAGCTGCCTTAACCACTGAACTGCCTTAACCACTGAACTGCCTTTACCACCGAGCTACGTTAACCACTGAACTGTCTTAACCATTAAGCTGCCTTGAACACTGAACTGCCTTAACCACTGAACTGCCTTAACCACTGAACTGCCTTTACCACCGAGCTACGTTAACCACTGAACTGTCTTAACCATTAAGCTGCCTTGAACACTGAACTGCCTTAACCACTGAGCTGCATTAACCACTGAACTGCCTTAACCATTAAGCTGCCTTGAACACTGAACTGCCTTAACCACTGAGCTGCATTAACCACTAAGCTGCCTTGAGCACTGAGCTACCAGACCACTCTTAATTCAACTATCACGTGATATTTCTCAAATTTTCTTTGGCGTCTTTTCATTACTTATTCTCTTCATATATCCTTACCACTGAAGTCTTGCTCTTTCAGTTCTACCCCAGGTTTCCGTTTACTGATGGCGTCACATGTCCATTTCGCGATTTATCCAGTCCCGCTGCACCAATTCTGCTCCCCTGAAACTTTAACCCGTGGCCTGAATTCTACTAATAACACTTTCATTCATCACGAACACCGACAAAACAAACATAATTGCCGACTGATGAGCAGTAGCTCTAAGCATTGACTGTCGCATGACGCCACTAGTCGAGACTTTCCACTGACGCGATAAACAGAGTCTCCTTTATATTCTACCCTTCCCCGGTTCCACACTAAACGGGTTGTTATAAACGATTTCACTGAAAAAAAAGTTATTCATTTTTCTCGCTTTTGTATTATGGCAACCAGATCAACTTGTTTTCTGCACAGTGATATTGACTGGAAAAATAGGAGGGAAACAACCTATTTTTTATGGTTTATCGGCAAAAATTCCTACAAAAGGTGGAATTAAAAAAAAAAAAAAAAAAAAACACAACAACAACAACAACTTTATTAGAGTTTGTAATATATCAGCTTTCATTTGATATCCATCAAGCTTATTTGATCTGGCCCTCCCCAGTAGCTGTCAACACTATTTCCCTTCCCTTCCCTTCATCCATCAAATGTTCCAAATTTTACGTTATAATAGAGGGTTTTTTTTTACGTTTTGACGACTATATGTGTATACCGATATACCGAAATACTTTGTATCATTAGGAACGAAATATGATACTTTTTTCCGATATGAATAAATGAGTCAGGTTCGACAGTAGGTAGCATTCCCGTCATATTATGCCGACATATCTTAGGTAACTTTCAGCTTTGTGTATCCAATTCTAGCAATCAAATTCTAAATCCAGGCGTACGAAGTCGCGGGTAACAGCTAGTTATAAATAAAAATACGAAGCTGGTGAGTTTATGGTGTTACTAACCCCACGGCGCACATGGCGCCCAGAGGAGTCCTGGAGCTGCTGGTTCTAGTTCGCCTCATCACTGGAGCAGCCTCCATGCCGCAGGCCGGGCACGCCACCGTGGCCTTCCCAGGCTTCCACATCTCCACTGCGCGCAAACAAAACACACTGCTGCACGAATAAAAGCCTACTACACACTCAATCTTAAAGAAAAAGGGAAAAGAAACCAACTAGCAGAAAAAGCAGAGATTGTGACCAAATGCATGAAATACGAGGGTCATACTCAAAGTCGTAATCAACATTTTTTAATAATCCTAATTTCTATTTTTAAGATAAACAAATTACATCATATTTGTAAACAGACTTTTCCTACCACTTTTCTAAATAATATCCAATTTTTGCACACTTTTTATCAATTACCCTGAAAGTTTGAAAATAGCCTTATGACAGAACTCTGTTCCAGCTGATCGCAGATGCTTATGCACTGCTTCCCGAATATACTCCAGCGTCTCGTAGCGTTGGCCTCGCATCTTTTCCTTGACAAAGTAGTTGTCAAACTACTGAGCGTGGTGGGTGAGCGGTTAACGCTCTGGCCTCGTATTCGGGAGGACGCCGGTTTGAATCCTCGTCCGGGCATTCAGATTTGGGTATTCATGGTTTCCCCCAAACCCTCCAGACGAATGCCGGGATAATTCCTACAAAAGGCCATGGTCAAATTTCTTCCCGTTCCTTGTCCCCAGTCCCTTAAAAGTTAAAGAGCCAATAGCACCATAAAGGAGTTGGGAAAAATTTATAAGAGCCACAGTTATAATTTAATAAATAAATTATTAATATAATTTCTTAAATAATCAAAACATCGAAATACAGACGATTACTTAAATAAAATGTTTATAATTAACTCACATGTAAATGGTGAGCATTTTAATTAATGAGAACAATGAGTTTTAATTTCCTTAGAAAGATTTACCATACTACGAGCGTAATTTGTTTTAATTTAGAACGTGAATTTATCATCGGTTATTTGGTTTCATGTTGGAACTCACCGACGTTACTACTACTACTATCATTATCGGTAAAGATGTATAAAAAAATATATTATGAAAAAGCCGCACTAATATCCTCAAACAATCGCATGAGGCTCGCAAGTCGCGGTTTGCCGACCCATGCCTTAACAGAACCGAAAAGATGGTAATCGGATGGTGACAAGTCGGGATTGCAAGGAGGATATCGAAGAGTTTCCCACACAAATGTCCTGATCTTCTCCATAGTAGCTTAAGAAATATGCAGCCGCGCACTATCCTGTTGAAAGATGATCTTCTCTCCAAACCTTTCGACAACCTGAACTTTGACGTGTTTATTACACTGCATTATGTCCTACTGCAAGTTTTACAGCGATGTCATTCACAGCGACAGGTCTGTCTTCTCTAATGATCGCATCAACTCTTTCCTTGTTGCAGTTCAAGGATGCCCGTTACGAGATTCATCTTGGAAACTCGTGTTCCCATCTTTGAAAAGATTCACCCGTCCCTAACACAGCTGGGGCACATACAGACATATCCACAGGCTCGTTGAAGTCTGAGGAGAATTTCAGCAGCTGATTTTTCCATTATAATAAGGAATTCAATGACAGCTCGCTGTCGAAACGAAACATTGCTGTCCGCCATTTTTGAGATACAGTCAAAGTTCTTTATTCGCGGTTTCGTTATTCGCCTTTTCAGTATTCGCGGAGAAAATAATTGTGACAACTTTCTGTACTCGCCGCTTGAAATTTTCATTATTCGCGGATCCATTCGGTACATTCAACGGATTGGGTATTCTTTACTAACGTGTCGGCATCGTTTGAGTATTGCTGGCTCGTGCCAAGAGTCACTCTATCTACCCGAAACAACTAAAAAAAAAAAAAAAAAAAAAAAACCAAATCTTACTGCCACTGAGTCTATCGGTACTTCGTTGCAATAATTCTGAGTGAATAATACTTGTCCCCTCTACTTTGTTCGAAATTTATGTTATTTATGAATGTTATGTAATGCTGGAAAAAATTTGACATAGCTTAATGCATTGTTACAAGACAAGAATCGTTGCCATACACATTGAAATCGTACTCGAAAAAACAGTGGCCTAATCTCACTGTTGGAAATGATGGAAAATCGGTGCAAATTCAAACTTTAACTGCTAACATTGCTCAAGTTACGAATGGCATAGGACGACATGGTTTTGAACCCAAATCACTCCAGTCGAATGCCGGTATGCTTCCTTCATTTGGCCATGGCCGAATTCCTTCCCGTTCCTTGTTCCCAGTACCATCCCGCCTCTAATGACTTCGACGTCGACGGGGCGTAAAGCAACAAGTAAAAAAAAAATGATTTTGAAGTGTCATTCAAGAGTTGCTTGAATCGCAACCCATTGAAGAAGAGGCTTCAACGAGCACTGCAATCTGTTTGAAGGTCTACGAATGGAAAATAAGTTTTGCGATTTCTTCATGAAAATTGATTCGTCTATGGAAAGAAGTCTTGTTTTTAAAAGACAAATATTATTGTTAATGCCACAGCTAAATATCAAACCGAATTTAAAGACCGTTTAAAAGTGGAAAACCAAGAAAAAAATTACGAAATTCTTTAAAACATTGCCTAAGTCTGACCATAATAATTAAAATATGTAGCTTAAAATCTCTTAATAAATTGATTTTAATTTTTTTTTCGGAACCTTGGATCATATCCCCTATAATCCTATACAAATTACCATTCCATATTCGCGCCATTTTTATGCAACGTATCCCCCAGGAATAAGGAGATTTTACTGTATTGCCTATGGTCACGTGATAGCAGCAAAAACGTGACGATCTGAAAAGACGTCGTGTACAGATTGTGATTTACAATCCTGCTGACATTTCGTTACATTGTTGAAATTTTCATGATTTACAATGAGTTGCTCATGACTTTCAGTATGGCCCTCGTAGTTAAGTGATAAGCATCCAGATGAAGAATGACTAGATGATACCAGTAATGGATGAGAACAATTCAGATATATTACAAAAAGAATTGTTGCAGTACTAATAGAGATGCAGACAGGAAATCTGGTAAGGAATGAATTTTGTTAGATTTACGCGGTATGTCAGCTTGGTAATATTACGAAATTACACCGAAGGACAATGTCAAATATTAATCGATGGCAATGGATATGAGCATTTATTTTAACTTTTAAAGATATTTACAACTTACAGGAAAGAATAGAGTTTTATTAAACAGTAATTACTTAATATTTATAGGTTTTGAATTTGCCACATTAATACAGGGCCCCATCTGCCAGAGCATACAGTTTATAGATAAGAACTGTCTGTTTGTGAAACACCACGTTTCGGCGATTATAGGCTCTGCCGCCATTGTCACGTGACGGTTGCTGGGCGATGGAGCTAGTTATATACCGCGCGGAGTCTGGTTGTTGACGGCTCCCGTAAATATTGAGGTCTTTGTAAAGGTCAGTAAACAAGGCGATCGTGGGTGTACTTACGTGTGGTGCGGTAGCGCTTTTGCCTCTGCTCATTTTGCCTCCGTTCTCTCGACGTGCTGCCCAGCTGGCTCGCAGATTTCGCCTGCCGCTGCAAACAGAAGACGTAAATGAAATCTAAACGTAGCTGCTCAACCTCTCATTCTATATTCCTAACTTTCTTTTATTTATTCAGTCATTTAATTCATGGTTATACAATCAGACTCAGACATCGATATTAAACCTCTTAAGACGTAAAATCTAAGAGAAGCAGAGGATGTTGGGGAAGACATTGGTCCCCAGAGTATGGGGAAGTTTTTGCGTTGTAACGCATCACCTTCCATTTTAATGCTGGGGTGGAATTACTTATTTGTCATTGATGGAATTGTCGGTTCCGGTTTTGCTCCATTACTGGTGATCAAGGAGTTTCCTTGGCCACTTAAGTCTCTGATCATAGATGGGCTCGGTACCCAGTGCGTTAAGCGGTTCCTGAGTTTGGGAAGTCCGCTTATTCCGTGGAGGTCCTCAGTATGCGTATCCCTGGCTAGGTGGTAGGCGAATCTGATATCCTTGTTCTGAATGATCTACAGTCGCTGGAGGTGGGATTCCGCGGGTTTTGCCCCAAACTGCGGAGGCATACTCCATTATAGGTCTGATGAGGGCGGTGTAGAGTTGTATGCCTATACCTGGTCTCAGCTTACTTCAGAACAGGGAAGAGAGATGTCAGTCTACCTGTGACCTTGCTGCGGATGTTGGCCACATGGTGTTTCCATGTCATCCGCCGATCTAGCTTTACGCCGAGATATGTTGCCGTGTGGGTCCAATTGATGTTCTCTCCAAAGAGGATTAAAGATTGGAGTCGTAGTGGAACCTTCCTTCTGGAGATAATAATGGCTCGACTTTTCGGGGCGTTGAAGCCAAGGCGCCATTTGGTATCCCATTCCTGTATATTGTTGCAGGCCTGCTGCAGTCACTGTACAAAGCCAAGATACAAGCATGGGATACTTTCCTCATAATAAGCCCCTGTAACCAGTCAAAGTGTAGCAACCAGAGGTTGCATGGAGAAAACTGATCAGCTGTCTCGTACTTCGTCTTTGGCTCTGTAGATCATATACCAAATAACATCCACGGGCTTCATATCTGGCAATCTAGATGGTCAGCTCGTATAATACGACTATCCAGGATACTTCTCAAACCAATCGCGGTAAATCTCGACCCAGTGTTACCAAGAATTATCATGCTGGAACTTTCCATCTCTATCAGGGCTGGAAATATGAATAATGAAGCAGCTGAGTGTAGCAAATTCCTGCCGAAGACTAGTTCAGAGGATGAAGTCCTGACCATCTTGCACATTGCCTTGCTTTTTTTATATATATATTTATGTCTTTACGCTTGTCGGCGTTGAGGTCATTAGAGGTGAGTGCTGAGGGCAAGGATCGGGAAGGATTTCTGCCATGTCCGGACGGATATTCAAATCCACATCCTCCCGTATGTGACGCCAAAGCGTTACTGCCTACCCACCAAGCTCGATACAATGCCTAGCTGATAGATGGATCTATGACCTCGAAAGGTTTGCGTCACATCCGAACGCAACCAACAAAGGTACGCGAGTATTTCTAGCCAACGTCAAACGTCATTGTGTGGACCGACTGCTTATCAGCTCGCCAGGGTGACGGTCAGTTCATCTAGTGATACGGACACAAGCGTCATATAAAAGAGGTCCCCATCATTCGGCAGAAATTACCGGTCACTGCACTGATCCATGTGGGAAGCAATACCGACAATGATAAATTCTCGGCATATTTTTCGCGTTGTGGAACGTGCACTCCCGAAATTCTCAACCATTTCCCAAACGCTATGCTCTGTTGATTCTAATGGTGTAGTCATTAGCACGATAGTATAGATATCACTGGACACTCAATGCAACCGAGACTAGTGGGTGAGTGGTAACTCTTTAGTCTGATACTCGTGAGGACAGGGTGTAATATGCATGCCGAACCATCCAGATTTCGGTTTCCCAGCGCATGCCAGGATTGTTCCTTCAAAAGGCCGCGACCGAATTCCTTCCCATTTTCTCCGCTCTCCATCATCTCCCAGCTCTAATGACATTGACGCTGTAGAAAAATCTCACGGCTCCGACTGACAATTCTTCCTACACATACCTTTATGACACGAGGTACACGCCAGCTATCCCAACACTTCTGACATGTCATAGTATGTATTTAGGGCATATGATCTCGAATGTCGAATAATTGCAATTTCGCACTGCTACTTGCCATTCGGGAGGACCGGGGTCAAAACTGGTATGGCCATCCTGTCTGAGGTTTTCCGTGGTTTTCCTCAGTCACTCTAGGCGAATGCTGGAATGGTTCCCTACAAGGCCACGGCCGATCTTCCATCCCCCTTCCCTCCCCAAAGTGTAGTAGGCTGAAAAGGATCTCAGTGATCCTCCAGCAGCCCGCCTCCCAGCCTTCAGCTGGGAGGAATGAAATAGTAAAAATAAAAAAAAAAAAATGAAATAAACAACAGCAATCATGTAGTGATTAGGTCGATCACTTGCTAAAACCATATTTTTCAAGTCAGCATCCAGGGCGGGCGAGCATGAAATAGTTAAGCAATAGGAGCTATGACCTCTCAGGACATAGCTCCTATTGCGGTTCCTAGCACGCATATCAGCAAGTCCTAAGTCGCCAGTTGCCAAGCGTTTGTCATTACTGCAAGCTGGTAAAGTGACTTCATACAGCAGGTTAGCGAGGAGTATTGCCTTCTCCCCACAGTGGGAATAGGAAGGGGGAGTATCTATTAGCAGTGGTCTGGCGGTCTCTCTACGAAAGTCTTTCAACGAACCACATCGACGCCGAGGGCGTCGTCGCCGGTGCCACCAAGGCGGCCGTCGCAGACAAGAAGATGCTGCCAGGCGTCTGGCTTTACTGCGATAGCTGGGTGTGGACATTCAGATGTTCATAGTCTTCAGGGAAATTATCAATAATCTATTTAATTTTGGCTTCGAGGTGACCATCAGTTACATGCTCGCCTAGTCCTTGGCCCTATCTATAATGTTTTGTTACAAAGCCAATTAAGCAATGTAAATATTCACGTTTGCCATCAGACATTGCTCATGTAAATAAATATGTAATAAGGTAACTGCCGTTTACAGTAATTGAACCTCTATTTCTATATTAATATCTGAATGTACCGAGCCATATAACCTGTCTGTTGTTGCAGTAGGGACCTACGACGAATATTCATATCATGATCGATCTCCTATGATCGACCCTTATCCGCTGCTCCAGTGGATGCTTATCCTGTCCGCTCTTGTCGATAAGCTGACAGCGTCAATACAATCACTGTTTCTCACCGGGAAAATTGTGTTTTGGGTGGTGTCGAAATAATCTGGACCTTTGTTGATCTCACGGGTCTATTGCACCTTGAACCACATAGAATCTATTCCAGACCCGGTGATGGGTGTGGAAAGCTGCTCTACATCTTTCACCCTCTCAGATATCCGAAATGCGGTTGCGTATTACAGAATTAATCCCGATGACGGAAACAAAATTGAAGAGTTTCAGAAGGGAATATTTGCGTTTTAGCGCTTCACCGTTAATGTACGCCACTTTTCGCTCCTACTCTGCCAGATTGTTATTCCGTCGTCACGCTCGCTTTGAACCGCATAGCTTATTCGTTTTTATTGCTTTCCTACATACATCACGTAGTATGCTACCTACCTGTACTTGATCATCATACATGATAGGGACGAAACATTGGGCGCTAAATGATTTGTAAATCCTTGGTAGAAGCCGTGGGTGATGGCTATATTTTATAAATAATTTCATATCCTGGCTAAATAATAATAAACTAGATGACCCATGAGAAAATTTCGCAAATATATATTTATCTATTTATCTGTCTTATTTCATGGATCCTTGCTGAGGAAGGACCTCTGGAATGTGAAACATGTCATGGTTAATACACATACATACAATATGAGTCATAATCATAGTAAAAACAATCATATGTTACAAAGACAAATTAAGAGAACAAAAATAAACATTAATTTTTACAACTTAGTTTTGCAAAGGGTCTTATTGAATACAATTTATTATTTTGTTCAAATTCTTGAATGGAGTAGTAGGAGTTGCGAATAAGATAATCTCTCAGTTTTTCTTTAAATATAACTTTATTATCTGCAAACTGTTTATTGTCTTGGGACGTTAATTAAACAGATGTATCCCACAATAATTAACTCCTCTTTGTGCTAATGACAGAGATGTTTGTGTTTTGTACAAGTTATTTCTGTTTCTTGTATTGAAATTGTGTACCTGTGAATTAGATGTAAACAGGTTAAAATGTTCAATGACAAAGCACATGAGAGAATATAGATACTGAGAAGTCATTGTAAGAATAATGAGTTTTTTTTAAAAAAGTAGTCTGCAAGAAGTTCTCAGTTTTATCATACACAGCATTCTAAAGGCTCTTTTCTGTGCTATGAAAACTTTTTTTTTATATTGTGAAGAGTTTCCCCCAAAAATTATGCCATATGACATCACTGAATGGAAATATGAGGAGTACACCTGTTCCGTTAATTCTAGATCTGCTGTTAGAGAAAGTGTTCGTATTGCAAAGGTGGCAATTACTTAACTTCTTCAGTAGTGAAACGATACGTTCGTGCCAACAGAGTTTCTCGTCAATTTTAATACCAAGGAATTTTATATTCTTTGTTTCTAAGATGAGTAGCGTGGTTGGTGATTTGTAATAGGATGAAAGAAGAATGGCTCATTTATAACAATTGTTTATTTGACAACCGAAATGGACGATTTTTTAAAAAATTTTTTTTTTAGCTCTAGAAAATGGGCAGGCGACAATGTCCGTATTCTTGGCTTCATGGCCTGAGGGCCCCTAAGTCGGTGATCGGGCCCCCATCAATGGGCGGGGCCCGGGTACTTTTGACCCGCTTACCCCCCTCCCCCCCCGGCAGCTTCACTACGAACTATCGCATACCAGTGACCCTGATTTATCATAATTTTGCCGCTTATGCAATGAATTTCTAAAAACTCCTTTCTTAATTAATCATGTTACCAAAGCGGAGAAGTTAATTTTCAAAATGAGACCTCATTTATCGGTTTTGGTTTAGTTTGAGGGGAGAAAGATGGCTGTTCACAAAAAAAACATCTTTTTGAAATAGTGTACATGATTATGCATTTTTGTAGCACGCTGTTGAAAGATTCCTTGTGGAATCTAGGTGTCAGAATGAGTCGACTACCATCGTGTTTTGGTATGCAATATACGATTATGGAATGTAATGTTTTTACTGATGGCGAATGTAGCATTAGTACCTGGGTGACCGATCCTTTCGATTTCTGTTCAGAATGCAAGATTTCATCAAAATCCTTAGAGAAGTTTGTGAGAAATTAATTTTATCTATTTACAAGAGTTGCTCATATAATAGTATTAAATTGGACAGATTAAATATATAGACAATATAAACACCTAACCTGAAGGTTGGTTGTATCCTCCTGAAGGGGGCATTCTCGTAAAATGTTAGTATTTAATGATAACTGGTTACTGTGCAAAGTACGGCCAGTAGGGAAAAAAAACTGTTTAATCGGTTTGGAAATACGTCTAACTGCTTCCTTGGAACTTTAAGGAAAAGTGTACCAGAAAGCCGTAAAATATGTAACAAAGTTGTAATTAGTGCCAAAACATACGATTACGCACATTACTGCCTATGCATTAATAGACATCTTGAACCGTCTGTGACGTTTTTATAGTCACAATTTGGTGTGGCAGCTGTTTCGTTTACTCAGAATCCACTAAGCATCGTGGAATGTTAGTAGTCATTCTGGTCCAGGTTGCCATTCAACCTAAACACAACAAGATTAGGCACATTGCTGACTTAGCGACAATAGACGTCTCGAGCCGCCTATGACGTTATTATAGTTAAAATTCGGTAGTGCAGCCACCTTATTCACTTAAAAACCATGATACACCATGGAATATTAGTCTTCATGCAGGTCCAGGCTGCATTTAAACCTAACCACACCCTCCGCTAATACAGCTCCTTGAAAATCAACACATCCACTGTAAAGATGGCTGCTACATATTGGCTAAATACCGCACGTAACCCGACGATTTGGATTGTATTACTCCTGTTTTACCTATTTTGTTGACTTAGCGTACACTTTTTCTTGAATACTAATGCCTAAGGTGTGCGTTAATCACATTTTCATCCCGAAATAACAATTTTTTACTGGTCGTACTTTGGACAGCACCCTGATAACTACTTTTTGTAATCGGTAGACTAATATTGTGTTAAATACACATGACGTCAAAAAGTAAACGATGATTACATTATAACTGCTAATATTATTTTCAAAGAAGTTTTGTAGAGTAAACAATCACTTCTGACAAAGCCAATTTTTAAATATCCTCCTTTTAAATATTTTACACGAGTCAGCTAACTAGTCGAAGCTAACAATTGTTTACACCAAAGATAAAACAGTAGACAGAACATAGCGTTAAATTTTTTTAAGTTTGAAAACAATAGTATTTGGCAAAGCCAGTATCTACTTTTAAATATCTACTTTTATAATTTTTATTATTATTATTATTTTTTAGTTAGTGCTTTACGCCTTGTCGACGGCTAAGGTCATTAGAGGCGGGATGGGACTGGGGACAAGGAACGCGAAGTAATTCGGCCATGGCCTTTTTGGAGTGATTTGGGGAAACCATGGACACCCAAATCTGGATTCCCGGACTGGGATTCGAACCGGAGTCCTCCCGAATGCGAGGCCAGAACGTTAACCGTTCACCCACCACGCTCGGTTTTAAAATTAAACTGGTAGTATTTAATGATAACAACTTTTTACAATTCAGTAATATTGAAGTTTGGTATACGTTCAATATTATTTCCAAGGACGTTTAGTAAAGTAAAGTATCACTTCTGACAAAGCCAGTTTTTAAAAATCTCCTTTTAAATATTTTTCAATTAAACACGTAGTGCTAGTATTCCTCCGAAGAAATGCACGCAGTAAAAGTTCGTTTAAATATATGAGTTCCTTGAAACCAAAGAGAAAATGTTAGTAAACTCCCTGGTACCTGAATCGTCTACGAGATGGCGTTAGAGCTGTTTTCGAGATACAGAGAGCAAAAATTGTTCGTATTTTGTTAAATTTAGGTTTTTGCAGGGAAGACAACTATTTATATAAACTTAAAAAAAATATATTATCTAAATATGAAATTTCATCCAAATCGTTAAAGCCGTTTCCGGGATACAAGACACATATATATAAGAATTGCTCGTTTAAGGATATAAGATTTGATGTTATTACTCACAGGAGGTTTCCGAGACGGTGGACAACAGGTGTCGAAGGGTGCCACCTTGACGTCGGGGTGCTCCTGGACCAGGTGATCCAGAAGCGGTGTAGTGTCCGACTTGGAATAGGGAACCTCCGCTTCACACAACAAGCAGCGTGCCTTCCTGTCTCCTGACATCTGTGCAGCAGTGGAAAAAGTTGCTAACAGATTTACCTTAAACTTCATACTTTATACGAGGCCTGTCCCAATAGTAACCGACCTTCCATCATATCTTTGCTCCTGACAGTTTTAGCGCCATAGGCTGGGTATGAGTGACCACAGCAAAGCTTCACGAACTCCCTAGATGCCGCAGCTTTCGTCGTAACGCCTTAGTTCACGTGCAGAGTGCGTTTGTTTACAAAGTGTTTTGTACGTACGCCGCATTTTGTTATCGTTAAAGGATTTAGTCAGGGCGCTAATAACCCATACGTTGGCGCGCCCTAATACACCAATAATAATAACAACAACAACAGTTATCGTAAAAAATGACGGAAAGATTGGAGCAAAGAATTTTAATTAAATTTTGCTTTAAACTCGTAAACAGTTGTGTGGAGAACATCGAAATGATGAAAACAGCATTTGGAGAAAAGTGTATGAACAAAACAAAAATAAAAGAGTGGTATACGCGGGTTCAAAGATGGACGCACATCTGTTGATTGTAACCTACGTTCTGGGCAGACTTCGACGACAAAAACACCAGATAATATCGAACGTATGCGACTTTGCGATCAGTTTACTGTGCGAGAACTGGAATGTGATCTTGGAATACCGGAAACTAGTGTTAGGAAGATTTTAACCTAGAATTTACAAATGGTTTGCGTGTGTGCGAAATTCATTCCGAAATCGCTATCGATGGAACAGAGAAACCTTCGCCTTGAGATCGTTCATGACAATTTGGAAATGGTCAATAATTATGAAAATTTGCTTAAAAAGATTATAACTGATTACGAAGCATGGGTTTATGGTTATGGTCCCGAAACAAAACGTCAGTCTTCGCAATTGAAGCTGTCGACGGAGCCCCACAAACGAAGGAAGCGCAACAAAGTCGGAGCAATGTCAAGTCGTTGCTGATTGTTTTTATTATCATTATTATTATTATTATGAGGGTGTTTCGTACCACGAATATGATAGGATTAACAAAGAATATTATGAAAAGATTGCGTGATGCAATTAGAAGACAACGGCCTCAGCTTTGGCCAAGTGGTGACTGGTTTCTTCACCATGATAACGCGCCAGCGCATGCATCGAACCTAGTACAGCAATATTTGACAAAGCACAAAGTCGTACAGTTCCGTCAGTCTCTGCGCAGTCCTGTCGTAGCTCGCTGAGACTTTTGGGTGTTCCTAAGATTAAAAATGCCGCTCAAAGGACACCGACTCGATGACAAAGAAACACTCGAAACTAATACGACGAACGATCTAAAGGCGATACCAGAAAACGAGTTCCGAAAGTTTGGACTACTCCGAAGGATGCCACGAGTCCGATGACGCAGAATAACACCAACGGGGAAACAGGAAGGAAAGTTGGATACTTTTGGGACAGACTCGTATATACAGTTCTTTATCCCATCAAGAACCCTCGTTTGTTAGGGACGTATTCAAATAATAATCTTATCGTGATACAGCTGATGAAGTTTATATTAACAGTGTATCAGTTAATGTATATTTTAAATAAAAAATAAACAAATTAAAATCGGCTGAAAAAATTTTATCGGAAGAAAGAATTTTGCAATGAATGCTTTCTGAAATATTTTGGGTTTTACCACGAGCAGCGTGAATAAGCAGGAATCGAGATAAACTTACTCTAGACTTTAAGACTAGGCGTTGCAAGAATGTTTTATTATCGTGGCAAAACACATGGCTATGCAAAGAATGAAGGCATATTCACAGCCCGCACATCACATTCTTACTGCCGATTCTGTGTTGATTTGGGGGCATCCACAAATTACGTGGTGTTTTTCCGGATTTCTGGACCCCCCCCTCTCTCCCCTGGTGAGATTTCGTGAGATCTGGCCGGACCCCCCCCCCCTCTGGTGAGATCTGGTCCATGAGAACCCCCCCCCCCTAGAAATCGCCCTCGAAACTTTTGGAGACTTTTTTTTTTTTTTAGGTCTCACCCTAACTTTTTGACGAAATACCCTCCTAAAATCGACTTTGGCGCAAATTGTAGACTTTTTTTGGCTCTACTGTCCCCAAATTTTTCGCAAAATCTCACGTGAGATTTCCGTAGACCCCCCCCCCCCTCCCTATTTTACCTCACGTAATTTATGGATGTCCCCTTTTATAGTCTGCCGAAGACTCTGTAAATGTTTTGTATGGAGTGTGGCTCTTTATGCGTCGGAGACATGGACACTGAGACGAAAGGATGAAAAGCGGTTAGAAGCATTTTAGATGTGGATGTGGAGGAGGATGGAGAAGATAAGCTGGGTGGATAAAATAAGCAATGCTGAAGTGCTGGAAAGGGTCAGTGAAAGCAGAAAAATTCTCCAAGTAATAAAGGAGAGAAAGAAAAACTGGATGGGACACTTGTTGAGAGGGGAGTGCCTGATAAAAGACGCCTTGGAAGGTTTAGTCTGTGGGAGGAGAATAAGAGGAAGAAAGAGATACCAAATTATAGACAACATCAAGGAAGACGGCAACTACATGGTTCTTAAGAGAAAGGCAGAAGATAGAAGATCATGGAGATCAGCCAAGTGAAAACCTGCCCGAGGGCAGAAAACTAATGATGATGATGATGAAGTATCTACTAGCAAGCAATCGCTAATATTCCATACCATTGACTGAATCAAAAAGTCTCTTATAAAAACAATGTTAGAATATTATAAGTAAGTATCAAGCTTTTTGATGTGAAACATATATTGGCGTGCCTTGGGGGTAAGACCGACTGGTATGCCACGAAGGCAAACCGCCACTCTCAACTCCCTTTTGTTTTCAACAGAACACTGCCCGAAGTGCTTAAAGATTTGAAATCAGTCACAGTATTATCGAGTTTAAATATAAGTGACAGTGACGATCAAGCGGCCAAGAGGAAACAAAAAATTGAAGATGATTTTAAAACCAATAATAAGCCAACTGAATCTACAAGTACATATGGAACAAACAACGATGCCCTATTTTCAACATACCTCGATAACGTTGCGTCTAATACATTTATTACATACTTCAGTTACCAACAGCCAATGAATTTAATTTAATTGCAATGGAGCACAGACTCCGGTGGCAATTTCCCTACACACCCATCTTCCCCATATCCTGCACCCACCTACATTTGCCCTCTACAAATTTTATCATTAAATTCTTTCAAAGTTTTCGGTAAATTATTCATCATTTCTCTTGGTAACTCATTCCAATCCCTTTCACCCTTACCTAAAAAAGAAGATCTTCCCACACCCTTGTGCCTGAAATCGAGTGCCAGCTTGTGGTCATGGTCATCTTTTTCTTTCCATGCACTACTTTTCATACCTATTGCAATATCTTTCCATGCCTCATCGCCAGTATATGCCCTGTACACTCCCATGACCCTCCTCATCCTCCTCATGTCTTGCAATGAATCCCATTTCAGCTCCTTTATCATATCCGTCACTGATTGCATTCTACGATAATTTCCAGAAACAAATCTAGCAGCCCTTCTTTGCGCACTCTCAAACTCCTGTATGTGATACGTAAAATGAGGGTCCCATACTACACTACCATATTCGAGCAATGGTCTGACCAAAGTTTTGTAACCCAATTCCTTTACTTCTCCCGTACATCCCCTCATCACTCTCTCCAACAAGTGCAGATCTTTGAAAACTTTTCCTACCACCTGTCCAATGTGTCCAGCCCCGTTAAGCTTGTTATCAAAAGTAATTCCAAGATATTTACATTTCAAGTCTTCAGAAAGCAATTCTTTTCCCACCTTATACTCATAATTAACCTTTTGTTTTTTATTTGTGTATCTAATAAGCTGACTCTTCTTTGCATTTATCTTCATCCCATGTTTACCAACCCAACTAGATATCCTGTCCAGATCACCATGCAACTGCTTACAATCCTCTATCGTTTTGATTCCTTTATACAGCATTATGTCATCTGCAAACAATCTAATTTCAGATAGTAAACAATCAACACAATTATTCATTAGAATAATAAAGCCTTTGACAGATCTAGTGCTACACTATCAATTTGGCCTGCCGTGTCCATTTCATCTGAAATATCTTGCATCTATCCCACCAACTGATATTCGCATGAATATCCTTGGCTGAACCCATGTTGCCTTCTTGAAAACCACTTACGTTCCTCACATATATTTCTGATGTGGTTGCATATCAATCTTTCCATTAATTTACCTACCACTGATGTCAAACTGATTGGTCTGTAATTCTCAACTCTATTTCTCACCCCTCCTTTATGTACCGGTACTACTATTGCACTTTTCCAGTCCTGTGGTAAGCAGCAAGTATCCAGACTCAATTTAAATAAAATTTCAAGTTAAGGTACAATGTCACATCCGGCTATCTTTAAGATATCTGTAGTAATATTATCTTCACCAGCCCCTTTATGTTTTTTCAGCTTTCCCATTTCCTTCATGATTTCCTCAGAATGAATATCAAATATTTTACTATCGTCATTTCTAATTGTGTTGTTAAGCTCGTTCTCCGAATTATACCCTCCTGTTTCTGATTCATTGTCTCTAATGCTTTCACTGAACCAGTTACTTAAAATCTCTGCCTTTATCAAATCGTCAGTAACTTCTTCTCCATCCTTTTCTATAAGTGTCTCTACAACCTCCCTTCCCTTCAGTTTCCTGATATAGCCATAGAAATTTCTAGATGCATCAGTAAATGGTCCTCCTGCACTGACGATACTCTTCATAAACCCATCTTTAGCCATTTTCTTTGTTGTTATTAAGTCCTTGTTTAGTTGTTTTAAATATTCCCTACTACCCTGCTGTACATAAACAAAGAAACTAAGGCTAATATTAATTACCTTTATGCTACAAACTATGGTAAATTAGTCATTTCTTTAATACCATCACAGCAGGTTTGGCGCCATCACTAGCCTCTTCCTATATAGAGCTAGTTTCTTTACAACCATACCACCACTTTCCGGAAACAAAAGTTTATTCCTAACGACATTAAGACATTCAGTAAACTTATTTACGATTATAAGTCATAAAAATGTACAAAAAAATTTCCATGTGCCCTTCAAGCTGGTATACCGTAGGATTTCATAGACTTAAAATACGTATAACGATTTAGAGAGTTTATTTCTGGCGAAATTTACAAATAAATAAAAATGTTCCAAAATAGCATTGTTTATATTTTAGAATTTCTGTTCGACAGTTACACATTGGATGGGACAACCTTCTACTACTCAACATAAAATTTTTTTGACTATTGTTATGTAATTTCGTCATAAACAATATTATCGTATCCAGCACAATTTTCGTTAAAAGTAACGTACATATTAAGTATCATCACACTAAATTTTTCACATTTTTCAATTATATGGCTGGAATTATAGAGAAATGTGGACGCAGTATTAACAACTTCAGGAGTTAGTATTTCGTAAAATACAGAATTAAATAGAAATGTTTTTAATAATTAACTGAGTCTTTGAATATCTACCCAAAGATGTCACTCTCGACGGAAAAAATTTTCATCCTTCTTTTTTTTGCGGATATGATCTAAAATATTTCATTAGTATTTGTTTAGGATCTGCTTTACAAATCAGGTCTTCCCGTGAAATTTCGTCGCAATCAATGCAAAGGTTGCTATATTACGAGGCTGTGTCATTCCGGTGGATGGAAATAACAAAATTATTAGCGCTTCATTTTCGCCAGTTTCACTAAGGAACCCATGGATTCTACTATAACAGTGCGCCGTAATTTAACGATGAATTCTTACGTACCTCGCCGAGACTAAAGGAAAGTGAATAATATACATATATTTCACATAGTTATCGAATTATCGTATCTCAGAATTAAGGTGGTTAGGATGAAAAGGGGCAAAGGCCAGAAAAAATTTCACCAAAGTCGAAAAGAACTTACACGCTGTTTTTTTTTTTTTTTTTTTTTTTTTTTAAAATCCCAGTGATTGTGGTCAGGCTAAAATACGGCCTGGGCGAAACGAAAAATGTCACCAGATGCATAAGAAACTACACATATACAATTTTTGAGATTCGATATCTCGAGAACTAATCTAATTATCAAAATATTTTATTCTTCACTTTAGATTTGTCTCTTCCAGTTACATAAGAATCCATCATCAAATTGCGGTACGACGGTTATTGTAGAAATGCCCGGAACCCAAAAAAATGTAATTAGTATGATTTAATTGCAACGGAACTAACGCTTCGATGACAACTTCCCTACACACCAACTTTTTTTTACGCTTTCTTGCACTCTTGCCCTGTACAGATTTCCCCCAAACTTCTACTGCAACTTTATATATAATCTGTTTCATTACGCATACATTCCATGACATTTCCAAAATCTTACGGATGCACACGAATCTGCAAAGTTTTATATGGCTCATTGTTGCTTCAATAAGATATTCACAACTTTTAATTGGCCATACAACCCCCTCATCTCTGCTCATTGGCCATTACACTTTCAGGCCATTTATCGCAGCTATCTATACACAAAATTAATGCCAGAATATGGAGGAAGGAAACTGGAAATGTTTTATTTCTGAGATATCGCGAACTAAGTGCACCTTCTACAGACATATCTCTGAGTCAGAATTTAGACAACTTAACCCTAAAATCCAATTAGACTTTCTATATTCCTGAGGAGATTGTATGAGAGGCAAATCTTATTCAATAGAAGCAGTTAGTCCAAATTTGAACAGGTTAGTAAGCCTACCAGTTTCGGGTAGGTTCCGAAAGTGGTGCAGTCCCCAATTACTGCAACTTTCGAAATAAAAGATATAACATTTTACAGTAGGTAAAGATACAACATATGTACAAAAATCATGAGCTTGAACTGAATTTAATGAATTCAAATCTAACCACACCCTTAATACGCGTATATTTTTCGGAAGATATTTGTCTCCTAAATGTAAACCAGGTGAGTAATTTTTAATTAAATACATACGCAGTTCTTACCTTTGTTACATAGGAATGTGCACCGCACACAAACAAAAATAAATTTTAAGTTTATTCAATCCATCATCTGAAAGATCTCTCCAAGGACAACAAGCGACATAGTAATTTATCTTTCAATACACAAAAAGGCACTAGTGACATAAAATAGAAATTTCAAGTTTCTTCAATTCGCAACATTGTTTCCATGGCAATAAGCCTGAGAAGAAACGTTCACAAAATTGTAGAAGTGATCGAGGCATTGTTGGGGCAAGCAATATGTTGCTTGACCACTGGACTTTTGTACCATGTAAAATAACATGGTCTAAGTGTTATCCTATGAAAAAGAAAAACATCATATCTGGGAATTATTCAGATATTACTTTATACCAGAATTGTAATAAGTATATTAGTAAAATTCAGTTTAAGAAAAAATTTATAAGCAAGGATTTTTATTACTACATAAGCTCTTAACTTGTTTTCTTCCCACTGTAGCTATGTCCATGATCAGGGGCGGATCCAGGGGGGGGGCTAGGGGGCTCAAGCCCCCCCCCAAAGTATCTTGGTCCACCCCCGATATTGTAGTTTTGAGACTTTTTTTTTTTTTTTTTAGCTCTACGGATTTGAGGCCCGAGGAGGCTATAAATACTACCTTTTTCCCGACTCAAGCCCCCCCAAAGCCAAAATCCACTGAAGGCAAGCTCTCTGAACCAAAATTCACTCAAGCCAAGCCCCCCCAAACCAAAGTCCGCTCGAGCCCCCCCGCCCCCCCCCCAAAACAAAATCCTGGATCCGCCCCTGTCCATGATAGTTTAAATAGTAAAACATCTATTAATCACAAGAAAGTCACTAACTTGATTTGATTTCACTGCTTCCAGGTTGATAGGCACAATTTATTATCGGTGAGGAAAACAGAATTTTCAATAACGACAACGTACACTTTCAACTGTAAAATGATAAGTCTATCACAACAAGTCTTTTTGTTCACTATTTAAACAGAAGGTTTGTTTTTCGTATTAGTCACATTTCCGATAATGGCCATCATCCAATAACTTATTAACTGTGAACACATGCAGGGTGACCTGGATAGAATATCTAAATGGGTAGGTCAGCATGGAATGACGATAAATATCAAGAAGAGTCAGCTTATTAGGTACACAGATGAAAAAAAAACAAAAGGTTAATTATGATTATAGGGTGGCGTGAGAATTGCATGTTGAAGGCTTGGAGTGTAAAAATATCTTGGCATAATGTTTGATAGCAAACTCAACTGGGCAGAGTACATTGGGCAGGTGCAGTGGCGGATCTATGATTTTGGTTTAGGGGGGCTAGGATTTGGTTTGGGGGGGGGGGGAGGCTTGACTCGCGCGAGGAAGGGGTGCCGACGGAAATCTCATTATTCAAGATTTCCGCCCTCATACAAACAGTAGACAAAAGAAAGTTTCCAAAATCCAATGTCGTCGGGGGTGACCTTGGTGCTTTAGGGGGGGAGGGGCTTCAGCCCCCTAGCCTCCCCCCCTGGATCCACCACTGGTCAGGTGGTAAGAAAAAGTTACAAAATCCTTCATTTACTGGAGAGAGTTATGAGAGCATGTACCAGAGAAGTTAGGGAATTGAGTTACAAAACTTTGGTCAGACCATTGGTTGAATACGGTGGTGTAGTTTTACATCGAAATTTTGGTTATCAAATACAGGAGTTGGAGGATGTGCAAAGAACAGCAGCTAGATTTGTTTGTGCAGTAATTGATATGTTAAAGGAGCTGGATTGGGAGTCATTGGAGGAAAGGGGAGGGTGATGAGAGTACTGAGAATGTACAGGGCATATGTTGGTGATGGGACTTGGAGGGATATTGGTCAAAAAATTAGGAATAGTGGATGGAAGGGGAAAGGCAATCATGACAACATGCTAGCGTTCGCTTTCATGCATAAGCGAGTGGAAAAATTTTCTTTTGTTGGTAAGTGCGTCAGGGATTGGGACAAATTGCCTAGTTAAGTGATGAGTAATTTACCAAAAACGCTTAAGGAATTTAAAATTAAAATTTGTAATTTGGAAAAGTAAATGGGGGAGAAATTTAACACTACAAATAAAATTATTTTTTTTAAAAAAATATAAATAAACAGGGGCTATTAGATGACTAGGGGAATTTCCACCGGAGAGTTAGCCCCATCCCAATTAAAATTAATGATAGTAATAATTAATAGCTATTATCCGAAGATTGTTACGTTCTTAACGAAACTCCGGTCGTCTTATCCTACTCCACTCACTCATTAATACTGCACGTCATGAACGGATACACCAAAATAATCCTCAGTTTAACATCCACAATTGGTCATATATTTCTGGCCGTGAATTCTCTATACACACTCATTAATTTGCGTTACCTCGAACCGATATCCGCCTATATTGAGAGTACAAACCCAGAAAATTGACACTGATGAAACGAGCATTCAAAATTTGTCTCACATAATTATTAAACAACAGTACAGAATTGAAATAACACATTATTTATGAAAATAATTATAAATATAATATTTAAAAAAAAAGGGGGAATGTTTTTATGTTAACAAACGGTCGTACTAAAAAGGTTAAAAAAATCTTGGAAAAATGCACTTACAGGAAGGTACAAAATGATGTGGCCAAATGATCAGTATAACGATAACTTTAAGTATTTGCATTAGTAGCCTATCTAGTGACTAAAGGAATAGATTATATAAAGAAAGGGGGAAGAAGAAAACGTGTGATTAACTAATGAAAAGAAAATGCAGAATACGGGAAATACTATATTATTCGGAGATCAGAGATCTCCATTGCAGGAAAAAATTGATTAAGCGGAACAAGTAAGAAGACAAACGGATGCTCATGAGGCGTAGCATCTGAAAAAACTGCCTAAGTAGATAATAGGAACGGAGATGATTTATGGGGGAAAATATGATGGAGACTATTTTGATGCATAAGGAAATGCATTGATTTACCTCAAAGGCAAGGTAGGGTAAAAAAAAAAAAGCTACTGAGACGTATCTAAAATAGGAGTTAGAATAAATATATATACTGTAGAACACAAAAGGACTATGGAATAATCTAAATTGATTAAATAAAAAGGAACCAGCGAAAGAAAGGTGAAACATAATTGTTAATAGCCTATGATGTCCACAAAATATTATATGAACACCTCGTAAATATGAAACATGTTGGTAGATGGTCTGTTAACGTTTGTTGCTGTATGTGTCAATAAAACATGAACTAATTAATCAAAATGGTATAACTTTAAACAATTCTGCAATCATTGTTGTCATCGTTGGAGGTATAATAACTAAATACAAAAAGATTTTCGGTTAAATGGCAAACTGCGGCTACCAATGTCAGAAATATGTGAAACATCTTTTTTTTTTTTGCTGTCGTCAGTCTTTCGACTGGTTTGATGCAATCCTCCATTTTGAGAGGATTATATGTCCTCGGGATACCCTTTGGGTCTTTAATGCAGTGGTTTCCCGTTGCCTTCTGCATCCCCATGCCGTTGATCATTTCTGATGCAACCGCCTTTATGCACCGTTTCTAACCCCAAGGGCAAGAGGGTGCCCTGGACCACTCCCCGCTCTTCCGCCCTCCTTTCGGAGGCCGTTGGCAAGCAGTGGGTGACTCCTTATACCGGGAATCTTTCAGTCGCCAGAGCCTCGTCCGTGTAAACAGGGTGCACCACGTGAAGGAAAGGTTGACATTTGGTTGGAAAAGGCTAATATAGTCTCTCCCAAGCCCTTACACCCAAATTCTTTAATAATTTTGATTTTACACAGCATGCTAAAAAGTATTGATTAAAGTTAAACAGTCTACGCGAAGATTATTATAGTGACAAGAATTAAATATGCATTGTGAAACGAATAACTGTTAATCTTTTTGTTAAATGAGCGTAACACTTGCGTTTTTTTCACGCCGAGACCCAGCGGGAAAAAAACGCGAAGTGGCAATCCCGCAGACTATGTCACACTTGCGTGTTTTTCCCGCGCGTGAAAAACACGCTGCCTATCCCGCGCGTGCACATATCAGCAGTTTTTAAAGGTTTAGCTGCTTGTCAACTAGACTGCTCTCGAAATTATGAACAGAGTTTCAGAAAATCATAAGAATGCAGTAATTGCATTATGTGCCGCGGTAATAGTTGCGCGTCGCCGCCGTCGTGAGAGGAGAAAGTACTGGATTCATCCATTACTGAAAGACAGGTCAACCAAGGAAAAATTTGTGCTCCTACATATAAAACTGAAAGGAAACCCCACAAAGTTTTTCGAGTATTAAAATATGAGTAAACTTACCTAAATTTGCTTTTGTTTCTTCATCAAAACCTTCCCACATGCCATCCAAAACGGCAGAAGTCACTGCTGTCCATGAAATCCTCTTGATATCTCTGTTTTTATAATCCGAATGTCTTGGGTCATACAAACAGGGATATTTTTGTACTTCCAGTATTAGCAGTTCATTATCTACGCAATCCATAATGAGAACAAACAATGAGAACGCAACAAACAAGAGTCAGTCACCGCGGCGTGTTTTTCACGCAAGTGTGGCCACTCACTGCAGCGTGAAATCCCGCTGAAAAATGGGCCGGGGCGCGTTCTGCTTCGGGCCACCTCGAACACGCGGCTCTCTCCCACTTCCCGCTGCGTGAAATCACGCCAGTGTGGCCGGCCTCATATACTTCAATGTAGTTCATATTGTCGCGGGATTTCACGCTCAAATCCTGCGTGAAAAAAACGCAAGTGTGGCCATAGCCTAAGAACTTGAGAGAATGGTTAGAGGTCTGTCCTATCTTGTTATACAAAAGATGTTTTCCCAGTAAGGACTGCAGGAAACGATTTTCACAATGAACGCTTATGTGAACAATTGAAGAATAAATGGTTATAATCAAAATACTCATGTAAAATATAGGCATAGTTCTGTCATATCAGTTGAAAGTCAGATTTTGTTTGCATCAATAATAAGGCGATTTCTTTCTGCCTGAAATACAGTTGAATTGCACATTTCTCTGTGGTTTATGTTGAAGCAGGGTGAACAAGAATGAAAAGATAGTCCTGTAACGACGCACAGGCCACATCATTTCCTACCAGATGATAAAATTTTACTTTAGTAAAAGTCTCATTTTCGAGATATTGATTTTTTAAAATATTTTTTCGGAACATGTGACTTTTTTCAGTTTTTCCCTGCCATTTCTACAAATTAAGGCTTTTTGAACACAAATTTACTCAAAGGTATTTATGTCATCTAAAACAATGTTCTTTTTTCCTTAAAATGTAAAAAAATAAATAAAAAATAAAAAAATAAAAAATATAAAAGATCTTAAATGCTACAATTATTTTATACTTCTTTTAAAACGAATGTTTTATGGTAGTTAAATCTGCTAAAGAGACCATTGTGCTTTTTAAACATGTAGTAAAAACATGATGATAATAATTTAAAGAAAGGTTTTTAATATGGTATGCATAAAAATAATAGAATAAATGCAAGTAATATTTTTTATTTCGTTAATTATAAAAATTTATCAAAATGGCCACCGCTTAATCTCATGCATGGAATAAATTGAACAAAGTCACATGTTCCGAAAAAAAAAATTGTGGTTTAAAAAACTAAAAACACGCTTTCGTAATAATGTGAACTAATAGGTTAAAAATAATCTTTAAATATAATGATTTTGTTTAACAGTGATAGGACGTCCCACAATTGAAGATAAATAATTATTTTTGAATAAGCTTAAAGAATAAAGTCACTGATTACAAAATTAAGTTTAATGTAAAAAAGCATGGGTGCTATATCAGGTCTTGTATTTTTGTCGTTGGCTGTTTGTAAAGGTAGAGTCATTGTCAAAAGTTGTATAGAGAGCACCCCACGCTTTTTTTACATTAAAGTTAATTTTGTAATCAGTGACTTTATTCTTTAAGCTTATTCAAAAAAAAATTATCCTGAATTGTGGGACGTCCTATCACTGTTAAACAAAATCTTTATATTTCAAGAATATTTTTAACCTTTTAGTTCACATTATTACGAAAGCGTGTTTTTAGTTTTTTAAACTACAATTTTATTTTTAGCTTTTTAGTTCAGATAGTTTGAAAAGTATGTTTCCAACTGTTGGCTTTTCTTCGCCAATCTCTCTTTTTCTTTATGTTGTAGGTTCATTTTTAATTATTATTTCCACGAGTTAAATACAATTAAATGGTCATTCAACCACGTTTAAGTTATTTCTGACAACGCGGTGAGAGTGAAATTATTGAATTTTTATCGGTTATTAATAAGTGTACAAAATTTCAAACGATTCGGACGTCAGGAGGCGGGTAAACACTGAGATGAAAAATTTCATTACACGCAACCATTTTTACCGTCAAAGTAACGAGAATAGCAGGACGTTGCTATGAGACTACTGTATTGTCGACGGTTCTTAAGACGTGTACAATTTTTTCTGTTTTTACTTTCAAAGTAATGAGAATATCAAGGTATAGCTATGAAATTATTGTATTGTAATCAGTTATCAATACATGAGCAAAATTTCAAACAATTCGATCTGGAATTGGGTTAAAATTAAATTGCAAAATTTCACGACATTTAACCATTTTTCTGTTGTTACTGTCAAAGTAATGAGAATAGCAGGATATAGCTATGAAATTATTGTATTGTCACCGGTTCTTAATATGTGTGCCAAATTTCAAACTGCTCCGTGTCCGGACAAAACCGCGAAGTGACAAAACCGCGAGGACAAAACCGCGCAGACAGAACCGCGAACGGACAAAACCGCGAACGGACAAAACATCCTTTCATTGCTGAACACCCTGTATATGAAGTGAGGTTTTGTGGACATTATAATTAATAGTGAAGTTTTTTAACTATAACGGATTGGACAAAGAAGCTATTCCGGAAAGGATTCGCAAACTAGAAATAGTCTACCAAACTTCGCGAAAGGTCCACAATAAAATATGTCTTTCACAAAATACGTCATTATGAAACAGTTCTGAAACCAATAGTTTTGTATGCAGCTGAAACCTTGTTCATATGCCGATAAAGGACTTCTGGGAGAACTGGAGAAAAAAGAGAGAAAAATTATTAGAAGGATTCTGGATTACGACTTTAAGAATGGCGTCCATCAAAAGAGATCCAACAAAGAAGTCTACAGCAAAATAGAGAAAATCACTGAAACAATTCGCAAAAGACGGGCTCGATTCTATGGTCACCTCAAACGGATGGAGGAGAACAGACTAATAAAAAAATTCTTTAATTTATTTGATTCCAGACCCAAAACTATAATGCCCTAGTTCGTAAATATTAAAGCAGATCTTCATTTGATGGGACTAGAACCAGAAGATGCTTTCAATAGAGATATATTTTGGAGGAAGTTAATGACAAGTGAGACAAACCGAGACGAACACTCCAACAGAAGACGCGGTACACTCTGGACAGAGGAGCGCAAACATGCGCATTCAAAACGAATGAAGGAGTTCTGGGCCCAAAAGAAGACGAAACTCGCTGCCAAAGGCTTAACGTGGTCCTAGCTGGCCTCAAGGAGTTAAAAAAAAGGAAATATACAGTTGGGGCACTAATGCATGAACTTAAAGGAATATTAAATCACCAAACAGTGTGCAGTGATCAGTTAACAAAAAAAGTTATATATTTACCCATATAAAAAGTTTTTAATTTGCTGGGTGTAGTGTTAAAATACCCGAACGTTAAAGAAAGCGGTTTTATATTGGAGTGGATGGGAAAGTGATTTGCTGGGTAGAAGAATTTTTAAAAGGTAGAAAACAGAAAGTTAGGGTAGGAAATGCCGTATCAAGGAAGTGCAAAGAAAATGGGAGTGCCACAGGGTAGCGTATTGGGACCATTGCTATTCATTATTCTAATGAATAATTGTGTTGATTGTTTACTATCTGAAATTAGATTGTTTGCAGATGACATAATGCTGTACAAAAGGATCAAAACGATAGACGACTGTAAACAGTTGCAGGGTGATGTGGACAGGATATCTAATTGGGTTGGTAAACATGGGATGAAGATAAACGCAAAGAAGAGTCAGCTTATTAGATACACAAATAAAAAGCAAAAGGTTAATTATAAATATAAGGTGGGGAAAGAATTGCTTACTGAAGACTTGAAATGTAAATATCTTGGCATTACATTTGATAACAAGCTTAACTGGGCAGGACACATTGGACAGGTGGTAGGAAAAGGTTTCAAAGTTCTGCACTTGTTGGAGAGAGTGATGAGGGGATGTACGAGAGAAGTCAAGGAATTGGGTTACAAAACTTTGGTCAGACCTTTGCTCGAATATGGTAGTGTAGTACGGGACGCACATTTTACGTATCAAATACAGGAATTAGAAAGGGTGCAAAACACAGCTGCTAGATTCGTTTCTGGAAATTATCACAGAACGCAATCAGTGACAGATATGATAAAGGAGCAGGAATGGGATTCATTGCAAGACAGGAGGAGGATGAGGAGGGTCACGGGAGTGAACAGAGCGATGAGGCATGGAAAGATATTGCAATAGGTATGAAAAGTAGTTCATGGAAGGGAAAAGATGACCATGACCACAAGCTGGCACTCGATTTCAGGAACAAGGGTGTGGGAAGATTTTCTTTTTTAGGTTAGGGTATCAGGGATTGGAATGAGTTACCAAGGGAATTGATGAATAACTTACGGAAAACGTTAAAATAATTTAAAGTTAAAATTTGTAGAGGTCAAATGTAGGTGGGTGCAGGATAGGGTGAAGTTGGGTGTGTAGGGAAATTGCCACCGGAGCCTGTGCTCCATTGCAATTAAATTAAATCAAATTAAATTATAAAGCGTGAGGACCATGGGCAGGCTGTGTATCGCCTGTGTGTAAAAACTGATACCGAGAGTTGTTAAACGATTTAGACTAAGTGCCAAGAGATTCCAAGAGACACAATGAACAAATGCTGTTCAGGAAAGCACTTTAAGACACGAAACCATGGTAAATGGTTTAATGAGACTTGTGTTCCGACATAGAATAAAAACAGCGGATGGCGCGGAAGCTGTTTGGGGCAACTAGCCGCCCGTTCTTGGTATTTTGACATATAAGCATAATTAAAAAAAAAAAAAATCCCGAGTAAATCCTGAGGCAGTTTTGTTGAAAATTTCTGCTGCTGTTATAAATGTTATTAGGTGTTGACTTATGAGAACGAAAGAGGACTCTGATGGCTTCGACACGGAGCTTTTTATGGGAAAAGTACACGGCGGAGAAGAGAATTCTGTTGTGAACTTCAGTTAAGGGCTCTGGTGGCTTCGACATGGAGCTTTTCTGAGGAAAGAACACTGAGAAGAAGAGGATTATTTTCTGAACTGTGGTTCTAGGTGATCAGCCGGTCCTTCATAGCTATGGCCAATGTCAACACGTTTTCAGTGGGGGGTGTAACCCTAATGGACAGCGTCGTTAAATGAACGATTTGACTCCATCCTGCAACGGTAAACTGTGCACTGTATGTGATGGACATTGGCAAATTTCTCATCAAAACCCTGTGCTCGATCCAGTGATCTCACTCTCAACCGAGTTAGCAGTTGTAAAAATTAACATCTGTTTGTTATAAATTTTACTGAAAAATTTTAATTTTTTTCTCGTCAGTAAGTTCGTTGGTTATAAATTTCTCAATTCCATTCATACTAAAATATTGTAATCTCAAATTCATTCAGCCAAACTATATAACCTCGTGGGTAATTGTCACATGCAATTGGCAGTTATAAAATTCGAAATTCAGGTATAAGTAAAAAAATTTATAACGAAAAGTGATTGTCAAAAAATCTTCAAATAAGACACTACAACTCGGTCGTGAAATCAGAATGTATATATGCTAGTGAATGCCTAGTGCTGAACTATAGTTTGGATAAACTGGAATTACTAGAAAGAAGAATCATGAGATAAAATTTTGGATCCAATTAAAACAGCAGAACTATGTAAATTAGGAAGGGAATATACCAGAATGTAGAAAATATAACAGATTCCATAAGAAAAGGGAGATTGCTGTTATTTGGAATAAATGATTAAAGACAAACGAAAAAGATATTCAATTACCTTTGGGGGAAAAAAATCAATAACCAGCTAGATTCAAGAGGTTAAGAAAGATTTTGATGGAAATAAGATTAGAGAGAGGAAATAATGGAAAGAGAGGTCCATAGAAAGAAGGTATATAGTTTGGAAGGATTCCAAGGCAGAAGAAGAAAGAAATCTGCCCCGAAGTGGTCTGAGGAGATGAGGAATAAACATAGTGAAATGAAGAAGGAACATCGAATTGAAAGGAAGAAAAAACAACTACAAATAATGAATAATTGAAATTAGAACTTGGTCCCAGAAGGCCTTATCGGAAAGAAGAAGAAGAAATTAACGTTAAATGATCTTTTAGCAATAATGGCTCCCAAAATACTATCGTCAGAAAGTAACATCCGACTAGGAAGTCATCACAAGTTTAACAACACGAAATGCATTTAACGACACCAAATTCTAGTTTCAGTTGCACTTCATTATACAGTTTTATTTCAATTTTAACTTATAACCTCTCAAAATATTATGTTCACGATAGGATTAAGTTGTTCTGCATCATTATTCTATAACATTAAAATTACATAAGTTTTTTTCCACATACTGGTTTTTCCTTCTTGAATCTTTGATCCACATCCAACACTTACTTTTAATTTATTATTTAATGTCTACCTCTATAGTTCAATGACAGTTATTTCGGGCTGAGGTTTCCTCTTTCCACAATTTTAACTGATATTTATGGAGATAAAAATATACCTACCATTTCTAAAAAGGGTTTATGTTTGAGACGGTAGGTAATTTCAGATGAGAGTAGTCCACATATTCAACATCCCGCGAAGTGCTTTTAAACATCTTACGGATGTTCCTGAAGATCGTGACCCCGTGGGGAGCCATTCCTATCATCACCATGCACAGGGGGCAATAGTGACGCGTCATGCGGTACCAGCCCATTAAATACGGCAGCCAACACAGTCTGCAACAACAAAGAATATCTGCGGTTGCTATCCATGATATTCTGTACATTCGATGGTAAATTCAGTGCATACGAAGGAGAACATAGATCCACTATCTTGTATCAATCTGTAACAGCCCTCAAACCTAAAATTAAATGGAATTGAATTGTATGAAGTATTTGTAGTACGATAGAGTTTGGTTGAATATGATCTTGTATGTTTGTTTTGCAATTTACTGTAAATCAATGTATATAGACTTTGTTTTATGAAAAGAAATTATTTAGAGGCCATTTAATATGTTTAAGAACAGAATTGTGCAAGAGAATTGCTTAAATGTATTAATGCAAGTTACGATGTCTAAAGGACAATTTGTTACAGTTTAAAATGATTTCTGTGGATAATTGTGTGGTATTTTTTTTTTTTTTTTGCTGTCGTCAGTCATTCGACTGGTTTGATGCAATCCTCCATCCCTTCCTATCCTGTGTTAACCTCTTCATTTCTACATACCCTCTACAACCCACGTCCTCAATTATCTGCTTCATATATTCTAATCTCTGTCTTCCTCTACAGTTCTTACCTTCCACTGTTCCCTCCACTAACAAATTAACCAATCCAGCATGTCCCAAAATATGACCTACCAGCCTGTCTCTTCTTCCTGTAAGCTTCTTCCATAAACTTCTTTTCTCTCCCATCATTTCCAAAAACTCGTTCATTTCTTACTTTGTCTGTCCACTTAATTTTCAGCATTCTTCTGTAGCACCACATTTCAAATGCTTCAAGTTTCTTTCTTTCCGGTATTCCTAAAGTCCATGTTTCGCTACCGTAAAGTGCTGTGCTCCACACATAGAGTTTTAAAAGTTCTTTCTAATTCCTAGATCAATATTTGAAACTAAAAGGTTTCTCTTTTTCATGAAGGCTCTTTTTGCTAGTGCTATTCTGCTTTTAACATCATTCCTGCTTCGGCCATCGGTTGTAATTTTGCCTCCCAAGTAACAGAATTCACTCACTTCTCCTATTGCATCCGATCCCATTTTTATATTTTGTGTTTAAGTATCTTTAATTTTCATATCTGACCATTTTGAAATGATTGTAAATGATTATGTATTAATTCTGTTTGTTTTTAATATGTTTCAATTGTTTAAGTATTATTAATATTCGAGAAATATCTGCCGGAAGTGTTCTAGAAATTTCGATGAAGTTTATATAAAACAAACATCCGAGACAGAGAAACAGTTTTCACCGACTCAATATACGACGGCGAAGGACTGTATTGTCTGTGGAAGAAGTTTTGCATACAATCGCTGGATTGTACTAGTATGTATGCATGTAAACAGTATCTTTGACGTCGTGTTTATGAAAATAAAAACAAGTTTACAGTGAACTGAATGGTGGACTGGTTATTTATCATATTAATTAAACCACCAACAATCTAATAAGTCGACACGCAGCAAACACATCATACACTGAAGTGCTTTAAAATTAGAAACATCTGTCGTTATGTAAATGTGGAGCTGGTGGTGGCCCTGAAATTAGAAAAGAAAAGCGTAAGCACAGATTAGAATACAAGGAATGATGCCCACTGTATCAATAATTGTATAACGAATTACTTACAAGAAGAATGATCTAATTGTAAGTGCAGCTGATAGTGGAAAAAAATGTTGAGGCCCGATAAATTAGTCACTGTCTCGGAAGTCGTGCAGACACTGTACTGTCAGTAACGTCGATTCCGGTAAAACCATTCCTGTCAAGGCCATTTTCCGTGGACAATAGCTTGTAAATGAGCACTCCAACTGTCGGCTAGTTCGCATTGTAACAGCGAATAATCAGGCCGCGTTTACACGATGCGAGTTGACTGGAACGACAGTTGGCCGGACCGTCGGTGGTGGGGGTAATAGAATGGACTAGCATGCTAGTAATAATTAGAAGACAGTGCACTGTCCACTGTGAGGACAGTTCTCTACTCCTACATTGTGATCTTGTTGAAAATAGTATGTCCATATTACAGGAAGGAATTAACGTCGTGGCTAATTTGTTGATTATAATGTTGAATGATATGAAGTATAACAAAATAAAACGTAGAAAATTGTTAAAAGAGTGAATATTAAAAAGAAATGCTTTAAGTGCCTAGGTTTTTTTTATTTTTTTTAAAATAAAGTTGAGAGTGAAAATATAAAGTTACATCATTTAAGACTAACTTTATCTCAGTTTGAAGAGCTGATGTGAAATATTTTTGCCGATACGTAAAGAATGAGACCATTATGAAGCAATTTTTTGATAGGAGAGTCTCTAAAATCCTTGTTCTTATAATTTTTATTCTTGAAACTCCATGGAATTTCCTCACTTTCATACAATTCTAAAGGTTTTAAATAATGCCTCTGCTTCACTCCGCTTATGCGACTTGTTAGTTGTCGCGATCTTGATTGTTTAACTCGCATGCCAAAAGTTGGTCGTGAACCGAGACCACTATCACCAGTAAACTGTCTGTCTTGTACCTGTTGACACGAGGAGAGTGCTCTATCCAATGCTGCGCGCGCAGCTAGACAGTACACTCGTTCCAGTCAACGCGCACCGTGTAAACGCGGCCTCAAGAACAACAGATCATCTGGAAATTAACAAAACACCAATAGAAGGAAAAATCAACAAATAGTAAAAAATAGCAAAAATCATTAGATATTTTAACAAAATCCGAAAATCCTAACTTTTTATAACAATCCGTAGATCTACGGATAAATCCATAGAAATGGCAGCACTGGTCCAGCGAGTGTACCTCTTGCTGACTGCACGTCACAGGGCAGAGAGATTAGCGTGCGTATGGAAACCATGGAGGAAGGAATAATACCTTCCTCCATGATGGAAACGTAGCCATTGGACCCTAGGAACATGGAAAAGTTTTGCCTATTCTGGTAAGTAGAATCTCACATTGGTACATATCGATCGCATAGAACGGATACCATAAGACACCATAAGGCGATGGATGCAGAATATCGTTCAGTATGGTTGAGGTGGTATTCTTGTCCGAATGGAATGGAATGGGATCCCTGGTACTTCTGACATCATCCATTACAGATAAATGTTGGTAGGATATCCTTGACGCTTGTATATTCTCTTTTGTTCGTCTGCAACATCTCACTGGGGAACCATTCATTCAATAAGACAACGCACCAAATTGTATCCGGATTGTTCGAAGATATGGTCTTGTTTTCGTGGCCAGTAATTTCATTGTGTCACCTCGAATGCCATCAAGCCTACCGTTTCGGTGTTTTCCTGGCATAGGGAAATCTTGTACACACACTAATACTTTTTACCTTTCTTAATTCAATTAATCGTTATTCAAATCCTGTCTCTGAAAATTTGACGATGATTATAACTAATTTTACAATATTGTTCATAACCTTGTCGTCTATCAGGAAGGAAATACGTTATTCGACGTCTCGAATTTGAACGCTAGCCATTCCGGTTATAATTACTTACCTTTCTTATTACCATCTGAAATAAACCTTTATACTGTAACTGAAATTTTTTTACATTTCTTCCTTTAAATGAAATCAACAAAACTATAAAATCTTTCTACAACTCTTCATATATTACTCCACTCCATACTTAACTTTTCACACTATGACAAGTTAACATATCACAACTTCAGTACCAATAATGTCCTCTTGAGCTGCAGCCGTACATATTTTTCATAATTAAATATCTTTCATATTCTTGTATCTCTCTCCATTTCCAATTTCATATCCTACATTTCTCTTCTATCCATTATATTACTTCCATCTTTTTTCATACTTCCATTCTTATTTTGTAATCTCCACGACCAGGCCTCACATTTTCTGTTTGCTATCAAAGATTCTTCAAAAAATCGTATTAATATTTTATATCACGAATTTATATTTATTACACAAAAATTAAATATTTTTCAAACTTATTTTTTTCCGCATTTTACAAGGTAACGAGACGTTTGACCTTTACAACATGTTTGAGTTCTGACTCCATCAAATAGACGAGTGTTAACGAGGAATTTGTTACTCTGGCATCACGCGCGGTTAGACTCACTCAGCATTCATCACAACTAACTGGACCGTCCTTTGGTTTTCAAATGATGAAAATGGATTTTGTATGTAGACGATACTCGGAGATGCAGTGTCAGATTGTACCCCTCGATTTTCTATCATCTGGCTTTCTGGAATATACCACTGTATGAAAGACATATCCACGTCAAAATTAGGTGATGTCTCTGGAAAGACTTCGTACGATTTGGCATGCATCTGAGATAGTTTTACGATATGACATGCATTTGAGATAGTTTTTATTCAACTTTAACTTAAGTGTAGGGTTAAGGTAACGTGACATATAGTTTATCTCACCCACAGGGCAGCAACGTGACTCCGAGGCAGTGAGTCCTTGTTGAGTTGGACCGTCGCACTTCCGTGTGAACCGGGCACCGACAGCTGGGGCACGTTATAAGCTTAGATCGTTGACCCAGACGATACGACACTGGCAACATCCAAAGGAAAAAAACAGCAATTAAATCTCAGCCGGCTCATAAGAACCGTCTCACAGCTCCTGGCGTGATTAGCAACTGAAGAGGGGTGTATAAACTTTAAGGATTTTAAGCTTCAAAAGCGTAGTATGTTCAGTTGAACTATTTTTTCGCATGCCCTTGGAGGCAGGTAACTTAATCCTGCAGCAGGTTCCAAGTTTAGCATAGGTACCTCCCGTGAGAAACCAGTCTTCCATTCTACCAGCCTAAAAGTACTTAATAAGGTCTAATGAACCAATTATGGGCCAGCACGTGATTCTTCCACTCCCGGGAGCGTAGTCTAAGCTGACGCTCCAAGGGAGTCCTGCTTCGACGCCATGTCTGCAAGGATCTCAAGACTTCATGTGGAATTCGCAGGTACGGACTAAAGCTTTTTCTGGCTTAGGAAAGATACTCCGAGTGACGAGATTTTACTAGTAATGTTATTGATTTTCATTAGAGCTATTTTCCATGCATTATTTCCATGAATTTCATATATTTGTCAGTGTACTTCAAGTCAGTGATTTTTTATTAAAGTCACCTAATCTTTCCACAATTATTTCAATTGCTATCACTGATTTTCTGCTCATTACTAGCTATAAGTAATAGTTGGAACGTAATATCTTTGATCACATATCTTTGGTAAAACCAACTGGGTAGTGATTGATCAGAGACGAACTCAAGGTTTTGTGGCATTCAACTGCTCTGAAGCTACAGGAGCACTTACTAAACTGAACGAATCCAGAAATGTATATCTTCGACCAATAAATTCAACGTGAATATCTATTGGATGTGAAAGTATTGGCGGCGCTAGGCCAAACATGTGAACTGTGTTCATCGCAACTGATTTAAATACAAATTTTGACTGATACATGAGTTGATTGGTGACAGATATAGTTAACAGTTCGGCAGAGTTAGTAGATATCGGGTATTCTAAAAGGAACAGTTGAAAGCAACAAGCACATTACTTGGTCATGTTTTCACGTGTTGGGTGCAGAAGCAAAAGACAGTGATGAGCCAGCCGTATTTGAAATTAATCCAGTAAATTTTCTTGAACGATATGTGACTGTGCATTAGACCTTGATCTATCAGTTTAGATCAGAGTCAAAGTAATAGACAGTGCAGCAAATGCATGCAAGTTATCTTTTGCAGGAAAAGTTACGATGCCTATTATTAAGATTCTATGTTTGTTGAGGTAGAGTGGAACCATCATGGAGCATGCCATCCCAACTATGTGAATAAATTACGAGCAGCTATCAACGAAACGAGGTAAGTTATCAAACATATGCTGTTTCATCACGACAATGTTCTAAGTCATAAGTCTCCCATTGCTGTGGTCAAGTTTGTGAGTGATAGTTTCAGTTGGCATTCATCTGATCTGGGCCACTTAGAATTCCTCCTTCAAACTTTAAAATAATTTTGTCAACCATCTATTCCAAATCAGATGGTGTTATATCTGTTATCACCTAATTTTTAAACCCACTAATAAATCGTTTTAAGCTGATGGCATAAAAGTGGGGGAATGGCTTAGGAGGAAGTGTATCGAGCTCAGAGGGACTGTTTTGAATAACATACTGCTATCATTAGTGTGAGTCCACTAACTTATCGGACAACCCTCCACTACTTGGCTTCAAAAAGTTTGGTGTAGAAGGCACTGTTTTTCTTTCCTCTATAGAGTCTATATTCACTGCAAACGCTGTTGCTACTATAAAAGGTTTGACAAATGTAACTCAAGTCAGGTGGTTTCCAGGATATTATTAATCTATTCGGAGCAATTACTGGAGTAAGAGAAATAGTCAGTAAATCATAGACATTGTCGTTGATACATTTTCATATTACAGAAAAAAGACAAGTGAACCAATTTTATGTGCATTCATGATGGATTCAACACAATGCAAAATGGCTTTTTTCATCCACTGTGCAACAAGTCTATATACTGACATTGCACTACGGCCAATCCTACTGGAGATTTCACAATACGATCCACCCATTTGAAATATACCAATTCTCCGACCTCTCTCACAGTTAGACCTTTGGGTATAGAGGGTCGGCACTCTACGCCTTGGCATACTTGGTCAATAAGAACTTGCGGACAAAAAGTTGTCATGTGACATTGTTCACCATTTATACGCTAAAAAACATAGAAATTTTGCATACTAAATAACCTCATAATTCCCAAACTATTACTTGTAAAATTTTCAAAATTTAATCATTTAATACGCTTCAGAGGGGGATTCTTGGGGCCATATTTCATTCATTTATCAAATCGTTCTAGTTGTTACACTTGTAATTTCCGCCAGTGTATGTAAACTTAATCTTCACGTATATAGTTACAACTGCCTTAGCTTTATCTTATTACGATATAGTGCTTTTTTTACTGAAGTCTCTAATGGAAGTAACCAATCCATTTGAGTTTTAAACTAATGCATCATTTAAAAGATGCCACAGGTGATTTAATACTAGAGATTTATTACTATTACAAGGAAGCAATCTTAACATCCAAGCAGGTGGGACCAGGAACGCATTAGAGAATTGTTTTCTAGTCATAAAGGAATATAAAGGGACAAGTTGTGAATATTGTAAGCACACGAGCAGTTTAAAAAAATGGCCGACGACGTGCAAATCTACAGCATCTAACTGGATCTTTGTTCCTAACGAAGCAAGATGTCCATGGTGGAATTTGGGTCCAGCGCATGGGGATTTACAGTAAAAAGGACTATTTGTACATGGCGCAGGGAGGCGTGAATGAATGCCACGAACCAATCCCGAACAGTCTTGGTAAGATGGGCAAAGAGTGATGAGAGAGGGAAATGACGAATGCAAAATGCACTGGGAATATTTTAAACCAAGCGCTTTTCTTTTAATTTGAATTTGCAAATTATTATCCATTCGCTGTAGGATTTTGCCGCCAAGGTGGGGAAGAAATAGAGAGAGAGGAAAAGAGGATCAGGACGGAAACAACAACGAGAACGCTTTTTTTTTTCTCTGCCCGAAACCCGGGGAAGTTGGACATGGGGAGGAGGTGCTATACCTTTTTTGTGTTAACAAGTCTGTACCGAGCGTGGCGGTGTAACGGTTAGCGTTCTCGCCTCGCATTCGGGAGGACGGCGGTTCGAATCCCCGTCAGGGCATCCAGATTTGGGTTTTCCATGGTTTCCCCAAATCACTCCAGGCAAATGCCGGGATGCTTCCTTCAAAAAGGCCATGGCCGAATTCCTTCCCATTCCTTGCCCCCATCCTTGCCCCCCATCCTTTCCCGTCTCTAAAGACCTCGATGTTAAAAAGAGACGTAAAGCAGTTAAAAAAAAAAAAGTCTGTGATTTCAGATGTTTAGAGCTATTATAACAGGGCAATTTATGCTAGTATAATATCCAAGTAATATCAGCAAATATTACAGGGCAGGCGAATTTTTGACATATTGCGTGACCAGGAATTGTGGTACTATCTTGATGAAGCTTGCAATCTGGCCTCACAAGCAGCCAAAGAAAGGTTCTTGGCACTTATAAACGGTTTCAACCGACAGCGACCAGCGACCGAGCAGTGATAATTCCCGAATAAAGAAACTCCCGATGGGTTGAAGGAGGACGCCTCTACTTCCAGAAGTCATCTCCTGAGGGAGGTAAGTTACTCCGAAGTGGCTGTAAATGTGTAAAAGTGTCGTAAATATACAAAGTGAGAAACAGTGGGACAACAGTGAAATAAGTGATTTGTGTATGTGAAAGTTTCTTTGTTTAATTATATATAGTAGTATTGTGTGTGAATGTATGTTATTCAAATTACTAATTTACAGTATATATGTATATATCAAAAAACACTAACACATATCATATACATTCTTACACATTGTTAATTTAATTATGTAACAAATTTTTGTGAAATTTGATAAGTTTATGCGTTACTAACTTGTCTTACATCCTGAACAATATTTAGCTATTAGCTGCAAACTATAATTTTATCTTATGTACCTCTTGTAATATATTGGAAATATGGGCCCAGAGTAGAAACTAGGTGCTGGGCTATTATGTACCAGGATATAAAAATAAAAAAATAATATCCAAGTTGGGAACCCATGTGTTAATATTTAAACAGTATAGGTAATATATTTCCACATTTGCAGTGCATCAAGACTGTATAGACAAATGGAAAAGTGTTTTCTACAGTCTGAACATTGCATTTGGTTTCGCTCATGACAATCCGATAGCGATACAGAGCAAGGAGACTCGCTATGATAAGAATTTAACTTTCTACAAAAATGATCTAAATCTTCCTTTGCCGGACAGAATAAGACAGAATTAATATGTCAGTGCGTTGAAAGTCTCATGTAGGTATGAGTAATTGTTATATCCTAATGTTTTACTCTCTGGAATAAATAACTGGTTTTAATAGTGAATATTCCTGTTGTTCAGATAGTTTGCTGGAATCTAATATTCATTAATTGTTAACTGTGTTCCTTTTTCAATATGACTAGCTTCATGAAGGTATCCTATCATAATTTCCCCCTGATGCATGATGATTTAAAATATAAAATCATTGAAATTATTAATAGGATTATACTATCATTAATTTTCGTTTTCCTCATTAAAAACCTATTAAAGATGTACACACTTTTCGTCTGAAAGTGGTGCAGTTATACTTCTGACTGTATAGTGTACTTGCATTGAAATCTTACAATTTTTACACTCTTTGTATTAGCTTGACCAGTATGTATGTATGAATGTAACGGAATCATCCAATTCAATTTTCACCCACTTCCAAATGTCCGAGTTATTTGAAATTTTGAACACATATTAAGAAACAGTGACAGCACAATAATTTTACAGTAACGTCCTACTATTTTAATTACTTTGACAGTAACAATACAAAAGTAACGAATTCTTCCAATTAAATTGTTTGAAATTTTACCCGCAGATGTCCAAATTGTTTGAAAATTTGAACAAAAATAAATTTATAGTTATAAACAAAAACCAGAAAGAACTATTTAGTAGCTATATGAACTACAAAGTTAAAAATAAAATTATAGATAAGAAAAAATACACGCTTTTGTAGCAATGTGAACTAAAACGTTAAAAATCAATTTTAAATATTAAAACTTTGTTTAACAGCCCTATGATGTCCCAAAACTCAGTATAACTTCTTTTTTTTGAGTAAGCCTAAAATAAGAAAAACAGTCACTGAATAAAAAAAAAACTTTGAAGTAAAAAAAGTGTGGCGTGCTCTCTACTTATTCATAATAGCTATAACATTTAGCTAGCGATAAAAAAAATTAGGATAACTGATTTCGAGTAACCCACGCAATTTTTTTTACGTTAAGGTTAATTTTTTAATCTGATTTTTTTCTTATTTTAAGCTTTTTCAAAAAAGTTATACTGAATTTTGGGAACAAAATTTTTATATTTAAAGATTATTTTTAACATTTTAGCTTACATTGCTACAAAAGCGTGTATTTTTTTAAAATGTAGTATTCAGTAGTACTGATTATCAGTAGAACGAACCGGAATTCAACATTTAAAGCCGTATGTTGATAAAGTGGTCTCACCGTGGTGGTAGTAATTTGGAGGTAGACAGCATTCCTGTGGTACCACGAAATCTTCATCCTCCTCCTCCTCACTATTATCCGAGGGCAGGAAGGCGATGGTGATTCTTCTCATGGCCCTGAGGGACTTCCTAGGCGTGGCTGTTACAAGCAGGGTGAGTAACTGTTAAAATCGCTTGCTAACAGGACAATACAAATTTCGAATGTTAAATATCAAATACACGTGTCCACGTGTCGTGAGTTAAATCACAAACGTAAAAGGGATTTAATAAATTATTAATTAGTTACGATTGAGTGTTCAGATTTCATTAGCTACAATAAGGTAGCTAGGTACCAAATCCAGATAATCGATGATAGCTCTGGAACATTTTTCCGGCCCACGAGATTTATCACACTTTTACAATATATATTTATTTTATAATGGCCAAAGTAGTGAAAAACACTGTATTAAAAAAAAATTACATTATTTGTGCATCCATATATTAAAAAATTATCTGTCGAAATTATGAGTGTCATTACTATTGTATTATCTATATTTACATGTAAGAATAATGAGATATATAATAATAATAACTCATTATGTTTCAGTTTTTCATTAAAATAAAATGTCTATAGTGGATCTAAGTCTAATATGGGGACATGATTTTATATGCGGCCCGTGGAGTTATGATGCTATTCCAGATTGGCCCGCAAGATCATCTGGGTTGGCTACCCCTGGATTAGACAGAAGGTGTATTTTCGTCTAGACTACAAGTCATATACGATACACCACTGTGAGAAGTGGGACACTATAACTAATAAGCTAGATTGGAACTAAAACGAAGAGCACCTAATCTAAATCCTCACTAAAAGTGGAATGGTGGCATTAACTTGTCTCATGATTATCGGAAACCGAAGTGGTTTTTGGACAGAGATTTGTCATAGTTAATAATTATGGATTTCAGTTATTCTCGCATTGTGTCCCCTTAATTGAATATTCACAGGATTTTATGAAAAAGGCCCCAGTTTCCGAGATTTCTCGTCCCAAAGTGTTGATTGTAGCTTACATACGAAGTAAGTCCCATCCATATTTTGGGTATCAAATACAGGAGTTTGATGGATTGCAGAGGCAGAATTCTAGATTTGTCTGTGAAAATAACCGTGGTACAAAATCAGTAACTGATATGCTAAGGGAGCTGGGTTTGGATTTATTGGAAGATGGGAGAGTGAAGAGAGCGCTTGGAGTAAAGCGTTTATTGGTGGTGAGGCTTGGAGAAATGTTAGTGGATTAATTAAGAGTAGGGCATGGAAGGGAAAAAATGCCATGAGAACTAGCTGGCATTCTATTTCAGACATAGTGAGTGCAATAAAATTTATATCAAACGTTGGAATAACAAAGGAAGGTGATGAATCATTTACCAATAACGCTGAAAGAATTAAAAATCGTAAACTACAAAAGTAATCGGGTTGTAGTGAACGAGTGGCTACTCACACCGATAGGTTGATTTCATCTCCGTTCAACCACTTCCCCGTTGATTTTACCGAAGATATATGATTATATGACCAGAGATACTACATTCTACCATGCCGTATTGCTAGTAATGAGCAGGAAACAGTGATACAAGTGAAAAAAATGTAGTTGAAAGAATGGAGTGACGTTAATAAAATCAATGAAAATAAGAACATAAACTTATACGTGGAGTAACTGAAAATACTGTATTAAATTAGCTCTCATAAATTAAAAGCCTTAATAATAAAATCCTGTCACTCGGAATATTCTTTCTAAGCCAGCAGAATGGTATAAAATGCATTAACCGTTACCTAATTAATTCTTCATGTCGACAGTGATTTGTCAGGCCTGCGGCTGGGTCCAAAACTGCGTCGAGCGCTCGCTGCATAGTGAGCTCCGGGGCTGAGACAAGTGTTGGGGGAAGTCACGTGAATTTAGTGGCATTGGGTTAAAGCATCTTACTAAGGGCATTTTGAGTTACCGGTACCGTAGTGGGGAGCTCGCCCTTCCGCCATTCACTGCCATTATTTTCTTGGCAGTCTACTATGGAGTTCTTGTCTCTCGACATTTTCTCCTTATTCATTTGATGGTGCATTGCGTCACTTTGGATGTGTCTTTTTGGTTGGAGTTATCTGATTAAGTTTTTATTTTGTCTTTTCAGGGTTGCCTAAGCAATGCTAGCGGTCTTCTGTGCCGGCCGGTGGGAACTTCATATCGACCGAGCACGCTGACCAGTGGGTTGTTGCTCGTCTCAGCTTTCCGATAAAACGCCGTAACGAGTGCTCGGAAGCGGTCTTTAATGGTAGGAACGCCTGCCGCCTCGTGCAGCGCCGCAGTCGGGAAGCGCGATGGCAGGTGTAGGGCGCGCTTCAGCGCCCTGTTCTGGATGACTTGAAGCCGGTTGACGTGCTTGTCCGCCGCGTAGCCCCACACTGGGCAGGCATACTCTAGAAGTTGCCTGACCAGTGTGGGGTAGATCTTCAAGCCCAGTGCAGGTGGAAGCGCACTGGTTCTGTTCAGGAAGGGGTAAAGATCATGCAGTCTTCCGCTGGCCCTCCTGCGTACTTCATTTATGTGTGATTGCCACGTGAGTTTGGAGTCGAGTGTGACTCCAAGGTATTTTAGGGTTGTCTTCCATGGAATGTCTACTCCGTGGAGTTTCAGTACTGGATCCGCGCGGTTCCTGTTCCTCGGACCGTATTTCCTTGTGATGACAATCGCCTGGGTCTTCGCGGCGTTTACTTCAATACGCCATCTGCGCGCCCAGGCCTCCGTCTGCTGGAGTATATCTTGTAGCCTTCTGGTGGCGATGGCTCTGCTACGGCTGCTGGTGACATAAGCTGTGTCATCAGCGTAGGTAGCCGTCTGCACTCGGTCCGGCGTGGGAACGTCGGCCGTGTAGAGGGAGTAGAGTGTTGGACCCAGTACGGACTCCTGAGGGACTCCTGCCATGATGCGCCTTCTCGTTGAAGTTTTCCCGTCGACTCTGACATGAAAGGTTCTTCCAAGTAGGTATGAATGGATCATCTTCACTAACGGTCCCGGGAAGCCTTGTTGGTACAGTTTAAGTAAGAGCCCTGTGTGCCACACCGAATCAAACGCTCGTGCGATGTCGAGCGACACGAGGGCACAGTATTCCTTGTGCAGGAAAGCTCGGGTCGCGGACTCCACGATGCGTAGCACCTGTTGTGACGTGGAGTGGCCACGCCGGAATCCGAACTGATGAGCGGGTAGGATGTTATTCGCCTCGATGTAGGAGTTAATCCTTTTCAGGAGAAGCCGCTCGAAGATCTTACTGGCGGACGGCAAGAGGCTGATCGGCCGATAGTGCTGTGGGAAGATGGGATCTTTCCCGCTCTTGTGTACCGCCACGACTTCGGCGTGTTTCCACCGACGTGGGTATCTCTTCGTTAGCAGGATTCTGTTGAATAAGTTCGCTAGGTACACCGAGGCCTCGGGCGGCAGGTTCCTCAAGCACCGATTTGCAATCCCATCGTGGCCGGGTGCTTTGTCCAGCTGTAGCTTCGTCAAGCAACTGGCCACCTCCGCTGGGGAGATCGGTTCTATCTGCTCTTCACCATCATCAGCGTCGAGATATACTCGTAGACGGCGTCGAGCAGCACGCAGTTCCCGGTCATTCACGTTTGCTTCAGATGGGCGGAAGTTCCGTTCGAAGCTGTCAGCCAGGGCATTCGCCTTGGCCGCTGGCTTGTAGACGAGCCCGTTCACGCCGTGCAATGGTGGGATGCGCTGTCTTCTCTTAGTGAATTTGCGGGTCTGCTCCCACATGGTTCCATCGTCAGGCTTGAGCGAGGATACGCGGGCATCCCACTCCCGGTTCCGGTGCTCAACCAGTGCCGCTTTCAGTTCCTTCTGTAGCCTGTTAAGGAGTCTCCTAGTGACAGGATTTCTGGTGATCTTCCACTCCTTGCTGACACGGTTCTTGTGCCGGATAGCCGCAATTAGGTGTGGTGGAAGCCGTTGCGTACGGACTGGTCTTCGGTTGCGCAGAGGTGTGGATGCTGACGTGGCGTCCTTGACTATTTCTTCGAAGGCGCGCAGTGCCGTATCCACGTCTTCGACTCGCTGGTTGGCTAGAGCAGTAGAGACGAGTTGTCGGTAGCTTGCCCAGTCAGTGTTGCGGAAATCCAGGTGGTTTTCTTCTGTTTCCTGCCACGGTCCAACATCCACTGCGACTAACACCGGCGAATGGTCAGACGACATCCGGTTGATAGTGGTCGCGTCTATGAATCCAGTAAGGCCTTTGGTCACCGCTATGTCAATGACATCCGGCCGGTAACCGCTGGCTGGGAAGTGTGTAGGCTCTTCTGGGCCCCACACACACATGTTGTGCCTGAGGGCCAGACGTCTCAGTAAGTTGCCAGCTGGGTTCTTGATTCGACAGTTCCAATCGGGGTGTTTCGCATTGAAATCACCACCGATCAGAACCTTGCCCCTGATTGTCGCCAGCGCGGTGAGGTCGGCTTCCACCATCTGCCTGGTGGGGGGCCGGTAGACTGCCACGACCGTAAGTTTACCGGTAACAGTGGTCACCTCCACTCCGACGGCTTCTATTTGCTGCATTGGCGGTAGAATCACTTGGCAGTGCGGTATTCTGCGTTTGATGAAGACTGCAACTCCTCCCCCGGCGGTGAGGCGGTCTCGTCTGTAGCAGCAGTAGTTAGCTGCTGAAACACGGAGTCCCGGCTTGAGGTGGGATTCGCTGATGAGGCAGACATCTATATCCTGCTCCCTCAGAAACTGCCGGAACTCAATCATCTGTGAATACATGCCATTGGCGTTCCATATGCAGAATTTGAGATTCCGTATGTGGGGTCCTCTATCCATTGTGGTTGTGGCAATTGCATATGGGAGAGGCCGAAGCCGACGTCGCTGAGGCATGCATGTTGCTTGTCATGGTGTCGATTCTCTGCATCAGGGTGACCATCATATTCATTATTGTATTCATCAATGTGATGAGTTGCTCCATGGTGTCTGCAGGTGCTCGTGCGGCCCGCTGCATCCTTCGCTGAATGGGATTTGGTCTGGCTGCAGGTTGCCGTGGTTCTTGTATAGCAGTCTCTGTTGGTTCCTGCAACCCCCCTGGGCTGTCAGGAGGATTTCCATTTGGTAGGACGCCAGAAGTAGCTGCAGCAAACGTACGGTTGTCTCTGCGGTTGTTGTTTATCTTCTTGGCAGGTTGCCTCTTGCCCGTTGCTGCTTGCCCGGGTGTAGCTGCCAGCTGCCGCCCCTGGTCTGCTGACTGTTCGTTCTTCTTTTCGAGGTTCTCTCTTGTGGTGTTCGTCCCACGAAGTCGATCGCGTGCCCTCTTATAAGCGCTGCAGCCCTTATAGCTGGCAATATGGTTGCCGCCACAGTTGTGGCATTTGGCGGTGTCCTTGGTCTTCGCTGCAGTGCAGTTGTTGGAGTCGTGCGGTCCGGCGCATTTTACGCAGACCGACTTCATCCTGCAATGCCGGGCCACGTGCCCGAACAGCTGGCAGTTGTAGCATTGGGGAGGCCCGGCTGAGGAGCGTAACTTCTCTGTGGTAACCTTCAGGTGGCATATACTTTCCACCTGGAAGATTTCACGGTTCTCCACAGTATCTGGTACTACTGCCAGAAAGAGCGGCATTTCGACGTTCGTTCCTGGGCGTCTTAGTTGGGCAACAGCTTGAACGTCGAATCCCAAGGCAATCAGTTCCTCCTTGAGATCGGCGACTGGAAAAGAACGTGGTATTCCCCTGAACACCACCTTATGTCGCCTAACTTCGCCAGTAGGGAACGTAAAATACGGAGTCTGCATTTGGTCCAGTTGCTTCGTCACGGCGGAGTAGTCTTCCACGGTGGTAAACGTAAATTTAATTTTATCTCCGCCCGCTGTTTTGGCAGAGAATGGGTCTTTGGCAATCTTCTTCACCCATTCATGGAGCTTCTTATAACTCTCTTGGAATTCCACCACGATGGGTGGAATGTGTGGACTTCTGTTTCTGGGAGGCTCTTCTTCTTGTAGCGGTGCAAACTGATTTGAGGTTTCCATCCGCTCGGTCTCAGGCGACGGCAGCGGCTTGCTCGTGCGGCGAGCCAGCACGAACCCCTCGCTGTCAGGCAGATCTTCTGCTGTGCTGCATCCAGGCGTTGCAGTCTGCCAGCTGTTAGCGGCTATTTCTTCTTCGGTGGTCTTCCTGTAATTTATCTTCACAGCACCTCTGGG
>JARYHS010013631.1:168638147-168734231 GCA_031002005.1 Vandiemenella viatica | reverse complement strand
CCTGATATGAACCAATACTGCCGTTTTGTCTGTAATACGCTCATTATCATCATCTAAAGCTATTATTTGTTTCTTTCCTATCATTAATCTTTGTTTTGCTTTCTTATAGCCTTTCTTGTTCTCTATAACTGATCTGACCAGATTTTCGTTATATTTCTTGATGTCAGCTGTTATTTCTTTTCTAATGGTCTTGCACAGTTCAGCATATTCAATTAGGTTTTTTTCAGCTTTTTGTATATAAACAAGGTTATTTGCCAAAATATTGTGAATTCTGTGTTTTTTGTGTTCGTCTGGGCCTCCTCCCTTCATAAGTGACAGGTTATAAGCAGGATATGAATAACAATAATCATTTTTTATACCAATTTCATCTCGTGGTAACTAACCGAGTAAACAAGGTGTTTACACATAAATTTTCGGCAGTAAAAATTCCTTTCACCATATTCAACTGAAGTACTGATCAGATCGGAAGACCAGAAATTTGTAGTACATGTTGTTGGTTGGTCAACAATCAATAAGAGGGTGTTGCTTGGCTGACATGACAATAGCAGGGGTGGGGGTGACAGCACCCTGCCTAACAGTAGTCTTCGGCACATATTGGAGTACACAGTTCACAATACTGTCACTCAGCAACGCTCTGGCCTTACAATCGGAAGGACATGGGACCAAATCCCCATTCGGGCATCCAGTTTCGGGTTTCCTATGGTTTTCCCAAATCATTTGAAATGAACACTGGGATGCTTCCTTCAAAAGGCCTTGGCCAAATTCCTACCCGTTCCTTGTCCCCATCCTTTCCTGCCTCAAATGACATTGATGAGGCATAAAGCCACAAGCAAAAAAAAAAAAAAAATCATTCGGCATCTGGGCTTCACTGAGTTGTTAACCATAATCCTGGTTTACAGGATTGAACGTAAGGTAAATTTCAGCTGTTACAGTGAAAAGAGTCCCAGAAGTTTCTGCTACCTGCCTGGTAAATTCGAAGTCAAAACCATGTCCAGTGCAAGGCTGTTCCATCACTACATGTTGGTGTCATTAATGTTACATAAAAACCCAAAAAGGCTTACTGCCCATTTTTAAACCCAACAGTGTTATAATTTGTGTGTGGCAGCATCTTTGCTGCAGTTTCTTACTGTGAGCGTCATTTGGAAAATGAGCACCAATTATAGAGTATTGTGATGAGGCGTTATAATGAAATGTAATCTTCATGTGTGTAAAATAAGATGGTATCACGAAAACACTCAATTTCAGTTCAATTACCAGTTTACTGGTACACAATAAGCTTGTAATTAATAGAAACTATGCTACACCTGATGAAGATGGCATAGCCAGCCATTGAAACATTGTTTTCATGGCACCAACTATCCAGACACCTGTGAAAATTACAATGCTGTGATTTTTTTTTTTTTTTTAAATGAAATTATATACAAAAAATATTTCTCAGCTTTGACAATGGATTACTATGTTGACTATTCCACGTTGTTACAAAACAATTATTTTACAAAATCAATAAATGGGTCTGCTGCAGATCATGATTCCGCCAAAATAACATTCAGTAATGACTCCATAATATTGCTGTAGTCAATTGCAAGACATATTTTTTGGCCTCGCATTCGGGAGGACGCGGGTTCGAATCCCCGTCCGGGCATCCAGATTTGGGTTTTCCATGGTTTCCACAAATCACTCCAGGTGAATGATGGGATGCTTCCTACAAAAAAGCAATGGCCAAATTCCTTCCCGTTCCTTGTCCCCAGTGCCATCCTGCCTCTAATGACCTTAGCCGTCGACGAGGAGTAATGCAATAACTAAAAATAATTCCATTGTAATACAGCCTGGACCACTATTTTCAAGCAAAAATTAGGTTTAATACAACCTGGACCAGCATAGCACAGTTAAATGTACTTCTATAGGAGTCTTGTGTTTGACTACAGCAGTATGACGACTCCAATTCCTGGCAGAATCGCAATCTCCAGTAATCCCCAATAAATAGTTCTTAGGCTTCTAGCAATGTCAGTACTCAAACACAATATTCCTACAGTTTTCCACAGATGCTGACATGCTTAGCATTGATAAATTTGCCATATTTGTATAATAACTGACTGATAATTGGGCATCATTCAGCCATTGTACAATAAACGCTCAGAATCCCATTAATGATTGAGTTGTCTTTTAAAAGTTATTTTAGGAGAGGTTACTCAAGTGACTCCCTGGGGACAAAGTGCTAGATATTTCAGATGAAGGGAGCAAGGAAGGCCATATTGATATTGTAGCTCAGGATCTCTCCTGGGATTTTAACAGACTAAACCACAGTATGGTAGAAAATAAGATTAAAGCATTTGTGGATGAAGAAAAAGTGACTTGCTGCGTGGAAGAATTCTAATGAGTTAGGAAGCAAAAGTTGTTTGAAATGCAGAATCACAAGATGTGGAAATGAGAACAGGAGTGCCACAGATTATCGCATTGGCATTGCTACTCATTCTAATTAATGACTGGATTCTGATTTATAGACAGAAGTTCGGTTGTTCACAGATGAGAATTTATACAATTTAATAAGTGTAAAAATGCATATGTTTTGCATAACTTAACATTATTAACAATTTGCCTTCAAGAGAAAAAAAAAAATCCGTAATTTGCTTTGAATAATTAACAAAGAGTTTTTTATGTTATCTTATGACATAATCTTTTACCGTGTTTAGTTTCACTGAGATCCTTTCAATAGGGTTTGCCTGATGCATGCTCAGGCCAACAGTTCCACAACAAGCTTTGTTTCTCTCACAGTTTGTTGTAATTAGAAAGATTTTGCTCTTATATGTAATTATTTTAAGGGGGTTTGCAGCTGTGATTTTAATAAATAAATAAAAAGAGGTTCTAAGAGAAAGATGAGTTAATTTGGAGGCTTAAATGAGAAGAAAATGACATGATAAAAGAACATTTCCTGTGATTGATTTTGGGGGCATTATAAGTATTTTAAGGAGAATTAAAGAAAGTAGATGCTAATTATAGAATAATGTAGAAATGGCTTCAGGAAGTCATGGTGGGTATTAATTTAGCACAAAGTTTTGGAATAGTCAGTCTGGGATTGGTTAATTTAAGTAGTATGCTGATTTTAGGGGATTGCATGGCACACTTCCTACAGGCAGTGATCAGTGGACTTCATTGCCAGTCTCTGTGGTTAACTGCTCATTCTTATCAGTTTTATAATGGTATATTAAGTGATTTTATGATGATTCATCACTACATAGTGAAGCAGAACAATAAACTTCTTGTAAGGGCGCATGTATAGCTATCGTATTGTTTTAGTGCAGTATAAAAGAGGTTAGCTGAGCAAGTAGTATTGTTTGAATGTGATTATTTTTCATGCTTCTAGCTAGAACTTGTAATCTGAGGATAATACAAACATTTAGGATACCTTTAATCCTGATAAATTACTGTTGCATAGATACAGTGGGCAACACTAAAGTTTGGAAAGTTTTGTTTGCCTGTGCCTGCAAAAACTAATTGACAGATTTAAATGAATACAAAACACTCGTAACAATAAGTTACATGGCTCCTAATGACACAGAGGACAAAAATCATTAAATAGTAGTGCCAATGAAATTGCTGTTAGGCATTGAAAACAAAAAAGGATAGGGTTAATAACCCATCATTTATCAAAGAGACCGAGCGTGGTGGGTGACCGGTTAACATTCAGGAGAGCGCCGGTTCAAATCCCCGTCTGGGCATCCAGTGTGTGTTTCAGCAGAAGCAGAACTTACCCTGACATAAGACACAAGCTTTGAAGCTACAGAAATCATAGCCCACCAAACAGGGACTTTTAATAAGGAAGTGATTGAAATCTACCTGGATCAAAATCATTTTGACAAAAATGGTGCGCTTATTAATTTTGGAATCTGGTAATATCTTCTTTGCACAAACCAAACTGTTTCTGGGGTCTGGGCAGCAAATAAATGACTAGGGTACAGAATGTTCAGTATCTTGGCATTTTGAAAAGACTACAGTAAACGACGGCCAAAATGTTGTGTGTTTCAGCAAAGATATTTGAGAACTACTTGCCATTGAGCCTTGCCTCTAAAGACACTGTTAAAATGTACAGAACATTACAAGAAACTCTCATGTTCATAAAAAGATTTCAGGTTAGCCCTATAATTAGTAAAAAAAAAATTGATAGTCTCACATTTGCTACATTCATTTAATATCTCTTCTTCTTTTTTTAAACTGGAACATTTAAATCTAAAATTTTAGCACTCAAATGATGGCTTAAACAATTATATTTTTGGTTAAGTAAAGCATATTGAACACTCTTCATAGTTTCAAACAATGTGCCTGTTATACTGGCTTTCTTTTTACATTATTTTAATTGAAACAGTTGCAGACTTTCACTAATCCATTTTGTTATGGATAAAGTTAAGATGATATTTTAATTTCTAATATTTGTAAAGTCCCCAATTTTCACCTCAACAGCTACTTGTTTCACAAACAACAGTTTCAGTAGGCAAAAGTGGAATAGAAAAAAATAAAGATTAGGTTCTGTTTTGAACTATGTACTATTATTTGGATGTAAACATGACTGGTAGGTGTGACAAATAGCAGAAAATTTGTATTGTATTAATTTATTATACAATTGATAAAAATTTAATAACTCTTACTTTTCTGAAATGTTAAAAAGATATCAATACAAAAGTCAGCAGTAAACAAGATTTTAAGGAATAGAATATTGTGGAGTCTTAGCAAATGTCAAATTTTTACATTGTTAATACTTAGTATTTGCGTTCTTCAAATTTTAAAATTGTTTTTCCAATTACATGATTTCCAGGACCTCCATCACAGACACAGCCAGCCCAACATTCAACTAACCAGCTGTCAACCCAAATGGCATCAATGAACTTATCAGCAGGGCAACAGAAGCCTCCAACTGCTACAATGGTAAGGAAGTGCTGAAATTAAGGTTAGTTGATGTATTGCCATTTTAGTGATTAAGTGTGGATTTTCATTTGGCGTTTTTATTTCTTGCAGGGTTTTTCGGGTGGTGGCGGTGGTGGTCCCCCCACTAAAATGAACTTTCCTGGAACTCCACAGCGACCTTCACCTGGGGCATCTCCATCTCCCTATAGCAATGGACCTGCACCTCCATCTGGGAATCAGATGTCAGCACAAGGACACCTCCCACCATTGCATGGTCAGCCACCTCAAACTGGGAATCAAATGCCGCCACAAGGACACCTCCCACCATCGCACGGCCAGCGACCAAGTCCACATTCCGACCAGATGGCATCACATCACAACCAGATGAGTGGTGCATCACCTCATGTAGGGCAGATGCCACATCAAGGCAACTTATATTCCCCTCAATTAAGCCAATCCAGTCCAGTGCCACCACAAAGCAATAAGATGCCACCATTAGGTGGTAGTTCTTTTGGCCCTCACCCTAATCAAGTACATCACAGTGGTAATTTTCCACCAAACCAAATGCCTCCACATGGAAGTAGTTTCCCTCCACAGACTAGTCAGCCACAAGGTACTGGATTTCCACCGCAATCCAATCAGCCACCACAACAAGGAACTGGCTTTCCTCCCCGTGCCAACCATATACCATCACAAGGGGCTGGCTTTCCTGCTCATCCTAACCAGTTACCTCCACAAGGATCTGGTCTTCCCCCACAGGCCAGTCAGGTCCCTCAGCACGCTTCTGGACTTCCTCCAAAAACAAATCAGCCTCCTTCACACGGACCTGGCTTTCCCTCGCAATCTAATCAACCACCTCCACAGGGGGCCGGCTTTCCTCCACCAGCGCATCAGGGACCGTCAGTCAATCGTGGGCCACCACAGGCAGCTGGTTTTCCACAACATACAAATCAGATGCAGTCTCAGCACGGTGGTTTTCCCCCACAACCCAACCACATTCCCCCGCAAGGAGGAAGTCCTTATCTTCCTTTAAGTGGACAGCTTCCACCACAAGGTGGTAGCCCATATCCACCTCATTCGCAGGCACCACCACAGGGTGGTAGTCCATATCCACCACAGAACAACCAAATGCCTGCCCAAGGTAGCCCTTTTCCTCCTCAAGCTGGTCAGATGCCAGTACCAGGTGGCAGCCCATACCAAGGGCAGATGGGACCGCCAAGACCGGGTGTAGTGCCTCCAGGCAACCAGCCTTATAGTGGTTACCCACCACCACCACAGGTTAGTAGCAAGTGCGTATTTCAGCTTTTTAATACTTTTCTGCACGATTTGATCATACAATTGTCAAATACAAACTAGTATAGGAAACGTATATAAAAACGTGTAAACACAGACTAGCAATATGTTAACTGGGTTGCCTTGCCAAGCTAAATTAAGTGTTAATCAATTGACCTCAAGTCACCTGTTTCTGATTGCTTAAATCCCATCTCGTAAAACTGAAAATAATTACTCACTGTTGCAAGGCATACTGGATGTTTACAACTTCATTTAGCACAATACATCCGCTACTCCCAGCTGCAGTGTTACTAAAGCTCTTGTGAATCTAATCCATTGAAGAAGCAATTAACCACTTTTTCAGTCTATATGTGCACAGTCCCAGATGGTGGCAAAATTGCTTCCGCTCACTGGAACATTGCACCCTGCAGCAATCAAGAACAATGGGTTACTGCCTATATGGCAGCTGGTACAACCCTGTACACTTAAGTATTATTACATTATAAACTAAAATCCCTACTGAAACTGTGGAACGTCTATAACTAATAATTATTTATATTATTAGATGTATTAATTACAAAATATGTTGTAAACACACAAATATTGTTACATGTCTCCCATCCCCCTTTTCCAGTCCAAATGCAATAAAATTGTTTTGTAAAAAATAAGTTAAGAAAGACTGGATGTTCAGTCTTAGAAATCTCACAAAAGTTCTTCGGTCCAAGTTTACTGTTTCACTTTATAAATTCGTACGACTTGCTAAAATCAAAGTTAGAATCCTTTCGCCATATATTCATAATTCCACATTTGCCTCAAATTCAGACTATGAATCCACACAGACAGTTCACAGTTATACCTTCTTCACTTTATACAATCATCAATCTACTACATTCCCTGATAGTAACTTATTTGAGCTGGAATGTACCAGCCTGTATGCAATTGGATGAGGATTATCCGCTCTCTTAAAACGTGTGTATGTCAAAAAAAAAAAAATTTTTTGAGAGTTTGTCACATGATTTTTTTCCTGCATTTTCACAAGCACCAAGTGTCTCAAGTTATTTGGTTGATTTTTACTCTATACTGTGTTTCTTCTTTTCTTCCTGTTCTTCAGAATATCTTTCTCTTCCCATGCCACAACCTTCATATTATTAATCTTCATCATTATGTCAAATTGCCTTCATTTTGACTGTCTTTCTTCCGTATTATGAGTTCATCTGATTGCAACTCCCTCATAGTGTCTGAAATCTTCACTTGGCTAACAAGCAATTTCTTTGATTGCATGGTTGTCCAGTGTCAGTAACTGCTGTTTCTTAACTCCTGGTATAATATGCTAATGCACAATCTTCAATGCCAAATATTTCCAATTAAGTTAAAGATGCTTGAACATCTTAACTTTTCATTTATGATTTTTTTTTCTGCAGTAAATCTTTTTCTGTACTTTTCAAATACTCCTTTATTACTATACTGTCAATACACATTCTTCTTTACATTTTTTTGACCAGCTACTTTTTTAATCAGCTTGTGAATTTTCCTTCAGCGCCTCATTTCCCCCCCCCCCTCTCATTTACAAGTTGATTAATCTTAATTTCACATTTTACATCCTGTTCAGCTCTGCCAGCTTCCGTACTATCCAATTTTCACTCCTTCCTCCCCCCCTCCCTCCCCATGAGCAATAGTTTTCACTGTTACTTTTATCATTTTCATTCATGTTCAACGTCTTCATTGGTGTTAATCATCGACAATTCATTGTCAGCTTCTCCCAAAAAATCCATCTTCATCCCATACTACTATTCCAGCAAATCTTATATTTCTCCTACTTAGCAATTATAATTATTTTCCTTTAATGGCCCCTTCTTCATTCAATAGCTCTATACACTTCCACCATTTGAAAGCTGCTTCATATTGACTTTATAACATTTTTACATACATTTTACTGTAGAGGGGTGACTTTTCCTAGTTTTGATGCTCTCATATTTTACTTTGGTTACATCTCTCCTTCTAGTATTTCGTCCTGTGTGTATTGTATCTCTTCTTTTGGATAGTCCTGCTTCCATAGTAACTGCTAATGATCAGATTGCCTCTACTGCAGCATCAAGTTTCTCCTCCTGTTCTCTTCTTATTACATCTCATTTCATCATCTCCAAGAGCACTCAAAATTATTGTTGTTTGGCAGCAGGTCCAATCTCTTTCTTCTGTAAACTGGAACTCGTCTAATTTTTTAGATTTTCTCTCAGCCTTATGATTCATCCTATAATTATTACAATGATTATTTATTAGTCATTACGGTACTCCTACTCGTTATTACCTGTAGCACCTCTTTCCGACAATATATTCTAGCGTTCTAATCTTTCTGTAGCATCTAGTAATTCTTGTGTGTAATTTCATTGATTTACAATATGTATCATGTCTGTCTTTCTTTTAAAATACATCTCTGTCCTCATGTCATCTTCAATAGTTTCATCAAAATATACTAATTCCTTCGTCATTTTACAAAATTCTCTCATATTCCTGTTATATTTTCTGCACTGTCAACAATTTTAGAAAATGCTTTCCCATTTCACAGTTTCCTCTTTGACCAATATTTGTCTAGAAATTCTTCATTGTTCTATATTCTTTACCGACACCACCACTTGAATTCATTGCCTGTCAACATACTCTTGATTTATTTAATATTATGATTATCTGACCAATTTGATGGTAAGTCCTTTCTGAAAGATTTCACAAACATCAAAGGATCTGTTCCCCTTCCAGGTTCAAATTTTATTTTTGGAAATTACTGCTGATTGTTGATAAAGTTTTGCAACCCATTACTGTGACGATTTGCTGCACAACTTCATTTATTCTGCAACTAATTTTTTGCATTTTAGCTTCACATCTTATGTAGCAACTGTATTAATCATAGCTGTTGCTTTTTGATTTGCTGTGTCAACACTGTTCTTACAGTATTCTCTCTTGTCTTGAATCCTTTTTCTAAAATACTTGACACCGTCTAGTATTTCTTCAACCTGATTAGTTTTTGTCATTAATCCTTATTTCAAAGTTGCTTGTTTACTTCTTGTTTAAGAGCTATTTCTTTTATTGCAACATGTTCACTGACAGCAGTTATATTTTTCATTCTTCTTTTAATAACATTTAATTTATTTTATAATGTTGAAAAAAAATTTCCAGAATATTTTATTTTATTGTTTTGTACTGTAGAGATTTAACTTAAGTTATTGATTCTCAACTTAAGAATATTTCAATATAGACCTTGGTCATATTAAAGATGAGACGTGGCAAGGGGATCAGATATAAACACATGGAAGCCTACCACATGACAATAATTGTATGAGGGCAGATCGGAAAGTAACACACAATAATTTTTTTTTTTCACAGAAAGTTTAATATCTACCGCAACCAAACATATCAAAAATTAACTTACATCTTTTACCTACTTTTCTACATAGTCACCAATTTTCTCAACACATTTTTTCCCATCGTGGTACCAGTTTCAATATGCCCTGTTCGTAGAAGGCTATACTCCTGACAAGCGGGCATCTGCAGACTACTGATTTCACTTCGACATCTGTTGCAAAATATTGGCCAGACAGGAATTTCTTCATGGGACCAAACAGATGAGTCAGACGGTGCCAGGTCCGGACTGTATGGTGCATGCTGGAGCACCTCGCACCAAAAAGTGGCGAGTTTCTCACGAACAGGAGCAGCAACATGGGGACGTGCATTGTCATGAAGAAGTTTGACACCATTAGCATTAATTTTGCGGCGTTTGTCACGAAGGGCACGACGCAACTTAACCAACGTTTTCATGTAGGCTGCAGCATTCACAGTGGTTCCATGTTCAGCAAGTCCAACAATAACACACCAAACATATCCCAGAACCCTGTCACAAGCCCTTCCTTAGCTGACTGAGTCACTCTGAATTTTTTTCACATTGGGGAACCAGCATGTTTCCACTCCATAGAGACCTGCTTGGTTTGGGGCGTGTAGTGGTATCACCAGTGACGATTCCTTTCAGAAAGTCATGCCCTTCTGCAGCATAACGCGTTAAGTGATCCAAACTTGTCATCATTCGCTGGCCCTTCTGGTTGTCTGTCAGGTTCTTAGGCACTAACTTTACGGAATTTCAACGTGTCATGAACAATTTCGTACACTGCACCATAGGAAATGTTGAAAGTTTGCGATAAGGTTTGCAGGTACACACACCGGTCCTTCAATATTTCTGCTTCACTGGCACGGACATTCTGCGGAGTTGAAACTGTTACCAGCCGCCCGGAGCGTGGCGAATCACTAAGGTTGACGTGGCCCTCTTGGAAGAATGCACACCACCTGGAGACATTGCTACGGTCCAGACAATCGTCCCCATACACGCCACGCATGTCCCTGTGAATTTCACTTGGTGAATACCCTTTGGCCCACAAATATCGAATTACATTTCACTGCTCTTCACACGTGGACGACAGTAACATGCGCGCCATGTTTGTCTCATAGTTCATGCTTCTCTCGCTAGAGCTGCACACGAAAACAAAATACCCTCTATAGTGCAAACTTCAAACTGTATCATTGTGAAATTTCAACATTCCAGCTGGGGGAGAAAAAAATTAATGTGCGTTACTTTCCGATCTGCCCTCGTAATTAATAAAATTATAATTCAGGTAAAAAAGATGAAACAGGTATATATTTTGAACTAAAAATTAATATTGTTACTTGTAGTCTTCGAATGTGTGGTGTTTTGTATTTGTTACCAATGTCATACATCTGCAGATGGTCATTTATCTTTTTTGTTCATTTTGCTATTTTCATTTATGTTGCACAGGAAGGCTACCCACCACAGGTACAGGCACAGCCTCAGGCACAACCTGTGTACTCTCCACAGCAACAACAGGCACGCCGTCTAGACCCAGATCAGATGCCGAGCCCAGTGAGTAACATTACTGTAACATAGTGAGCTGTGTGTCATGACTCAGGAGATAGGTCCCTAGTGCAAATTCCTGGCTAATCTGGAATTTTTAGGCCCTTTAAATTGTGGGGTGGTGGAACATTCAATGATTCATTTACCACACTGAACTGTAGTTCCCTTTCGCCAGTACCTTTTTTGGATTAGTTTAAACGATAACAGAAGCAAAATTCATGACAAGTTGAAACTGTTTCCAAACCATTAAGGGCAGAGGAGATTTATTTTATGCAAGAATTTTTTGCTTTTTTATGCTACTCATTATTACATTCCACATCACTAGTGGTGAAACACCCATCAAAACTATATTAGTATTAATCAAATGCCAAGGAATTGGACATCTGCTGTAAAATGTGGTTATTATTGCAGTTGAAATGTTGTTTACATTACTGTAAACTCTGGTGGAAGTGCATTAATTTTTTTCTTTTTGCAACTGGGAAAGGTATTGAAATGTAAAAAGTAACATGTGTAAATTGAATGCGCCGCTTGGTTGCCTCATCCTTTCAGAGTAATTTAGTAGCGGGTAATTGCCATGCTCCCTTCGCACAATTGAAAATTTCCACCATACATGATGACTGCCAGTCGTTGGAGTGAAGCTCGAATTAGAATACATCCATGTCATCTCTGGTTTTAAAAGTGGGTTAAACAAGGATCAAAGTGTTGACCATTTGAAACAATTTTCAGAGGACCTTACACCTTCCTGTGCCACAGTTACATGATGGTTTACAGAGTTTCAGTAGGGCCGGACAGTGCTGAAATATGAGGAGTAGAGAGGAGTCAAGCAGTAAAAGTCACCTGTTTAAGGAATTGAAGGAGCAAAGTGATTACTGCCAAAATCATTGACAAAATCCACGATATGCTTTTAAGTGACTGACAAATCAAAGTGTGTGAAATATTAGAGACCCCATGCATGTTGCAAGGTACAGTGTATTCAATTTTACACGAATGTTTGGTTTCTACGACTGCAAGAAGTACTATAAATTTTTTATGATCATTAGTGAGTGAGCAACATGATCAATGAAATTTGTATACAAATAACTTCCAAATCAAATCTGGAATAAAAAAAAAAGTATACTATGTCTGCTGATATCTAGGTGTAATAGAAATTGGAGACATGTTGCATTTTCCAGAATGAAGTTATTAGGGTTAAAAAAAAATGGGGGAGTCTCTTTAACGAAAGGGTAGGCAGTGCCACCACTGACTTGGCGGGGCATTGTCATGTTTCCAGACTAGAGAAGTGGCCAAGATGTGCTGTGTATGTAAACGATAGAAAGAACAGCCATGGGGTGGTAGTACTACACAATTTTTATGTAGGTAATTTTTTTAATTTAAATGCCTACATATCACTACTATAATTTCTTCTTTACTTTTTATAAAATTGATTCCAGTAAATGAACTACTCAATTCTTTTAAATATACTAGAGGATTCGTATTAAAATTTCACGAGTGAAATGTTGGTATAAGAATAGATCAAAACACGGACCTGTGCAAAAATTTCACAGATAAAATACGACAAATAAAAAGAAGCAGTAGCTCATTTGTAGCAATTGTTGAAAGAAAGTTGTTGCTTGGGGGCTTTGCTTACACACAGTTCTTCGAAATTCTTGACCGTGTATGGTACCTGTTACTGAAGATGTTAGGATTTAAACAGTTTCCAAAGTTTTGTCGTTACCCTAAAAGGTATTTGAAATAATCAAAATGGTACTCTTCGTGGTAATGTAACGTTTGTATTTTAAGTAGAAGTTCTCGTACACTTTTTCGGTACCAGAAATTTTAAACAAAACAACGAACAATCAGATCAAAAAAATTTTAAGACTGCAGATTATGCACACTCACGGCAAGCAGAGTTCCATACTAACCCCCACCCCAATTTATGAAGTCTTAAAAGTTCATACTGTAGAAGAATTTAGCTAATGCTGGTATTGCACCACTACTTGAGACATTTTCCTGTCCTACATTGCATCTCTTGCTACACACGTCTACTCCACTCAATTTTCGGCTGAATAATGCCTGGTTTTCCCCCTCTCCAGCCTGCCACCTTTGAGATGACAAAAAGAAACCTTATTTTTACTCCTATCATTCTGACACTTCAGTGTGATGTAGTCCATAATTTGTTTATTTTATGTTATGATGACTTTCCAAAAAAGAGATATTAAATTTTGAATTTAAAAAATCACTAAGTTTCCTTTTACTCCTAAAATTCCTAATTCCCTGATCTGATTTTTGTGCCAAAACATGCTGTAAAAATCCAACTTTTGGTATATGTAACACTTACTATATTTAAGGTGAAATTCAAAAGTATGATACAATCCTTACAAAACTGTTATATTTATTTGCTCTGTAATTACTGCTCCTATTGAGCTGAAATTAATGTCATTCTCTCTCAAATATTCTACTGATAATTTTATCTAGCTCCTAAAGTATTTCCTTCCTAGACTTCTTTATTCTATTTGATCTCATTGTTTTCCCATTGTTTGCCTATGTGGCATCAACATTGAGGGCATGCGCTGCCTTGGAAGAAACTTTTATTTTTACTTTTAATACTCAAATTGTGCTGGAATCATCAAACAAAGTATATAATTGTATCACAAAAATTTTATCTTTAGTATGGATATACTTTCCAGCCTGTAACTCTTATTGTTTAAGGAAATGATATGAAAATGAATGCCACTAATAGACTTTAAATTAATGATTTTTTCTGAAACTTTCATTGACTTATAAGTTTGACTGATTTCATCCTCCTAAAGTGCTTTTGGATTCAGAAAATGCTAGAAAATACTTATCAAAGTAGTTTTCTATACTCTTGTTATGTGCTAAGGATCCTTTAAACTATTTTTGAAAATCTGTCTAAAAAAAATAAGGTTATATGACACAGTACATTTCTGATTTTACCTGATGTATGCTATCCTGCAACCCTCTACTTTCACATAATCACCTGAAGCTATTCCTTCCTGGAAGCCAAAGCCACAGACCTCACCAAAATACAACAAAGCTGAACAAAACACTCTCAATATTTCTGTGATATATGTGTTGCTATGGTACACAATCAATTGTTATCAACACCATACTTGTAATATTGTAGACAATACTTTCGACCTTTGAGTCAAATTCCAAAACATTTCTTTCTTAAAATATTACCAAAGCAGAGATAATCTTTAAAATGATACTTCATTTATCAATTTCATTTATTTATGAAGGGGGATAAATGGCCTGTGAGGGGTTACACATTTTTACTAATAAAATATATTTATTAGTATAAGAGAACCAATTTGAAAACTTAGGTCTTGTACATGGTAAGGATTTGTGTAAAACTGTATTTTCATATGTTTGCCTTATGTCCGTGCTTTTTTCCATGCTTCCTTCAAATTTAGTGAACTTGTATCAATTTTCGCACACAGTCCTGGGTTAACTGTTCATCTTCCATAAAAACAAAAATGGAACACAGTCTAATTCTTACCAAAAAAAAAAAATCATAATGAAACTTGGAAAGCCAATTTTCACTAAGAAGTACATCTAAATATGCAGTCCCTATCTAGTTAATTGATAAGAAAGTTGTATTCCTCTCACCGCCCCCACCCCCTCTCTCCATTTTCTTTTTCTTATTTTCTGTGTAAAAATTCTTGGAAGCTACTTTTCTGAGTAATCCTTCAGTTCTGTCTTTCCATTTAATTAGGAATGTTTATTTCTGATCAATCAGCTTAACAGTCCTAAAGTGTGCAGACAATGTGTCAAAACACTCCTTCCTCCTGTGCACTGAACCATTTCTAAGCACTGTTTCAGTGGCCTTTGTATTATTATTATTATTATGCTTCAGTGTTCTGATGAGGATAGGTATTCTTCTTTGGGTAAATTGTTGGTTCATACTCTTTCTGCGTGAACCAATTCTAACTGCAAATTCTAGATTAAGTAAAAAAAAGAAATCCTATGAGGTTATCAGTTTTTCTCTTAATAGAACTGGATTAGTGATCAATTTGTCCTTCAAATCACAAACTAGTTTACAGGAAAATCGCAGGCTATTTTCAGCAGTGATTAACTGGTTAACTGGTTGAACTGCTGATCAGTTAATTTCATTAGTCACTTTCAGCACACTACTACCTGATTATATGGCTGTAACACTGTAAGTATGTCATTGGCCAATACACATATACTGCTACTCTACTTCATGCCAGTGGTCTATCTTTTACTTTCCATAGTAGTGTATTCATTATCCCACGATATTTACTGTTCCTGCATGATTATTATTCTATTGCCATACTACTATATATGGACTGATAGCTGGCTGTATGACTGCTGCAAGACATTCTCCAGGACAGAATGTTTAGTATTGCCTTAAGAATGTCTATTGCTGGATGATGCAGTATATGTATTGGTTCTTAACCTCTATTGCTTTCTGACTGGTGATTTTTGATGATCTCTGAAGGCTTGGAGGATGAAAAACCGAGTACCCCTGGACTTTTTTTTTTACCTTTGGGAGCTGTACCTGTTGGTTTGTATGTGTAAAGCAACGTGAATTGTTCCCCAGACCAGTGCAGGCAAAACAAACTTGGAATTGATGCCTTCATAAATCATATTACATGTTCTAAAGCATCAGTAAAATGTGATATACATATGTAGATGGAATATTTTGTTTACTATAATTTTTCAAAAAGAAAGGAAACTAGGAAATTATTACATTTCTGTTATACGAGGTGTGGCTAGAAAAAAACAGGATTTTTAGTGTAACTCTTTTTATTTTGTTTCCTTTACAACTTTTACCTTATCACCTTCAATATACTCCCCTTCACTATCCCTACACTTTTCCATTCGAATTTTCCACTGTTCAAAACAGTGTTTGAAGTCATTTTCTGTTAGCATGTTCATAGTCTCCGTCGCTTTTTGCTTCACAGCTTCCACAGTCTCGAATCTGGTCCCCTTCAACACTTCCTTCACTTTTGGGAACATAAAAAAATCACATGGAGCTAGGTCTGGTGAGTAGGGTGGATGATCGAACACAGGGATCCCATGCTTGGCCAAAAATGTCTTAACCACCAGTGCAGTGTGGGCTGGGGCGTTGTCCTGATTAAGAATCCACGACTTGTTCTTCCACAACTCTGGTCGCTTTCTTCGCACTCGCTCACGGAGGGTGGCCAAAACCCCAAGGTAGTATTCTTTATTCACGGTTTGACCTTCAGGAACCCAATTTACATACAGAATTCCATGGATGCCAAAAAAAACAATCATCATGGCCTTGAATTTTGATTTGGACATTCGAGCTTTCTTCTTTCGTGGTGAATTCGGACTCTTCCAGTGCATTGATTGTCGCTTAGTTTCTGGGTCATGGGTAAAAAACCATGATTCGTCACACGTAATAACTCTTTCCAACAGTCAGGATCTTCCCTAATGTTTTTTAACATGTCAGAACAGATTCCCATCCGTAACTCCTTTTGTTCTGGCATGAGGATTCTTGGCCCCATTTTGGAACACACTTTTCTCATATTAAAATTTTCATGTAATATTTGCTGAACCGATTCTTTGTCAATTCCCACAATCTCGGCAACTGCACGGATACTCAATTGGTGATCTTGATGGATTACTTTGCCTATTTTCTCGAGGTTTTCATCCGTCTTCGAGGTTGAAGGACGTCCTGGGCGCGGATCATCTTCAATCGCTTCTCTCCCTTCTTTGAAACACTTACACCATTCAAAAACGCGTGTACGTGACATACATTCTTCCCTATACACTTGTTGTAAGAGAGAATAAATCTCTGTTGCAGATTTACCCAGCTTCACTAAAAATTTCACGTTGACACATTGCTCAATTAAGACGCCTACCATTTTTCCGACGAGCGGCATACACATGGTCCAACATGAACGAAGGCTGAGATCGTCAACTGGCAGGAATGTGGAGGGGGGATGTCAGGCGACTCGGCAATATGGCGTTTGACCTTGAGGCTCGCACGGTTTATCTCACAGAAAACCAGTCCCGTTTTTTTTCTAGCCGCACCTCGTATATAAAGACGCTAATGTATGACGATGTGTTTGAACCCTCATAGATTCTTTTAACTTACCAGTTTCTTGCAGTGTTACTAACCAGTTTTGTTTGTGTGTAGTAGATAAAAAAACTGCAGAATAACCTTGGTGTTACAGATCCAGGTGATGCTGGACGACCGCCGCAACAGGTCGGGTGTGTTTGTAACAAACCAGAAAGGCCTTGTACCACCACTTGTCACAACTGACTTTATGACACAGGACCAAGGCAATGCAAGTCCTCGATACATTCGTAGCTCCATATACAATGTACCAGTAACTGTGGACATGATGAAGCAGGTAGGAAAGAGCCTTAAACTACAGATTATGTAATTGTAGCGTGTAACTTTAATTCCAGATTTAACCTTCTTTCTTTCATATTTGACACTAGTATATTTTGTAAAAACCATTTTTTGCAGATGAAATCTGTAGAATATGTAGTTTTTACTTGATAATCACCAACATAAGAATTAAAATGTGAAAGCCATTTATTGATACATGATAGGCAGCATCTCTGATTCTGCAAAAGTATTTGTAAAAATACCCACATAACTCAAAAATTATAACAGTATTTGATAGTCTATACTAATTTAATTTTTGACACTTCATAAACATGGTAAATTGGTTACAGTTAGAAGGAATCTCACAAAAACAATTCTTGTAAAAATAGACAGTCTCATGGTTGTTTAGTGACAAAGTTATGAGATCTTGTTCTGAACCAAGTCTACACTTTACAGTGTGAAACAGAATGGTTTCTCTGTGTTACAGATTGTTTATTTAGAATAGAAAAAATTCTGTTGACTTGGCCATTATGCATGCCATGTTTTAGAAGTGTTGCTTTATCAATTTTACAAAATACAAATACACAAAAGCCAAAATTTCCCTCGCACATCTTTCAGGTTTGACAAGTCTTATCATAAATATTGTGCCTTTCATTTTGGTAAAAGTTATGATAATGAATAATGGCCAAGTCACAAGATTATTTTTTTTTTAGTCTGGATAAATGATTTATAACACTGAGAATAACCAATCTGTTTTACAAAGTGAAGTGAATACACACTGTAAGGCTCTCTTAATTAATCCCGTTAAATAAAGCCTGAGAATTTGAGAGGCCTTCTCGTAAACTGTTAATAATGGTAACCTGTTGAGAGCGGTGTGGCCCAAAAATGTCATCTTGCTTGTTTTGCGCTACCGCTTCATTTCTAGATGCAATAGAATAACTTTAACAATTCAAGATATTTGGCTTTCTCTAAAACCATTATGATCAACCAATACAACAATAACTGTGATTTATACACACTTAGATCAATTAATACACTGTTTTACACACTCATAAAATCATATAAACAATACTGCCAATTTACACAAATATTCAAATACATCCACCATGCACCAATAAATCACTCTTTCCACCATTACATGCTCATACAGTATTACCAACTTCAAACTAACAAAATACTTAAAATTACTCGAGGTCTCTCAATATCCTACTATACTGTGTGATCTTCTTTAATTATTACATATATACATATTTATAAACTTACTAGCTCGTACCCGCAACTTCGTACGCGTGGATTAAGAATTTTTTGCCAGAATTAAATATAGAAAGTTGTTGGTTACAAAGGATTGGTCCCAAGCAATATCAAGTCGGAATAATATGACAGGAAAGCTATCACTATATCATTGTACCGTCGAACCTGTCTCTTGAAGAGAATCAGTTACCAACATATTTCTGTCACCATTCGATAAGGTCTCAAAATTTCGTGACTACAACTCTTAATCATACTGGAAAAAAATATCCTGTTCCCTTCATACAGATATCCTTATAAAATTCCATCACAACGATATAGCCATTTAGTCGTCAAAACGTTACAAAAAGACAGAGACTTACTTCCATATTTATAATAATATTACTGTGGTTCACACTCACACACTGACTGCGAACAACACCTGAGGGATCATTATAATGTAAAAAAGTGTACACCTACAACATTGCAAGACTACCTACGATTTGCCTCACATTGCACCCCTAACTTTCTAATATCTACAGCTTAACATTCAATCCGAATATCCTACGGCCCAGGCCTGACTCTTAGGATGAAAAACAATTTTTAAAAATCTTAGCCTCCACGGAGATTTGAACCGGAAACCATGACGTTCGTAAGCAAGCGCTTTAACCACTGAGCTGCCAGTCCACTACACGGAAACACGGTACGGAGACGTCAATATCCAACGTGTCAGTCTATCGCCGTATTTCGAAGTTATGAGACAACATGTGTTATTTATACAGATAATTTTTCAACCAAATGTAGACAGTATATTTCTCCTTGTTTCAAAGGATAAGTGTGCAAAGTTTCATCGAGATCGGATGAAAACTGTGGATTTGTATGATGAATAAACAAACAAACATACATTCATCTTTATATACAAAGATTTACATTATTATTTTTCAATGGCTGGTGAAGTGAACCTCACAAAGTGTAGACTTGGCTCAGAACAAGATCTCATAGCTTTTTGTCACCAAACAACTACAAGATTTTTTATAGGGAGGGGGGGGGAGTCTCATTTCTTTTTGCAAGTTGATCACTTGTTCCGAGTTATTGCTCATGTATAATGAGTTCATCTGGAAATTGGTGGTTAGTGACATTTCAGAATCCAATACATCAATATATGTTACTAACAATGCCCACACTCTCTGCATACAACGGGTGCACGCCATGGTCAAGCAATGCTAGTCATAGGTTTAACTACCAGTATAAACTAAAATGGCCCAAATCACTTTGAGGAAAGGCTAGGCAGTGTGCCACTATTGACTTTACTTGGTAGGTGTACTGCCATGCAGCCAGAAGTTCAGGTCAGGAAATCTCGTGGAGAAATTCACATCTTTAAGAATATGGGTAGGCTAAACTGTCTTTAGTATCGGCACTTAAGAGGAATCAATTCATATCAAAGAGAACATGTTTGATGCACTATTCTGGTGTTTGTTCAATGAATCAAAGAGCATGATCCTGACCAGACCTTTACTTCTGCCAGATGCTTTTAAAATTTAAGTTAAACACTGCCAAAAAAAGGTGAAATAGATCTGTGTACAGAACCGGAATAAAATATCATGGTACATTTTGATTCGAATACTTTCAGAAAATGATTGATATCACAATAAGGTGAACAAATTGGGGAAGGAGGTTGTTTCCTAATTCTCTTGGTGGAATTATACTAGCATTCAAGTGAAACAATGGTTGCTGGACATCAAAATTAGTAAAAAAAATTAGGATAGAAGAAGAAACTACAGCATGCCACAGTTGATGGTAGGACAGTGTTAACACACAAAATTTGCCAAAAATTTGAAAAAACATATATATATACAAGGGTGGTCTGAAGTTTCAGCCCTAACAAAGATACAAGACATTTTTCCTGAAATTTTTATTTTATTTTTCAACATAGTCTCCTTATAACTGTACACACTTCTCCCAGCAATGCTCCCATCTCTGTAACCCGTCCAAATAGTATTCGGCATTTTTCTCTGCAAAATAATTGTTTTCTTCATGTGACAAAAATCTCCGTCCTCAGAGTGCAATTTTTAGATGATGGAGCAAAAAGAAGTCACTTGGGGCTAGATCTGGTGAGTAAGGCAGATGGTCAAGCAGTTAAAACCGTAATTCGTTAGTTTTCGCCATGACAAACGCTGAGGTGTGAGACGGTGCGTTGTCTTGGTGAATCAGGATTTTCTTTTTTGCAAATGTGGCAGTTTTTCTGCAAGTTCTGCCTTCAGCTTGTCAAGTAACGATGCGTAATATGCTCCTGTAATGGTTTTTCCTTTTTGAAGGTAATCGGTTAAAATAACTCCATGACTATCCCAAAAAAACAGTCACCAGCACTTTCCCAGCCGAAAAAATTTTTGCTTTTTTTGAAGCCAGTTCCCCCTTTGCAGACCACTGTTTGGACTGTATTTTTATTTCGGGCATATAATGGTGTATCCAAGTTTCATCTACAATAATTAATTGGCGCCAAAACTCGGGTTTATTGCGCCTAAACTGCGCCAACAAAGCGTTTGAAATGTTCATTCGAACACGTTTTTGGTCTAATGTGAGCAAACGCTGCCCCCAATGCATGGAGAGCTTTCTCATATCTAAATGTTGATTTAATATGTAACAAACACCTTCTTTTGAAATATTCATAACCTCTGCTATCTCTCTCACTTTAATTCGGCGGTTGTCTAGCACCAATTGGTGAACTTTTGCAATGTTTTCGTTGGTAGATGCAGTTTTTTGATGTCCCGAACGTTCATAGTCTCCCAAGCTCTTATGGCCACGTTTAAATTCAGCAGCCCAAAATTTCACTGTGGTAAGTGATAGTGCAGAGTCCCCATACACAGAATCCAACTCATCTTTTATTTGCGTAGGCATATTGCCTTTCAAAAACAAATATTTAATGACAGTTCGATACTCTATTTTGTCCATTTTCACAAAAACACTCACATCAACTCACTCAAACGGCTGTTACATAACAACTGCGCATCCAAAATCGCTGAAACTTTGGTGAGTAATTGTCAACAGATAAACAATGAAATTCATTAGCTTTTATTTATGAGAGCTGCCATCTTCACGTTGAAGTTGGATATATGCTTTCTTTGAGGCAGTCTCCAGCTGCGCCCACCTCTCATAATGTTCTCCCGTTGACGAAGGGTTTATCCCGAAAATTTCTTTGTTATTTGTGTTTTTTTCTGTGTGTTCATGCCCCACATCCATCATCTAAAGATTAATGGTGGCTCATTTCCCTGTCCTAATTTGATTCCTTTCCGCTACTTAGTGTCTCAAGTTCATTATTGTTACTCTACACTTCACTACAAAGTGTGTGGGCCACACTTCTCGTTATGTCTAATAGTATAGGCATTGGAAGGAATAATATATGGGATGACAGGATGCAGTTATCTTAAGGAACCATCCCAGTATTTATTGCTGTGGGGAAGACTCTGATTGTTCAAACATTGAATCAAAAATTGGACTTGTTGGTCGTACCTTGATGGATGACATGGCCCTGGATTTTGGGTGAACACACTTGCTTTTGGCCTTTCATGCTAGTTAGCACTTGATTTGTTGTCAGACCTATGTAGCAAACAGGACAATGGTTGAAAGTCATTTGGTATATGACATTGGAGATTTCAGTTTTCTCATCGAACGATGATAAAGCTTTCACTGGTATTTGTAAAGATGGTTAAAGTATGTCACACACATTACAGCATGCATGTTTCATAGGAAGGAGATGAGGATATTGTTTTATTTTTTAAAAAAATAATCTTTTTCTTGGTTGAGTTTAGGGCTATGAATGTTCTGAAAAGGGCATGGAGGAGGGATCTTGTTTCAGAATCTAGAAATTTAAAAAAAAAATAAATAATAATAATAATAAAAAAAAAATAGCAAGTTCAGTTCAACATGGAATCTACTTGCAGAAACCTCAGCTTTTAAGAGCAACTAGCAATTGGCCGATTTTTTTTTATTTCCAAATACATGCTTTTTTATATTGCCTGAGTAAAAAGAAGTTGTATACATATTAATAAGTTACTGCTGTATACAGAGCAATGGCACTAACTTTATGGACTTAGCTTTAGAATATTAAGGAATGTTAAATAGAAGTGGTATCCATCCTATTACAGTGACTTGTAGAATGGTGAAAGATATTCTGATAAAATAAGAATTTTAGTGTATGTAGGAAAAGTGTTTTGAAAGTGTAATTTGTTTAAAATAAGAACTTATTTTTTTTTTTTTTTTTTCAGACAGCGGTACCATTTGGTCTGGTGGTGAGCCCAATGGCACGGCCAGCAGAGGGAGAGTATGAACCACCAGTAGTGGACTGTGGGGAACTAGGGCCTGTGCGTTGTGTGCGCTGTAAGGCCTACATGTGTCCTTTCATGCAGTTTGTCGATGGTGGTAGACGCTTCCATTGCCTTTTCTGCAAAGCTACTACAGAAGGTAAATTGTGTGGTCTATTAGACTCTTGTCTCAAACTTACAGTTGCGATTTACAAAATCATCCTGTTTCTTCAAGCTTCATAATACCTTAGGCAGTACTAACTGGATATGATATCTGAGGCTTCTTAAATCCTTTTAGCTAGCTGATATATAATTAAGGTACTTAGTGATGTTAGTGGTGCCATTTTTCTATTACTCAAGTGAGCTTGAAAGTTTTTTTATCATTAAGCTTTTGGAATGTCTTTTTTTTTAACTCTATCTACATAGAAGAGTGCAAGAAACTTGTAAATTTTATTGCTGGTGGTTTCTTAGCTATTGGATCGTATGCTGTAGTAAGTGATGATTCCCCTCTTTGTTATGTACATAAGAACATAAACATTGTGTTAATTTATACAAAACAGTTAAACTATTGTGCCACATTTTTTTTCCTCATCCCCCAACAATGATACAAATTTGAAGCTTTAGATATGAATTCTTTAAAGTTTTCGGAGTGTGTACACATAGTTTCCGTCCCTTCCGACGATAGCATACTTGCAGCAATGGTTCAACATGGTATCAGTGAAGGGATGTACGTTCTAAGCAGCGTGTCGTCATTGAATTTCTCACTGTGGAGAAAGAAACGGTTGGAAACATTCACAAACGTTTGTGTGCAGTTTATGGAGCATCAGCAGTTGACAGAAGTACGGTTAGTTGCTGGGCACAGATGGTGAGACCATCTGAAAGCGGTTCTGCAGAGCTCCAAGATTTGCAGCAGTTGGGAAGGCCACGCAAGGCTGTAACGCATGACAAGATGCAGCGTGCTGATGTGCTCATTCGCGAGGACCGAAGCATAACGACTCGGCAGTGGGCGTGGGAGCTTTCAATCAGCAAAGGAAGAGTGGGTGTAATCGCCAGTGCTCTTGATTAAGCAAAAAAGTGTTCACGATGGGTTCCATGCCGTCTTACAGAGGAACACAAAACTTTCAAAAAAAAAAAAAATTTCTTCTGAGTTGCTGCAAGATTTTGAAGCTGAGGGGGAAGCCTTCTTGTCCCAGATTGTGACAGGTGATGAAACCTGGGTTCACCATTTTTAGCCTGAAACAAAACAGCAATTGATGGAATGGTGCCACCCTTACTCTCAGCAGTAGAAGCGACTGCTTCTGCTGGTGGTGTCATGATGTCTGTGTTTTGGGACTGTGATGTCATACTCATTGAGAGGCACCACCATTCATTCTGAAGCATATGTGAACACAATTAACCAAACTCAAGAAGTGATTGGATGCTGTAAGAACCCAGTTGATTGTTTGCTTCACCATGATAATGCACGCCCTCACCCAAGTTTGAGGACGTTGAAACACATCACCAAACAGAGTGGGACAGTGTTACTGCATCCACCCAATAGCCTTGATGTAGCTCCCTCAGACTTTCACTTGTTTGGGCCATATCATTCATGGAAGACATTTTGAGGATGATGAAGAGGTGATTTGCACTGTGAAGAAATGGCTTCGTGAACAGAACAATGAGTGGTACCGCCAGGGCATACACGTTCTTGTGTCTTGTTGGAGGAAGACCATAGAACAGGAAGGAGATTACATGGAAAAATATTAATTGTAGAAGAAACATCATTCTTTCTTGTGTATAAGTTTCATTGTGTTCAATAAATAATTGTTGAAGAAAAAAAGGTGGTGCATTGGTTTCTGGACCACCCTGGTAGCTCGCATCAGGGTGTGTTCCATTTGTTTAATCTGTCTCAGATGTTTCAAAAACTCACTGTGAACAAAAGTCTCGCTGATTTTACTGAAAAATCAAGTTTCAAGACAAGCATTTATCTTGAGACCTCCTTTGTGAATCCGTTAAATTAGCATACGTTAAACAAAATCACTTGATTGCACAGATTTTAAGTTCCATTCCTTGCCTGTTTACACCTTACATTGGCCATTAATTTGGATATTCTTGAGCTTCCATTGATCTCATAATTAATGTTCGTTAGTAGTTAGGCTTATGCATCTTATGTTTGAATCCATTATTTTCCAAATTAATGTTGAAAATGAAATTTCTACATTTGTTTAGGTTTTCAAATTGGAGTGTGTTGTTTTTAGTTTATGTGGAAGAGAGAAAAAAATTTTGACTCTTGAAATTAGATTTTGTTTCTATAAACTATGTTCTGTTGAGTGAAGAAATTAGTTCCTTCAAAGTTGCTAGACAAAAATATTAAATAGATACTAACAAGGAAATCAGTTTTTTCCACAATCCATGGCATTTTATTATAGATTCACATTACCAGTAGACACTGTGCTAAATAGAACTTCGCACTATATACTCTGTTGGTAAGAAATGGATATACCCTGGTATAGTATAAGGCTTCATTGTTAACTAATATTTCATGGTCACATATAGTAATAAATTTAATGGGAAGTCAAAAAGTTGATTTGACAATTTAGAGTAGCGTAAAAATTTCTCATTTTCTTCAAAAGACCCATCAGTCTGCTCAAGCATATTAAAGTTCCATTGTCCTGAACCCGGAAGTGCAAAAGCCCTGGATTCAGTCTTTGGGCCGGTTGTACCAGCTCTCTGATTAAGCTTTTAGGCACTTTTTCATAATCTAGATGAATGCTGGAACAGTCCCCAGTTATGTGAATAGTTACACAGTTCACAAATTAAACATAGGTTTTCTTCTTAATTTTATGTTTCAATCACACCCTTGTGGCAAGTTTGTTTATCACAATTTTAAAAAAAAAAAAATCCAAAAGAGATCTTTCAGAACCATTGACAGAGTACAAGTTCATGGAATGAGCATCTGTAAAAGATAAAAAAAAAATTAAAACTCTTACAATTGTTCCCATTCTGAATTGCAGTGCCAGCTGAATACTTCCAACATCTGGATCACACAGGACAACGTGTTGACCGCTTTGACCGTCCCGAGTTGGTATTGGGTACATACGAGTTCATCGCAACCAAGGACTATTGTCGGGTATGTGTTCCTCTTGATGGATATAGTGACACCAATTAGATGTCCATTGCTTAAATTTCATATTATATCTTAACTAGTTGCTGCACCTGAATTTGTATTTTCTTCATTCCATATTTTCTTGTTTGTTTTTGTTGGAACTACTAGCCTTATTATATTCGTCGGAAAAGTGCTACATTCTCAGCTTCTAAGCCTCCTTAGATTTACACATTTTTCCCAAATGCAGGAACTGCAATAATTACATTATTGGAGATGCTGCAGTGTTAGCAAGGAGTATATTGTGCAGGGTTTCCAATAAGAGTAGATAAGTAATAGATAGTTGAATAAAACCGAATTATACAAATGAAGAAAGTGTTCATTTAATTTTTAACTAAAGACATTAATTGGAGAATTATTTTGCAAAAATAATAATGTTCAAATATTGACAGTTGCACTGTTGTATTCTTCCAATGTGGCATGAAGATTGGCAACAATGTTCTAACAAGTTGCTGTTGAAACTGATTGAATACCTGACATGTTATTGTGCTTCAGTTGTTCCAGATTTATTAGTTTGTCACATAACTTACTTGTAAAGTATACTGATAAAAAATAATCAAGTAGACAGAGAAATCTGGACTCCTTGCAAGTCAGCTGATGTTGCCTTTTCATAAAATCTCCTTATTCAGGAATAACTCATTCACAGCTTCAATTGAATGGTCAGATGGATGGCAAGTGACTCCCATCTTGCTGAAACCATGTCCTTTAATTAAATCCTTGAAATTTAATTAAGCTAGGGCCAAAAAGTTTTGTAATATTTCACAAAAATTGTCTGTATTCACATTACTGGCCTCTTTGTTTTCCTAAAAGTAGGGACCAGTGATGCCTTCACCGGACATTGTAGCCCATACAACGACCTACATACTGACACTTTGATTTAGGTGTTTCATCTTATCTATAGTGACAATTCAATTTATTTACATGAATGTAATTAAATCAATTCTATATAACTTAAGATGCAAGTATTTCTTCAAAATTAGTTGTAAGGCAATGTTTATATACAGTTCCTGACTTAGTGAAATGAAAGTGATAGATTTTGACCTACAAACTTGTGAATTGAATGATGATAGAGCACATAATCCAGTGGCAATTTCCCTTGTAATCTAATTACCCTGTTCTTATTATTTCTTGTACTATATATTATACTTTTAATTTTAAATTCCACCACTCATCTACTGTTGCCATTTACGAATTTTAATTTCAAATTCCTTCAATGACTTGTAGTCAAGGCTACATGTTAGAACTAGAAAAAGAGGAAGGCACAATAGTATAGAGAGAGTGTGACAATACTTGTTGACACAAAATGTAGAATTTTTTGGCAAGGTCCTTTGTCATTAAAAAGTGATTTTTAAAATGATTGTGGTGTTCACTGAAGATTGAATTTACATTCTTAAAGTTTCATATTTAGTGTTATTGGTCTTTATAAAATACCATTTTTGTTTCTTTTTTTTCTAATTTGACTTATAGTGTGTCTGTTTTATTTTTCCAGAACAACACATTCCCAAAGCCTCCAGCATTGATCTTCCTGTTAGATGTGTCATACAACAATATAAAGTCAGGCCTGGTGCAACTGCTATGTGCGAACATGAAAGAAATTTTGCGGATGTTGCCACGTGATCTAGGTGCGGAGAAGTCTCGTATGAGGGTTGGATTCATCACCTACAACAGCACTGTACATTTCTACAATGTCAAGGTATGTACTGATACTGTTCCAAGGCTCCATTATCTACTATATAATTTTTTAAGCTCACTCATTTACTCACCATGATAGCTATTGACTGGAGAATGGTATCACGTGTCAGCCTTCACTCGCAAAACAGCAACCAGTGACAACATTAGAAGAAATTCGTGGTTATGTCCACAATTTAATAGCTAAGCAATTGCTACCAATTTAATTGCCATAATACATTCATTAACATTGTTTTTCATAGTTAAAAAGATATCGTTAAACTTTACATCTGAAAAAACGTGAATCTGCTTTCGGTAACATGTTGCTAATGAAAACAACTTTTAAAAAAATTAAATTACTCATCGTCTCTGCTGTAATCGCGAATACCAATTGTCGTTCTGGCTTCCAACTTAGGATAAATTTCAATTTAATTAAAACTTTAACTAATTTTGTTGCTTGACCAAAGTTTATGCATTACGGTTTATTTGCTTTTTAGGTATTTTACTGGCCACTTTTGTTAATGGTTTTTGCTCATGTTCATTGTACGTGGGTGAGTTATTAGATTATTTTAAGTGGACATAAGACCAAATATGTTACCGAATCGAATATTTTGGCTATTCATTTCTTTGGAGTTGCTCAACTGTTTAATAATATGGAATGTGTATTAAGTTCTCTGGCCGTTACAGATGCTATGACCAATGATTACATTATGACCGTTTGCCCAGTCTTAATAAAAACAACGCGATGCTTTCAAAGCAAACAGATATTTTTAAAATTTTGCAGAGTGAACTTAAAGGGTCTAATACAAGTAAAGTTTGTATTTAAGCAAATTCGAGCCTATGACTTTTGAAACAATTATACAATTGTCTATTGTCGCTGTCTGCGTTTAATACCTACCTCTCGTTTTACCCTATTTTTCTCAAATAAAAACTTACAGTAACTATCCTCTTACTGTGCATAGGCACCTGTTATAGGTGTCCATGTACTGAATTTGCCAACCATTCTTCCTTCACATTTGAGATCGCTAAGAAAAATGTCCAGTGGGAATTAGTGATATTAACCCTTTGACTGCTGACAGCGGATCGTCTACCTGCCGCACTGAGGACGGCTACCTGTGGTAAGTGATTATTCCTGGGGACGGAACGACCCGTGCTGCACCACCCGCTCAGTGCTGAACATTCCTGGCGTAACCTCTCATGGCTGATACACAATAAATATTAGCACTACATAGTTTCTCTGCAAATAAATTACTGCAGAATCAAACAATCATTAACCCTATTTTTCGTCACTAATAGTTACATCTTGTTTGTAGTTTTTTACTCGATTTTTGCAGCTTATGTCGAAATCGTCGTGATTCTTAAATTTACCTCAATAGTTTACCGTTCTTTCTTGCATACCAGTTTATAACAACTTCAATTTTCTATAGGTTCCTTACTGTATTAGTGTTTTATTGTTGAAATTTAAAGATCGTAGATTCGAAGATGCTAGAAATATTTTACTTCCACACTTACATGCCGCGTTCAGACCACGACTGCAAAATTAGAGATATTCGACCTCATACAGATAGTTAAAGGCATCCGATTTTTCTTCGCTCTATTCACGAATATAATAAGACACCTATAAATGATAATTGCACAAGCAGCCTCTGCCACACACCGAAATTTGGCTTGTGGAATATCTTTGTAGATGTAGATTCCCAAATATCTCGATGTTGACAATGTTTGCTACGCTTCGTAATTACCCGATTATACGTAATTTTGTTTCTTTGATAAAACTTGTTCCACATAAGTACTCAACAGATTTTTCAACATTTCAAAGCTGTGCATTGTCTGTCCATTATTACGCGAGGGGTGGTTCGGATAAATCTCACGAAACCTCACCAAAGTAACAAAAAGCGGTATCTGGACATATGTTCACCAAGAATTGCGGTATTTAGAAGAACATCTCTGGTCCAATATTAGCTAATTTTCAATTTTTTTCACGCAATGCATCAGAAGACAAATAGCTATGAAACAAAAAATTTCATCATATTCAGTATCTTTCCACTTTGATATTCAAGAATGCACTGATTCTGGAATATTCTCCATAGTGGTTATATAAAACCGATTCTTTTCATCAGCTATATATTTCATCAGTTCTTCTGTAAAAAAAATAACATGAAAACTGACAGATTATTTGGCACATTCCCTATTTGACACACATGTCCCGACAGCGTTTCATCAAATGCGTGACTAACTGGACGAAAATCATATTCTTTCCAGTCAGATTTATCACTAAGACGTAATTTCTTCGTAAGCGTTTCACTATCACTTTCTGATTCTTCAGATTCAGAACAACTAACATCTCTTGTTGAAACATGAGACTGCATTGTCACCCCTGCTGACGAGTATGGTTTATGACTACAGCCTTCCGATTCTGTGGAAAAGCTATCACTACCATCAAAATCAATTAGTTAATGCTCGGTGTCACTCCTCGTAAGAATTTCCATGATTTCTTCCTCAATGCACCCATGACGTCTTGCCATTTTCTTCATAAAATACAGGACACAAAGAAGACTGATGTAATTTATGTTGAATAGTGAACTATAGAGCAAATCCCAATCTCCCTACAGACAAACATTCGGACGATAAGCTAGCGACCAGAACTGAAAAAGGCTATTGAGAAATGGGTCGTGAAGTCCGCTGTACGACTCAGGTAGTGGCGCATCTATATTCGTCATCAGCACTCAGGTAGTGGCAGGCGGGTGCGGCTTAACTCGTCAACAGCACTCGGGAAAACCGGCGGCTGCGTCTAAACTCGTCATTAGCACTCGGGGCCAGCAGGCAGCATGACGTGTATACACGTCAACAGCAGTCAAAGGGTTAATATAAATGATATGCTTTAGCATTTTTTTGACAGCTGTTTATAATTTATATTACTTATTAGTTTTACATCTGTGTACAGAGGGCACCATACAAAAATATAAAATTAGTTTAGTTTTTCTTCTTCCTTTGTGCCATTATTTTCTTGATTTTTTTTTCAGTTTCTGTTTGGTGTGCATTTTATTGTTTTTCTGTTTTGGCATTTAATGGCTTCATTTTTTATATTAATTATAATTATTATTCTTAACGCTGTCTTTTCTTTGTATTACAGGGATGTCTGGCGCAGCCACAGATGATGGTTGTGGGAGACGTGCAGGACATGTTTGTTCCACTTCTAGATGGCTTCCTGTGCGATCCTGAGGAGTCTGAGGCTGTAGTTGACAGTCTTATGGAGCAGATTCCTGCCATGTTTGGGGACACCAGGGAAACAGAAACAGTTCTGGGTCCTGCAATACAGGCTGGCCTCGAGGCCCTGAAGGTGAGTGAGGGTTTTTTTTTAATTCGGTCGGCTAGAAATCATGTCAGATAAGCTCACAAGCCAGGATTTCACCAGTAGCATTCACACTCTTGCTCAGGTCAAATCATATTTTTTACCCTTAAAAATTGTTTAAACCATAGTTTTTAACAAAATAGTTTATTCTATTTTAAAAAAGAAAATAGGACTATAAACCAAAATCTCAATTTTTTTATTCATGAGTAATATAAAATCAACTTTTTGTGATAATTGTACTTGTTGCAAAGTATTGTGCAATTTTGTAATTTTTATTTTCTTACATTGTACAGTTTTGAGATCACTGCCCATAGTTTAGTTTTGTGAGATGAATTGTGATGTTTTTATGAGTGAAATCGAACAATTTGCTGAAACCCCAAAAAAACTTCGTCGTCCATGTTGAATTGACCTGACTGTTACATGTTCACACTAGTGGTCCAACTGGCTCAAGTCAGGAACGGTCTGTTCTTGATGTTGTTGCTCAGTCATGGCCAGTGGCGGCCCTAGCAAGTTTTTCATGTGGTGCGAGATCTCATTGTGGCGCCCCAAATGAGCAATCTCTTATTAGTGATTAAGTTGTCCATATAGATAGACTGAAGATAACATACAGTTTTTACATCCTACTAATGTTATAATTAAATGTAAAAGTTTGTTAGTTCGGATATTTTTCTATTTCACGTCGAAACTACTGAACTGCTTAGGATAAATTTGGAATAATGTATCGGCCATCTACTTTTATACCAAATAGCAGTTCCCGTGTGATTCGGATACGAATATATGAATGAGCAAAGCCGCGCGCAAAAGATACTCTTTATATATGATAATAACTCAAACCTCGGAAAGATTAGTATAGGGATAGCAGCGGTATGAATGAGAAACAACATGTAAAAAGGAATACTATATGTTTGAAAAGGTTTATTTGAGCTACTGTGGCGAACACAATGCTCACTTCACTTACACGTCAAATTCGCAGTTTTTAATAATTTTTTAAAATATTTAAAAATAGAAATATATGAAAATAAAAATTCTCACTCTTAATACCGAAAAATAAAATTTACCAAAATTTTTCCAGAACCCTCGCGCACTAATTCTTAAACAGGTTAAATGCTTTTATTTCTTCCTCCCCCCCCCCCCCAGGTAAAACCATTTTCAACAAGTATTTTTCATTGTTTTTGCCCCACTCTGAAGCTAATCCTGGCTACGCCCTTGGGACGTCGTGCTAATAGTGAGACCAACATATTCTCTATTGTATCGATGATATGCAAAAACATGTTCATTGTAAACAATTCTTCTGGATCTGTTGCTATTTCATTTATGGCTAATAGTAAAAAAATCTTTACTTTCTTCGGCATCTGACTGGGTTAATAATAGGAAATTTTCCAGTCTGAAAATCAACTTCTCCAACTGCCAGTTATCAGAGCTCAAATTCCGAGCTGGTGTGGAAGGGGATATTATCTACCGCCCCGAAACTGGTACTGACCTGTTGAAATTTGTTTTAGCTGCTTAGTTATAATGCCCTCTTCACGTTTTGAACTCTCCTTTCTTGGAAAAGTAGCCGCGAATTAAATTAAAAATGCCGAAATGTGAGACGATACGCAACCGCGAAATGGTAGCAACAATACAAAAATGGCACAAAGATTATTGGTACAGGGATCATATCAACCTAAAGAGGTTAGTTCTGTTATAGTGATCGTGGTTAGGTTGAAATTCTGACTGGACCAAGAGTAAAAAGTTTACGGGAAATTCGTTCTGCGGCATCTATATCAGGAACGACGTATTTGTTTACAACGGAAGCAATCGATTATCTTTCATCGCTTGTATCGATTCTAAGATGGCGAGCCTTGTTGTACTGCATCTCGGATAAAAATTTTCTATCTGTTAATTTCGCGCAACTTTTAACAAAGAAATGTAGCTAAAACGGCAATAAAATATTACAACAAAGTTTTAACCATCATTTCAAAATTTTGTCATTGTTTTTGAGCGCCTGAGGCATCTAATAGCGGCGCTTCACTCTCACATTTCGGCATTTTTAATTTAATTCGTGGCGACTTTTCGGAGAAAGGAGGATGGAAAACGTGAAGAGGACATTATAACGAAACTGTCAAAACAAATTTCAACAGGTCAGTAACAGTAGAGAATATCCTCTTCCACCCCAGAGCTGTTTTTCAACAAATGTGAAGATTTTCATAAATCCACTTTCGTCTGCATAGCCTTTGAAACAATGTATTATACCAAGTCACCAATGTAATTATTAACTCAAATTGATCCATGATCTGGCTAAGTGACAAAGTATCCGATGCTGCAACTGAATAATTCGTTTCAGAATGGCGTCACGAACTGAAGAGTAGTGATAACGAACTGTAGGGATGCTAGAAACTCTGTTCTTGAAACGAGTTTCCCAAATTTTTTGGCGGTAGTCCTGAGTGCTTGAATACTACTTCCCATCGCTTTTTTGATCGAGAGAATAACACAAATATTCTTCAAAGAAATCCGGACAAGGAAACCGATTTAACTGATATTTTTGCGGCACTAGCTATTACCAAATTTAATGACAGTTACTTTAATTAAAAAATGCTTGAAGATACTGGTTCAGAATTTTGCTTTTGCCACATTTGTTCCTCCTACCAAATTGGATCGACTGTCATATCTTTGGTCTCGACAATCGTTCATATCCAAATCGAATTTTTGCTAAGTATCAATGCTAAACAGGGCAGCGCCCCAAAGAGTCACTCTCCGGATTGTAAGCACAGCGTAATACTTCGTCTTCATTAGTATCAGCAAAAATCAAAGTCAAAGATAAATGTTCGACGTGACTTACATCAAGAGTTCAATTCAGTATGATGGAAAAATATTTAGATGACCTAACCATACTCAAAATTTTATTACGAACTTCATTCGTTTTGAATACTTTTGCCAATTTAATAAGATATTATTCTCGTTGAACGAATGCAAGCTTTCTCGATGTGTCAGTTGTATAAAATCTTCTAAGGCTTTCCACCGAGGTAGCGCGTCAATGTAGGGCGACGTTTCGAAGCCTGCCTCCGGCTCCATCTTCCGGCGAAGTGTCCAATATTATTCTCGTTATTAGCAATACGGCGGAGATGTTCCATCACTACAGGGTAATATTTTCCTAGCAGTTGCAATATGCCCAGGAAGTTACCATCATTAGAATTATTTACTATTTCAGATCCAAAGCTTCCTCTGAACAAGATATCATTCATTAGAGGATTGCAACCCACTGTGATTTTTCGTCTTCAGTCTGTATATACAAATGCTTGTCTAGTTATGTAATGGAATTAACGCTTCTATCCAATTGAGCATTGTGTGGTTGTGATCTGATGAAGTTTAGTTAGTATTGAGACGCTCTGATAAGTAAATCCATTCATCCAATCCTTCTTTCCCAAATAAAAATGAGACCTTCTGTTGAATAAACAACATATGAACAATGTACTTTATCCGCAGGTTTAGAATAAAGGAACTATCTACTTTTATAAGTTTCTTCATTTGGTGTTTTTGAAAATACGTATTTGGAAAACGACGTCCATGATTTTTTTATTGGATTTTTTCGTTGCTTCAATAATTATTTCATCTCTGTCAGCACAGTCAATGAGCGACAATTTTGAAATATCATCATAATTTGTACTTTGAAAAGGCGACTGTGGTGGTATGTCTTGTAAACCCATTTGTAATCTTTTGAACAGCAGACGACGTTCTAGCCATAGATATATCTTCTCGCACATGCTGCTCTTCATCATAAGCCTCATCTGAATAACTTCCATTAAACATTTTCTTCCGTCTTGTGTTGAACTATTTCTGGTGACGACGATTCAGGCGACTTAAAAAAAAAAAATCTAATAATTTTGAAGCCTTCTCAATTTCGTCTTGATTTTGTTTTCTTTTAAGTATTGTGCGCCATACAGATTTTTTTTTTTTTTTTACTTTAGCGACATGTCCTGTCTGTAAAAGACAGATAAGCTTTGTAAATATTTATGATACCAACGCTAATTGTGATCACCGAAGGTTTAATATGGTAGAAAGAGAGAAAATAGGTTGAATCTCGCCCCATGCATGAACTTCCCAGACTACAGCCGAGAAGGCAAGAAACAAGTGCGGGAGAGGCGCAACGCGGCACGGGAGGGTGCTAACTTTGGAACGAGTTGTGATTTTCATGATTTGAATAACTCGAACTGACTCGAGTAGCAACTCTAATTGACTCTATTCTATGATACCAGTACGACTATGCATTTAGCTGAAACTCTTAATTTTATAAAATCTTCTAGATGATGTGTGTTAAAATAATATATTAATTATTATAGAATTCATTTTATTTTTGCGCAGATGATCTCTCGCTGCATTTTCGGCGCCCCCCATTTAACGGCGCCCGGTGCGATCGCACCGCCCTAGGGCCGCCACTGGTCATGGCTCAATCTCCAGGTCAAGCTTCATTGCCCTGACCTGACTGAACTGAACAGTGAGAATGCTCTCATTGTATTATGTGTATAGTGATTTTGATCTGTGCCTTAATCTGACTAGAATCTCTTGCATGAACTGGCCTTAACTAGTTGGAAATGTATTCCTGGAGTTTTAACCAATAAGCATTTGTATATACATAACGGTTCATCCAAAATGGAATTTTGCAAAAACTAGATGTCTATCAAACTGTTCATTATTGTGCTAATATATACTCGTGCCCTCAGTCTCAACTAATTTGATGCAGCCCCATCTTTTCCTATCTTGAGCTCATCTGTTTATCTCAAGATCTGCTTCATATTTTTTAATCTCTGTCTTCCTCCTCAATTTTTTCCTTCAACTGTTATCTCCACAAACAAATCAACCAATCCAGCATCTCTCAAAATTTGACCCACCATCCTGTCTCTTCTGCATGTGACTCTTTCGCAAATTTTTTCCCTAGCTATGCTTTCTAAAACTATTTCTTTTTGTATTTTATCTGCCCATTTAATTTTCAATATCCTGTTATAGAACTGTGTCCTTCCTTCATTTCTGTATATCCCAAAACTTGCATCTCCGTTGGAATTTAGAGAAGTGTTTGCATAGTTAAAATATGTACTGTTTTTAAAATTGAAAATCTCTCTAATAAATTAGTTCAGATTTTAGTATAAATTACGAACATTTGTGACAGTTTTGCTGTCTCTTCTAGAAAGAATAGTGTTATCAAAGAATATGGATTCAAAATCAATTTTTGAAAATAAAAAAAAGGATAAGAAAAACCAAAGATATATGTTATCAAGAAGACAGACAATATGGTAATCACTTTTTATGGATGGATGGAAATATACTTAAGTGGCCAGATCCACAATTTTAATCTGCTCCCGTCGTTTTCAAAACATGTTTATTTCATGCTTTATCTGTCAACTTTCAGCATCCTCTTGCAGCACCATATTTTAAATACTTATATTTTTCTTTTGAATGCTTCAGTTGTACCTTGAATATGGATTGGTGGTACCAGGCATTCTAGCAGTAGAGCATTTTTCAAAGAAGGTGTCATTGCCCCAGTACATCTATTTTTTTGAATGCAGACCCGAAACATATGTTATTGTGTTCAATGAGTTTTGCCTTTATCAGCTTCAGCTTTCTTTCGCAGTGTGAAGATGATGATATTATTATGTAATCTGTTTGTAATATTTTGATATCAGTTTGATATCACTTTAAATAATCTGTTGCTTCCATTGTCTAGAATGTTAGCAAAATCTCACCAATTCCTATAAACTGATATGCAGAATGATAGAGATGATCTGAGCCAATGTGCTTGAAAGAGGAAGGTGTAGGAGATGCTTTTTTAAGAACTTGGCAGGTGCTTGAAAAGCTTGTTATAAATACAATAAAAATTCATGATCTTCATGTTTCCTGTAGTACTGACATCTCAAGGACCATATTGGAGATTATATTTAAAGGCTGCACACCAGTTGTGATTGCGTGACTATATTTTGAGGTAGTTGAAAGATCTGGTAGATGAATAACTCCATGGAATATAAATTCAAACCAGTATGTTGTTACAGGCATCTGAATGTGCAGGTAAGCTGCTCGTATTCCACTCGTCACTGCCCATTGCAGAAGCACCTGGAAAGCTCAAGAATAGAGATGACCGTAAACTATTGGCCACTGATAAGGAGAAGAGTGTACTTGGTGAGTGTAGTTATATGTTGTTGATATTTAGAGTAATGCACTCTTTGTGTTTTCTAAAAGTGCACATTTAGAAAGGTAGTTTGATCTAAACTAGTAACATCCTTAAAGAACAGCATAACTCTTGGCTATTACATTGTTTATTAATTGACTAGTTAGTACCCTGGATGCCCTTACTTTTATTTGTAACTAATAGTCTGTATATAAAGAAGTTCTGTTAGTCTGAGCTGTTTACATGACATTAGAATGAAATTATTAGAAGCCTCAAGGTCAAGATATAAATGAACATTAAATAATGTCAGCTCTAATTTAGTGCAGATATTTTTTTATTTTTATTACTAGCTGGTAAATAATTTGGATTGACAGCTACCGACATCTAACTACCGTAGTCCACGATGGGAGATTCGATCCTATTACCACACACAAACGCCAGTCATCTGTGTATGTAGTTCAGGCAGAAAAGTAAAATTTGTGGACACACACATCTTTGGTCAAAATATGAAAATATCCTTGATCGGCCACTTTCAACCACCATATCTCCCACACTCCCACAGTTACTGAAATTCGGCCAACGTTGTGATCGAAAGGTGACTGTATGTTACTACCACACACAAACACCAGTGATCTGCGATAGATAGTTTCCGCTAAAAAGTGATACACCAAGACACTTGCGTCTTTGGCAGAAATATGAAAGTGCCACCGAGCGTGGTGGTGTAACGGATAGCGTTCTGGCCTCGCATTCGGGAGGACGGCGGTTCGAATCCCCGTCTGGGCATCCAGATTTGGGTTTTCCATGGTTTCCCAAATCACTCCAGGCAAATGCTGGGATGCTTCCTTAAAAAGGCCATGGCCGAATTCCTTCCCATTCCTTGCCCCCATCCTTTCCCGTCTCTAAAGACCTCGCTGTTGAGAGACGTAAAGCAGTTAAAAAAAAAATTAAAAAAATGAAAGTGCCGCAGGTTGACCACTTTCAACCACCATATCTCCCCCACCCGCACAGCTTCCAACATTTAACCACCATAGTGCATGATGAGAGATTCACTGCTACTACCACACGCAAACATCAATGGTCTATCCTATGTATTTGTGGCAAGAAAGAGAAGTATAATGAGACACAAATTTTTGGTTGAAATATGAAAATACCCTGCATTGACCAAGTTTAATCATCATATCTTCCACATCCCCACAGCTATCGGCATTCGGCCAACGTTGTGTACGATAAGAAACTCCATGCTACTTCCTCACACAAACAGTGATCTGTGCTATGTATTGGTGGCTGAAAAGTGAAATATAGGGAAAAACGTGTCTATTTATATATATATATATATATAAAGATATTTTTATTTATCAATCTTGTTTCATGGATCCCTGCTGAGGAAGGACCTGTGGGATATAAAACATGTTATGGTTAATACACATACATGTTTTTAATTATTTCTCCTGCAAAAAAGTTTTACAGCTGTGTTCTGTTCTATAACCATTTCTTTCAATTTCTGACCACTTCTAAATTTTTTGAGTAACCTTTGATATTTTGGAAAGTATACAGAAGTATTTTAAAACTTCCCCCATCAACTAAAATAAATGCACATTTCAAACAGCAATAAACTAAATCCCATATCTTTCCTCAGTCAAAGAATTGGCAAGGTTTTAACATAAAGATCTATAAATCCATTTCTGCTATAAAGAACTAGATTTTAAATGAAAGAACTATTTGTGACTAAATACATACATATATGCCATTATTGCATTTCTGTTAAGCTTTGATTTCATACTTCCAACAATAAGTAAATATTGGAAATGGCTTTAGAAGAATTGTACTAATACTCATTTGAAGTTTCAAAGTAATTGCTTCCTCATGGCAACTGCATTATATTTCATAGTGTTTTTGCGATGATTTTTCTTATACAAAATACTGCATTCAACATTCCTTCGTGTTATTGTAAGAATGTTTCTTGAGACATGCACAAATAACTTGTTTTGCATAAAGATATTTTAATGGTTGGAATTGTATGATATTTTAATATTTGTGACTACATGTAAATGTGAATATGCTTCTTTCATAAAAGCTGTAGGATGTATTTCTAACTATCCCTTGCCCATAATCTTTTGCTAGCCCTAAAGACATCAGTGACAAACTATAAAGCCCTAACAAAAAAAATCTAGCACTTGCATATACTTGCCATTAATAATGTACCACCATTCGTCATGGACGATTTATAAGCATCTTTTTTCAATCAAAAACTTCCGGAAGTGGAGGTTACAAGTTAATCCAACTAAAGCAATAGTGATGTGCTTCAATCTATATAACACATGAACATGTAATGTTCAATGTTTATTTTAAATGAGAGCAGGTCAGTCACATTTCACACTCCAAGTACCTAGGTGTCATATTAAGTAGGACACTTTCCTTTAAAGATCACCTAGTGGAAACTGCTGCCTGACTCAGATGTAGAAACATCCTACACAGATTGTTTGGCATGCATTGCTGTTCTGTTTCGAAATACTTCAGCATGTTGCAATAGCCCCTGCACTAAATGCATTGATGTGCAACTGAGACAATTCACATCCTCGATGGGACAATATGATGCACTCCACTTCAGTCTACTGAATGCTTGTTTTGAGTCATATGCGACCTGTGAATGTCTGATGAAAGGGTGCCTTTCGGGAGAGTACTAAAAGATCATAGTTTACCCTGCTGAATGATGTAGATTTATGTGTGTGTCAAGTGTTAACAGGAAGTTAATAGAGTATTTGAACTGACATAAAAAATGTACAAAAAATAATTTTAAAAAAATCAGAAATTTGTCTGCAGCCACAGAATGCTATGTTTCATCACCCTTTTACTCGATTAAAAGGTGTGTTTTTTCCCCTTCCCAATCCTCCTGACTTGATCTGTGCTAAGTAATACTTTTATTTTCCTGTCCTTGTATTTACATCATAAAATGGAAAAACCCTCAAATTCTGTGATGCGCATCAATAGCATAAATGATCTTTTAAACTACTGCTAATATTCAGTATGTATTTTTTTAGAAATATTTAGTATGCAATCATATTTTCAACACTGGATATTCTCATTAGAAATGGAAAATTACCAGTTTTCTTAAAAATTAGTTTAGTAAAAATGTTTTATTATGCCAGATTGAAGTAAAAGTAGAATTTTTTAATGACTGTACCAGATAAATTGTTTAAAAGCACTTTTGTATCAACATACTTTGAATAGTGTAAAATTTTAAATCTGAGTGAAATTTGTTCAGATCATTTTCGCCAAAGGTAAATTAATGAGGTTCTGTACTTTACAGTGTTTTCTGTGGTCTCTCATTTCAGCACCACAGACAAATTTCTACAACAATTTGGGACAGGAATGTGTGGGTGCAGGCTGCAGTGTAGATTTGTTCATTTTCAACAACTCTTACATTGATATAGCCACTATAGGCCAGGTCGCACGCCTTACTGGTGGAGAAATATTCAAATACACATACTTTCAGGTGAGTAAACTTCCGAGGAGTGTGGTGTGATTGGTAGTTACAATTTCAAATAGCTAGATATATTTGTACAAGATCAGTTTTGACATCTTGGTTGTAAAAGTTCACCCCATAATGTGAGTGAATTTTAGTCTTGAACTCTTTGGCAACCAGTTACTACAGAATTGTAAGACCCAGAGGTGTTTGTGAGAAATGGTTTCAATGGGGGTGATTAGTGTTGTAGGAAATGGAGAAATTCTCCCATGTTTGTGCAGAGGTTGGATTAAAAATAGATATTGTAACGGGCGTAAGGATTATTACTATTGAGGATAGGTACTAGGAACGAAATTGGTCAGCCACAGATAGGAGGCCAATAGAGAAGTTGGGAACTGAGAATAAGGGATAACAAGAATGAGGTAGACAGAAGATTCTTTTATTGTTGGCATGACAGATTTGATCTGTTGCCAGAGATGGATAGAAATAAACTTTCAGTAACAACATATATGGTAAAAGAAACAGAAGAATTGGAGGGGAAAAAATATTGATAAATCTGGTAGGTAATAGGTAAAGTCTTGCTGCTATCCAAGGGAGAAGTTTGGGGAAAAGTTAGAATTAGATTTCTGAGCGATAAGTAACTTCAAGTGCTTCTCTTGCTCAGCTTGGCAGAAGATATAAGTTGTTTGTGTAAGGACTTCACAAATGAAGACATAGAAGGAGGAGTGGAAAACAGTTCAGTCAGGTATAATGCTTATGATATTGGGGACTTGGAGAAGATAGGTATCAGTCCTGAAATGTTATGATCAGTCACAGGTGAATTTTGCTATGAAGCAAGTGAATCTGGAGTTGGAATGGATTCATTCATCTGATATCAAATCTAGCATGGGTTTGGTATCAGTGGATTATATTGGAACTTGGCAACTCTCAATCTTGATTTCATTGAGTTAAGGCACATTGCAGCATGCTGCTGATACTATTCAGTTACAATCAAATTTATTATAGTTACTTCAGTATGAATTTGAACTCTGAATTTATAGCATTTTAAATAAATTTCTCTGGCAACAGTGGCGCCATCGCTAAGTACTTATCGGACCTACCTCATACATTATCTTAAACGGCTATTGTTAAAATTTCAGCCAAATCAGACTCATAGTTTGTTTTGATTGCATGTGAAAGTGGGTGTGTCCGCGGATTTTAGAAAAATGGAAAAAAAGCAATATCGGTCAGTGATTCGAATCTTGTTTTTGGAAGGAAAATCGCGCAGCGAAATCAAAGAACACTTGGCATGGTGACTCTTCTCCTCCAATGGCAACTGTCAAAAATTGGTTTAATCAGTTTCAACATGGTCGCACATTGGTTTTTAATGAGCCACGCCCAGGTGCCCTGTAAACGGCTTACCATGGAGGATAACGTGACAAAAATCCATGATCTCGTATTGGCAGACCGCCGATTGGTGCGCGAGATTGCTGGGACAGTAGGGCATCTCAAAAGACCATTTGAGTCATATCTTGCATGAAATTTTGGGCATGAGAAAGCTGTCGGCGCGATGGGTGCCGCGTTTGCTCACTCCGGACAAGTGCAACCATGAGACCACTGTTTGACACTGTTTAAGTGCAATCTGAAGTAGTTTCTGCATCGTTACATGACCGTCGATGAAACATGGGTCCACTGGTACACACCAGAGACCAAGGAACAGTCAAAACAGTGGACTTTACCCGGCAAACGTGCTCCGAAAAAGGCGAAGGCTGTCCCATTGGCCGGAAAAGTGATGGCCACCGTTTTCTGGGATTCACAAGGTGTGATCTTCACCGACTACCTGGAGAAGGGCAAAATGATCACAGGGCTTTACTATGCCGAATTATTGGGCTGATTCGATGCCGAATTGCAGAAAAAATGGCCCCATTTGGCAAAGAAATAAGTGCTCTTCCACCATGGCAACGCACTGGCTCACACCTCCGCATTCGCCACATCCAAATTGGTTGAATTGGGCTACGAACTGTTGCCCCATCCACCATATTCTCCAGATTTGGCCCCCTGGGACTTCTTTTTGTTTCCAAACTTGAAGACACTCGCCGGGCAGAAATTTGAGTCAAATGAGGTGGTTATTGCCGCCACGCAGGGGTGGATCCACGGGGAGGGGGCCACCTCCGAAATCGAAATTGTAACTTTGGAGACCTTTTTTTTTTTTAGCTCTACGGATTCGAGGGGACTATGAATACTACCTTTTGCCCCCCCCCCCCCAAAGCCAAAATCCCCCTCCCCAAAAGCAGGATCCTGGATCCACCCCTGCCGCCACAGAAGCCTAATTTGCAGATCTCCAGAAAACGTGTTTTTCAGATGGGTTAAAGAAGTTTGAGCATTGCTGGGTCAAGTGTATTGAGCCAAAAGAAGGCTATGTTGAGAAATAAATTGCCACTTATCGAATCGCCCTCGTATGAGTGCTCAGATTGGAAATTTTGTTGTTTTTTTCCCAGTCCCCCTCTAGAATATGCCAGTTTTGGTCTGAATGAGTAATATTTTAAAATGCATTTGCCTTACTCAGCCCATCATTAATATTAATTACAGTAAAGTCTTAATTTTTTAATTTTGTTGGTATTGTTTAGTGCTTAGAATGAAAAAAAAAAAAGTTTGACTGTGAATAGAAATGAGTTGCTTTCTGTTTATTTTATTATTATTATTAACCACGGGCAATGATTTTCCTCCTCTATGCTTCATGTTCCACTCATAGTGAATGAATTGTTCAACGGTATTGTGACTTCTGGTGAAAGAGTTAGTCTGTAACATTTTTTCCATCAAACCCTTTGGTCATAAACATTTATATTTTCCATGGAATTTCTAAAATTGATATGATTAATCCCAAATGACCTGAGATTAGGGAATGTAATACATAAGTTTCTTGTAAATTATAATGTTTGATTCTTTTATATAAAACTTGTATCATCAATTCTTAGACACTATCTGATACGTTCTGTTTTCCACGCTGACAAATTACTGTATCAATATTTTAGTCTTTTGCTTAATTTTTCTACTTTTAAGTGATTTCAATATGATACAATAATTGAACTATTGTTTTATTTTTTCCCACTCAGGCCGACTTGGATGGTGAACGGCTAATAGCAGATCTGAAGCATGATGTGAGCCGGCCAACAGTGTATGATGCAATCATGCGTGTACGAACCTCAACAGGGGTGCGTGCTACTGACTTCGCTGGCCATTTCTTCATGTCAAACACAACTGATATGGAGCTTGCCAGCATTGATTGTGACAAGGTGATTACAGTTTCATTAGATGTATTCCTGGAAAATAAATACAAGATTTCGAAAATTGTGGACAGGTTATCCAGTTAACTGACCTGTTATTCTGTAAACTACTGAACATTTTCTTCTGGTTCAAGAAAATCTTTAACGTTTCCAATCTAATTAATTAGGGTGTTCAGTCACAATAAAAAGGGCGCAGTTTGTATTATTGTTGGAAAAATGGGATGTGCATATCTGGACTTGGCATTTGAGATGACCTGATTTTGATCTAAACATCCAGATTTTTATTTAATGCTGATATGATTCCTCCATAAAAGCTATCGCAGTTAGTCTTAACATTCCATGGACCCAATTCTCTCCTCACTCTAATGACCTCAACATTGAAATGCCAATAAACCATTTAAAAAATAAGGTTTGAAACAGGTTAGTGTTTAACATACCTACAGAAAGTTAGAACTTAGCGCTCCGGTCTCACTTTCTATCATTTTCATTGTTATTAAAAGGAAGTAAACTTTTCTGTAACTAAAGTTCATTGTATAGGGGGTTTGCGATACAACCAGGTATCATGTTAGTGTTCAGACACAGAAAAAAGTTTTCATGAACCAATAGAAATCATGCAATTATCTAGAGAATCATAACAGTTAACATGATAACCTGAAAAATAAAAACATTTCAGAAAAGTTGTTTCTTACACCACTACAGATGTGTGGGTCTCTGCGAGTATAAAAATGCTCTACTTTTCTTTATTTTAGTACTAAATATTTTATTTTATTGCGATGGAGCACACGCAATTTTCCTACACACCCATTTTCCTCCCTTTTCTATAACCATCTAATTTTGCCCTCTACACATTGCAACTTTAAATTCCTTCAACACCCCTCGCAAATCATTTATCAATTCTCTTGGTAACTTATTCCAGTCTCTAACCCCCTTACCTACGAATGAACTTGGGGAAGCAAAAAATATAATTTTAAAAATTCTCCTTTTTGTTGTTACCTTAGATGTGGTTCTCATACTGTTTTTCAAAAGTTTTTGGTTATACTTATATTTTAACACAGTATAATATATGAAATATAAGAAATTAAAGCTGCATGAAACATTATTGCTAACAGTCCAATAAGGGTGTACCCGTCAATCAGTTGTCCTTTTGGTCAGAAACTTGTAACACTTTCCTGAGTATAAAATGTGCATATTAAATAAAAAATAAATGTACCGTAGACATAAGGCAACATGAAAGTTACCATCTGCGATAGTGTTGGCAGTACAGTCAACAGCCATTTCAAAAATATCTTTACTGCCAATGATAGCATTTGCAATAACAAATCTGAAATTGCTGGCAAGTTTTTGTAAAACCATATGTAAATATTCTTATACTGTGGGTAATAAAATATATTTCTTTCTTAATAACTTCTATGTGTCTACCCTAATTTGGAGCCATATTTCTTCATCGCATTTCAAAATTGAAATGTTTAGGTGCCTTATTTCGTTGCAAGAACATTCTGGTCCAAGCTTCATCCACAATCTATACTGATATTGCCGCTTCAAAATCGAATGATGCAGGTACACCTAAATGCATGCAATTTATCTCTAAATACATTAAGGGTAATGATATCATTGTCTATCTCAGGATTAAATGCACGTGTAGCAAAAATTATAACAACTTCATAATACAATTTCAATTTGAACAGAAGGAAAACTAAAATATGTGCAATAATACATTGACTGTATTGCGATGTAAGGTTTAATCTTGCTTTCTTCCTAATGGTTGTGTTTAAGTTGTAATGTGGTGTGGACCAAATTAAAAACTTTGCCAGTTTCACAAGGAGCTATACATATAACTGATTTTTTACTTCCTATATCTTGAGAACTACCGGTAAGAGATATATGACAATTTTATGTACTTTCGAATTGTATGTCACTGTTCACTATCAAAGTGCAGTGACACCATATCGTGAAAATCCTTTACTTTTGATAAAAAGCACAAAATTACTTTCCCTAAATATTAAAATTGTTACTCTTATTGAAAAGTTAATATGTTATGTTGTCACTTGTATAAAGAATTCCATTCAATTTATAAAAATTCATATCATCTGGAAATATAACCAAAGACAAATATAATATAAACATTCAAGAGATCAGTATATTCATCTTTAGTCAAACACATCATTTTTACAGTAAATTGAATATAAATGGAATATTTGTAATGCTTATTACATCTGATTCAGGTATTATTTACTGCATTCAATAAAACTGAAAGACTAAGTGCTCTAAGTCAGAATATTAAATATAATCCTGGGCTAAGTGGTGTGATATTTTTTTCAGTTTTTTGTGCTAGGAGTGAACATGTAAATTACGGTGTGATCTCCAACCCGTAATTACCTATCTAGAAATTATTTAATTATTTCCTCCACCTCTTGTTACACATAAGTCATTACCTATTTTTGCAGATTTTAATTCTGACCATTAGCTCTAAAAATTTAAAAACACCATTCAAATTCCTGCTGTAGTTTTTGCACAGTTCCTGTTCAAATAATGAGACACCCATAGCTTGCTTACAGATTTATAATAATATAGAGTAACTATTGTTTGTAACTTCATTTATATGGACTGTTAAAATGTGTATTAAATGGACCATGTTAAAGTTAACACATTGCCAGCAAAAAAGTAACTTAATTCCTCCAATTTCAGCCGTTAATGTGCTGAAATCATGATAAACATTTAAGCTGCAAGTATTAAGTACCAGTAGTTCTTGCATGAATCGTGTTCAATGAAAAATATGTAGTAATTTGTGGACACTTTAATTTTTAAATTCTTAGCTTTCAGACTTCTCATAAAATGAAACATACGGTATTTTCCTCTCAGACCACCTAACTTCGGCGAACTTCTCTTCCACAAACATAGTCTTCCTCATCCCAACAGTCAACCCCAAGGCTCTTTCCCATGCAATAGACCCCGCTGCAAGATGTGCAACATACACTATGCCTCCACCACTTTCACCAACCCTGTCACAGGGGAAAGCTTCCCTATCATAGGTCACGCCACCTGCGAAACCTCCCATGTAATTTACCAGCTAACATGTAACCACTGCCTGGCTTCAAATATAGGTTTGACCACAAATCCACTTTTCATAAGAATAAATGGCCACCGACAGACAGTGTTCACATGGAACCCAAAACACCCAGTTGCTGCCCATGACATCATCCATTACTCGAATAATTTCAGCTCTTGCTTCACGGTCCGGGCTATCAGAGTCCTCCCTAATAGCAGCAGCTCCTCTGAACTCAGAAGGTGGGAACTTGCCTACCAGTACAAACTGGGCACAAAGCAACCACCTGGTCTCAACTTTAGATAATACTCAGTCATTATTATTATTATTTTTGCTTATGTTTACCCTTTTTTAATCCTCTCTTTGCCTCCATCCCCACTACCTATATTGAACCACCACTAACCAAAGGTGATGTATAAATCATAGTCTTTGTTTTTTTTGTTTTTTTAATTAAAATTATTTTTATATATTTTTGAAATATGTTTTAATTTATATATATATATACTAGCCTCATACCCGCGACATCGTACGCGTAGATTAAGAATTTTTTTGCCAGAATTAAATATAAAAAGTTGTTGGTAACGAAGGATTGGTACCAAACAATATCGAGTCGGCATAATATGACAGAAAAGCTATCACTATATCATTCTACCGTCTAACCTGCCTCTTGAAGAGAATCAATTTCCAACATATTTCTGTCACTATTCGATAAGATTTCAAAATTTCGTGACTACAACTGTTAATCATACTGGAAAAAATATCCTGTGCACTTCATACAGCTTTCCTTATAAACTTCCGTATTTATATTAGTATTACTGTGGTTCACACTCACACACTGACTGCGAACAACACCTGAGGGATCATTATAACGTAAAAAAGTGTACACCTACAAAATTGCAAGACTACCTACGATTTGCCTCGCATTGCACCCCAAACTTTATAATATCTACAGTTTAACATTCAATCCAAATAACCTACGGCCCAGGACTGACTCTTACGATGAAAAACAATTTTTAAAAATCTTGGTCTTCACGGAGATTTGAACCGGAGACCACGACGTTCGTAAGCAAGCTCTTTAGCCACTGAGCTGCCAGTTCACTACACGGAAACACGGTCTGAAGACGTCCACATCGAACGTGTCTGCCTACCGCCGTATTTCGAAGTTATGAGACAACATGTGTTATTTATACAGATAATTTTTCAACCAAATGTAGACAGTATTTTTCTCCTTGTTTCAAAGGATAAGTGTGCAAAGTTTCATCGAGATCGGATGAAAACTGTGGATTTGTATGAAGAACAAACAAACCAACAAACAAACCAACATACATTCATCTTTATATATAAAGATTTTTCATATTTAGATTTAATTATATTTTGCTCCTCCCACTGACCAGATATTAGTTTGGATATTTATATATGCTTTACCCAAGCTCTGAATCGGTGCCCCTCTACTTTTCCTGTTTGAATTTACCCCCCACCATTTTCCTGGCCAACAGTCTCCCACATGACCCACCTCCCATAATGTTCTCCGGTTACAAAGGGCTTGTCCTGAAAATTTCTTAATCAGTTGTGTTTTTGTCATTTCTGTTTGTTCGTGCCCCCACATCCATCATCTATCCAATCCAATCCTATCCAATTTGATTCCTTTCCGCTACTTAGCGTCTTTTTTTCATTGTTATTATATATATATATATATGAATTAAATTAGGCTACTGAAATGAGTCACCACTTACCTTTAGATGATGGATGTGGGGCGCGAACACACAGAAAAGATATATATTGCTGTATAGCTTAATAGTTCAACATACTACTTTCAGCTGATGTGAAATTTCAAACTGCTGGTATTACATTTTTATATCTAGGCAGTAATGTCTTGTCTTATTTTTGAAGCCCCGTCTAATATTTCAAATTTAAGTTTGAGTATTCTTTGCAGTTAACACATTAAATCCAGTTGTTCTCATTTCCTAGTACAATAAATGGCAAAACTTGGAAGAACTTGCAAATTTTTCAAAGGTGTGAGATTATTAGACATTCTACTTCAGTGGTACTAAGTTACTCTCTTTCTGACAGGCTGTTTCAGTGGAAATCAAACATGATGACAAGTTGACAGAAGAAGACGGAGTGTATGTGCAAGTGGCACTGTTGTTTACATCGGTGGGTGGGCAGAGGCGGCTAAGAGTGCTCAACCTGGCATTAAGGACCTGCTCCCAGCTAGCAGACCTCTACAGGAGCTGCGAACTTGACACTATTGTCAACTTCTTTTCTAAGCAAGGTTAGTATAAAGTATGTTTGCAGGAGAAAGATTCATAGGATGGTTTGGACTAGAATATTGGTAAGATTGGGTGACCAGCTAAAGCAGGTGTGTGGTGAGGATTTTGGAGACGAATTGTATTTCAGGAAAGGAGTGTAGAATGTCATACATATTTCGATTAGTTTAATAGATTGAAGAACAGCAGAAAATCGTGCCTAAGGGTGAATACTTTGCACTTGGGCTAATGATTCAGGAAGCTGCGGAATCAATTTTCCATCCAGCCATACAGAGCACAGTATTCTAAAATCACTTCAAAAGGTAATGGTCAATTCCTCACTCCTTTTCCTTTCCCAGCTTTAATGACCACAGTGAACTACAAAACCATACTAAGAAAACCAGCAGATGATGGATGGATAATATAGGACTTTGACTAGTTTTGGCAATACAGAATGGAATTTGTGGTACGAGGAGAAGATAATAATACAACTAATATGTTCTTAGATCAGAACAAGAGTGTAGTTGGTGGAAATGAGGGCTTGTCCGATGTGTTGGTAGTATTTGTAGGAAAATTGCCATCAGTGGTAAATCAGAGTTGTGGGAAGATGGTAACTATTATTAAAAATTTATTTCCATGATGATGCAGATGAATGGGATTTGTTAGGCCTAAAGCTATTCTTGGGGGCTAGCAACACTTTGCCTAAACTGTGAACAATTAAGGTCGTGACCTGTGTAGCCATCTGGTACCTTAATACTTAGTAAAGTGGTCGCCACACATTCATATTATAAACCCCAAACGTGAAGGGTACAATAAATAAGTTCACTTGACATAGTTTTAGGATCACCAAATTCTTGAAAAGTTCTCTTACATTGTCGGTACCAGAATTATGAATATGAATAAGACATCAGTTCCATTGAAGGTTGACAGATCAAGCACATTCACTTGAGAAGACAAACATTCGCAAGTCTCCCTAACTTGAGTGAGATAACGATTACAGCACGTTAAGATGCGCCGCGACAACTACCCGCATGGAGTGGTTCAACCCTCGGACCGAAGCGAAGTTAGCGGTTTGAAAATCACTGAAAGACTGGGCATTTTCAAGATGGCTGCAGGTACTTTTATCAACTTTTCAATTTTTATGACATCAGCAAAATCTTTGAATAATTAATATCTCCCAATATACTTGATGGTTTAACTTGCAGTTAATACATGGACTTCCTGATATCGTGTTCCATCTATCTCATTTTAGTTTAGCCTTCGAAAAGATTTCTATAAGATTAACCTTGAAGTCTCTTATGTCACCAGCTTGCCGCACTTCCTCAACAATTCACGACAATCTCTTTCCAAAATCGTTCTCGCCTCGCATTCGGGAGGACGGCGGTTCGAATCCCCGTCCGGGCATCCAGATTTGGGTTTTCCATGGTTTCTCCAAATCACTCCAGGCAAATGCCGTGATGCTTCCTTCAAAGGGCCATGGCCGAATTCCTTCCCATTCCTTGCCCCCATCCTTGCCCCCCATCCTTTCCCATCTCTAAAGACCTCGATGTTAAAAAGAGACGTAAAGCAGTTACAAAAAAAAAAAAAAAAAAAAAAAAAAAAAAAAACTCTTTCCAAAATATTAATTATTTTACTAATGCTTAAACTTTTTACCAAAACCAAGGTATATTTTGAATCCTCTAAATTTAAGTTATCTTCTGATGTAAATTTTCCAATTATATCTCTTTTAGTTCAAATCTTTATTTTTCTTATATTTAAAAGTGGTAATTAAACTTAATTTTACCTTCAAAATATGATACATATTGCTGACTATAGCTAGTGATAAGAGATCAACTGTAACTTTACTTGATTCAAAGTTATTTCAAATCTTAAATTCTAGCTTTCCTAGTCGCGTTGGCTAAAGCGTAAACAAACCAACTTATCTCTTAAACTAAATTTTTCATGGCATAATGAATACACCTAATTATGATTCTTATGGTGAGCTTTAATCATGGGAATGAATGCAAGAAAATCCATTCAAGTTGAAAAGTAGTTTATGCAAAATTTCTATCTCCTACATAAGAACTTCAGAATCGAAATATAGAGTATGTTACTACTGGGGTAGGTAGTGGGAATGATTTTGGCGTGAGCATTAAGATACCTTACAGGTTATGCTTATTTGTTTGAATTTTATGTGCAATGTAGTACAAAAGTTTTTTAAACAGCTTCTGCTATACAAATCTGTAATGAGCATTGTGCAATGTAAAACAATGGTCCATGGAGAAAAACCAGCTTCCTTTTTACATTTTGCTCCAAATAAATTTAAAATGCTGAGTGTAATAAGTATGCAGTACACTTAAGAAAAGAAACACAAACAATTAGGGCTTTAAAATGTAAACCAACAATATGATTGTTATGATAGTTTATATTGAATGTTCAGCACAAACTAGAAAATATATTAATCCAATACATGTTACAGTGTTACAATAAACTGCAATAAGAAGATAGAGATCATTAGCAGTGACTTTTTTTTTAAATATTTTATTATATTAATTTAGCATGTTCTCAGTTTGTATGTCAATAAGTTGATACGATTGCAGTGGTGTCACGGCTGCTTGAGTCTACTCCGAAGGCAGTGAAGGAAGGCCTGGTAAACAGATGTGCCCAGATGCTAGCTTGTTACCGAAAGAACTGTGCGAGCCCGTCATCTGCTGGTCAGCTTATCTTGCCTGAATGTATGAAGCTGCTTCCACTCTATGTCAACTGCATCCTCAAAAGTGATGCTGTTTCTGGAGGTTGGTTCTAAGATATTATCTCTAATGGGTTTTGAGTGTCAGCTTTGCATTCCCATGCAATGATAAGAGTTTTAACTTTCAACTGTAGATAGATAATTTAAGAAGTTAATTATATGAGAAAGAAACTATAAAATGAACTGTGCTAGAGTGACACAGATTGACACAACAAGGAAATACAAAGAACAATGGAATTTTCGGGTATTAACTCTCCATTGAGAAAACAAAATGATGTGGGTGGTAATTGGAAGAATAATTTATATGTTTGGTAGATGTTTTAGGCTAGAAATAAATATATGGGTTCAAAGCTCTTTAGTTTAGTAAGTCACTGATAAATATGACTACTGTGTTTCTGTAATACAAGTGCAGAAAAAAAAAACCCAGAGATATTTTAATCATTGCTTTGGTACCAGCTCCCATAAATGATTCACAAGCATAATTTGTTAGCAATTGTAAATTGAAAACAAAATGCAGTGGTTTTGTATATTAATACAATTTCATTAAAAAAAAATAGTAATATATCAAAAGAATCTGTAAAAGTTATTAAATTGAGGAATTAATTTGATAATAGTGACAATGAAACTGCTGTTAGTCAATGAAAATAAGGAAGAATAGAGAAAATAAACCTGTCATTTACCACAGATGTAGGCAAGAGGGCCAGGACGAACACTAAAACAAGAACACATGTTACAGTATTTTGGTAAAAAGTTTGTCGTATTAGAATTGATACATATGGCAAGGAGATCAGATGTGTAGACATCGAGACCTATTGTATGACTGAGCTGAAGCTGTATGGGGTTAGGAATGTTGGAGATTGAATTGGTGGGGACGGGGGAAGTCACAAGGATAATTGTATGAAAATATGACCAGTCAAAGTAAAATAAATTATTTTTTGATAAGATATACAAAATACAAGAGTTATGAAAAATATTTTGGTTCTGTTAAAAAAAATATATATATATAAATTCATAACAACGTGACAGGTTTACTAGTGGCGGCCTTAACAGAAGTTGAAGCCAGGAGGATGACGGTGTCAAAAATATGATTGTATTCTAGTTGTCTATATACGGGATTCCAAAGGGCAGTGCCAGATCTAGGAGGGGGCAAACGAGGTTGCTTGCCTTGGGTGGCAGCTTTAGGGAGGCAGAAAACTGGGGTGCTTGCCCCCCAGCAGCAACTTTAAGGAAGTGTAAAGTTATGTTTGACGAAGCGACAAACAGTAAATGTGGGGCAGAAATCTCACACGGGCATAGATCTGCCACTGGTAAATGGGTAGTTGTCAAGAAAACAGCTGTTGGAATTGTTGGTTTTGTGGTCAGGAATGGGCTGCTGCAGAATTTTCTAGGTTGCCACCATAGTTTACTTGTGGCCATTGAACCTGGTGGAAAGTTGGTTAGTGGTGAGGCCGATATAAGAAACTGTGTGATAAAGAGAGGTAAGTTTGTAAAAGAGATATATTCAAGAATAGAAAAAGATCCTCTGTGGTAGGACTGTAATAGTTAATGGTGATGGGATGCTTGCTTTAAGTTTTGCAGCAAAGTCTGTTCTATGGGAAAGATCCATGCAGTAATCTAAGAGTCAGAAGGTATTTGTGAATTGCGACATTTCTTCAGATTGGGTGGTCTGTTGAAGCATGTGTGGGGCAGTGAGTGGAGGATGCACATTTCAGTTAAGGAATGTAGGAAGTCTTGCCCATAGCGAAGGATCTGGTTAATAGATTCAAGGCTGGAAGAGATGGGTGATGAGTAGGGAGCTGCAGTCAGCTTTAGGAAGTGCAGAATTGAAGAAGGGTGGGTCGTAGCACAAGGTGTGGTTTTACACAAGATCGGGGGTGGCAGTCAGAACTGAGGGACAGATGTTTGCCATGGATTGCAAGGCTTTATGGAAGCGAATGTGTGGTGTGGAAGGGATGGTGCCTGTCGAGGTATAAATGCTGTAAATTTGTTGTCTTGATGTTCAAAGTGTGGAGGGAGATGTCCACATCAAGAAGGGGATGTTGGCAGGGCCGCCGTAAGTGGGCGTGCACCGCACATGGGCGGCACATCGAGGGGGGGGCGGCAAAACGAGTGATCGACAGTTGCCGCCCCGCGATAGTTGTCACTCCATTGTCGCCGCGAGGCGTATTATGTAACGGGCGACCTTTTTTTTTTTAGCTCAACAGCTGCTTCGGGCGGCCGGCGACACTCGAGATGGCAACAATGGGGGCGGCAATCTCACAGTTTTCTGACCCGGTTCGGAAACTTCCTAAATCCTCCACTGGTTGTAGTTAGACAGGGGCGGCATAATCGGTATTGCACGCGGGCGCTCAAACAGCTAGCGGCGGGCCTGGATGTTGGTGGAATGGCTATTGTTGAGAGAATTGAAGAAATCTTGGTGCTGGTTTTACCTATGAGTCCAGATCATAAATATATCATCTGTGTATCTGAACCACACAAGCAGGCTGAGTGGGTATTTCTTCAGAAATTGTTCCTCCAGGCTGTCCATGAAAAGATTGGAATGAGATGAGGGCATGCAGGTACCAATAGTATTCCCACATATGTGGTAATAAACTTGAGAATTGAAGGAGAAATATTATCTGGAGGGGATGAAGTGGGCTGGAGATGTGAGTGAGAAAGGATGTGCTGAGGAGACTAGATAGAGGGGTGCATATCTATAAAATATTGAAGAGAGCTGAGACCTTCACAGTTGGGATGTATAAGGACATATCAATGGAGACAGCGGGGTACTGCAAAAAATGATGTTGATTAACAAAAGCCGAAATCCATTCAGTGGGGTATTCCAAATGCTGCAACTAATGGTAATCTTGAATTGCCAGTCTTCTGGATCTCGGGAAGAAGGTACTAGGTGGATATTGTGCAGGGATTTTGGGGAGTGAGGAGGGATATTGATTGATAAGAGGTTAAGGAAAGTGTGTATTTCCTGGCAAACAGAAAAGCTATGATTGAAGTTTGGAAGATAGGTGTTGTTTCAAAGCTGTCTAACGGCCTCAGCCTGGTAGTCACTGTGGCCTATGACCACAGTGTGGAACCTTAATCTACTGGGAGAATGATACCTTTGTTACTGACCCAGGTTTCAGTGACACTAAACGAAAGATTGTGATGATGGGTTCAATGTGAGGAACTCTTTGAATAGGAGGGAGGGGGTGGTTGAGGGGAATGGGAGGTGGTTCCAGTTGGATAGAGATTTGAACTGCTCTATACTGGACTCGTTCTCATCATGCCACATGTCACTTCATTGTGGTGGCAAAGTGATACTGCCAGCAGAGCGTGCAGCAGAATGCTGGTGAGCCCCAGAGCAAAGAAGCATGGTCATACTTTTGAGTAGGTGAGAAAGAAAGTCCTTTGGATAAGATGAAGAGCTGTGGTTGAGACGGAAGTGGATGAGAGGTTAACCACTAACCATTGTAGTATATCCACAGATGTAGCACTGGCTTGTGGGGCGGGTAGGAGAGGAGATGACTAGGGCAGATTATAAATATGTAACAAGATGTGGGGCTTTTGCAATCAGGAGACGGTATGTGCTGTATACAAGCAGTATTGGTTTGGGAGAGGCAGATATACTACAATATAACTTTTCCGTAGATCAAATAGGATGTACAGATGTTTTTGTGCACATTCCCATTGCAACTGCCTGCAATCATTAAGAATTTTCTAAATAAAGGTGGGGTATACCAGGCAGAAAATTTTGTGGTGGGCATTAAGGACATATAGTTGCAGAGCAACTTGGGTGATGGTGAGAAGTTGAGCAAAACGAAAAGCATATAGTGTTTGGTGGAGTTCCCGGAGGGCAACCAAAGACAGGCAGTTTTATAGTCAGACCATTATGGAATTATAAGTCCTTTAATTTCAGACAAACTTTTAATTTCCTTTCGCATAGCAAAACAAAATAGTCCTACTCCTTCAGTTAGCAAATTTGGTTTAACTGTAAGGGTTACACATTACTATCATGAGAATACTGTTGGTCATAGTCTCTGATTAATGAAATTCATCGATTGCACATTACTTCTTTGTTTATTAAGTTAATTTAACTTTAAGCACATCAGCAAAGATTTTATCAAAATAGGATGAAAATAAAATATCTAATTATGGATCTTGTGATGACCCAGTCATTACTGCAGAATTTGTTTAAAATACCAAAGCTGACACCTTGTATCAATACACTGTGTAATGCTGTTACAGGCTCCGACATGACTTTGGATGACCGTTCATTTACTATGCAAGCTGTCACCATAATGGACATACCGTCTTCTGTTGTCTACTTCTACCCACGTCTTCTGCCACTTCATGATATTGATGTTGATTCTGAGGAGTTGCCTGCACCTATCCGTTGCTCTTCAGATAAAATCAGAGATGATGGAGTCTATTTATTAGGTAAATTAATGTCATTACAAATCGAAGTTCCTATAGCCTTCTAGGAGACTTATTTTGAAGGATAAGCTTTGTTGGAGATTGTATAATTATTTACCTTGTATTATTTGATCTCTCCTTGTATTATATGATCTTCCCTTAAGAAGGGAAAACTTAAAAAAATGTAGAAGTTATAAATCTGGAATTGAATGAAATAATTCTTTATTGCCTATCAACTGCTGATGAATAATTAGAGATGTTGCATTGTGAACATTTTCCTATATTTCAGAGAATGGAATCCATATGTTCCTGTGGATTGGGTTGAACGTTAATGTGGACTGGGTGGAGAATGTGTTTGGAGTGCATTCAGCAGCCCAGATTGACATAGATCGCACAAGTCTGCAGGAAGTTGACAATGCTCTGTCTCAGCGTGTTCGAGCCATTGTGGAAACTGTCAGACATCAGAGGCACCGGTCAATGAGGGTATGTGAAAGCAAGAGACACCAGGCTTGGAATTGCTGTTCTGAATTTTATCATTGTTAACCCCTCCTTACCTAATTCACAGACACATACACCGATCAGCCAGAACATTATGACTACCTACATACTATCGATATGAAGCCATCCAGGTGACAGCAGCATCTCCTGACGAGGAATGGCTGCTAGTCAGACACACGCACGCTGCATGTAGTATCAGTGAGCCTGGTATCCGTGTGGAAGGTTGGCGATCTATCTGAGTTTAACTAGGGCAGATTGTGAGGCTCAGCATGAGCATTTCAGAAACTGCACAACGTGGTGTGCTGTGGCGAGTGTCTTCAAGTGGCAAAACTAAGGTGAAACTACATCCAAATGTCGAGGGGTTGGGCGGCCACCGTACATTACAGATGTCAGACATCGTAGGCTGGGCACACTGGTAAAACAGGACAAGCATTAAACGGTAGAGTACAAGTGTGTCTGAACACACAGTGCACTGAACACTCCTAACAATGGACCTCCACAACTGAAATGGGCACATGACCATCATCAATGGACGTTGGTGCAGTAGTAGAGTGTTGCATGGTCTGATGAATCCTGATAACTTCTCCATCATGCCGATGGGAGGTTGCGATCCTTCGTTTTCCAGGGGGACATCTTCTTGACACCTGTACTGCTGGACAGAGAAGCTGGCGGCAGATCTATTACGCTCTGGGGAACAGTCACGTGAGCATCCATTGGAGCTCATGCAAGGCACCATGACCGTTAATAAGTATCGTACACTGGTTGCAGACCGTGTACACCCCTTGATAATGACCTCATTTCTCAATGGCAGTGACTTTTTTAACAATATAATACACCATGTCACAAGACCAGGAGTATGATGGGGTGGTTCAAGGAACACAGTGGCAAATTGCAATTGATGTGCTGGTCCCCCCTTCCTCCCCAGCTCACCATACCTAAACCCGGACGAACACATCTGGAATGTAATTAAATGAGGCTCATCGCCCCCCCTCTCCAGAATTTGCGGGTTAGGTGACTTGTGTGTGCAGATGTGGTGCCAACCCCCACCAGCGAACTACCGAGGCCTCATTGCTTCCGTACCAATATGTGTCGCCACTGTTATCAATGTTACAGGTGGACACACCAGCTATTAGGTAGGTTGTCATAATGTTATGGCTGATCAGTGTACATATGGCACATTCCCAGCAGTTTCTTAACACCATAGTGCCTGCCAAAATGTTTGTTATTTAATATGTTTGTAATTCAAATAAGCCACTGTTCTTGGACTATAACTGTTTATTTGTGAAATATAAACAACAATGAAGAAAAGAACTGTAGTTTACACAACACCTCAAAAATTTTCTGCGTTCCTCTACATTTTTTACAGAGCACCTGCTCTACTGCCACTGGTTTCTATTTTTACTGATTGGAACCTTCAGTTTCTTACAAATCCATATTTATTTGGTTTTATTATTTCTTGATTGTGTTATTTTTAATGCTGTAAAAATCTGAAATTTATAGCCAAACCTATCTGCATATTTATTAAAGATCTTTACTTTAAAAAAAAAATGCTAGCTTCTATTTATCCTTTTATATCATAAAGTTGTGCTAGTTTTCTTCTCCATTCGAATTTTCCTACATTGGTCAGCACTATTCTTACTTAATGCCACCACCTTTAATGTGTTACAGCTTACATTGGTGCGGCAGCGTGACAAGCTGGAGATGGTATTCAAGCACTTCCTAGTGGAAGACCGTGGCCTGGATGGTTCTGCCTCATATGTCGACTTCCTCTGCCACATGCACCGTGAGATACGTAACCTGCTCAGCTAGTCTATTGCCACAACAATAAAACTTCTGCTACTGAAAGCCTGTCACAAAATCTGCAGTTCCAAATTTCTAATTCTTTATTTTAGTTCTCGAATTTATTTCTTATAGCAGTTGAAATGGGTGCTGGTGACTTATTCGAAATTGTATAGCGGGCACCTGTTTGCAATCCTGCTGTGAACAGTGGAGAAATGTGAAAGTGCTTGGACTGATACCACACTCTGTGTATATAAAACACAAACCTTCGAGTGTAATTATACGATGTGAAATGTACAGTATGCATGTGGTGTCAAAAACATGAACTAAAGTATATTCGTATAATGTGTTTTAAACAAGTGCTAAAGGTAAATTTTTGCTGTATCGGGTGAAGATATATAATCCATGTATTTCATACACGCCATGCTGTGGTGGAGACAAGATAGCAACAATATCTGTTTAATTTTAATTCGATAGTATAACAGTGTTACAGAAATGAAATGCCTCTTTCATAGTTTGTGTTGTAAGTGTTTTATATTTGAGAATTAAATTTTAATTTCTTTCTGATGCAGTTTAAACAGCTTCCTCCTTTTGTTTATTTTGTAACCAAATCATAGTTCGATGTTATTCAGGAAGCATTGCTGCTGTGATAGATGGATTTTTCAAAAATATCGCAACAACTTTCGTATAAATTTCAATGTTCAATTTCACTGGATTTCAATTATTAAAGTTTATTGAGAGTTTCAGAATTGTATTTAATCTCAGACTCCCTATTCCAATTTTTTTCTAGCAAAATTTAATATCTGTAGTATTGCCAAAAACAAAAGACCTTTCTGTAATAATATGTCTTGTTATAGTATTACAAAAATAATTATTTTATGTAGAAGAATCAATTGCCAATTAAATTTAAAATTTTTATGTGCCATTGATCACTTTGTTTCCCATCAGATCCATAGTATTTACTTTCATATTGTACATGTTAGTTACAATGAAATGGATGTCTCACAGAAGAAACCAAAGTTAACACTTGTTATGTTATAGTGTGTTATTACTTCAATGCTTCCAGAATTCCTCCTCATTTTTATGCTTTATTTTATCCTCAATCCATTTTTAATGTGGCCACCCAGTGTTATAATTTAATATGGTTATTAAATATCAATGCTTTTTGTATCTAATCAGATTTTCATATATTTGTTACTGGTGTTTTGTCATTTTTAATCCTAACTGCCCCTCTCCTCCCCCTTGCACCTTATGTACTTTAAATATACTTTGCCATATATCTCTATTTTGGTCTTGAAATTTATCATTTTGGAATAAAATATTCTTGTTATATTTCCATTTCTTTTGGCAGTAGTAGTGATTTTACATTTTTCTTTTATTGTGCCTTTCATTCTGCATACACCAAAAAGTTGTTCCCTATGCATAGGTCTGGTCAGGGGCGGATCCAGGATTTTGTTTTTGGGGGGGCTTGAGCGGACTTTGGTTTGGGGGGGGCTTGGCTTCAGTAAATTTTGGTTCAGAGGGCTTGCGTTCAGTGGATTTTTGTTTTGGGGGGGGTTTGAGTCGTAAAAAAGGTAGTATTTATAGTCTCCTCGGGCCTCAAATCCGTAGAGCTAAAAAAAAAAAAAAGGTCTCAAAACTACAATGTCAGGGGTGGACCTAGATACGTTTGGGGGGGGCTTGAGCCCCCTAGCCCCCCCCCCTGGATCCGCCCCTGGGTCTGGTGATATGAAGTTCTTTTATAGTGAATTGCTGCTTCCATCAAAGTATTTGCAGGCAAGTATATTGACCATTGACAATATTTTTTATGTGAAACCTTTTGACTGACTATTGATTTAACATAAATAGTTAATGCTGTACTGTGTGTTTTGTGTAAAGATTCAGACTACCAGTGTGAAAATTTCGCGAATAAAATACAATGAATAGTGAGGTTGAATGCTTGTAATATAATGAAAAGTATAACTGCAATTTTTGTAGCAAATATTCACTTGTTTAGTGTAATAGGTACGTATCGAAATACTTGCAACATATTATGAAAAAGTTATCAAAATTTTAATATTTAAAATTATACCTCATTTATCGATTTCAGTTAGGTATCAAGGGAGCTCATGACACAAAAATGTGTTGTAGAACCATTTATACTTTTTCCCTTTAAGGGTTGAATTCCAAAAACATTCTTTCTTAATATGTCACCAAAGCTGAGACATTACTCCTCATAAACCTGCTTCATTTATCGATTTCGTTTAGATATCCGGGGAGATAAATGGCTTGAGAGACAAAAAAAGCATTTTAGAAATATTGACATTTTTGCCCTTTAAGGGTCGAATTATGAAAAATTACTTTCTTAAAATATAATGTGACCATGACAAAGACCTTGATCTTTAATATGATACCACATACAGTATGTCTATATCTATTAGATATGAAGGGAGATAAATGGCTCGTAACACAAAAATGCATTGCAGAAATATTTATACTTTTTTCCATTTAAGAGAGTAATTCCAAAAATTCCTGTCTTTATATATGATTTCATCAAAGCAGAGATCTTGATCTTTAAAATGATACTTCATCAAATGATTTCAGATAGGTATCCAGGGAGATTAAATGATTTGCAACACAAAAAACAGCATTTTAGAAATACTGACATTTTTGCCCTTCAAGGGTCGGATTCTGAAAAATTCCATTCTTAAAATGTGTTACAAAAGTGAAGACCATAAGCTTTAAAATGACACCTCATACATTGATTTCGGTTAAGTATGAAGGGAGCTAAAGGCTTGTGACCAAAAAAATACCTTATAGAAATAATATATTTGATTGCTGAAGTGAAGTCTTATCTGCAATCTTTTTTCTTCAGTTTACAGTTTTAACTTTCGTTCCTGAAAATTAAACAAATAAATAATAATGTTGGCTCATATTTGAAAATTTAGAATTTTTATTTCCCTTGCAATTTTAATTCAATAACTCTTAAGAAAGCAGATTTTAGAAAATGCTGTTAATTAATGCATTTTGTAAACTTCTAAGATGTAACACAGAAAAATAGAGTTTCTTTAACAATTTATTTAGGTCCTCAAAGATGGTATCCATATAAGGTATTTTGTTAATGGTTGCAAATAGGAAGAATATTATTGTAACTAGTGTATAAGTAGCTGTTTAAAAACACTTGTATATTTGAAATTCAATTTTTTCTGTAAAAGTTGCTCATTGTCAGTAGACATTCATCCTAAATATAGACTAGTGTGCCAAACTTAGGATGAAGTAATGTTTGTATGTTATGTCACTGCCAAGTAGCTCAATGAAACTTGAACGATACATAGAAAGAATTGCTACAGTATGGTACAGTAGGCAACTGAAAGGAATGTGAGATGAGATAAACAGAAATTACATTTTTATATAGACAATAGGTTACACTGTAACTCAAGATGGTATTTAGATATTAGAAAAAGGAGGGACATTGTTCATAAAAGGGCATGTGCTCACCACAGGCAGCAATACATCCTCTGCAACATACCCCCTTCTTGGCCACAAAATTGGTAAGGAGTTTGTGGTAATGTGTTCCATTCCTCCACCAGTGTGGTCTAAAACTGTTGGATAGTTGATGGTCCATTTCGGCATGCTGCAGTACATCTTCACAACATATTTCACACATGCTCTATGTGATTTAAGTTGGGAATGGGCAGGTCAGTCTATTCACCGAATATCCTCTTGTTCCAAGAGATCCTCCACCTGTGTTAGATTCCATCGCACATTCTCGTCCATAAAAAGAAGTCAGGGCCACAAATATCCTTGAAAAGACTCAGTTTGGGAATGTCACAATAACATTAAATGGTGAATGTTTTACATTCAAAGATTTGGCATTTGGTACGCCCATGCAACATTATGCCTCCCCACATCATAACACTTTTACCACCAAAATGATCATATTGACAATGTTCCAAGGTGTACAACATATTCCCATCTCTCATCAGATAAAGGTAAATACGGAATCACTACTCGTACTGAATCTGCTATCAACTGAGAAAACCTACGAACGCAGTCCTCGTTGGTTCCGATTTATGGATGGCGATGGAATACAATGTAATGATCATCGGGCAGAGAGACCAATCCTAAACAGTGTCTGTGCCACTGTGGAACTTGAAATTGTGTACCTTGCAGTTCTGTTAATTGTTGTTATAACTGCACCTGTTGTTTGATGTGGCATTCCTTCTTGTCTGATGTATAATGTAGCAGTCATCTGTCGCTGTAGTTGATCGTGGTCGACTGCTGCCTCTACTTCAGGCAGCAATGCCCGTGGTTTGGAAATCTTTCCGTGCATATGAAACAATGTTACAAACAATACTGAAGTCCTGGGTTATAGTAACCACTTTTTGACCTCCTTCCAGTTTCCTTATGATTCTTCCCCATGAAAAGTCACCCAAATCTTGTCTCCCAGTTATTTTTTTTAATTAAGAACACTACCAAAGTGCGCCATAACAGCTTGCTGATTGGTAGTTTTTTCCTGTTCCTTTAATTTCTTTATGTTGTAGAGCCAGGCACAATTGACACTACAAGTAGATTGACCTCACGCCATGTGACATCCAGCTTTCTGTGCTCGTGTACGAGACCTCTGGCAACATGTTTCTGCATTTTCATTCATTTCCACTCAGTAGTCAATATACAGGGTGATTCAAAAAGAATACCACAACTTTAAAAATGTGTATTTAATGAAAGAAACAATATAACCTTCTGTTATACATCATTACAAAGAGTATTTAAAAAGGTTTTTTTTCACTCAAAAACAAGTTCAGAGATGTTCAATATGGCCCCCTCCAGACACTCTAGCAATATCAACCCGATACTCCAACTCGTTCCACACTCTCTGTAGCATATCAGGTGTAACAGTTTGGATAGCTGCTGTTATTTCTCGTTTCAAATCATCAATGGTGGCTGGGAGAGGTGGTTGAAACACCATATCCTTAACATACCCCCATAAGAAAAAATCGCAGGGGGTAAGATCAGGGCTTCTTGGAGGCCAGTGATGAAGTGCTCTGTCGCGGGCTGCCTGGCGGCCGATCCATCGCCTCAGGTAGTTGACGTTCAGGTAGGTACCGACAGATAAGTGCCAATGTGGTGGCACTCCATCCTGCTGAAATATGAATTGTTGTGCTTCTTGTTCGAGCTGAGGGAACAGCCAATTCTCTAACATCTCCAGATACTGTAGTCCAGTTACAGTAGCACCTTCGAAGAAAAAGGGACCAAAAACTTTATTGGCTGAAATGGCACAGAAAACGTTCACCTTAGGCGAGTCACGTTCATACTGAGTTGTTTCCTGCGGATTCTCAGTTCCCCATATACGGACATTGTGACGGTTGACTTTCCCGTTAGTGTGGAAAGTTGCTTCATCACTAAACACAATCTTTGAAACGAAAGATTCATCTGTTTCCATTTGAGCAAGGATAAAATCACAGAAATCGAATATTTTAATCTTATCAGCTGCAGACAGTGCTTGAACCAATTTCAGATGATAAGGTTTCATAACTAACCTTTTTCGTAGGACTCTCCATACAGTTGATTGTGGAATTTGCAGCTCTCTGCTAGCTCTGCGGGTCGATTTTCCTGGGCTGCGAACAAATGCTTGCTGGATGTGTGCTACATTTTCATCACTCGTTCTCGGCCGTCCACAACTTTTCCCTTTGCACAAACACCATTTCTCTGCAAACTGTTTATACCAACGTTTAATACACCACCTATCAGGAGGTTTAACACCATACTTCGTTCGAAACGCACGCTGAACAACTGTCGTCGATTCACTTCTGCCATACTCAATAACACAAAAAGCTTTATGTTGAGCAGTCGCCATCTTAGCATCAACTGACGCTGACGCCTAGTCAACAGCGCCTCAAGCGAACAAATGTACAACTAAATGAAACTTTATAGCTCCCTTAATTCGCCGACAGATAGTGCTTAGCTCTGCCTTTTGTCGTTGCAGAGTTTTAAATTCCTAAAGATGTGGTATTCTTTTTGAATCGCCCTGTATTATGTTTCTTTATCCATCTCATCCATATGTTTTGCACTAAAAAGTTTTAAAAATCATTTTGATGGTCATTTTTTTCATTCCAGCTACATGGTGGCCAATACAAGTAAGGAAGAAGTGTTTTACAGAAATTGGTCAGTGATTTGGATGCTAAAACTGCCTCAGTGAAAGTCGATAAGCAGGTAGATTTCTTGCCTCTCTCCATTCAGAAGAAGCCTTCTAACACCTCGGACAACGTTCATACTCCTTTATCCAGGGTATGTCTGTCTCCATACATAACATAGGCTTCATCTATAACTGTTTTTGATACAGGTCGATTTGTATACTGTTCTTCACTGAATCCTATCATCCTGCTCTGGAATTTCCACTTTGGCTTCTGTCATCCATCTTGGCATCATCTCAATTTATTCTTGTCATTCAGTTTCTCAACTCCAGTCTCCTTTCTGACATCCTCTGTCTCAACTTCTCCTCTTTCCTCTCTTGATTAAGAATTTCATCTCTTTGCAAAGGCTAAATATTCTGCTTCATATGTCAGTATGGATGCACAGTACATTTTGTACATTCTTTCCTTGTACTTCATGGGGATATTCATTTTAAAAATCAGTTTCATTATACTCTGATAGAATACAGTCCAATTTTAGATCATTTTCCTGATTCTTGTCCAACCTTGCATTTTACATTAATTCACTTCTTGAATAACTGAACATGCCCACAATTTTAAGTGTTTGTCTGACACACTCCATATTTCCCTCCCAATCTGCGCATTTGAATTTTGGTGAGATTAAGAAGTGGTTTCACTAGTTGGAGAAGGAAAGGAAATAAGGCCCTCAGTGGTATTGTCCACTTTGTTCTGTAGATTTTAATTTAATTGCAATGGAGCACAGGCTCCAGTGGCAATTTCCCTACACACACATCTTCCCCCTATCCTGTACCTACCTACATTTGCCCTCTACAAATTTTATCTTTAAATTCTTTCAAAGTTTTTGGTAAATTATTCATCATTTCTCTTGGTAACTCATTCCAATCCCTGATACCCTTACCTAAAAAAGAGAATCTTCCTACACCCTTGTGCCTGAAATCGATTGCCAGCTTTTCCCTTCCATGCACTACTTTTCATACCTATTGCAATATCTTTTCATGCCTCATCGCCAGTATATGCCCTGTACACTCCTATGACCCTCCTCATTCTCCTCCTGTCTTGCAATGAATCCCATTCCAGCTCCTTTATCATATCCGTCACTGATTGCATTCTGCGATAATTTCCAGAAACAAATCTAGCAGCCCTTTTTTGCACCCTCTCCAACTCCTGTATTTGATATGTAAAATGAGGGTCCCATACTACACTACCATATTCGAGCAATGGTCTGACCAAAGTTTTGTAACCCAATTCCTTGACTTCTCTCGTACATCCCCTCATCACTCTCTCCAACAAGTGCAGAACTTTGAAACCTTTTCCTACCACCTCTCCTATGTGTCCTGTGTTAAGTTTGTTATCAAAAGTAATTCCAAGATATTTACATTTCAAGTCTTCAACAAGCAATTCTTTCCCCACCTTATATTCATAATTAACCTTTTGTTTTTTATTTGTGTATCTAATAAGCTGACTCTTCTTTGCATTTATCTTCATTCCATGTTTACCAACCCAATTAGATATCCTGTCCAGATCACCCTGCAACTGTTTACAATCCTCTATCGTTTTGATTCTTTTATACAGCATTATGTCATCTGCAAACAATCTAATTTCAGATAGTAAACAATCAACACAATTATTCATTAGAATAATGAATAGCAATGGTCCCAATACGCTACCCTGTGGCACACCCATTTTTACTTCCACCTCCCTTGATACTACATTTCCCACCCTAACCTTCTGCTTTCTACCCTTTAAAAATTCTTCCACCCAGCAAATGACTTTCTTATCCACTCCAATGGTTTTCACCTTATTTACTGCCATTTTATGGCTTACTCTGTCAAACGCCTTAGACAGATCTAGTGCTACACTATCAGTTTGGCCTCCCTTGTCCATTTCAACTGAAATATCTTGCATATATCCCACCAACTGAGATTCGCATGAATATCCTTGCCTGAAACCATGTTGCCTGCTTGAAAACCACTTACGTTCCTCACATATATTTCTGATGTGGTTGCATATCAACCTTTCCATTAATTTACCTACCACTGATGTCAAACTGATTGGCCTGTAATTCTCAACTCTATTTCTCACCCCTCCCTTAAGTACCGGTACTACTATTGCACTTTTCCAGTCCTGTGGTAAGCAGCAAGTGTCTAGACTCAATTTAAATAATATTTCAAGATAAGGTACAATGTCACATCCGGCTCTCTTTAAGATATCTGTAGTAATATTATCTTCACCAGCCCCTTTATTTATTTTTCAGCTTTCTTATTTCCTTCATGATTTCCTCAGGATGGATATCAAATTTTTTACTATCATCATTTCTAATTGTGTTGTTAAGCTCGTTCTCCGAATTAGACCCTCCTGTTTCTGATTCATTGTCCCTAATGCTTTCACTGAACCAGTTACTTAAAATCTCTGCCTTTTTCAAATCGTCAGTAACTTCTTCTCCATCCTTATCTATAAGTGTTTCTACACCCTCCCTTCCCCTCAGTTTCCTGATATAGCCATAGAAATTTCTAGATGCATCAGTAAATGGTCCTCCTGCACTGACAATACTCTTCATAAACCCATCTTTAGCCATTTTATTTGCTGTTATTAAGTCCTTGTTTTTTTGTCCCTGCTGTTCTCCTTTCATCTTTGGCGAGTAGTGGGCAAGGGTGTAGCAAGGATTAGCCTCACAGTGAGGCAACAACAAGGAAACTTAGTAAAACTGTGCGTTGAAAATGGGTTTACTTTAAAAAAATATACAATCAATTAACTTATTTAAGTATTAGTTTGCACATGTTGGATTTGTGATATAAATTCTGCAGGAGAAACTCTCAGAGAAATCTTGTTACTTGCCTTTCTTCTAATCAAAGATTGTCCAAAAGAATTCTTCAGTTATTTCAGAACGAGTCATTTAACTATGTTTTACACAGAGCAGTAATGCTCGAATGTCACATTCGGGAGGAAGCAGGTTCGAATCCATGTTAGGACATCCAGATTTCAGTTTTCCACAGTTTCTGAAATCACTTCAGCTGAATGCCAAGATGGCTCCTTCAATAGGTCATGACTAAATTTCTTCCTATTCCTTTCTCCCAGTCCTTTCCCACCTCTAATGACCTCAACATTGACGAGGCTTAAGTCCATAAGGAAACTAAAAATTTATGTAGAATCTGTTCGAAACATGAGAAAGAAAGGAATTTCTGGAATTACATTCAGCATACAGAAAAATCAGCAGTTACAGTAAGAGAAATCAACCTACATTTTAATACTGATATGTTTGCAGTCAGTTAAAAATTAATATTTATTGAATTTATAGCTTATTTAAAGGGTGTAAGGGTTTGGGAGAGGTTATACTAGCCTTTTCCAACCAAATGTCAACCTCTCCTTCATGTGGTGCACCCTGTTTGCAGGGACGAGGCTCCCCGGTATAAGGAATCACCAACTGCTTGCCAACAGCCACCAAAAGGAGGGCAGAAAAGCAGGGAGCGGTTCAGGGCACCCTCTTGCCCTTGGGGTTGGAAACGGCCCCTAAAGGCGGATGAATCAGAAATGATCAACGGCATGGGGATGCAGAAGGCAACGGGAAACCTGCATTAAAGACCCAAAGGGTATCCCGAGGACATGTAATCCTCTCAAATTACATATATCATGATGGCTTCTTCCTGGGTAAAATATTCCCCCAATCGGATCTCCGGGTGGGGACTGCTCAGGGAGGAGTCATCAGAATGGATAGAAACATTCTACGAGTCGAGCGTGGAATGTTAGAAGTCTGAATAGGGCAGGTAGGTTAGAAAACTTAAAAAGGGAGATGGAACAACTTAAGTTAGATGTTGTTGGGATTAGTGAGATTAAATGGAAGGACGCACAGGATTTCTGGTCTGGGGAACACAGGATAATTAGCACACAAGCTGTCACTGGTGTAGGATTTGTAATGAACAAGAAAGTAGGGAAACGGGTGAGTTATTATGAACAGTTTAGTGACAGGATTATTTTGATGAGCTAAGCCCGTCCAACCACATTAGTACAAGTGTATATGCCAACGTCACAGGAAGATGACGAAGAAATAGAAAAAATATACGCTGAAATTGAAGAATTAATCCAATATGTGAAAGGGGAGGAAAATCTAATAATCATGGGTGATTGGAATGCAATAGTGGGAGAAGGAAAAGAGGGAATACTGTAGGAAGTTTTGGTCTAGGAGAAAGAAATGAGCGAGGAAGCAGGTTGCTAGAATTTTGTGAAAGATATAAGCTAGTAGTGGCGAAACACTGTTTAAGAACCATGCAAGAAGAATATACACCTGGAAACGTCCTGGGGATACAGGCAGATATCAGCTAGATTATATCATGGTCAAACAGAGATTCAGGAATCAAGTTCTAGACTGTAAAGCGTACCCAGGAGCAGACATAGACTCGACCATAATTTGATAGTAATGAAGTGCAGGCTGAAATTCAAGCGAATAAGGAAGCAGTATAAGCAGAACAGACTGGAAGTGAATAAACTGAAACAATCTAGCACAGAGAAAAATTTGCAGAAATGGTAGACTTAGGTCTAAGAAGTAACTGTGAAAGGAGCTCAACTGAGGACGAATGGAATGCATTAAAGACCGAAATAATGAAGCTTGTAAAGAAACATTAGGCTTTAGGGAACAAGCTGCCTGAAAACCTTGGATCACAGAAGAAATTTTGGAGCTGATGGATCAGAGGAGGAGGTACAAAATTGCTCAGAATGAACAGGAAGAGAGCAGTACAGGCAATTTAGAAATCAAATAATAGGGAATCCAAAATAACAAAAGAAAAATGGCTACAGGCAAAGTGTGATGAGTAGAAAAGGAAATGGTCGTAGGTAAGTAGATATTGCTTACAGAGAGATCAAACAGAATTTTGGAGATGAAGAAAAGAGGATGAACATTAAAGCTGCCGATGGGAAACCTCTTTTAAGCTCATAAGAATAGAGCTAACCAATGGAAAGAATACATTGAGAAACTGTATGTTGGGGATGACTTTGAACATAGTGTAATGGAAAAGGAAGGCGATGTCGCATTGATGACTTAGGACAGAATTTAATTAAGCTCTGAATGACTTGAAAGCAAATAAGGCAATTAAATCCCTAGGAGAGGAAGGAATCGAAAAGATTATTCACGCTGATATCAAAAAGTTTATGAAACAGGAGAAAATTCCAACTGATTTTAATAAAAATATCATCTTCACACTTCCAAAAGAAAGCACAAGCCGACAAATGTGAGAATTATCGCACCATTAGTCTAACATCACATGCTTTCAAATTACTGACCAGAATAATATACAGTAGGATGGAAGGGTAGTAGAAGAGATATGTAGGTGAAGATCAGTTTGGGTTTAGTAAAAGTCACGGTACAAGGGAAGCATTTCTGTCTTTAAGATTAATACTTGAAGGGCGGATCAAGAAAAACAAAGATACTTTATGGCATTTGTTGATTTAGAAAAAAGCTTTTGATATTGTAGGTGGGACAAGATGTTCAAAATTTTAAAGAAGTCAGCTCTAAGTATTGAGATAGAGAATACTCTATAAACTATATAAGAATCAAGTGCTATATAAAATGTAGAGAATCATGAGAGACATGCATCAGTTAAAAAAGGGTGTGAGACAAGGTGTAGTCTATCCCCGTTAATATTCAACTTGTATGTAGAAGAAGTCAATGAAGAAAGTCAAAGAAAAATTTCCATAAATCAGTATGCTACGATTTGCTGATGCATTGTCTTGTTAGCAGAGAAGGCTGAGGATATTGAGAAGTTTACTGACATGGCCTGAACAAAATACTGAAGGAAGATTTTGGGACTGAATATAAATCAAGGCAAGACAAAAGTGATGAAATGTAGCAGAAATGATACCAATAATAGTAGATTAAATATAAAAATAGGATCGGATAGCAATAGAAGAAGTAAGTGAATTCTGTTACTTGGGAAGTAAAATTACAAACCGATGGCCGAAACAGGAATGATGTTGAAAGCAGAATAGCACTAGCAAAAAGAGCCTTCATGAAAAAGAGAAACCTTTTAGTTTCAAATATTGATCTAGTAATTAGAAAGAACTTTTTAAAACTCTTTGTGTGGAGCACAGCACTTTATGGTAGTGAAACATAGACTTTAGGAATACCGGAAATAAAGAAAATTGAAGCATTCAAATGTAGTGCTACAGAAGAATGCTGAAAATTAAGTGGACAGACAAAGTAAGAAATGAACGAGTTTTGGAAATGATGGCTGAGAAAAGAAGTTTGTGGAAGAAGCTTACGGAAAGAAGAGACAGGCTGGTAGGTCATATTTTGAGACATGCTGGCTTGGTTAATTTGTTAGTGGAGGGAACAGTCGAAGGTAAGAACTGTAGAGGAAGACAGCGATTAGAATATATGAAGCAGATAATTGAGGACATGGGCTGTAAGGGGTATGTAGAAATGAAGAGGTTAGCACAGGATAGGGAAGGGATGGAGGATTGCATCAAACCAGCCGAAAGACTGACGACAGCAAAAAAAAAAAACTTATTTAATACAAAATTATAAACTTTGACAGAATAAGTGACAATTACCAGACATTATTAGTTTATTAGAATCAACTATTTGTTCAAGTTATTTAAAGTTGATTATGTTTACTAATATTAGCAATTAGTGAAACATAATACGTAAAAAATTGAAAAGAAGGATATTGTGCAAAACTTCATTTGATACATCACATCACAGTTAAGGTACCTTTTTGACCTCTGATCCCACGAGGTTTTCTCTCACAAACTATAGAAATTATCTCTATACAGTATACAGTTCACTCGTACAACACACATAAAAACCAAACATCCTGGCTTCCAGATTCTACTTGTATGTAAATGTACAAGTGACTCACTTCAACTATGATCGTAGTAACCTATTCTATAATGTTTCTTAACTCCTATGAAAACACACGAGTGCATATGACCATTTATCCACTCTGACCGTGTCCTAATACAATTTCAAAAAGTAAATTAAATTAATTTTATTGTAATATACTTTTTGCTCGGCTACATGATGGAGGGAGCTATGGTTGGGCAGGGGCCCAACCCTGACTACGCCCATGATGGTGGGCACATTTTATCTTTCCTTTCAATAGTAAAAACCATTGAATTGGGTGTTAAAATTATTAGTTTGGTAACGGAATTCTTAAAAGGTAAGGAAGCAAAGAGGTAGAGTAGGAAATGGAGAATCAAATGAGAGTGAAGTGAAAAAAGTAGTGTACTGGGACCATTGCCATTCATTATTTCAATGAATGATTGCATTGGTGATTTACAATCAGAAGTTAGGTTGTTTTCTAATGACATAATGTCACACAATGCTAATACAATGGATGAAGAGGGTGATCTGGACAGGATAACTAGCTAGGTAGAAGAGTAATGTACACAGATAAAAAAATTCAAGTTTGATCATGAAAGGGCAACAATGGGGAAGACATTGATTGCTGAAGACCTGAAATATAAATACCTTGGAATAACATTTGATAATAAATTCAACTGGGTAGGACACATTGGAAAAGTAATAAGAAATGGTTTAAAAATCCTTCATTTGTTGCAGAGAGTGATGAGGGAATATACCAGAGAAATCAGGGAACTGGGTTACAAAACTTTGTTTAGACCATTGCTCGAATATGGTGGTGTAGGACTCAAATTTTTCATTTCAAATACAGGAGTTGGAGGGGTGCAAAGAATGACTGTTAGATTTGTCTATGGAAATTACCACAGAACACAATCGGTAACTTATATGATAAAGGAGCTGGAGTGGGATTCATTGGAAGGGGTGGAGAGAGGTGAAGAGATTCAGTGGGACTGTACAGGGCATATACTGGTTATGAGATATGAAAATTTTGGTGGAAGAATTAAGAGGTGAATGGAAGGAAATAGATGACCATGACCACAGGCTGGCACTTGATTTCAAGCATAAAAGTAAGGATGTCAGCAGGGGCGGATCCAGGATTTTGGTTTGGGAGGGGCTTGAGCGGACTTTGGTTTTGGGGGGGCTTGCCTTTAGTAGATTTTGGTTTTGGGGGGGGGGAGGGGGCTCGAGTCGGGCAAAAGTTGCTATTTATAGTCTCCTCGGGTCTCAAATCTGTAGAGCTAAAAAAAAAAAAGTTTCCAAAATTACAATGTCGGATATGGACCTAGATACTTCTGGGACGTCAGTGTTGAGAATAAATTTACAAGGGAAATGATTAATAATTTACCAAAACCACAGAAATAATTTAAAGTTGAAACTCATAGAGGGCAAAATTAGGTGGGTACAGGAAAGGGCAAAAATGAGACATGCACCCCATTGCAATTAAATTTAATTATTAATTACACACCACAGGTACCTAGGTTTTATTAAAGAAAGTATGGAGTGAGCAGAAGAGAGAAGGAGTTTGTTCTTCAGTTGGAGGTTTTCTAACACAGCCATAGAAAGTATAAATCTGTTATCAATTTTAATGCTACCAGTATAAAGTCATCCTATATAGACCAGGTTTCTTGACACCCTTTTAACAATTATTCCTACATCAAGTTTCTCTGAAACCTGCCAAGTAACTTAGACAATTTTATGACCTGCACTTCTGATAGTTTTATTCCCTCATTCATGCTACTTTCCTGGATATGGAAGTATCTGTCACCAAAGCTATCTCAGTAGCTCGGTCCAAGTCACTATAATCAACCACCATCCTTTTGTTAATAGCTTCCACCCTTTTCAAACCAAAAGCTTCCTTCTGTACAGCCTGAGTATCCAACAGAAATGTATAAGTTATAATTATACAACTTATTTCAACAACCACAGATATAAGCATCCAAAGAAAATTAGTTGTTTAGAATTCATTAAATGCCCAAATCTATCATCAAATCTGCAATGCTATCATTGGCACTTCTATAATTGGCAAGTCAACTGAGAACTTGTGCCTCTCCTCCCATACTTTATGCCTTGTACATTTTTAAAGTAATACTCTTGGTAGCAAACAGCCCAGACAAAACAGTAACCAACCATAGCATTCATAACCATCGTACAAGAGGTCAAGATAACTATTTTCAAATGAGGGTAAACAAAAAATTTGCAGAACAAGATCCACTTAAGAAAGGGGTAATATTTTACAACAAACTCCCCAAGGAAATAAAGTTGCTAAAAGGAGCTAAATTTAAAAGTGAACTGAAAACATACTTAGCTAATAAAGTGTTATATTCCATAAAAGAATTCTGATGTAGTATTCAATTTATGTTGTCTTTTATGTGTATAACTAATATTAGAATGCTATGTGTGTAACTAGTTTTAGAATGATATATATGTAAATAATGTGAAATGTAATGATGTTAATTGTAAAAAACAGTTGTATAGTTATATACTTTGACTTGTCCAATTCTGTACAAACTACAGGCACTGGAAATAAACCAATTTCAATATTCAATACTGTTTTCATTACAGCTGGAGTACCCATGGCAGACATATCTACTTTAACCATCATTCACTTACTCAATAATCAAACAGCCTCTCGCAATGTACTGTAATCTTTTCTTTTGTACCCACCTCCTTTCCTTGATTAATCTCACTTTGCAGCCACCTTCACCTATCAGACAGTTTTAGTTTTTCCTGGATACTCACCCACTTCACACCATGTTCTTTACCCGTCAAATGTTTTACACCACAGTTTTGTGTATGCTGATGTTTCTTTGTTATATACTCTGTCCTGACATAATTTTTAACATAAGGATAAGATGAAGAGTTCTCAGTCTTGCCCAGAGATAACATTGGTGTCAACGCATTTTTAATGATGTGGGCACACATGTCATAATATTGAACATCAAATTTCAATTTGATCTGTGAAGTAAAATTATGTACACAGCTTTTCAAAGTAGACATACCCTCTATACTTCATTGAAATTGGTAAACAGAAATTTTGTGCTGTCATAAAATTCTTTGTTATTCTTCCAAAATTAGTAAAGATTTTTTTAAAAATCTGACTTTTGTATTCAGCGTCAAAGAAATTGGCTGCAGAACTTATACGTGGCTGCATATGTCTTGAAGTTTATCAACACGAAGAACAACAACAAAATGCAACCACAGGTGGAAACATTGACAATGTGCACAAAAAAGTATTGGACAACTGGCAAATAAAGGTATATTACATACCTGTATCTGAGGCTGTAGGGATATCTGAAGAAAAGATATGGTGTATTTTATATCAAGAATTAAACACAAAAAAGCTGTGTGCAAGATAGGTGCCAGATATGTTAAATTGTGACCAAAAACAATTTCAAAAAAGCATTTCTTAACAATATCTTTACAATTCTTAAAAAGTATCCTATCAATTTTGTGCACTGGTTTTTTACTATGGATGAAATATGAATCCATCACTGGATACCAGAAACAAAACAGCAATCAAAGATGAAGTTAATAGCCAGTTTTCTGGGATGCGAAAGGGATTCTTTTTTATTGATTACCTGAGAAAGGAAAAAAATAGTATCTTGAAAATACTATGAAATTCTTCTGGGCCAACTGGATGGAAAAATTTGTTAGAAGATATTGGATTACAAAAGAAAAATAATCACTTTTCATCAGAACAATACACCTGCCCAAAAGGTGTTTTAGAAATAGAAACGCTGACAAATCTGAAGCATGAATTGTCCCTGTCCACTCTGTTCAGCAGACTTGATCGTTTCTGACTTCCACCCATTTCCAAACCTGAAGAAACTTAAGGCTAGAAAATTGTTTGAATCAAATTAAGACTTTATAGCAGCTGTAAAGAGTATTTTCCAGAACTTCTAGAATTTTATTTCTGGGTTTGATTCCTTTCATTGTAGAAACATTGGACTAAGGAAATTAATCCAAAGGAAAAATAAAAAAAAATAGAAAAATAAATGCATTTTTGAAAGGAAGAACATGCTCTTTCACTACCAGTAAGAGAATTTTTCACTTTACCTTTTTAAGTGATGGTTACTTGTTTAGTTTTACTCTACTCTGTTAAATAGACTCTTTCATGTCTGACAAAGCTAAGAATGAAGTGTGTTATTTTTAGATGTGACATAGTTTTGGAAGCTAGGTACTTTGATTTCACAGGGTAAATTTTTCATCCATAGTAAACTCTGCTAGTCTACATAACATGTCTATACATAGTAAATTAATTTTGGGGTATAATAACGCAGCAAATAAAATATTTATAATTACTTACTAGGAGATACAATGCAATGTTCCACACCTTATGGGATCTGAAAATACCAACACAGGTTAATATACCAATAAAAATCACACATGGTTGATTTGCTTTGTATTTCACAGTGGGTCTGTTTTATAATCAGCAATCTCTAAACAGAACTAAATCAAAATAAAGCTTATTTGCTACCATTTACAGATCTGTTTATTATTGACTGTAATTTTACCATTTCTGATGTTTGCTTATAAAAATGTAATCTTCTGTCTGTTTTGTCAGTATCTATCAATGGTTGAGTGTTCCATCCATACCTGCAAAAATGATTTGAGAGACACATTATAAAAGATAACATGTCACTTGTAAATTTGGTAACTGCAATAATACCACTTTAGCTTTAAAATAGTAGCCGATTGTTCTAAGACTAGGCTATATGTAAAAAATATAAGGTCAAAAATTAGGAAATTTAAAAATTTATGTTCTACCATGTTTGATACGTATCCTGACTTCTGAATGGAATTTGTCTACTTTCTTTCTCCTTGTATTCCTAATAATTCTGTTACTCAACACCTTTATTCTAACAATGGTTAATGATAGAATTATTTGTACAATTTTAAATTATAGCTGTAGATTTCCTTTCACTTAAGTATTATAATGCAGGTAAAGTCTGTTGATTTAGGAAATGACAACAGACTAACAGTAGAAATTCAAACAAATATAGGTTTTAGAGAAGGATTCAGCTTATCCACAAATCTTTTTAATATTTAAATTGAAGCCATGCAAGGACGGAGATCTAAATGATGAGAGGGTTACATTTGGATCATTATAAAATACCTTTCTTTTATATGTTGACAATACCACATTTATATTTGAGAAGGAAAATGATGTACATGCTTGTTAAAATATTGCATCATTAAAATCTGAGAATATAAAAAATTAGGTTACTGACTTTTATTTTTTTTAAAAAAAAACACTACACCTGCTCAAATTTTTGTATATGACCAAACATTCGTGCAGGTTACAGGGAAATTAAATATAAAATAATCATTATAAAGACATTGAAAAGTAGGTTAGTGGAATGTTAAACTTCTGTGGAACACTAATTAGATCCTTTGATACCCAAAACATTGGCCCAAGCTCCACCACCATATTCAAGCTATGGTCTGGCAAAGTTTTGTAAATTTTACTTCCACCTCTTTCAAGACTGCATTTCGTACTCTAATGCTTTCTGCCTTTAAAGAATTCCTCCACCCAAAAAGTCAATTTTCTATCAAGTCCAATAGTTTTTACCTTATTTAGTGTCATTTTATGGTTCACTACATTATATGCATTAGAAAGATCTAATGTTACATTATCAAACTGGGCTCTCTTGGCATTTTTATCCAAAATATCTTGCATATAGCCCACCAAGTGTGATTTATATGAATATCCTTGGCTAATGCCATGTTGTCAATATACGAACCAGTTTCTTTCTAACAGATGTCTTGAGGAATACAGAGATGTTAAGTAACTGGTTTATTGAGAAGAGACTATCAGCAGGGAGGGGAAGGGGAAAACCAGATGAGGATCTTGACCAGATAAATGAGCAGACTAAAATAGATCCTAATGATATTATGAAGGAACTAAGGAAGATAAAAATGGTAAATAGTCTGATGTTCATAATAACACTACAGCTGTAATAAAGATATTGTGTAATGACATGCCGTGAAATATTATTTAGATTGACTCTGTAGAATTGCTTCCTACCAGAGGACTGGAGAAATGTTATTATTGTGCCAGTCCATCATGGAGCAGTGACACATACTGACTATTTAGTTTGACATCAGTGGAAGGTAAAAATGACTGTGAGGAAAGAAACTAGTTTGTAAAACAGCAACATGGGTTTAGGCAATGACATTCATGTGAATCCCAGGTAACAGGCTACGTGCAGGATATGTCAGACAAGATGGACAATGAAGGGCAAATTGATAGTGTACCACTAGATCTCTCAAAGTCATCTGATAAAGTGATTAGAGGATATCTTAAAAGGTACAAAAAATATTGGATGCGGTACCAAAGGAGATATAAGTGAAAATTGGAATACTAAGGGGTAAAGTATTGATACCACTGCTGTTCATTATTCTGATAAATGATTGTGTTGGTGGTTTACAGTCAGAAAGTTTGGTTATAATGTTAAACAATATGATTATGGACCCTGACAAACCAAAGCACCCTGGCTTGCAGAAACCCAGAAGAACCTTTCAGAAGTCAACCTAGACCAACTGACAGCTGCACGGAGTATGTATAGACAAATAATCGCTTCACACAAATTCGCACCTAAGATCTCAACAACAAAAAATCTGAAACTCTACTTGCATGGAAACAATGGAGAAGTCTAGCCCAGAGTGAAAAGATGAGGACGTTTTTGGAACATAAGCAAAACTAGATGAAGAACAAGGACAATGTAAATTAATGGTTCCACACACTCCTTAGTGGGCTAAATGATAAAATAATTACAAAGGGAGAGAGAGGACCGTGAACAACTACAGGGGGTAGGTCAAGGGCGTATCCAGGATCAGAACTAGAAGGGGGCAACATCTCAATATCTGAATTAGGGGGGGGGGACTGAAAAATGTCAATTTCTTACAAAATAAAACTCAAACCTATTGAGGAAACTATTTTTATTATTGATTAACATAGTAATACAAGGACCTACTATGCAGTTAATCAAGATTATAAATCAATTATAGTTATTTATGTAAACATTAATCATCTTGGATTCTCAGAATAATTTTCAGTAATTTTCTTTCTTAATATCTCATGGTGTACTTTCACGAAATTTCGATGCACATTCATCGGGCATAGTCCAGTCAATCTTTCCTCTCCCACATTGCTCCTGAGTCAGTTCTTCACTCGTCGAAGCATACTGAAGGCAACTTGATTTTTCTTCTAGGGAGGGCAGCAACCCCCCCCCCCCCTTGCTGGATACGCCCATGTGGTAGGTCAACGTGGAACAAAGATAAATGCCAAGAAGACCCTACTGATTAGATAGGTAGATAAATTAGTAAAGGTTCTCAATGATTATAGGGTAGAGGATGAATAGCTTGTAAACATTTTGTCATAACATCTGATAGTAAGCTCAACTGGGTAGCCCACATTGGGCATGTGGTAGGAAAAGGTTTCATTTACTGGAAACAGTGATGAAGGAAAGTACAACTGAAATGAGGGAACAGGGTTACAAAACCTTGATCAGACCAGTGTTTGAATATCAATGTAGTATGGAACTCAAAACAGGTATAGGAGATGGAGGAGGTGCAAAAGAGAGCATTTAGATTTGTTTTAAAAATTAACAGAAAACTGTCAGTAAATGACATGATAAAGGAAAAGTACTGGAAGTCATTGGAAGAATGGAGGAGGGTGAAGAGAGTGGTTGCAGTGGTTAAGGTATACATATGGAAAGAGGTCTGGCTAAGTTTGGTAGAATTAGTACATGGAAGATAAGGTATGACTATGAGCACAAGCTGGCACTTATTTCAGGCATACTAACAATACCTGTTTAACCCACAAGTCATAAAACCAGTATGTGGAATTATTGCTAGTAGAATATTCACACCTGTGACTTTCAAGGACAGGATACTTGTATTTCTCTTTAGGGCCTTGGTCATTACTCTCAAGCTGGCTTAAATTTTCGGTGGCAATTTGCTCCAGTTGATGTGCTTCGTGTGCAGAGTAAAATTTAGATGTAATTATTGGTACTGTAAAAAAATATATACACGTATAGTTTCAATTCTGTAAAGCAGTATACCATCAGATTTTTTAAAAACTGAACCTAAATCTGAAACAGGATCTTCATAGTAGTGTCTGTTTTACAAATGAAGATGAAATACAGGGTACCAGTAAATAGTGGATAAGCCTTTAAGTGTCTAAAGGCCTTATCATGACATATCAAATAAAAAATTTTGATCTTATCAAAATGGTTTTCAAATTTTAATCACATATATTTTTTTTTTTTTTAATTCTCCACCTGCATTTGTTTTGTCATGCCATTTCTGCAGCTGAAGACATTGATGATATTAATTAATATTTTTTAAAAAAATACATTAAATATCTAACTGGCAGCCTTCCACGCTGATACACATCCTGCACCTATTAAATGATCGTTTAATTTGGCAAGCCTGGCCAACAGTATTTATCAGCTGAATGGATACATGAATAAAATAAATAAAAGTATGTTAATTAAAGTCTTAATTTGCAGAAATGGTATGACAAACTGAAATCAGGCGGTGAACATAAAAGAAAAAGAAATCAAAATGTGACAGAGCTTGAAAACTTTGACATCTGTGCTAAGGTCAAAATTTTATATTTGGTGGGTTACAATGAGCCCTTTTGACAGTCAAAGTGTTTTCTATTATATACCAGACAACCTTTATATTGCTGAATTCTGAATACAATACAAATTTAAATTGGCAGAACATGAATAGGCAGTTTTGCAATTTGAAATTTTTATAGTTTCTGATACAATGAATCATTTTGAAAACTATTTTATAAACAGCCAAATGAACTACTGTTTCTGTCCCTGATTATAATGCCAGACCACCTTTGCCTTAGTTGTCCGCATGGTGTCTTGGCTGTTGGTGTTCCTTCATATCATATATATTATTTCTATAAAGCATTTTTTTGGGAGGGGGGGGGGGAATTGTGTCACAAGACATTTATTTCCCTGGATACCTAACCAAAATTGATAAATGAAATATCGTTTTAAAGATCTCTGCTTTGGTGACGTCATATACTAAAAAAGGAATTTTTTGGAATTCGAATCTTAAAGGGCAAAAGTATCAATATACCTCCAATGTATTTTTGTTTTGAGAGCCATTTATCTCCCTTGATAACTAACCAATATAGACAAATGAGGTGTGATTTTAAAGATTAAGGTCTCTGCTTTGGTCATATCATATTTTCAGAAAGGAATTCGTCCTTAAAGGGCAAAAGTATAATTATTTCCATAACATGTATCTTCTTTCATATCTAACTGAAATAGATAAATGCGATATCATTTTAAAGATTTATGTCTCTGATTTGGTGACATCATTTCTTAAGATAGGATTTTTTTTTAAAAAATTAAACATTTACAGGGCAAAATTATTTTTTTGTCCCAAACAATTTATCTACCTTGATACCTAACCAAAATTAATAAATGAGGCAACATTTTAAAGATTGAGAGCTGCACTCAGGCAACATTATAAATTAAGAACGAAATTTGACTCTTGAAGGATAAAAGTAATAACTGTGAAAGTCGTGCATTTGAGACAGTTCAAAACCAAGCCACTAGATAGCAGCAGTACATATTAATAAACTGCTTCACTGACATCAAGTTTTGTAACCTACGTATTACACTAAATGAATAAAAAATTGATACAAATGAGTCAGTTCTTCTTTCATCTGATCATAAATCACCAAACTTACTATTCATCCTATTCACAAAATTTTCACATGGGCTACCTGGTATAATTTTAATTTCTCTCGGCATTGAGAATTTATAAAATGTTCTTGGATAACTAGCCAAGTTAACGAAGTGTTATCACATGATATTTCGGCGATCACATTGACTGTCGCCGAAATATCATGTGATAATACTTCGTTAACTCGTCATTGGGTGATGCTCTGTGTGCGCACACATCCAGAACCTAATGGTCCATTTCTCTACTACTTGAAGAAGGTCATTATCGAAATGTTATGTATTTGTTGGTCCGCCTTTTGTGTTTTCTCTCATCGCAGCTGTCAACGTTGTTATGTGGTTGGTTAATTTCCCTTTCCTTTATTATTTGTATCACCTAGAAGCTGCTTCTATTTTCCTTAGGTTCACTAGTGTTTAGTGAGCATTTCATAAAGCAAAACTTATAAAAGAAGATGGTAAAACATGTTGTCAGCATTCTTGTTGAAATGCATCAATGAAGCTGCCATTTTTCAGTCTCCATTTGAGGAAAATGATACCATTTGTATTGTAATAATCTCTCATTCTGTATGAATAGCAGAACTTCAGTGCACAACATTTCTAATATGAATCACCTACCTCCATCCTCCTGCTGGTCACATAGAAATGTAAACTAGCTAATTTCAGGTCAAGCACTAAGTACGGAACTATCCTCTAGAAGACATATCAAAACTAATTCTCTTTGTACATAAGGATGCAGAGGGAAAGTAAACCCAAATATTACTGTAGATGACGGCAGAAGAGCAGTGACAAACTCAAATACATACAAACGAATATTACAGTATTTCAGTTTAAACTGTATTCATGAGTTGATGAGAAACTTGACAACGGAATCAGATGTGCATGCATTGACACTCACACTGATTCCTTCACCACATATGTCATCTACTTACATGAATGACTATTCATCATTTTAGTGTTTATCACTGAAATAGTACTGAATTCTTGTAGTGAAGGGGTCACACTATAAAACTGCATTGTTCTCGATGCCTCCATACTTATTGTGAATCTGCACCATCCTACCAACTGTGGGTATAATGGTTTCCTTCCCTGCTCTTATTTAACTATAACCATACAAACTTTTCAAGTATTATATCAATATCCATACTGTTCTCTTCAAAATAAAGTAATAAAACAAGAAAACTTCAGCAGCTTTTTTACATGCAGTTATAACAATCATACATTAAGATTTCAGCCACTGTCGGTATTAAACCCATGAAGACAAGCAGCATAAATAAAATTGTATTCCACACTTAACAAAATGTTAAAAAAAAAAAAAAATAGAAACCAGTCCCCCAATAACCTGTTAACAAACAACATTCTCTGTTCATTTAGTCAAGGATTTTTCCAAAAAATGTGCGTTTGCTTAATTTCGGTTTGACATGTTGTCAGACCACCTCAAGATAATATGCAACAGTTCTTACAGTTTTATAACATCCCAAAGTCCACCTGTCACATTTTAAGAACATAATCAAACTAAACTCTATATGGGAGCAGTGAGCTATAAAGGTGAATGCCTGCTTCATTTTGAAGGAAAAAAATAGAAAATTTTAGTTTATTCACACAATGACATTTTTTAAAAATGGTATTTTTGGTTTAGATACTTTTCTCTCTGCGAAAACTTGGTGAAACATATGACCTTCCCACTTCCTGTCTCAGGACAAAACACAATTTGAAAGGTGGCTTAGTTCTTGGCACTTTCTTCTTCTCTTGAGCTTTTTCTGAAGCCCTCTCTTCAGAGTCACTACAAGAAGCTACAGACATGACTTCTCTTATTAATACAGAATTGATCTAACAATGCTGTTTCACCTAGCAACTTCTGTATTGATCACCTCACTATAAGTTGAGCAAGTAAGAAAAATTATCACAAACACATTGTTAACCCCCTATCATCACTAGATGAGTACTAACTTCCATCTTATGTGAGAGCAGCACTGAGAATGCGGGGTGGGGGACTACATATCATTCTCAAAACCAAAGATCAGAAGCTAGCTACTCATTACTTAATACCAAAAAAATTCAAGAATTTATAGTTTCAAGTAATCATTTCTGGGATTAGTAACTGTTGGTACTTTTAATTAAAAATTTACTTCCCTTGAACAAATTAACATAGCAAGTTAAAATTAAATTACAATTTCATTTTTTGAGACAGCACCTGAAAGTTGTACAGAGGAAAAACTTTTTTTTTTTCAGTTGACGACGACTTGTAAACTTTGTGGCTGACCATGTCTAATCCTTGTATTATGGCCAAATTTCAGCATTGAAAGGATGTATTCAGGAAAAGAAAAGCCAATAAGGAGCACAAATGCTGCTAGCTTTCTCAACACACTTCAAGAGCTATATTTACTCATTACATTAAATACTGTAAGACCATGCAAAGAATTTCTACCCATGCCATAACTAACCAAAGTATAGGAAGAAATATTTATTTCTATATGCCATTTCCCGATAATCTTTTAAGAGATGAGCTGTTTATTCCAAATCACACACTTAAAAGAATTCACCTTTGGGACATTAAGAAGGCCTTTTTTAATAAACCCTCAACAAAGCAAAATAAACAGTGAAGACCTGCACAATTCATTTTTCCACATTTAAACAGGCCATAAAAATCGCACACAATGAGATATTCCTCCTAGAAAAAAAAAAAACTGAACTGTTACTCTTTCAACCTCAGATACATAACAATTTACTAAAACCCTAGTAAGCAAAACGTGTGATTTATCATCACTTTTAAATAAGATGAATCTTTTGCATCTTCTCAAGCAGGAATGTAAGATACAAATTCAAATAACATGTGACCCAAAAAAAGGGGGGGGGGCATTTTTGTTTTCAAAGTTTCTGTCCCTAATAACTTCTGCTGACTAATGGTAAATTCTGAATTATCCTCCTTACGGAATACTCGTGAGCAGCCACACTGATACACATCCAAATGTCAAAGTTTTGTCTTAATCTCTGCTAAAACTTTTCACATATACCAATGTTATGCAAATTGGGTTACTATCATTTAAGAGGGCTAAACAAGCAACTGTCATGACATATCAGTCACATCAATCTTTTATTTCTCATTTCATTTTTATAGCTACAAGAGTTATCACAGGTACGGCACCTTTTGATGGGAAGTACAGAATCGGCACAATGTACAAAACCAGGTTACAAAACTAGGTATGACAAATTAGAAATAGTAATAGTAATATCACATTACAATGGCTGAAAAATTGAGTACAATTATAGTAGCCAATAATTTGTATTCATTTGCTATCTGCTCACTTAGAAAAAAATAAAATTTTAACAATTTTGTTACAATAATGAATAATATTAACTAACGCACTAAGCAGACTTCAGAATACAGGTGACAAAATAAGCTTATAGAGAATACAGAAAAATAATCAAACACTTGTATCCAATTAAATAAATAGGTCAACATCTGTAATGCCTTAACTGCCCCCAGTTTCTGCTTTCATATATTTTACGAGATAATTAGGACTCTGTGTACATTTCAGCCTTACAATATGGAAAACTCACTCATCTCTTCCCCAAGATCATTTTTTTTTTTTACCTTATACACACCCAAATGTGCATAAAAAGTAATACAAGTCACTCAGATCAAACACACATACATACATACATACTTTCCTCATTTTGCTAGAAAGCATAAAGCAATTACATTATGTGCATCCAATCTTGTAACTACCCAGATTATTACCACAGAAACATAGCAAACTGCCTTCAATTTTAACCATCTATAAAATACTGAGAAATGTTGGACAGTACTGTTTGCCATGTAGATGCAGTGATATCTCCAGCCAGGTACATTAATGGAACATAATGCAGACTAGATTACTAAATGAGAAACATCATATTAAAATAAAAAAGAAAACAGCACAGTACAAAATAATTTGAGACAGATTCACATGTAAATACAATGACAAACTAAATAAATTTCTAAACTATTTAGTGATAAACTATATTTTCTTTTTCTTTTTTTCCTTTTGAAGCAAGTGTGAACCATACAAACACTTGTCAAATCACATTCCTAATTCCACAACTTCTTCCATGGACATTTCAACTGAAAACCTTAAAATATGAATTAAAAAAAAATACTGAACTATGAATTACAAATTTTGTATATAAGCTTGTGAAGCAAAAACCGCTGCTCTGCAAATTTAACTTCCCCTGAACACTTCAAGATGATTGTCTTGCAGTATTATATTATTATAAGCACACCATCCAAAAAACAGCACAAAAAGCTATGCAATACCTGTAACATAAGGAATGCAATTTGTGTACTTACCACTTTCAGGGGAATAAAAATTACAAAGCAATGATCAGCTTCACTTACAAAAATTCGAAAACTATGGAGTCCGAATAGATCAAATGAATGGAAAAAAAAAAAAATGTTAAATTTAGTAGACTGTTGTGCAAGACGGGGGGAAAACAAAAATTGGAAACACCGATAACTGTGTATGATAACAGCCCACTATGGTTTTAAAAATGTAGAAAAATAATTACAATTCATGTGTTTGAAGTACAATTTCATTTGTGATAACCTGGCACAAAAGACAAATTATTGGAACAAACAGAAACTTGTTCAGTGAAACAATTTACAGTTCACTTACTCACAATCCTCACACTCCAGATTCTCTTATGAGAAGCGGAAACATACATACAACCCTGAGTTATGCAATATTACCACGAACAATATAAATTTGTCAATTCCACGACACAACATTTACATGGTGTAAGACCAACTTTAATTCCATTCCCAGTAGATTTAAAAATCATACAGACACAATTTCAGTTTTCAGTCAAGCCCAAATTCTAAGGTTTTCTTTACATACAACCAAGTGAAGGCAACACATTTATTGTGTCTTATTATTGCAGATTTGTTTCCAGTTGGCGTTTTGTGGCATTTAACAACAGTAACTTACAGCTATGTAAATGCAGTATCTAATGTCATAAAACGTCCCTACAAACTCAAACCACCAATGCTTTAATGTCCAATGTGTTTTCTTCCACTATTTTAATTTTAGTAAAATGATAATTCACTATATGAATCATTCAACAGATGAAACCTCCCCATTGCTGTGAATTTTTCCATTTCGAAAATCAGGCAATAAACATTTAGTTCTTGAATAATAAACCCTTCCCACTATAATAGAAGTATTTCTCCTTCATTTCCTTAGAATATTACTATGGAAAATGTTTTAACAGTTCCAAGAGAACATCTCCATTCTTTCCACTCAACAAACAAATTGGACTTAAGTAGATTGATGGTATTGATAAAAAGCACATAAAGTGCAAGGAATACAAAGAAATCACAGACCTTTTCACTTGCCAAGTCTCTCATCAATTAAAAAAAAAAAGTTGTCTGAACTAGACTGTAAATCAGGTACTCAGAGTGTAGTCAGTCAGCCACTGGGCGAAGCAACCACAGTGGCGGCAGCGGCCACAAGTGCGATGCTCTTATTCAGGCTCTGGGCCTTGCGACGCTGGGCGAGACGAGACTCGCTCGGTGGGGACAGGCTTAGTGGCTGGTCCCCACACTTCTGGGCTGCATGTTCCCGGATCATATCCAAGTTCATGCTGAAGTGCTGCAGGACCACACGGTTCACAGCCATAGCACTCTCCGCAAAAGCAGACAGCTCCCTTGCACTGTTGTTCCTGCAATCAACAGTTGTGTAGAAATAAACATTTTAATGTATTTGGAACTATTGAGCAATGGTAACAACACACAGGAGCACATTTTTAAAAGGAGTGATGGTAGTGAGGTAGGAAATATTTGAGACTTAACTAATATGCATTGAACAGAATGCAGAATTTACTAACAGTAGATCTAAACAATGTTACTTCTAGTATTGATGCTTAAATTTTGTTCCACTAGTGCACTGCTTTAAAATTTTGAAAAAAAAAAAGAAAAAAAACCAAATGAACCTCACCAAATTTAAAACTAAATTTTCAATAAAATTACAAAAAGGTGTCACCTAAATATTCTAATAATAACCTACTTTGAAAAATAAATGCAAGAAATCCTACCTACGAATAACCTGGGGTGTGCTGAGTGGCCTGTCAACTTCACCCATCTTCAGCCAAGGATGCATCAGAACACCTTCTGCAGACATCCTTTGCCCTGCCTCTTTTACCAAAAGTCTGCTTATCAGATCCTTAGCTTCATCAGAAATGTCTCCCCAGTCTTGCTCTGGAAAATCATAGGATGCTTCCTGGATGCTGGAGAATAGCAACTCCTGAAAACAGATAATTATTGTTTGCAAACAGATCTAACTTGGTTCTTATAACTTATTTAAATAATCACATAGAATACAAATCTTACCTGACATGATGGGCAATTTTGCCCTCGTTCCCAGCCACAGTCCTCCCCACAGTTTCCATAGAAAGGGGGATATCCACAGAGTAAAATGTAAGTTATCACTCCAAGAGACCACAAGTCACATCTCTTATCATATGAAGTTGCTTCCCCCATGAATGCCTCAACAACTTCTGGAGCCATGAATTCAGCACTCCCAACCTGCATTTATTATCGAAACATTAAATGAATTCAGCAGGAAAAAAAAAAGAATATTTCATTTATCCATTCATAACTAGTAGAATTTAAACTTACTGGGGTTAGAAGCTGCGGCGTTGCCAATGGAGAGGCTAGATTGGTGTTGAATTTTATTCCTGAACTGAGATCAAAATCGCATATCTTTACTGGGCTGAGCTTGTCAGGATAAACACACAATATATTCTCTGGCTTCAAATCACGATGAGCAATTCCTGTAGTAAAAAAAATTCTATTGTAAAATATTACATCCAGATAGGATTTAACAGAATATCAGCAGAAATTTGAAATATATATATAAAACTTGGCATTGTAAAATTGTATATTTGCAAATAAATTTTAAAACATTCATAGAAACTAAGTGTACAACAAAGCAAAAACCTTTAATTTTAAAATGGAAGCATTCAATAAGTTAGACCTTACCTTTCATGTGCAGAAACTGCAGGGCACTTGCAAGATCACGCACAATTTCACTAGCCTCTTTCTCAGTAAAGTGGTTTTGTTCCTGAATTCTAGTAAGCAGGGGACCACCATTAACCTTCTCAAAGACTAGGTAGAATCTGAAAAGACAAATGCATGTTAAGCTTGAAATGCATTAACAGAATGACACCACTGACATTTCAGAAACGCAAACTAGCTTGAAAAATATAAAACAATGACATCAATGACATTTCAAAATGAAAATTTACCTGTCATCATCTTCATAAAATTCGATGAGATGGATAATATTGGGGTGCCCCTGGCAGTAATGGAACGTCTCCACTTCTTTGAAGACCCTGCTGCGACTATGCCCAGGAATTTTCTCTATGATCTTCACAGCATATTCCAGGTCAGTCCAAACGCTGACACAAGTTTGTACAGAAGCATATGCCCCTTCACCCAGAACCTCTCCTGTCAGTCGGTACATGTCTGCAACAATTTACAAACAAAATGAACCAAGAGTTTTAGATACATCTCGTATTGAAAAATTCACACTAACAGATACAAAATATTAGCAGAGAGCGCGATGTCGAGTGAAGTTTACATCGTGATACAGGGAATGTGTCAGTGCACTTGCCTTATTCCAGTTTATACTGAGTGTATAATGAAATTAATTGTGATAATTTATTCAACACAAAAGTAGGAATCCTTATTTAGACAAATGCTGTTCTACCCAAGATCTGGTTTGTAATGCATTTGTATGTGTTTAGGTGTGTCTGCATATTTAGATTTTGCAGCAGCAATTTTAGTTGCGATTGTGGTTACGTTAAAATGCAGCTTATAGCAGAATGTTCTTGTTAAAAACAAAGGCACAATGAATTAGTAGATCTTAATATGTAGCATTAATAATGTCTTGAGCAAGATGTTAGCGAGTAAGATATGATTCGTAACGTTAACGACTCCCCACAATATCTACCAGCATACCATAATTTAATAAAAACACATTACACACCCTGAAAGCATGATGAAACCAAACTTGTAGCATTGTTCTTCTTCTTACGCCGCTTCCTACGGGCTTCTTCCTTCCTCTGTTGGACATCATTGCTGGCTTTGTCTCGCATGGTAGACAAAACCTCACCTGAAATTGCAACAGTTCTTTGTAAACTAACAACCATAAGCAACATAACAAGTAAAGACGCATTAACAGCGTCCCTTGGGGGAAAAAAAAAATGAAACACGTAAGATATAACCGATTATTTAAAAATTTCCTGCGGGATATGCCATTTACATTAAAATAAGGAAGCACACAGACACACCGAGATCAAATTAAATTAATATTCTAAATATGCAGTAAAAAAAAAATTTGCTTCAAAATTTCACCACTGAACTAAAATGAACGCGATTTAAACCACAATGTAAAATCGAAAATTCCATCATCTTTAATCCGTGAGAAAACAGATTAAAATAAGTTGAAATTCAGAACAAAACAAATGCCTAAACAAGACTTTAATATTACTTCCGTATCTTGTTAGAATCAAAAAATTCGTAAGTCAATTTGAAATAACATTTAACAACAAATAAAAGAATCATAAGATTTTCGAAGCTTACAAATTTCCATGTAAACACGCACACACATACTAATTCACTTCAATTTTGATGAAATAAAAGAGATTTCTGCCAAACAATATGGTTCCGGTTCCTCCAATTTTAAAAAATACGTTATTACAAAACTAAAAACATTGCCTCCAGATCGACGAACAAAATGAACTTCAAATTTTGGCACAAAACTTACGATTAAACAAATATTTAAAAAATAATAATTGAACTCATTTCACACAGAAGTTCAGAGCAAATAAAAAAATGCAATTTACTTTATTACGTTTTGTTCTATAAACGATATACTTTAAATATTACCAACAAAATCATGTGCATTAAAAAACTAAGCTCCTTTACACCGTAAATAAATAAAAAAATATATCAAAAGAAACAAAATTCGAAAACTGTAGGAACGCTACGCCATTAAACACCGACAAAGGAAGTCAACGTAATCATATACTTACTGCACACAGCCTCCGCTCCTTGCACTTCTTCTAAGATTTTTTCGACCATCGTGCCGGCTAAACGCTCAGATAACGGCTATAACGCAAAATTCCTTTGTGCACCACTCCTAATCCATCAGATGAACACTACCCGCACCCTTCTGCTAAACGGCTGAACTCCGACTGCGTTGCCAAGAACACATACATCGCTACTTATAGGTTTACCAAAGACTGCAAGAAGAAAGATACTACATCAGCAAGGCACGTGACAACACAGCGTTCGAAGGCATACCAGTGTTGCCTCACCTTGCGGTTCAAAGAACGTCCATTTAAGATATACGGAACAAGAATCACATGACACAAACATTGGAATCACGCCACTTCAGCCCAAGTAGACCACGTAACATTGAGCCATGGCTAAGCAGAGAAGAGAATCGCGTCATTGAATTAGACCTGCGCGACATTTGAATGTAACATACAATTTTTGATAAGATACTCAATGTACGAAACCATATTCTGTTCGCTTTTCTTTTCACTAGTAGGTTTTATCGTCAATTTACGTAAACGTTTGAAAATAGTCCAAGTATTAATTGTGCAGACGAAAGATACCTTAGCTTTTCTTTAAATTTTGCTTACACAATACACGAGCTATGTGCGTAAGAGCTGAAACATTTTCTTGTTTTCATTTCTCTCGTCGTAGGAAATAAACAAACAGCCACTAACTTTTTGTACGCTAATAAAATCAGAATTCAAGTTTTCTCCTTGTATATATAAAAAAAAAGAGAGAGAGAAGACGGCGAAAATTACTATCTATTAAAAGCCATCCATTACGCATCTTTGGCAAGAAATAATCTGCTAATTTATTTCGGTTACGTACCCACTACATAAATATTTAGTCAAGCACTTCTGGTTTTCTTTGATTCTTTCATCACGAAAGGATGATCTTTTATCCAACCAAATACAGAGTAAAGCAGAAGAAAATCAGCAAATACTAGGTCTATAGTAATGGGAAAGAGAGGTCCAATTATACTACGATTTTGCTGAAAATTTCTGCTGTTTCATAACCTCTCCCCCACGCTTGGTAAAATGGTCTGAAAACCGATAAGCTGTAAAATCATGTTTACGCCCACAAAAATAGAATTCAAGTGAAGTAAAGGGAGGCTTTCAGTATGGAAATCGCAATCTCAGAACGAACAAGTCTGGTGAATAGTACGTCACCTCTCGTTTCTTACCCTAAAGCTGGTGGGCGGCGGGCCTCTGTTTCAGAGAAATTGGGGGTTAAAAAGTGTAAAACATTGGGTGTAAATGATATATACTTCTTCGGAAATCAATTTATTTATGACGTCAGTTTAGCCGTGCTCGTTAAGGTGGTGTGATCTTATCTCACGGGTCCGAAGTTCTATCCCACCGCCCGCGATTTTTTTTTTTATTGCTATTCGATCTTGTAGTTTTAAAAAGTTGTTTTTAAACAAATTCTTCAAAAAATATTTTTCTTCTATAAATATGCAAATATTAGGATGGTATAAATCATAAAAACATTTGAAACAAAAATTACATGCACACCAGAAACATTTAATGAAGGATATCTTTCCATCACCGAGCGTGGTGGGTGAACGGCTTACGTTCTGGCCTCACATTCGGGAGGACGCGGGTTCGAATCCCCGTCCGTGTATCCAGATTTGGGTTTTCCATGGTTCCCTCAAATCCCTCCAGGCGAATGCCGGGATGCTTCCTTCAAAAAGGCCATGACCAAATTCATTCCCGTTCCTTGTCCCCAGGCCCATCCCGCCTCTAATAGACCTTAGCCGTAGACGAGGCGCATAAAAAAAAAAAAAAAAAAAAAAAAAAAAAAAAAAAAAATGAGCTACTTAGCTTGACTCGAAACCCCTTTCTTTTACGTAGTTCAGCGTAGTATTCTACCAAACTCTCAGAGGCGAGAAAGAATGGGGGCAAGAAATGAAACGGGAAGTAATTAGGCCATGGCCTTTTTAAAGGTATTGTGATGAAGAGAGGTATGTTAGACGAACCGAAATTCTTTATAAACCAGTTTGTAACATGGCATAGTTTTAAACAAAAGTTTCAACGTCAAAATATAAATTAGAACGATAGTGTACTGATCAAAATACATATTTTACCGTTACTCGTTGCGTCATTGATTGTTTGGCTCCTTAGCCACTGTTGCGAATTTTCGATCAGGTAACTTCCACTGAGTATGAAACACAAACAGCACTCATTTTTACCTTCCACAGAAGCAGTTGTGAGCCATCTAGGGTTGGTTGCCAACCATACTTTATAATAAAGTATCATACTTTATTTTGATCACTTTTTCCTACCAATAAAGAATGCGAAACTACTTTATTTCGAGTAAAGCATACAATACATGTAAAGGAACGTTCTTATGATAGAAGACTGTTTTATCTTGTCAGACTATCGTAAATTACATACGGAGATAATTAAATGACGAAAATAAATATTGATATGCTGTTGTGTATTCTGTTCCTTATTTTAACTGTGACAAATAATATGAATGAAAAACTACATGGCTTGGCTCGGAACCTTCCGCCCCTCTCTCGCCCCCTCCCCCATCCCCCTGGACCAAGCCACGTTGTTTATGGCGCTTCCTAACTTCGTACAATCCGTGCATCCAGATTTGGGTTTCCTTCAAAAAGGCCATGGCCGAATTCCTTCCCATTCCTTGCCCCCCATCCTTTCCCGTCTCTAAAGACCTCGCTGTTGAGAGACTTTAAGCAGTTAAAAAAAAAAAAATCTTTCGCCTTTTTTAAAGCGGCAAGTAATTCAGATTCTGTTTGTGATAAAAAAGCCAAATTGAATAAAAGTAAACAATTACAAAAATATTAAGATTTGTGAAAGAAAAACATATTTATGGATAAGCAGGGATCTCCTAAATAAATTCTTTGCGAATTCTATGCGCTATGAGATTTACCATTGCATCAGCTGAGATTAAACAGATAAATAACTCAATATCGATTTTAAATAATTTTTAGAATATTGTGAACATAATCTTTTGTTGAATAAATAGTAATTTAATGTGAAATTGTGCCGCTCTGGACAGAGGCGTAGGGTGGCTTGGCTAACCATACCATTATTTTTGGTCAGTATACATTATCCTAGCTATAATGTATGTGGAAATAATTTATTTCTGGCAAAATATACAATACAAGGAAATTATTAATTTCCAAACAATATATTAGTGCTTTTGGCGAAACAAAATGAATGATAAATGGCGGGAAGGGAGAAGCAGAAATTTAATTGGAAAGGAATTATTTATTTATTTAAAACTCTAGATTAGAATGTGGTACCAGCTACTACACATTGAAATGAAACAAAAAATTAATGGCTAGTCCAGCAAGCGCGAAAAAAAGTGTATTTAAGGAACGGAATACTTAAATTTAAAAATACTTTATTTTTCTTTCATATACTTTTTATTTCCCTCTTCAAAAGACAAATATACTTTATTTTTTTCTAAATAAGTTGGTAATCCTAGAGCCATCGTCTTTTTCTTCATGACATGTGCGCAGTCTTGTTCTGAATAACGAAATATCAAATCATTTATCCGAAGCTATAAATAACACAAGTGTGTGTATTCGTTTTTTTTTTTACTATTATATTAGTTAGACCTGGAAGTCGTATTCCATGTTTCATGAGTATATTGGATACTCCAGGTTAGGTAAGGAATCCACGAAATATGCCGAAGGCGCTAGATATTCCTGTCTCGATGTTGTAATACCACAGAGTTCCGTAATTTTGAAGACAGAATGCCTGTATGCAAATAAAATATTTTTTACATAAGCAAAATCCATCTCTCTTTTAGCAGCAATTCATAGACACATATATTTTCTCTCAGTTGCGCCCCTCTAGCACAGTTCAACAGCGTTTCAAATCTCGTAAAAAAGCGGGGAATTGTTTTTGTCAAGTGATTCCGGTAACTAGTCTTCAGACGCACTCAGTCCACTGTTAAATGATTACTGGGAAACTCCTGGAGGGTAAGCGGCCAGAACAAGCCAATCCTCGATATGAAGGACCTCAGAAAACAGTAAAGGACTTTACTTTAAGTACTCTTTAACACCTGGTCGTGGCCACGACGCAGCATAATAATACGAGGGCAGGCTGAAAGGAAATGCACACATGCTGGTAGAAGATGAATAAAACAAATAGCAAGATCGGGTGAAAAGTACTTTCCGAGCCAGGCCACGTAGATTTCCTTTCGAAACAATTTTCGCAGTTAAAATGAGCAACAGAACAACCAACAGCATGTGAATATTTATTTCGCTTAGTTAATTATTTCCGTATTTAATTTACAATATTCTGACGGGAGAAAACAGTACAAAATGTCTTCTGGAATCAAATTGGAAATAAGCTACGTGTTACGTGCTACGTGGGAGGGGGGGGAGGCGGTAGAGGCAAAAGCCAAGTAGGGCCAAGTGAGGGGAAGGGGGTTTCACAGGAGGCCAAAATGGAGCTACGTGGTTTATGGACGCTCCCTTACGCGCGAGGTACCCATCGTGAAAAGATTTTACGGTATCCCAATTGTTCAATAACGAAGTCGACACGTCCCTTGGATATTACAATATGGTTTGCGATACGCTTTTGAGTGATTCACCGGTCATTTTGAATCAAATCGTCGACGAGTTTGCGATGTTTATCGTCAGTGGAAGTGATCCGATGTCCACTGTGTTTTTGATCAACAATTATGGCTTTTCCAGGCTCACAATCACGAAATTTTATTTCTCATTGATTTACTGTAGGCCTATCAACAGCATTGTCACCATAAGCAACCTTTAAACGACGATTAACCTCGGTAGAAATTTTTTCAGAAGTTAAAAATTCGATATCAGCGCGCCGTTTAACTCGCATTGACATAGCACTTGAACACATCTCCACACTTCCGCTTTTCAAACTTCATTGGATGAATTCAACGACTTCAATATTGCGCATGCGTATAGAGGGATAATGTTACTTCCAGATACCACCGGGCGCCTTCTGAAGGTGATTTCTCATCTTGCTCTTGTGTGCATTTCTTCTCAGCCTAGGGAGCGTCCATAAACCACGTAACTACATTTTGGCATCCTGTGAACCCCCTCCCCCCACGTAGCCCTACGTGCTTTTGCTTATACCCCCCACCGCGTAGCACGTAGCTTTTTTCCCTTTTGATTCGAGAAGACATTTTGTACTGTTTTCTCCTGTCAGCCTATTGTAAATTACATACAGAGATAATTAACTGAGGGAAATAAATATTCACATGCTGTTGTTCTGTGCCCCATTTTAACCGTGAAAAATGTTATGAAAGGACCCCCCCCTGGACCAAGCCACGTAGTTTTGCACTCTCCCCTACCCTCGATAGGTACCGGTATGTAGTTAACGCTCGATCCAGGCATCAAGAAGAATGCGTGCTTGGTCCACTCATTCTGTGTTATGCTTCTACATTTAGTATCCCTTTGTTCACTTATCTTATCCTAATTTCGGTTTTCCATGGTTGATCGAAATCATTCCAAAGATAACCTACATCTACATATATACTCTGCAATTCACAAAATTAAATCTAAAAGCTAATCTCTTTGCTGTGCATTCCAATCCCTAATGGTACGAGGGAAAAAAGAATTCATATGACGGGATAGTCCCTTCAAAACGCCATTTTTTCCGTGGCTCCACTTCTCTTCTGG
>JARYHS010013631.1:168607147-168637147 GCA_031002005.1 Vandiemenella viatica | reverse complement strand
GGAGCGTACACAAACTACGTGGCTCGGTCCAGGGGGGGGGGGGGGTGAGGGGTTGGCTGGAAGGCTACACTGGGCTACGTTGGGGGGAGGGGGGGGGGGAGGCTTCCAAGCCAGGTCACGTAGCTTTCCTTTCTTAACATTTTTCATAGTTAAAATGAGGAACAGAACACACAACAGCATGTGAAGATTTATTTCCCTCAGTTTATTATCTCCGTATGTTATTTACGTTAGTATGACGAGAGAAAACAATACAAAATGTGTTCTGGAATCAAAAGGAAAAAAAGCTAAGTGGTACGTGGAAGGGGGGGGGGAGGAGGAGTAGAGGCAAAAGGGTGTCGGGAGGAGGGGTGTTCACAGGAAGTCAAACTGTAGATTCGTGGTTTATGGACGATCCCCTTGAAACAGCTTCCCCCCCCCCCCTCGCCCGTCCCAGTTTGGGATCCTATAACATTAGAGGATTAGATAATTAGAGAAATTCTCCTAAATACCGTGATTTGAACAGTTGATATGCAACAGCTGGTGATATTCAACTTCCAGGAATCCAATATTGTCTTAAAGATCTCAACCAATTATTGTATTGATAACCGTCAAACCATTCTTGAATATTAGTTCAAATAGCAGCTCGGTCGCGTGGCTGACGAATGCTCAGAAGGCAGACTATACGAATGTTAAAAATCAGCATGTTTGTTGATAAGGTCGTAAGTACAGTACTTGGAAACATGCTAGTACTGAGAGCGTAGAAAACAAAGCAACAGATACGTAACGTTGGAAGCAGTCACAATGAAAGAGATAACTGTAGCGGGGCAAACATTTACTTCGTTGAAGTGAGGTACTGAGAACTTCTGTTGGTGATAACTCCTGCGGAACAAATTCCTGAACCGAAAACTGAAGTCTCCGTTCACAGTTCTACACGAGGCGCTATGGACATTGGAGTGTCCAGTAAAGCTGTTTCAATGCCCCAGTAGGTTTCAGCATCCAACCTTTCAGAGCGAATTAGAAATATTGTATTTAAACATTGCTCTTTGTGTCCTTTATTCCCTTTTCTGATAGCATCTTTGGAATCATCAGCAAGGCAAGTAGTGAGAGGAAGTAAAGAGAATACTGATGAGGTCAAAGACTTTTCGTCGAACTTAAACCTCCTTAAACCAACTTAATCAGTTGTCATACGAGTATCAGGAAGGTTTCTTTTCGGTGGGTGAAGCAAGTAGAGTCAGATGCTGACCACACCATCTACTTGCTAGGGCAGAGGTCATAAAAGAGAGCTTGAAACTTACCTGCACCAATCGACCCATCTGGGCCTCAGAGATGTTGACACCGATTATCGCATTCGCATTGACTTGTCCTGACTCTGCTTTCACTTCTCAGCCTAGGTTAACCATGTCAAATAAAGTCATATATACAATAGAAACTGCATTAATATGTATTCATTCTTATTCTTTTTTTAATTCCTTGTATTTAGTAGATGTTGAGGACCATTTTATTCCACAACACTTCATCAGGTGATGCCATGTTAGCATTTAAGACCCCTGTCAAATGTTCATTAGCCATTCTTCTGACCGCGTTATGTGGTCGAAGTGTCCCCATTTTATTTTCCTTAGCAATTTCTGTGCTGCTTTTGCTTTATTCATACTTCATAGAACAATTTCGTTCAAGAATGGTTAAGCTAAGCTTGTTACTCAACCAGAAGATTGGGTGGGCCTTCCCGAAGGAGCTATAATTAGCCTGGTTTCGTGGAAAGGGTGGCCAGTTCTTTTTCTAACCTAACCTGGTAACCGTATGGGCTAAAAGGGAGTTACAGTTTAGCGTCGAATCGAACCACAGAAGCGTTCTGGCGTACCTCATATTGCACAGCAAGCTGTAGCAAACGTGAAAGTCGCTTTAAGGGCTTTTTTTTTACTTATGGTTTTACGCCTCGTCGAAGTCGAGGTCATTAGAGGCGGGATTGGACTGGGGACAAGGAAGGGGGAGGAATTCGGCCATGGCCTTTTGAAGGAAGCATCCCGGCATTCACCTGGAGTGATTTGGGAAACCATGCAAAACTCAAATCTGGATGCCCGGACGGGGATTCGAACTGGCGTCTTCCCGAATGCGAGACCGGAACGCTTTAAGAGTCTTTGAAAGTCCCCGCGAAGAAAGGGATTCGAACGGGGGACATTTTAATCTCCAGGCAGACGTCTTAAACAATGAGCCACCAGAATGACCCGAGGCATGTTATACCAATGATATTCGAAGTACACGACAGTAACACTACAGTTCAAATGTCTCTATCGCCTAATCGTCTCTTTGGTAATAGTTCATGCTTCTGTCCCACAGTAAAGGAGGAAGAATATTCAACACTGGAATATCTTATTAATTAGTTGTTGAAAAGTAACTAGGACCAATTTAAAATTCATATGGATTAATGCAGTCTTAATTACGATGAAGCATACTGAAAGCTGTCTTTTTTTTTGCATTTTTAATTTGACTATAGACATTAGCTAATTTAAATATTGAAACATGTTTCACTTTACTGAACTGGCCTAACATGATCACAGTCGAATGTAAACTGAAAATAATTCATATGCAATTTCATTTACTCTTCATTAGTGAATAATATAACACTCGTATATGTTCTTCTATTTTGGATTATAATGTGTTCATTTAATATAGTATGTATAATTTTCAAAAAAAACATTTCTGTCCTCGAGCTCTTCTGGATAGCCGAACTTTTACCGGCTTTCGGGAACCAATTTATAAGTATATTTGAATTTATCTCGCATCACATAGAAAAAAATCACTACACATCATAAAATTCGTCAATGGGTCCCTTTCTTTGGCGTATTGTCAAATAACTACCGGTGAAGTAGTGCTGACCAAATGTCAAGGATGTATGTGAATGTTAAATTTTGCCTCCTCCAAATGGGCCTGTGGTGACCGTCAAGTCCTAGCATAAGCCCTACATTTACTTTTACCTATTATATTAGTTACAGGAGTTACTAGAATCCAAGTTGAATGAAAGTTTTACATACTTAATGGTAAGAGAACATCAACATGCTTTTTAGTTGTAAATAGGATGGTGCGTGATTACTTATATAATAGTAATGTGTGTGTCTTTATTGCTCTGGAGATCCAAATAAATGTATCTAATTCAAATTAATTTAATTGCAATGGAGCGCACGCTTCGGTGGCAATTTCCCAACACACCCATCTCCCACCCCCCACCCCCTTTCCGGCATCCTCCTCCATTTGTACTCTGCAAAATTCAACTTTAAATACTTTCAACGTTTTTGGTAAATTATTCATTTCTCTTGGTAACTTATTCCAATCCCTGACACCCTTACATAAAAAAGAGAATCTTCCTACACCCTTGTGCCTCAAATCGAGTGCCAGCTTATGATCATGGTCAACTTTTCCCTTTCATGTATTACTTACACCAATATCTCACGCGTAAGCGACAACATAGGTTAAGTTGGCGAAAACTGCCTATATCGTCTTACTACAAACTTATCAGGTAATTCCACAGAATTAATGAACCCTTTAGTTTTAAGTGTCACCTTTGGAAAACCGGGAGTCAAATGGGGACAGTTCGATGTTCTCAGGTACCTTGTAACCCAGCCTTCAGACTTCAGTCCGCTATGCCGGAGTTACTACAGAATAATAATATCTCAGCATTAATATAATAGTGTTGAGCTATTGCTGTGATATATGTACCATAAAAAAGAAAGATCTGAAAAGAATTTAGAAAGCTGTATTACTTGACCGACTGCAAGAGAAAATGTATGGATAGCAGCTGGAGATATAATTTATCGAGACGAACGGTGTAGGCCTTCATTCCCGGCTTATAGTGTAAAGAAAGGCATCAGGTATGTAGCCCAGTTTCGATGTATTATATAAATTATTGAACAAAGAACATCACCGGAGGAATAAAGATCTACACAAGGAAGAAGAAAATGAAATGATGAAAGACACGATCAAGAAGTTGGTCACATAATGAGAATGAATAACAGAAGAGTTGCAGAGAGAATTTTCACCACGTCTACAAGAGTACAGAAAGATATGATAGAGATCGGGATAATAGAAGATACAATACATGACAGAGCAATTTTCAGAAGATTGATTCAACGTTTCAAGGGTTTCCAGGAGAAGGAAAAGAGGAAAGGTAATAACATCAGGATCCATAATGGAGGAAGCAGCAAAGTGAAGGGATGAAGAACTACTGGAAGGCAAGAAAAGAAGCATCGAAATGTATGCACAGGATTGCTTTTCGTGATCCTTAGATAGTCAAATTCGAAGAGAAGAAGTACAAAGAACACAACTTTTAACTTTCGATCGTCCCACTACAGTGGAATATGCAGATTATGTAGTTTTTAGATGAAACTTAAGGATCTCATGAAATTTATCAGAATAACAAAGAGAAAATGTGGAGCTAATATTTGTTATTATGTACATTAGCATTGAAAGAAAAGAAAATTTTTCGAGGAATATACAGTCGCTGGCCAGATTATTAGGCCACCTCCAAGAAAAGATGTAAAATATTCAGTCTGCCAAGAAAAGATGTAAAATATTCAGTCTGCTTTTACTTTTCATATTTCTTGTTAGGTTCATAGTCATTTAACAATTGGAATGCATCACTCACTTATTGTCGGCCAATAATACTGTATGTAATCCTGATTGTTAACAAGTTGTAAGACCGCATATAATGCAACAAAATAACAAAGAAATCTAGACAATCATTCCCTGAGGAAGTTTTGTTCATTGTTAAGTATCATGTAGCTGAGAGTCAGCGTATCAGTACAGTCTGTGAAGTTGGTTTTGGTGAAATTATTGTAATTTAGTGTACGTAGTTCAAGTGTAAGTTTTCACAGTTTCCCCAGGACAAAATTTTCAGTAAAATTTCTCAACATTGACATGGGCAAACTTAAAGATCTATCAGATGAACAAAAAGCTGTAATAACTCATCTTTTAACAAAAGAGAACTATAATATAAGTGAAATATCCCGAAAATGCAATATTTCACGACAGTCAATCCGAAGAATAAAGGAGAAGTTAAAGAAGGGTTTGACTTTGAACGCTAGGAGGAAAGGTTCCTGTGGTCGGAAGAAGATCATTACACCAAGAGGTGAACGTAAATTAATAAAAATAATTAAAGAAAACAGATCTGCAACGAATAAGGATGTGATGGTTAGTTTAAATGAGGTGGGAATTCCAGCTTCCGAAAGAACAGTTCGCCGAACTTTGAAGAACCTTGGCATCAAGAACTGCAGGCCAGCAAAGAAACCAAAGCTCACAGAAAGAATGAAGAAACAAAGGTTCCAGTGGGCCAAAAAATACAGAAACTTCACTGCTGATAACTGGAGGAAGGTGAGTATCAGTTCTAGAATATTTTTTCACACATACAGTATATATATTTTTTACTATAGCAAAGTCTAACATGCACTGTACACTGTAATTTGGTTCTGCAGGTGTGCTTTAGTGATGAATCGACTTTTCATGTGTTGTCTGACAAGAGACAGTATGTGAAATGCAGGCCTAATGAAAAATATAATGAAGACTGTGTTGTACAAACTGTGAAACACCCTCAGTCTGTGATGATTTGGTCAGTGATAAGTGCTAAGGGACTTGGACGCCTTTTCATTGTGGAAGGGATAATGAATCAAGAGCAATACAAAAAGGTGCTTGAAACAAAACTCCTCCCTCAGCTGCAGGATTGGTATCCAAATAATAAAGAAATAATATTTATGCAAGATTCCGCCCCATGTCACACTGCAAAATCTGTGAAAAAGTTTCTGGCTGACAATAAAATGCCATTACTAGACTGGCCTGGTAACTCACCGGATTTGAACCCTATTGAAAACGTCTGGGAGCTGCTAAAGCGTCAAATCGGCCAAGAAAGAATTACGAACAAGGGGACATTGGTTGAAAGAATCACATGGTATTGGAATTCAAATAAACATTTGGTACAAATGGCTCTAAACAATATCGACAGCATGCCTCGACGAATTCAAGAAGTAATTAAAGTAAGAGGCGGCTTGACAAAATATTGAGTTGTTATGTCTCAAGAAGGTGTATCATTTTAAAACTGTAATGTGACGTGTTTACAAATGTTTAAAAATGTTATTTGTACATGTACCACGAAAAAATTACTAAATAAAACAATATAAAACAAGATATTCAAATGTTTTATAAATAACCTCAGAGTGGCCTAATAATGTGGACAGGGACTGTATGCTTATAGTTTCCATTCTGACTGTACTGTTATTGTCAATGGACAGGTTTGGTTTGTCCACTACGTGATGCTAAGACAGTACAGAAGTTTCCTACCATGTATGTTGTTCCTTGAAGCGTCAATGGCCGTTCACGTGAGTCTGTTTTTCTCTTGGTTCCTTATATCCGTGATAAGCAGACGACTTGTTTGGGTCGGAGCAGTATAACGGAGGAATTCAAAGTCTTGAATGATCCGTTGAATGCGAAAAAACTATAAAAAAACTTTTGCCTCATATTTTTAGACGTAGGCCCTACAATTTTTTTAAACTTAATATTGTTCTTCAAGTGATGAACTACAAAGAATATTATATAAATTACATCAATTGGCAGGAAAGCTATACAACCTCCAGATATCCAGAAAGAAAACAAAAGTGATGTTCCTTTAGTCCATTACGGTAAACAGCCCATTCGCTAAAATAGTAATTGGCGACACAGTGGTAGTACAGGTACTGAATTTTAACTATCTAGGTGTGAAGTCAGCTATGACATCGATAAAGATACAGAGAAAAAAGTCAACAAATTTCAATCAGTATGCGGAGCAATAAATAGAGCACTTCAGTACAAAACAAGAATAGACACAAAAATGAAATTCTATAAGACGATTGCGGCCCTGAATCTACTGAATGGAAGTGAATCTTGGATAACTAAAGCAACAAATAAGAGTAAAATTCAGCCGACGGAAATGAGATTTTTTTTTATAAAGGTAAAAAGGCTGCATTAAATATGACCGCATAAGAAACGAAGAAAGTTGGGAAGAACTTGGTATATACAATATAAACGAAAGGATAGAGGAATACAGAGAATCATGAAGGCAGTATAGTGAAAGAATGGATGAAGAAGATTCCCACTTTGGGTAGTACAAAACAGTGGGAAGCAAAGACGTTGATAGACCTAAAGAGACATGGTGAAAGGTAAGTGAAGACGGAACAGGCATTAATCTCTAATCCTTGATGTGAGGAGGAAGAAGAAGATGTCCTGCAAGTGAGAACACATAAAATTATGTACATTGGATCAGTACGAGTATGTCGTCTTCCTTGTAATAACAGTAATTTAAATTATATATATTTTATATTGTGCCTGTACCTTCTTTCAACGTTCATGCTATTAGAGATCACGAACATAAACGAAAAAGGCTTGAGTTTTGCTGCCACATGGGCAGTGGCGTAGCTAGGTCAACAAGGGCCCCGGTGCAAAAAAATTTTTTGGGCCCTCAGGCCAGATGGGCGACCTTTTTTTTGCTTTGTGTTGCTGATAAGGGCCCCCTGAGCTGAGGATGTGATAGGGTCCTTAGTGAGCGACTTCCTATGTCTCAGGGGGCCCCTTAGACGACTGAAGAGCTAAAAAAAAAAGGTCGCCTGTTTGCCATGAAGGCTCGTGAGCCTCTGCACTGCGCTTGGGGGCCCCAGAGGTGCGCTTTGGGGACCCCAGAGGTATGCTTGGAGGCCCCCTGAGCGTAGGGGCCCCGGTGCACTGCACCGCCTAGCCCCATAGTAGCTACGCCCCTGCACATGGGTGGATAAACTAATATGTTTCTCATTAGGTTAACTGTTCCTCAATGCACTTAACTTATTTCGCCGTGTTCCCAACATTTTTTTCTCTGCTTGTAATTAATGGATTTTTTATGAAAAAATGCAAGAGTATCTAGATTAGGCGGTATAAATAGACCATTCTACGTAAATCAAACAGTACCTACCTGAGGAAACGAAGATCTCAGTGTATTTTTTAATTTATTTATTTAATTTTTATTAGTTACATGGTTATCAAATGAAAACTTGGAAGCCATAGTGTCTCAAAATGTTTGAATTTTCTTTTTATTCCATAATTTGTACCAGTTATTGGTAAAAAACCAATAAAAACTTTAATTTCCCTGCATTTCGGATCTGCTGATACCAAAATTCTTTCTAAATACAGTATATTATTTGTAGCTTCCTAGAATTAAAGGTCAGTTATATAGATCTTTTGGGCGTTTATAATTTTCGTAGAATAATTGTGTAAGTTATTTGATAAAAATCATGTAAGGTAAAGATTTATGTGGACAGTAAATGTCACGAAATTATTTTTTTTAAATTTTTGTAAGACGCATTAAAATTTTTTCAACTGAGTTTTTTTTTTTAAATTATTTATTACTATATACATATAAGGAAAATTTCGCAAAATAATTAACTTTATTTAAAAATCACTTTTCATTAACATTTTTTATTTTTTTTTATTTTTTTTTATTTTTACAAAACATTTGTTTTAGTGAATAAAAATTTAATTCAAAGTGTACCGACCGATTACCTCGCACCTACGTCCATCTTTTGTTGCTATTTTATAAACAGAGCGTGGTGGGTGAACGGTTATCCTTCTTGCCTCGCATTCGGAAAGACGTGGGTTCGCATCCAGATTCGGGTTTTCCATGGTTTCCCCAAATCACTCCAGGCGAATGCCGCGATGCTTCCCTCAAAAAAAGGCCGTGGCTGAATTCCTTCCCGTTGCTTGTCCCCTGTCCCATCCCACCTCTCATGACCTTAGCCGTTGACGAGGTTTAAAGCAATATATATATAGGCCTAAACGAGATTTTTGAAGTATCATCCATCATATTACCGATGATTCTGTTTTTATATCCTTTCCAAGCGTGGTGGGTGAACGGTTAAAGCTCTGGCCTCGCATTCGGGAGAACGCCGGTTTGAATCTCCGTCCGGGCATCCATATTTGGGTTTTCCATGGTTTCTCCAAATCACTCCAGGCGAATGCCGGGATGCTTCCTCTAAAAGGCCATGGCCGAATTCCTCCCATTCTTTGTCCCCAGTCCTTTCCCCTCTCTACTGACCTCGATGTCGACAAGGCACAAAGCTACACACATACACACAAACACACACACACACACACACAAAAGCTTAATACTGTAGCCGAATGCTTATATGGTCCCAATTTTCACTTCATAAACACATATGCAAACATTGCCTTGGTTTTCCTGGAATGACGAACTTTTTTTTATTTTGATTGCGGTGCTTTCAGTTGACATCCTCACGGATATTAAGTTTGTTTACCTAACAACCTTCGCCATGCGTCATGAAGTATCAGCTAGCTTCTTTGTTCAGTCGATTTTCTTCATACATTCTACTGCCTCCTTCACTCATCTAGGCCACAACTGGTCTTCTCTCCGCGGCAACTTCGTGTTCTCTTGCCCTGTGTTGATCGAACTACGGCGAATTTATCGATTTGTTTTGTTTGTAGTGGCGGATATGTTCTTTAAGTCTGTCCGCTACAGTACAACCTGTCATCACAACTGCGGGAATTTCATAAGCACAAGCAAGCTGACGTGGGTGTAAATGGTCTTTCACCTTAGTCAATGACCGGTCAAGCTTCCAGTGTGACTTTTGGCACCGCTACCCGCTTCATCAAGCAAGCGTGCCTACGAATTAAGGCCAAATTGATAGTGTAGCACTAGGTCTGTCAAAGGCGTTTGACAGAGTGAGCCATAAAATGGTAGTAAATAAGGTAAAAACTATTGGAGTGGATGAGAAAGTGATTTGCTGGGTAGAAGAATTTTTAAAGGGTAGAAAACAGATAGTTATCGTAGGAAATGTAGTATCAAAAGAAGTGGAAATAAAAATGGGAGTGTCGCAGGGTAGCGTATTGGGACCATTGCTATTCATTATTCTAATGAATAATTGTGTTGATTGTTTACTATCTGAAATTATATTGTTTGCAGATGACATAATGCTAGATAAAAGAATCAAAACGATAGAAGATTGTAAACAGTTGCAGGGTGATCTTGACAGGATATCTAGTTGGGTTGGTAAACATGAGATGAAGATAAATGCAAAGAAGAGTCAGCTTATTAGATACACAAATAAAAAACAAAAGGTTAATTATGAATATAAGGTGGGGAAATAATTGCTTGCTGAAGACTTTTAACGTAAATATCTTGGCATTACATTTGATAAGAAGCTTAACTGGGCAGGACACATTGGACAGGTGGTAGGAAAAGGTTTCAAAATTCTGCACTTGTTGGAGAGAGTGATGAGGGGATGTACGAGAGAAGTGAGGGAGTTGGGTTACAAAACTTTGGTCAGACCATTACTCGAATATGGTAGTGTAGTATGGGACCCTCATTTTACGTATCAAATACAGGAGTTGGAGAGGGTGCAAAAAAGGGCTGGTAGATTTGTTTCTGGAAATTATCGCAGAATGCATTCAGTGACGGATATGATAAAGGAGCTGAAATGGGATTCATTGCAAGACAGGAGGCGGATGAGGAGGGTCATGGGAGTGTACAGTGTGTATACTGGCGATGAGGCATGGAAAGATATTGCAATAGGTATGAAAAGTAGTGCATGGAAGGGAAAAGATGACCATGACCACACGCTGGCACTCGATTTCAGGGACAAGGGTGTGGGAAGATTCTCTTTTTTAGATAAGGGTGTCAGGGATTGTAATGAGTTACCAAGAGAAATGATGAATAATTTACCGAAAACGTTGAAAGAATTTAAAGATAATATTTGTAGAGGGTAATTGTAGGTGGCTGCAGGATAGGGGGAAGATGGGGGTGTAGCGAAATTGCCACCGGAGCCTGTGCTCCATTGCAATTAAATTAAATTAACGTACGCAAAGCTTAACCGTTTTCCAGACAAATGGGGACACCATTGTCCCTTCACTATTTGTGGTGTAAAATGGAGACAAAGCAGTTAACGCCATTCCCAGTAAGTAACCATGCTCCATGGAATGTATGCAACGTAGATTCTTTTCTATTTGGATTCACGAAAGCGAAAAGATGCGTTATTTCTCTTCTTATTGTTATTCATTTTCTCACCGAATTCAGGGAACACACAAGACTATGTAACATTCCCCGTGGACGACGCAGTTGTGATAAAAATACGAGCAGAGACCTCCTTATCAGGAGGGCAAGGTAGATTCAGGTAGAATCAAGAGAGGAACAGTAAATCAGAAGTGTCTTCCAACCTAAAGCAGACTATCTCTTCCCACCGATCCTTATTTTGACTCTGTCGCTCAACACATGTTTCATTAGCTGAAGAAGAAAAATACATTTAGCATTGTTTGATAATTTATAGGAGTGTGCTAGTAGAAACGTGATAATTCACTGCCGCTAAAACTATTGTTTGACTTCGTGAATATAACAAAGAGGCGAGTTTAAACCTTCTTAAACATTTGTTGATTATGCTTAAACTGCTTCGTTCCCGTTGTTAACTTAACTCGAAAATAGTTCTTTGTCTTTTCTTATCATTTACTAGAACTTGCCTACCACTTTACCCACGAGGAACAAGGTCTTAGAGAAGAAATTTTTCCATCGCCAGTGCGGGCAAATATTAACGTAAAAATTACCAGAACATATTTTAAGTCAAATCATAATCAATGAAAATACCATCAAAATTACTCAAACTTCTAGTAGTAACTCCTGAAGAAAAGTAGTGAATTACTATTGTAATGTCTTCAGTTTCACATTTCATAATTTTGTGAAGGCGTGTTCATTATATTGAGACGTGAAGAGAAATCACAGTTTTATGAAGCCTCAAATGTTTTAATGACAAAAGAAAGGAAATGCAAACAAAAATTAATTTGCGTTATATTGTTATAAAATGAGTTAGATCCCTTTCCAGGTGGCATAACTAAAAGTTTCCTTGTTTTAAGTAACATAAACCAAGAAAGAAAAATGTGATATCTTATTGATAGAGTGGATGAGCTTGTCAAAATTTCGTCAAGTTTTGTCCCGAAATTGTCCCTAATAAACTACAGAGATATACAAAATAGTTTTTAAAAAGCATTTAAATACATTCTGGTTTTTGTATTTCAAATGCAAAATATAAAATGGTTTGAAATGTTACTATTTAAATAAAAAATGTAAAATAGATAATTTTAAAATAATTGTGTCCAAATAAAATACTTGTTTGTTCAAATATTATATGTGTTACATATTTCTCTTAATTCATGGATTATCACTTCGTTCAGACAAGTCATCCTTCACGTTCAGTCTATTGAGGTCACATTATAATCCCGCGTTCTACGGGAGTATAAATTGCCAAACGGGTAGACTATTATTTTTTAGTAATACCTTTTTTTACTATTGGTTGTTTATTCATGCAATCTAAACTAGAATCATTATCCCTTAAACACTGCAGTATTCTTATAGTAGTGTTTGCATCGTCACTGGCTACTGAAGAATCTGAGCCCTCTACAAACATATAATATGATTTATTTGTAACTTTTTTTTCTCAGTTGGATTATGTGTACTTTGGTAATTTTCTTGATATATACTTATTACTTATTAGAAACAAATTACCGTGTTATGTATTCCCTGTTCTCCCTCGACGACAATTTGAGCTTAAAAAAGGCTAAAATACAGATGCTTATATGTTATTATTTTAATTCGATTCTTCTAGTTGACAGTATCTCTCAAAGCGTCTTCTAGATCTTCCTTTAATTATATGTATCAACAGACCACATTATGGCGGATTATCCATTTGTAAACTGCTTAGCTCGAGTTGTATTCTCATTAATTCTGGCAGTAAACGTCCATAGAAGGTATCTTTGTTCCCCTCTAAACTTCTGATGTCTTCAGCAATCTTATTTTTGATGTTTTACCTACACTTTAATGAATACAATCCACTACGTGAACAGAACTGGCATAAAAACAATCACAACACAAAAGTCAGCGCGGCAATGGTACATATATAAATGTCTTTGTTATTTATGTAACAGATCAAGTTGTTATTTGACATTTGTGTGGTAAAGATGACAATGGTTTGAATGTGTTAATAAATCAATACTCATCAGAGATAATGTCAATATGAAATAAAAAGCATGAAAAAATAAGACAAGTATTTTGCATTTTTCAAATAGAAAATACGTTTGAAAAAAGTATTTCAAATAAAATGCTTTCAATATCAGGGTATTTAATATACAAAATGAAAATAGGTATTTTGCATTTTATATATATGTGTCTTAAACAATGTACAACACTGATAAACTAATATTAATGTTCGAAAGTAGATGAGCAGATTTTAAGCCCAATGTAAATGTCTGAAACTTGAAAGTCACTGAGCAGAAAGTCAAGTCCTAAACTTTCTTCGCATACTGGAGATTTTTTAAAAGCAATTGTACAAAAATAAAGTCCTGTAGCAAGAAATAATGGGTCATTCATTGACTGAAAACACTGTGTAAGAGCTGTTGTTACTTGCTTAAGGGAGTTTATTTAAAAGTAACTATGGAAAGTGGTGGTTGCCCTATGAGTACCCGATCAGAAAATGTCAGATTGTTTCTTTGTGTAGGGAGGGGTAGGTCATGTAATGTTGAGCTCGCTCTCCACGGCTTTTGGATGACCTGAAAGAACCTTTTTTTTTTTACTAAAAGCTTTACGCCTCGTCGACGTCGAGGTGGCACGAAACGTCAAGGATTTCGGCCATGGCCTTTTGCAGGAAGCATCCCGGCATTCGTCTGGAGTGATTTGGGGAAAACATGGAAAACCCAAATCTCGATGGCCGGACAAGGAATCGAACCGGCGTCCTCCCGAATACGAGGCCAGAGCTCACCCACTACGCTCGGTCTGAAATAACTCTTTTTACAGCAAGTAATATAGTTGATATTCGAGTACATGTTGCAACTGAACTACATTCTTGACAGTTGACACTCCTCTCAAATATTAACAAAACTCGGATCATGATATTAAAGCTAAGTTAGAATCGCCCATGCATGAACTGATTGATTTAACTTTTCAGCATACTATCCCTTTCCATGCTTCTTTGAAGTATTCCTGTGGTACTGGTTGAGATTATTACAATCTTAAGAAATGTGAAGCATCGTAGTTTATTAATTGCTGTGCGGAAACTTAGCAGAGAACGCTTCAGGAGTACAAGCTCATTTCCAACGCTCGACAAAAAAAATTTGACATACGGTTCATTCGCTACCGTGTTACGTTATGAGATGCAGTCTTGAAATGCTCGTTGGTGATACAATGGAGTTATTCGAAAACAACAGTGTGTTATTGCCTGTATATGTATGGCTATCAAAGATTAGTAAAACTTTGTGTCATCTTGCTGTTTTTCAACTAAGATGATTCAGACATGTTTCATTAGAGCCATTCGCCCACATTACATTTTTAAGTCGAACTACCTCAATCACTAAAATTGAGGAAAGTCGGAGCTACAACCGCAATTATTAACGTGAATACGTCTTTCACAGCAAGTAAACGACAAATATTGTTTATAAGTTAATATTTTATTTAGGTGCAAAAGTGAAACTAATGTTCAGTACTTAAGGGAGCGTCCAAAACCACAACTCCCTCTTTTGTCAGACTATTGTAAATTAAATACGGAGATAATTAAATGACGGAAATAAATATTTACATGCTGTTGAGTGTTCTGTACCTCATTTTAACTGTGACAAATAATATGAATGAAAAGCTACGTGGCCTGGCTCGGAAATCCTCTTCCCCCCACGTATCCCAGCATAGCTTTCCAGCCAACCCCCTCTCCCCCCCCCCACACCCTTAGACCAAGCCACGTAATTTATGGATGCTCTATAACTGCTACGACACATGTATAAGAAGATATTTAGAGAATAAAATTATTGTTTATAACTTAGCAAAAAAATGCTACTAGGTACTTTACTATTAAACATTTTATATGGGATTCCAAGAAAAGGTTTTGCTCAGTTCTCAATTGCTGCAACACGGGTTTTAATTTAATTTAATTGCAATGGAGGACAGGCTCCGGTGACAATTTCCCTACACATCCATCTTCCCCCTATCCTGCACCCACCTACATTTGCCTTCTACAAATTTTATCTTTAAATTCTTTCAACGTTTTCGCTAAATTATTCATCATTTCTCTTGGTAACTCATTCCAATCCCTGACACCCTTACTTAAAAAAGAGAATCTTCCCACACCTTTGTGTCTGAAATCGAGTGCCAGCTTGTGGTCATGGTGGGTCTCAGAGGAGGTGTAAAGAATTTTAAAAAACCTGGATGGCCGACTGTGGTATACCAACGTTCTTATGGGTAGTCCACCACGATCGGAGGTAGTTAGGTTGTCGTAATAATAATAATAATTCCGTGTGGTCGTAATGACCTGGTGACAAGGTTTCTATTGGCTGCGCATTCCACCCATGTCGTAGCCACCTTAACCTGACCCGGCAAGCCTACGGGGTACAGGGGACAGTTTAACGTGGAATCCAAACCGCGGAAGCGTTCTAGTGTACTTCACATTACACAGGAAGCTGTGACAGAGGTGAAGCCCTATGTCAAGGGCCTATGAAAATCCCCGCCGAGACAGGGATTCGAACCGGGGACCTTTCGCTACCCAGTCAGACAACTTAACCACTGAGCCATCAGACCGCTCTAGATTGTCTTAACTCCCTTACCCGCACCGACGATTACCCCCTCCCCCCCCATTTCCCCAATGGCTATCTTTCTCACTCTTACCCGGGGCGCACATTGAGCTGCGTGGCGCAGTAGGGGCAACGCAGAGCAGGGCAGGGCAGCACAGACTGGCAGTTACTCGCGCATATTAGAGCGCAGTTTCGTGCGGCAGTTTACAAAGCATTGTGTTGTGCGAAAAACCGACAATAAAGCGTAACCAAAAACATGTCGATGCAAAAACTCGATTTTTGATTTCTGAATCAGATTGAGATGCCGAGCTTGGAAAATTGTTATTACTTTAACAGAAGCTGAGTTAGATAAAACTATGCAAAAGTGAGTATATGAAAAGAACAAACTCTCATCTGGCTTTTGCGGTGACAAGAGAATTCTCAAAAGATAATTTCCGGATGACTCGAGCGGATATTCACGGCATAATGTAACCTGTTATTTTCTCGAAAAAGCTCAAATATCTATTAGAACTGTAGAAAATCTCGCTGTATTTAATTATTTAGCGTTTGACGGTACATGACATTTATAAGAATGTTTCTTTCTTTTATTTCATATTATATTTTTAAGAAAACTATATAACAGAACATAAACACTTGAAACTAAAAAAGCAGTGTCAACAAATTAAGTGTTTCTCGCGGACACTATTGAATGATGTAGTACAAATAATAAGAAAACAAATAATGTGATAATATCCTATATCTATCAATCTTTTTCGAAGTTTTATTAAAAATGATTTCAAAAAAAGAAAAGAAAAGTGAAAATTGTAAGTGGAGAGTTGTATGATAAATAAATGCTGAATTTACTCGCCACTTGTTGGGCTCATTGTCCAAATCTCTTGTTTAAATTTAATTTTTATGTATTTTTTATGACTGATATTGTGAATCGCAGGTTGGTTACGCACCAGATTAATCAATTTTTCTTATTCCATAGTTGAAAATGATTATAAGTAAAGCAAGATTATAAATAACGCAAGAAGTGTTACGTTGTAAACCGGCACGAGTGAGCTGCGTGGCACAGTTTCTGTGTCGTGAACACAACGTGGCGCAGGCCACGTGCGGCGCAGTACTGCGCTGCCCTGTCCTGCTTCTCAATACGCGCTGTTCCGCCACAAAACATAGAGACACAGAAACTGTGCTGCGCTGCGCTGCGTCGACTGCGCGTCAATGTGCGCCTGGCCTTAGTGCAGACACCTCTTCGCATTTAAAAGACGTTTTTCATTAATTCTACCTGCATTTCGTTGGTTCTGCTACCACTTCCCTACCATCTACTTTTACATTTTCACTTTAACAACTTTTTAGCTTTACGAAATTAACTTTTATTGACCTTGAAATATTCTTGTTTTCATATAAAGTAATATTATTTTGCGACAAACGAGCAAGATGCGGTCTCTAAAGGCCACTCGGGAAGCGCTCAATTTCTGTTTCGTTACTGACCAATCGCAACGTGCGGGACGGGAGAGATACCCGCTAGTACACATTACCTTTACGAAATATCTCTGTCGAATGCTTTTCACCCGTTGTCCTCCTTTCTGAAATATTCGAATACAAGCCATTTCAATCCGCACTTTTTTCATTTTTCTCGTAATTCCGGAATGCCATCCAGTATCAAACTTGGAAGACATATTCACCTAAATACTTTTGTTCTGAATTGTCAAAAGTATAGTGATGTTTGCGAGACAGTTCAAGTACCGGCATACCACATATTCTCCTTCCGAAGTGAATAGACGAGAAAAAGCTGTCCAGTGGAAAGAGTGTATAATGAGTCCAGATATGACAATATAGATGTCTGTACGTTAATCGATGCAGGGGAGGGGATAGGAGGGGACTTCTGTCCCCATTTGACTTGGGTCATCGATATATCTTAGCTGTGTTTGGATACCCTATTGCCCGGCGTGGTACTGATTACGTGATCCAGAAACCAGACTGTATCCATCATTTGATTCACATTAATGATATGCATAACCCACCATTTAATTAATGTCACGTAAATTAAATTATTTTTTGTTTTTCGGTATGATTCATTCCTTGCATCATTTCTCGTCTTGCTGGTGTCTTCTTGAAACGCTGATGAGTGTCGAGTTTCACCCTAAGGGAATGACGCTCTTTGATGTTTTCATATGTGATAACCACTTCTAGTTTAGGTTTATTTATTTTAAACTAGATGACCCGTTCGAATACAGTGAATAGTAAGGTTGGGAGTTTGTAATATGATGTAAAGAAGAACTACCTCATTTGTTTCAATTGTTTGTTTAGTGTAATAGGTACATAACAAAAGCCGACACCAGTGAAGCAGTTTAATAATATCTCGGTGATATGTGCTACTGCTATAACGGCTAGGCTGTGAACTACATCGTACGCGCGACTTTCACAGTTATTACTTTTGCCCTTTAAGGGTCAAATTCCGAATAGAAATTATGTAACAAAAGCAGGGATCTTAATCTTTAATATGATAGCTCATTTATCTATTCGGTTAGATATCAAGGGAGATAAATAGCTCATGATAAAAAAAATAAGTTACGGAAATAATGATGATTTTGCCATTTAAGGGTCGAATTCCGAAAAAATCTTTTTTTCAAAGTATGAAGTGACGACGGCGGAGACCTTAATCTTTCAAGTGAAACCTCATTTATATCGCAAGGTATCAAGGGACTTAAAAGGCCCGAGACAGTAAGACGCATTGTAGGAATATTGATACTTTTGCCCTTTAAGGGTTGAATTTGGAAAAAATCCTTTCTTAAAATATTATTTGACGGAAGCGGAGACCCTAATCTATAAAATAATACCTCATTTGTCGATTTCAGTTAGATATCAAGAGAGATAAATATCTCGTAAAAAAATATGTTATGGAAATGATGATAATATTGCCCTTAAATTTAAGGGCCGAATTTTGAAAAATTCCTTTCTTAAAATATGATGTGACCACGGACGGAGATGTTAATCTTTAAAACGATACAGCATTTATCTATAATGGTTAGCTATCAAGGGAGATAAATGGCTCGTGACAGAAAAACGCGTTTAGAAATATTGATACTTTTACCCTTTGAAGGATGAATTAGGAAAAATTCCTGTCTTAAAATATGATTTTACCAAAGCGGAGACCTGAAGCTATAAAATAATACCTTATTTCTCAAATTTGATTAGATATCAAGGGAGATAAGCAGCTTGTGACAAGAAAAAATAATATATTATGGAAATAATGATAATTTTGCCCTTTAAGGGTCGAATTCCGAATAATTCCTTTCTTAAATTATGATGTGAACACGGCGAAGACCTTACTCTTAAAAATTATACCTCATTTTTCTATATCGCCTATATGTCAAAAGAGATAAATGGTTCGTGACACAAAAATGTTGTAGAAATGTTGATACCTTTACCCTTTAAAGGTAGAATTAGGAAAAGTTCCTTTCTTAAAATATGATTTGACCGAACCGGAGACCTTAATCTCTAAAATAATAGCTCATTTCTCGATTTCGATAAGATATCAGGGGAGATAAATAGTTCGTGAAAAATTCCTTCCTTAAAATATGATGTGATGAAAGTGGAGAACATAAGCTTTAAAATGATACTTCATTCATACATTTCGGTTAGTTATTAAGGGAGATGTTGGCTTGTGACAAAAAAATCTTTTGGTGAACCTTGCTACAAACTATTGCAGTATAAACTCTGTTAATTTTTAACAATAGATCGTCTACAATGATTTTGCCAAGTTTTATGCTGTAAGATCTAGGACAAACTCAAGCGATTCTATCGCCACTAAGGAAATCCACTCCGAGGGACCTGACTTATCGCCGTGGAAACACAGTCCTTATCACTAAGGAAACAATACACTATAAATGGCGCAGCCATTTAGCCCATAGAATAGCTGATTAATGAGCTTACTATTGGGTATCAATATATAATAGAAAACAAATGAAGAACTAGTTCTCAAAAGCAAAAGCAATGTGGTAAAGTGAGTTTGTTTTGAGAAAATACATGTCTTGAATGACTCATGCTTAGATTTAGTACTACGTAACACAAATGCACAGGAAATCATACTGTTTTTCGGCAAAAAGCACCATATCTGAAAATTTTCCCTCTGCAATGACTGAAGCATGAGAGCTATCTGTCATCCGGGGAAGAGGAAGAGAAATTGAAAAACTAAATTGCTTTATTTGATATTTGCATTACTTGGAATTCTTGGAATAATACTCACAGAAAAGTTTTCTTCAAATTTTTTAATATTGCTTTTAATCTTTAAGCTAGCAGTTGTATCCAAAGATTTTAAGTTCATACAGAAAGGAAATTTTATAAATACCGCTGCAACTTAAACTATTATGTGCTGAGAGCATCCATTAACTGGACTTACTCGTCCGAGAATGCAAGTAGCTGCCAAGTTCTTGCCAATCAGATTGGCGTATCTGGTTAAAATTACATGTGCATGGCATTGATGGCCAGAAAATCCCAGGGTCTGGCCGCTAAACGATTAGAAGTTTTCGATTCACCGCGTATGCGGACTCATCTGGCGGCTGCATTAGCCTACCCCGGTAATCCTACCGGGTGTATTGGACCCACAATTTAACGTGGAATCCGAATCACGGAAGCGTTCTGGCGTACTTCACATTACACAGCAAGTTGCGCCAGAGGTGAAGGTCGGGTTAAGGTCTTTCAAAATCTCGGTGACACTTGGATTCAAACCAGGAACCTTTCGACCTTTAGTCAGATACGCCACCAGTCAGCTCACATGTTTGGTTCAAATTGGACTTTCAGAACCTTTAAGTTCAAACATTCTGAATACACTTCTATGTTCCACTAGCGTTCATAGCAATACCGCATTGTAGTGAAAGTTAATAACAATGTATTAATTATAGTTTTTATGCTACATTTAACAGGAAACATTTTATTAATATTCAGTAGTAATGATATAAGCACTGAACAGTAGTCATATATTTAATAAAATAATAAAATCTTATGAAATAAAAGCGAATGGATCGTAATTTGAATTTAACTACAAGAAACAATATTTGTGTGTTGTGTTACAAATTATGAATACGTTGCTAACGCAAGTCGGATTTTTATTATTCCCGATGGAGCATATTAATTTGTGGCAATTTCTTTACTCACCTACTTTCAAATTTGACGAATTATTAATCTTAAATCATCTGATTGCAGTTGCCCTAACCACTTACTTTAGCTTTTTTACGAATGTTAATTTTAAACTCTTTCAGTGTTTCGTTGTAAATTACCCAGCATTTTTATAGATCAATTTATTCCATTCCCTGACTGTCTTACAGTGGCGTAACGATACCGTTGAGGCATGTGGCAAATTCATGGAATGCCGCCCCTCCTCTCTCAGTGCTGGATCTACGGAGGAGGGGGGGGAGGCGGTACTTTTTTAGTTCTTCTACTGCCCCGGGTGGCGACAACGGACGAGGACGGCAGGCCCTCTCGGGCCGGGGCACTTCCAGGTGGGGGCCGGGGGCCCCTTCCGGCTGGGAGCCCGTGGCATTTTGCCCATCCTGCCACCCTATTATTACGCAACCGCTCCGTTACCTACAAAAGAAAATTCTCGGCTCCCTTACTCCTTAAATAAAGTGCTACTTTGTGATTATAGTCATCTTTAGCCTTCCAAGTACTAATCCTTCTACTAATACCCATTCAATCCTTATAGCCAATATATTTATGCCTTGAACATTTCCACCATTCTCTTCACCCTCCTTCTACGTGATTCGGATTCCACGTTAAACTGTAGGTCACCATTACCTGGTAGGTTAAGGTGGCGACGACAGGGGCGAAAGGCGCAGCCAATAGAAACCCTGTCAGCAGTCCACTACGACCACAAGGAATTATTGTTATTATTCCCCTTCTTTCTTCCAGTTAATCCCAATCCAGTTCCTTTCGTCATATCAGTTAGTTGATGTGTTCTGCGGTAATTTCCACAAACTGCACCTCTTTGCACCGCCTTCAACTCCTGTATTTGTTAAGCACAAAATAGGTTTCTATTATACCACAATATTGAAGCAACGGTCGGATCAAGGGCTTGTATCCCATTTCCCTCCCTTCCTTGTCATATACCCTCATCACCATCTCGAGTAAATGAAAGATTTTGAAATCTCTTTCTACTAACTACTCCATGTGTACTGCCTGAGTTTATTATCAAATGTTATGCCACGGTGTTTACGCTTTATGTCTTTAACAAGCAATTCCTTATCCACCCTATGATCGTAGAAAAAATATATATATTTTTTTCCTCTGTGTATATCTCATAACCCGCAACTAGTATTTGTGTTTAATTCATTTTCACATTGGACTAATATAAATTCAGCCAAGAATCAGTTCTCTACACATGTGCTTCTTACATAAACCAAAGTTGTATATATTTTTTATTTATTTATTGGGACTTGGTTACAGGAAAAGTTATACTTGCAACTGGCGTTTATCATTTAATACCAAGCAGTTCGAACTTTTTTGATAGCAGTGACGAATCATAATATATATATATTTTTAAATCTTTATGTTAAGGTTATCATTGCGAATGCGCAGTTTTTGCATCTTTATTTTCCCTTCACGTCAAACATTTTATAGTAGAAGCGACTGATCTTATACACTTTTGACTTTTACGACACGTAAAAATCAGTGTCATTAAAGTCTCGAAACAAGAAACGGAGAGGAAAGCAGTCGTGTCCTTTAATAAGACAGCGTCAGGGCATTCGCCTCAAGCGATTTCTGGGAGACAGTAGAAAACCGAAACCTGCATGCACGTAACGCAATTTGTACACAAATCAGGCGCGAAAAGTAGCTTGCAAAGCTACACTGCGGCGAACCTTGATTTTATTTCACTATTTTTTTAAAAACATTATTTGCTTTAGTTCATTAAAAATACAGCCGCCGAAAGTGTGGAATCGGATAGAAGTTTCACGTAGCAGCAATAATCGCGACATAAAAACATTTTTTAAATAAAGGCCAATTCTCGTGGTCGTTTAGTAACAAAAAGCTAGCAGATCTTGTTCTGAGGCAAGTCTACACTATACAATGTGTATTAACCTCACTTTCTGTAACAGATTTTTTTTTCTTGATATTACTGATCGTTAATTGAAAATAAAATTATCTCATTACTTGACCATTATGCATATCATAATGAGAGGCAGAATATGTACGATTTATTCTAAGAATTGTCAAAACCGAAAATGGTGAGAAGGAAATTTTTACTTTTGTGCATTTGTCAGATTGATAGTACGTGAGTTCTGTTATTTGGGAAGCAAAATTGCAACCGATGGCCGAAGCAGGAATGATGTTAAAAGCAGAATAGCGCTAGCAAAAAGAGCCTTCGTGAAAAAGAAAAATCTTTTAGTTTCAAATATTGATCTAGGAATTAGAAAAAAACTTTTTAAAACTCTATGTGTGGAGCACAGCACTTTACGGTAGCGAAACATGGACTTTAGGAATACCGGAAAGAAAGAAACTTGAAGCATTTGAAATGTGGTGCTACAGAAGAATGCTGAAAATTAAGTGGACAGACAAATTAAGAAATGAACGAGTTTTGGAAATGATGGGTGAGAAAAGAAGTTTGTGGAAGAAGCTTACAGAAAGAAGAGACAGGCTGGTAGATCATATTTTCAGACATTTTTTTTTTATTTATTTTATTGGCCTTTGGTCCTGCCGACCTAGTTTTACAATTCTTATATACATTTCAGGCTTGTTATCTTTACTTCCTTTTACAACGTGATGCTAAAGTTACACAATTCTTTGTAAGTTGACACATGTCTGTCGTTGTGATTTACAATTATATGATGTTTAACTATATTTATTAACTAAATGGCTCTTAATTATATTTCCCTAAATATCTATATTAATGCCGTTTGAGCTTTTATATATAATAGGAAGTATACTTCCTCTCTTATTGTTATATTTATACAGGTTAAACGATTTAAACAAGGTTGGATTGTACATAGTTATTTACATAACAGAGGAGCTTAATCTTTACTATTATTGTTTGTCTTGTTTACTTTTGTAATGAATATATTGATGTGAGGCTTTTGCATTGTAAATATCCTTATATTACACACTAATATGAGCTAACCGTCTTTATGGTTGCTTGCTACGTTTTATTTTCAGACATGGTGGATTGGTTAATTTGCTGGTGGAGGGAACAGTCGAAGGTAAGAACTGTAGAGGAAGATAGAGATAAGAATATATGAAGCAGATAATTGAGGACGTGGGTTGTAAGGGATATGTAAAGATGAGGAGTTTAGCACAAGATAGGAAAGGATGGAGGATTGCATCAAGCCAGTCGAAAGATTTATGCCAGCAAAACACTCCTTGTTTGCTCTGTCTCCTTTCATCCATCAATGCTTCCTCCTGTTCACTTATAGCCTGTGTCACCTGTGACTGGGTTTATTAGACAGACAGAGCTAATAGATCACTGCGTTTGGAGAGAGTAGGCACATTACAAATGAAGTAGTTAGATTTCATCATCCGGAGATTCAGGTATCGATTTTGTGGCGTGGCGCGAGGAAGCCTTCCCCAGCGGATAAGCTGGTTGCGTCATACTTCCCGCAATGTCACACGGAGACAATACTCCTATGGCCACGTCAGCTCCTTCCTTCAAATTACATCATTTTCGCACAAACAGTGTTCAATTTATAATTTTTCCATGTGTGGCGAAATTGTGCAAAATACAATTAGATGTTGTACTAGCTTCTAATCTCATCAAAAATGACGAGTTGACTTAACCCAGGTCTTTCGTTATCCGTGATTCAGGTCCATAGTACAACGTTTGAACGGCTACACTGCAGAACTACTAACATGCGGCAGAAATAATGATCTCAGTATCAGTGAAAGCAAATTAAAAATAAAACTTATCAAGTTACGTTATGCCTTGTAATATTAGTTCTAATCTTGGTCTAGGGCGCATAGATCACGTTCAATGTCAAATTACTTTCATTAATATGAAATAATGATGTAAATAACATGGTACTCATTAAAGCAACTTAAATTATTTTTTACATTCGCCGCATCGCGATATAAACGCAATCCAATGTTTCTTAGCTATACTATTTGAGCGATCAGAGAATTTGCGAATACATCTACTTTTAACAAATATAAATAAAGAAAAAGAAACTAATTATTAATACATTACTAGTTGAATGAACACGCCAATGCAACTGTTTAATTTATTTATTGCTGCGTCGTACGCGATTATAAACAAACCAGCTGGCCCCAGAATGATGAAAACGTACAATAGTGTAAATACGATACAGGCAAACCAAGCTTTGTATAAAGAAACGGAGATGCGCATCTACATACCATACTAACAAATGTAAATAATTCGTCGCTGATGATGCCTCGATGAGAGGTGAAACGCGTACGAAGCAGCAAAAAATAAATTAAACAGTTGCATTGGCGTGTTCATTCAACTAGTAATTAATTAAGCAACTGTGGAAACATGGCCTGCAACAACATGCTGTGATATTTCCAATCCAATTGATGTTTCTTTATTTTTACAACAATCAGGAAAACAGATAAGTAGATTTGAGCGACCTGGCACAGTCGAATACCTGTCTTGTTACAGGTTATTGTCTAGTTTTATATTAGTTTGTTATATACTACAGCAACTGAAGAAAGTGTTTACAACAAATGGACTTATACAAACAGTTTTTACACAAAAATCTAATCGGAAAAAGAATTTATACCACCATACGAAATTTCTGCACAATAATCAACTTGTAGATTTAAAAGTTTTCAGGAGATTCATTCAAAATGGTATTATGCACGATGAATAATTTTTCCTGTAAATGGATGCGTACAAAAAGAGAAGAAAACATATAAAAATTAATATAAAGAAAAGTAATTAATGCAGCTCCAGAGTACAGTTGTTTATATTATTTTTTGTCGACATCTATTCTTTGAGCCAGAAGAGAAGGGGAGACACGGAAAAAAATGGCGTTTTGAAGGGACTATCCCGTCATTATCTTTGGAGTGATTTCGATCAACCATGGAAAACCGAAATTAGAATAAGATAAGTGAACAAAGGGATACTAAATGTAGAAGCATAACAGAATGGGCGGACCAAGCACGCATTCTTCATGATGCCCGGATCGAGCGTTAACTACATACCGGTACCTATCGAGGGTAGAGGAGGGGGGGGGGTCCTTTCATAACATTTTTAAAATGGGGCACAGAACAACAGCATGTGAATATTTATTTCCCTCAGTTAATTATCTCTGTATGTAATTTACAATAGGCTGACAGGAGAAAACAGTACAAAATGTCTTCTGGAATCAAAAGGGAAAAAAGCTACGTGCTACGTGGTGAGCGGAGGAAAGGGGCAGAAGCAAAAGCACGTAGGGCTACGTGAGGGGAAGGGGATGTTCACAGGAGGCCAAAATGTAGTTACGTGGTTTATGGACGCTCCCTAGGCTGAGAAGAAATGCACACAAGAGCGCGATGAGAAATCACCTTCAGAAGGGCGCCCGGTGGTATGTGGAAGTAACATTATCCCTCTATACGCATGCGCAATATTGAAGTCGGGTTTTTTTTTTTTTTTTTTTTTTTTTTTTTATGGCATTCGGCAACGGAGGCCATACAGCCAGCTCAAGGTGTATTTTTTCCAATGTATGGACGCCACAGGACGGACAGGACATTCACACAGACACACAGACACACAACACTTAACATCCATGCCCGCGGCCGGATTCGAACCGGCGGCCTTCGGCACGCGGAATTGAAGTCGTTGAATTCATCCAATGAAGATTGAAAAGCGGAAGTGTGGAGATATGTTCAAGTGCTATGTCAACGCGAGTTAAACAGCGTGCTGATTTCGAATTTTCAACTGCTGAAAAAGTGATTTCTACTGAAGTTAATCGTCGTTTAAAGGTTGCTTATGGTGACAATGCTGTTGAAAGGCCTACAGTAAATCAATGAGAAATAAAATTTCGTGATTGTGAGCCTGGAAAAGCCATAATTGTTGATGAAAAACGCAGTGGACATTGGATCACTGCCACTGACAATAAACATCGCAAACTCGTCTACGATTTGATTCAAAATGACCGGTGAATCACTCAAAAGCGTATCGCAAACCATATTGGAATATCCAAGGGACGTGTCGACTTCGTTATTGAACAATTGCGATACCGTAAAATCTTTTCACGATGGGTACCTCGCGCGTAAGGGAGCGTCCATAAACCACGTAGCTCCATTTTGGCCTCCTGTGAAACCCCCTTCCCCTCACTTGGCCCTACTTGGCTTTTGCCTCTACCGCCTCCCCACCCCCCCTCCCACGTAGCACGTAACACGTAGCACGTAACACGTAGCTTATTGCCAATTTGATTCCAGAAGACATTTTGTACTGTTTTCTCCCGTCAGAATATTGTAAATTAAATACGGAAATAATTAACTAAGCGAAATAAATATTCACATGCTGTTGGTTGTTCTGTTGCTCATTTTAACTGCGAAAATTGTTTCGAAAGGAAATCTACGTGGCCTGGCTCGGAAACCCCCCCTACCCCTCCCATCACGTGGCCCAGCGTATCCTTCCAGCCAAGCCCCCCCCCCCTTTTTCTGGACCGAGCCACGTAGTTTGTGCACGCTCCCACTTTACTCCTCCAATCTTGCACCTTGCCATTTGTGCCCCCTCAAGAAGAGACATCAAAGGTATTCATTACACCTCAGACAATGAGGTGAAGGTAGCTGTCAAATCTTGTATTCGAGAAAAGTACTTTTCGCCCGATCTTGCTATTTGTTTTTATTCATGTTCTATCAGCATGTGTGCATTTCCTTTCAGCCTGCCCTCGTATTATTATGCTGCGTCGTGCCCACGACCAGGTGTTAAAGAGTACTTAAAGTAAAGTCCTTTACTGTTTTCTGAGGTCCTTCATGTCGAGGATTGGCTTGTTCTGACCGCTTACCCTCCAGGAGTTTCCCAGTAATCATTTAAGAGCGGACTGAGTGCGTCTGAAGACTAGTTACCGGAATCACTTGACAAAAACAATTCCCCGCTTTTTTACGAGATTTGAAACTCTGTTGAACTGTGCTAAAGGGACGCAACTGAGAGAAAATATATCTGTCTATGAATTGCTGCTAAAAGAGAGATGGATTTTGCTTATGTAAAAAATATTTTATTTGCATACAGGCATTCTGTCTTCAAAATTACGGAACTCTGTGGTATTACAACATCGAGACAGGAATATCTAGCGCCTTCGGCATATTTCGTGGATTCCTTACCTAACCTGGAGTATCCAATATACTCATGAAACATGGAATACGACTTCCAGGTCTAACTAATATAATAGTAAAAAAAAAAAACGAATACACACACTTGTGTTATTTATAGCTTCGGATAAATGATTTGATATTTCGTTATTCAGAACAAGACTGCGCACATGTCAAGAAGAAAAAAACGATGGCTCTAGGGTTACCAACTTATTTAGAAAAAAATAAAGTATATTTGTCTTTTGAAGAGGGAAAGAAAAATAAAGTATTTTTAAATTTAAGTATTCCGTTCCTTAAATACACATTTTTTCGCGCTTGCTGGACTAGCCATTAATTTTTTGTTTCATTTCAAAGTTTAGTAGCTGGTACCACATTCTAATCTAGAGTTGTAAATAAATAAATAATTCATTTTAAATTAAATTTGTGCTTCTTCCTTCCCGCCATTTATCATTCATTTTGTTTCGCCAAAAGCACTAATACATTGTTTGGAAATTAATAATTTCCTTGTATTGTATATTTTACCAGAAATAAATTATTTCCACATACATTATAGCTAGGATAATGTATACTGACCAAAAATATTGGTATGGTTAGCCACCCTACGCATCTGTCCAGAGTGGCACAATTTCACATTAAATTACTATTTATTCAACAAAAGATTATGTTCACAATATTCTGAAAATTATTTAAAATCGGTATTGAGTTATTTACCTGTCTACTCTCAGCTGATGCAATGGTAAATCTCATAGCGCATAGAATTCGCAAAGAATTTATTTAGGAGATCCCTGCTTATCCATAAATATGTTTTTCTTTCACAAATCTTAATATTTTTGTAATTGTTTACTTTTATTCAATTTGGCTTTTTTATCACAAACAGAATCTGAATTACTTGCCGCTTTAAAAAAGGCGAAAGATTTTTTTTTTTAACTGCTTAAAGTCTCTCAACAGCGAGGTCTTTAGAGACGGGAAAGGATGGGGGGCAAGGAATGGGAAGGAATTCGACCATGGCCTTTTTGAAGGAAACCCAAATCTGGATGCACGGATTGTACGAAGTTAGGAAGCGCCATAAACAACGTGGCTTGGTCCAGGGGGATGGGGGAGGGGGCGAGAGAGGGGCGGAAGGTTCCGAGCCAAGCCATTGTAGTTTTTCATTCATATTATTTGTCACAGTTAAAATAAGGAACAGAATACACAACAGCATATCAATATTTATTTTCGTCATTTAATTATCTCCGTATGTAATTTACGATAGTCTGACAAGATAAAACAGTCTTCTATCATAAGAACGTTCCTTTACATGTATTGTATGCTTTACTCGAAATAAAGTAGTTTCGCATTCTTTATTGGTAGGAAAAAGTGATCAAAATAAAGTATGATACTTTATTATAAAGTATGGTTGGCAACCAACCCTAGATGGCTCACAACTGCTTCTGTGGAAGGTAAAAATGAGTGCTGTTTGTGTTTCATACTCAGTGGAAGTTACCTGATCGAAAATTCGCAACAGTGGCTAAGGAGCCAAACAATCAATGACGCAACGAGTAACGGTAAAATATGTATTTTGATCAGTACACTATCGTTCTAATTTATACTTTGACGTTGAAACTTTTGTTTAAAACTATGCCATGTTACAAACTGGTTTATAAAGCATTTCGGTTCGTCTAACATACCTCTCTTCATCACAATACCTTTAAAAAGGCCATGGCCTAATTACTTCCCGTTTCGTTTCTTGCCCCCATTCTTTCTCGCCTCTGAGAGTTTGGTAGAATACTACGATGAACTACGTAGAAGAAAGGGGTTTCGAGTCAAGCTAAGTAGCTCATTTTTTTTTTTAATGCGCCTCGTCTACGGCTAAGGTCTATTAGAGGCGGGATGGGCCTGAGGACAAGGAACGGGAATGAATTTGGTCATGGCCTTTTTGAAGGAAGCATCCCGGCATTCGCCTGGAGGGATTTGAGGGAACCATGGAAAACCCAAATCTGGATACACGGACGGGGATTCGAACCCGCGTCCTCCCGAATGTGAGGCCAGAACGTAAGCCGTTCACCCACCACGCTCGGTGATGGAAAGATATCCTTCATTAAATGTTTCTGGTGTGCATGTAATTTTTGTTTCAAATGTTTTTATGATTTATACCATCCTAATATTTGCATATTTATAGAAGAAAAATATTTTTTGAAGAATTTGTTTAAAAACAACTTTTTAAAA
>JARYHS010013631.1:168566153-168606147 GCA_031002005.1 Vandiemenella viatica | reverse complement strand
ATTCGTGAAATGTGAAAGTAGGTGACTAAAGAAATTTCCACAAATTAAAATGCTCCATCGAAACTAAATTAAATTAGATTCCGCGATTTCGGGAATAATAAAAATCGACTTGCGTTCGCTAAACTCACTCACTCAGAGGATAACTCTCATCAGCTGACGTATTCATAATTTGTAACACGACACACAAGTATTATTTCTTATAGTAAAATTCAAACTACGATCCATCCGCTTTTATTTTATAGTATTTTATTATTTTATTAAATATATGACTGCTGTTCAGTACTTATATCATTACTACTGAATATTAATAAAATGTTTCCTGTTGAATTTTGCATAAAAACTACAATTAATACATTGTTATTAACTTTCAATACAATGCTGTATTGCTATGAACGCTAGTGGAACATAGAAGTGTATTCGGAATGTTTGAACTTAAAGGTTCTGAAAGTCCAATTTGAATCAAACATGTGAGCTGACTGGTGGAGTATCTGACTAAAGGTCGAAAGGTCCCTGGTTTGAATCCAAGTGTCACCGGGATTTTGAAAGACCTTAACCCGACCTTCACCTCTGGCGCAACTTGCTGTGTAATGTGAAGTACACCAGAATTCGGATTCCACGTTAAGGCCGGGCGCACATTGACGCGCAGTCGACGCAGCGCAGCGCAGCACAGTTTCTGTGTCTCTATGTTTTGGGGCGGAACAGTGCGTATTGAGGCGCAGAGCAGGGCAGCGCAGTACTGCGCCGCACGTGGCCTGCGCGACGTTGTGATCACGACACAGAAACTGTGCCACGCAGCTCACTCGTGCCGGTTTTTGCCGTAACACTTCTTGCGTTATTTATAATCTTGTTTTACTTATAATCATTTTCAACTATGGAATAAGAAAAACTGATTAATCTGGTGCGTAACAACCTGCGATTCACAATAATAGTCATAAAAAATACATAAAGATTAAATTTAAACAAGAGATATGGACAATGAGCCCAACAAGTGGCGAGTAAATTCAGCATTTATTTATCATACAACTGTCCACTTACAATTTTCACTTTTCTTTTCTTTTTTGAATGCATTTTTAATAAAACTTCGAAAAAGATTGATATATATATAGGCTATTATCACATTATTTGTTTTCTTATTATTTGTACTACATCATTCAATAGTGTCCCCGAGAAACACTTAATTTGTTGAAACTGCTTTTTTAGTTTCAATTGTTTATGTTCTGTTATATAGTTTTCTTAAAAATATAATATGAAATAAAAGAGAGAAACATTCTTATAAATGTCATGTACCGTCAAACGCTAAATAATTAAATAAATAACCACGAAAATACAGCGAGATTTTCTTCAGTTCCAATAGATATTTGAGCTTTGTCGAGAAAATAGCAGGTTACATTATGCCGTGAATCTCCGCTCGAGTCATCCGGAAATTATCTTTTGAGAATTCTCTTGTCACTGCAAAAGCCAGATGAGAGTTTCTTCTTTTCATATACTCACTTTTGCATAGTTTTATCTAACTCAGCTTCTGTTAAAGTAATAACAATTTTCCTAGCTCGGCATCCCAATCTGATTCAGAAATAAAAAATCGAGTTTTTGCATCGACATGTTTTTGGTTACGCTTTATTGTCGGTTTTTCGCACAACACAATGCTTTGTAAACTGCCGCATGAAACTACGCTCTAATATGCGCGAGTAACTGCCAGTCTGTGCTGCCCTGCCCTGCCCTGCGTTGTCCCTACTGCGCCACACAGCTCAATGTGCGCCCCGCCTAAATTGTGGGTCCAATACACCTGGTAGGATTACCGGGGTAGGATAATGCAGCCGCCAGATGAGTCCGCATACGCGGTGAATCGAAAACTTCTAATTATTTAGCGGCCAGACCGTGGGATTTTCTGTCCATCAATGCCATGCACATGTAATTTTAACCATATACGCCACCATGATTGGCAAGAACTTGGCAGCTACTTGCATTCTCGGACGAGTAAGTCCAGTTTATGGATGCTCTCAGCACATAATAGTTAAAATTGCAGCGGTATTTATAAAATTTTCTTTCTGTATGAACTTAAAATCTTTTGATTCAACTGCTAGCTTAAAGATTAAAAGCAATATTAAAAAATTTGAAGCAAACTTTTCTGTGAGTATTATTCTAAAAATTCCAAGTAATGCAAATATCAAATAAAGCAATTAGTTTTTTAATCTCTCTTCCCTTCCCCGGATGACAGATAGCTCTCATGCTTCAGTCGTTGCAGAGGGAAAATTTTCAGATATGGTGCTTTTTGCCGAAAAACAGTATGATTTCCTGTGTGGAAGTATTGTGCATTTGTGTTACGTAGTACTAAATCTAAGCATGAGTCATTCAAGACATGTATTTTCTCAGAACAAACTCACTTTACCACATTGCTTTTGAGAACTAGTTCTTCATTCGTTTTCTATTATATATTGATACCCAATAGTAAGCTCATTAATCAGCTATTCTATGGGCTAAATGGCTGCGCCATTTAAAGTGCATTGTTTCCTTTGTGATAAGGACTGTGTTTCCACTGCGATAAGTCAGGTCCCTCGGAATGGATTTCCTAAGTGGCGATAGAATCGCTTGAGGTTGTCCTAGATCTTACAGCATAAAACTTGGCAAAATCATTGTAGAAGATCTATTGTTAAAAATTAACAGAATTTATACTGCCACAGTTTGTAGCAAGGTTCAACAAAAGATTTTTTTGTCACAAGCCAACATCTCCCTTAATAACTAACCGAAATGTATGAATGAAGTATCATTTTAAAGCTTTTGTTCTCCACTTTCATCACATCATATTTTAAGGAAGGAATTTTTCACGAACTATTTATCTCCCCTGATATCTTATCGAAATCTAGAAATGAGCTATTATTTTAGAGATTAAGGTCTCCGGTTCGGTCAAATCATATTTTAAGAAAGGAACTTTTCCTAATTCTACCTTTAAAGGGCAAAAGTATCAATATTTCTACAACGCATTTTTGTGTCACGAATCATTTATCTCTTTTGACATATAGGCGATATAGAAAAATGAGGTATAATTTTTAAGAGTAAGTTCTTCGCCGTGTTGACATCATAATTTAAGAAAGGAATTATTCGGAATACGACCCTTAAAGGGCAAAATTATCATTATTTCCATAATATATTATTTTTTCTTGTCACAAGCTGCTTTATATCTCCCTTGATATCTAATCAAAATTGAGAAATAAGGTATTATTTTATAGCTTCAGGTCTCCGCTTTGGTAAAATCATATTTTAAGAAAGGAATTTTTCCTAATTCAACCTTCAAAGGGCAAAAGTATCAATATTTCTACAACGCGTTTTTCTGTCACGAGCTATTTATCTCCCTTGATATCTAACCATTATAGATAAATGCTGTATCGTTTTAAAGATTAAGATCTCCGTCCGTTGTCGCATCATATTTTAAGAAAGGATTTTTTCAAAATTCTACCCTTAAATTTAAGGGCAATATTATCATTATTTCCATAACATATTTTTTACGAGATATTTATCTCTCTTGATATCTAACTGAAATCGACAAATGAGGTATTATTTTAGAGATTAGGGTCTCCGCTTCCGTCAAATAATATTTTAAGAAAGGAATTTTTCCAAATTCAACCCTTAAAGGGCAAAAGTATCAATATTCCTACAATGCGTGTTTCTGTCACGAGCCTTTTAAGTCCCTTGATACCTTGCGATATAGATATAAATGAGGTTTCACTTGAAATATTAAGGTCTCCGCCGTGGTCACTTCATACTTTGAAAAAAGGTTTTTGCGGAATTCGACCCTTAAATGGCAATATCATCACTATTTCCGTAACATATTTTTTTTATCATGAGCCATTTATCTCCCTTGATATCTAACCGAATAGATAAATGAGCTATCATATTAAAGATTAAGATCCCTGCTTTTGTTACATAATTTCTATTCGGAATTTGACCCTTAAAGGGCAATAGTAATAACTGTGAAAGTCGCGCGTACGATGTAGTTCACAGCCTAGCCGTTATAGCAGTAGCACATATCACCGAGATATTAATAAACTGCTTCACTGGTGTCGACTTTTGTTATGTACCTATTACACTAAACAAACAATTGAAACAAATGAGGTAGTTCTTCTTTACATCCTATTACAAACTCCCAACCTTACTATTCACTGTATTCGCGAAATTTTCGCACGGATCATCTAGTTTAAAATAAATAAACCTAAACTAGAAGTGGTTATCACATATGAAAACATCAAAGAGCGTCGTTCCCTTAGGGTGAAACTCGACACTCATCAGCGTTTCAAGAAGACACCAGCAAGACGTGAAATGATGCAAGGAATGAATCATACCGAAAAACAAAAAATTGTTTAATTTACGTGATATTAATTAAATGATGGGTGATGCATATCATTAAAGTGAATCAAATGATGGATACAGTCTGGTTTCTGGATCACGTAATCAGTACCAAGCCGGGCAATAGGGTATCCAAACACAGCTAAGATATATCGATGACCCAAGTCAAATGGGGACAGAAGTCCCCTCCTATCCCCTCCCCTGCATCGATTAACGTACAGACATCTACATTGTCACATCTGGACTCATTATACACCCTTTTCACTGGACAGCTTTTTCTCGTCCATTCACTTCGGAAGGAGAATATGTGGTATGCCGGTACTGGAACTGTCTCGCAAACATCGCTATACTTTTGACAATTCAGAACAAAAGTATTTAGGTGAATATGTCTTCCAAGTTTGGTACTGGATGGCATTCTGGAATTACGAGAAACATGAAAAAAGTGAGGATTGAAATGGCTTGTATTCGAATATTTCAGAAAGGAGGACAACGGGTGAAAAGCATTCTACAGAGATATTTCGTAAAGGTAATGTGTACTAGCGGGTATCTCTCCCATCCCGCACGATGCGATTGGTCAGCAACGAAACAGCAATTGAGCGCTTCTCGAGTGGCCTTTAGACACCGCATCTTGCTCGTTTGTCGCAAAATAATATTACTTTATATGAAAACAAGAATATTTCAAGGTCAATAAAAGTTAATTTCGTAAAGCTAAAAAGTTGTTAAAGTGAAAATGTTAAAGTAGATGGTAGGGAAATGGCAGCAGAACCAGCGAAACGCAGGTATAATTAAAGAAAAACGTCTTGTAAATGCGGAGAGGTGTCTGCTCTACTGAATGAGAAAGAAAGCCATTGGGGAAGGGGGGGGAAGGTGGGGGGGGAAGGGGGGAAGGGGGGGAAGTGGGTAATCGTCGGTGCGGGGAAGGGAGTTAAGACAACCTAGAGCGGTCTGGTTAAGGTGTCTGACCTTGGGAGCGAAAGGTCCCCGGATCGAATCCCTGTCTCGGCGGGGATTTTCATAGACTCTTAACATAGGGCTTCACCTCTGTCACAGCTTTCTTTGTAATGTGAAGTACGCTAGAACGCTTCCGTGGTTCGGATTCCACGTTAAACTGTAGGTCCCCTGTAACCGGTAGGTTTGCTGGGTTTGTTTAAGGCGGCTACGACAGGGGTGGAATGTGCAGCCAATAGAAACCTTGTCACCACGTCATTACGACCTCACGGAATTATTTTTATTTCGAGAACCTAACTGCCGCCGATTGAGGTGTACTGCCCATAGGAACGTAGTGATACCACAGTCGACCAGTCAGGTTTTTTTTACACTCCTCTGAAACATGTGTTGCAGCAATTAAGTGCTGAGCAAAACTTTTTCTTGGGCTACCACATAAAATGTTTAATAGTAAAGTACCTAGTAGCATTTTTTTGCTAAGTTATAAACAATATTTTTACTTCTCTAAACATCTTCTTGAACATGTGTTGTAACAGTTAGGAAGCGTCCATAAACTACGTGGCTTGGTCTAGAGCAGGGGTGGCCAACCCCCGGCCCGCGGGCCGCATGTGGCCCGCCTTGAACATTTTTCTGGACCGCGAGATTCATCACACTTTAACAAAATATTTTTACATATCATTTTTAGTGTTATATATTTCTTTACAATGTGCGTTTAGTATCATTATTACTGTATTATCTATGTTTACATGTAAGTATAATAGTAAACACAATAATAACTCATGTTTCACCCCAAAGAAAGTCTCTAGTGGGGACATAATTTTATATGCGGCCCGCAGGGTTATGAAGCACTTCCAAAGTGGCCCGCGAGATCATTTGGGCTGGCCACTCCTGGTCTAGAGGGAAGGGGGAGGGGTTGTCTGGAAAGCTAAGCTGGGATACGTGGGGGGGAGGAGGGTTTCCGAGCCACCACGTAGGTTTTCATTCATATTTGTCTCCGTTAAAATGAGATACAGAACACTCAACAGCCTGTAAATATTTATTTCCGTCATTTAATTATCTCCGTATGTAATTTACAATAGTCTGAAAAAAGTACAAAATGACTTCTGGAATCAATAGGGGAAAAAGGCTACGTGCTACGCTGGAAAAGGGGGGGGGGATAGAATGAAAGTCACGTCGGGCTACGAGAGGGGGGAGGGAGGGGGGGTTCACAGGAGGCCAAAATGGAGCTATGTGGTTTATGGACGCTCGCTTCAGTACTGAACAGTAGTTTCACTTTTGTACCTAAATAAAATGTTAACTTATAAACAATATGTGTCGTTTACTTGCTGTGAAAGACGTATTCACGTTAATAATTGCGGTTGTAGCTCCGACTATCCTCAGTTTTAGTGATTGAGGTACTTCGACTCGAATGGCTCTACTGAAACATGTCTGAATCATCTTAGTTGAAAAACAGCAAGAAGACACAAAGTTTTTACTAATCTTTGATAGCCACACATATACAGGCAATAACACACTGTTGTTTTCGAATAACTCGATTGTATCACCAACGAGCATTTCAAGACTGCTTCTCATAACGTAACACGGTAGCGAATGAACCTTATGTCAAATTTGTACGTCGAGCGTTGGAAATGAGCATGTACTTGAAGCGTTCTCTGCTAACGCACTACGATGTTTCACATTTCTTAAGATTGTAATAATCTCAACCAGTACCACAGGAATACTTCAAAGATGCATGGAAAGGGATAGAGCGGTGAAAAGTTAAATCAATCAGTTCATACATCGGCGATTCTAACTTAGATTTAATATCATGATCCGAGTTTTGTTAATATTTGAGAAGAGAGTCAAGAATGTAGGCCAGTTGCAGCATGTACTCGAATATCTACTACTTGCGGTAAAAAAAAGAGTTATTTCAGATTAAGCGTGGTGGGTGAGCGGTTAACGCTCTGGCCTCGTATTCGGGAGGACGCCGGTTCGAATCCGGGCATCAAGATTTGGGTTTTTCATGTTTTCCCCAAATCACTCCAGACGAATGCCGAGATGCTTCCTTCAAAAGGCCATGGCCGAAATCCTTCCCGTTCCGTGTCACTAGTCCCATGCCGCCTCTAATCACCTCGACGTCGAAGTAAAAAAAAAAAAAAAAAAGGTTCTTTCAAGTCATCCAAAAGCCGTGGAGAGCGAGCTCAACATTATATGACCCACTCCTCCCTACACAAAGAAACAATCTGGCATTTTCTGATCGGTTACTCATAGGGCAACCACCACTTTACATAGTTACTTTTAAATAAATTCCCTTAAGCAAGTAACAGTTTGCAGTCAATGAATGGCCCATTATTTCTTGCTACAAGACTTTATTTTTGTACCATTGTTGTTGTTGTTGTTTGTTTGTTTGTTTGTTTTTTTTTTTTTTTTTTAATCCAATATGCGAAGAAAGTTTAGGACTTGACTTAAACTCTGTTTAGTGATTTTCAAGCTTCAGACATTTATATTAGGTTTAAAATCAGCTCAGCTACTTCCGATCATTAATATTAGTTTATCAGAGTTGACCATTGTTTAAGACACATATATATAAAATGCAAAATACCTATTTTCATTTTGTATTTTAAATACCCTGATATTGAAAGCATTTTATCTGAAATACTTTTTCAAACGTATTTTTCTATTTGAAAAATGCAAAACACTCTTCTTATGTTGCGTCCTGGTTGGCTTTTACTTCCGCGAGCGGTTCGGAAGATAGGAGCTCAGGTGAGACTGTCTAAGGTTACCTTTTAAAAGTCTCAGAAATAAGTGGATTTTGGTTTTCAGACAAGGGAACTCGGTGTGGAAGGGTACTGATAGAAATAAAAACACATACAAGCTGAAATTACAAAGACCAAGCTTGCAGCTCACGAAGACCGACTGACATCTATTTTAGACCTAAATCCCAGGGAGGTGCGTGGCTACAAGGTACTATTCCTCCAACATTTCCAACTCAGGGAATTCCTTCTGCAGGAACTGGATCCTCCGCATCAACTTTAAATAAACTCGGTAAGAAAAGTATCTCCCATAGGGATTAACCAGCTTAAATTCCCTATGACTACCGTCCATGGGACTTCAGAGGCACTAAGTCCTAAACCAGCATCGAAATCTGCTACCGACGGCGACTACTGTGCCCTGCACTAGTCTGTCTCTCCGTCCTACTGATGCCCTAATCTAGCAGTCCTGCTCTGTTACTGCTCCACCCTACTCTCTAGTAGCTGCCATGCCCCGCACTGGTCAGCTCCGACCCCACACTCTGGCGGTCGGTCCTACTCTAACAGACCTGCGCTGTCACTGCTCCGCCCTACTCTGGCTCTCGGTGGCCCGGCCACCTTCTTTTATACTTCTTAATGACGACATTATTTGTGTCCTCTTAACCTTCTAGAACATTCTGTGGCGTTGGTCGCTTTGTTTACGTTCTTGCATCAGTCCTATCTGCCCTTCCGTGTTTCCCGTCACGTAGGCTTCCGGGTCGGGTCGTGTTAATGGAATCCTCCGCTCCTGTCAACACTCAGCCCTATCACCCTCGCTCCGACCTTCTGCTTTCTCCACTTTTAATGTTATCGCGTTGCCTCTTGTTGACTACATATTGCTCTCCTAAAAGCATCCCGTGTTTCTTCGGTTTTGTATCGCTACGGCGTTTTCCTACGCCTACACTCTTATGTTTACTTGCTGTTTCTTGCACCACTTAACATAACTAAGTGTTCCCGCGATTATTTCGCGACACCTCCCCCCCTTGGGGAAAATTTTGCAATCTCTCTTGAGAGTGCAAAATTTTCTAGTATCTACGTCGGCTGTGTGAGCTGCTTATTTTATTTACAATTAATATTCTTTATGCAAGTTACAATGATTTACATTCATATTACAATGTTTTACATATTTCAATTCCTTCGTCATCTTGCCCTTACAATAGTGACAATTCTAATATTACAATGTTTTACATACATCATACATGTATTAATATTTTCAAAATCAGAATTCTTACAATGTACTACTTCATATTTTTCCTTCTGGACAGTTTCCTATTCTTTTCATAATACATTTTTTTTTTTTTTTACCTTTTACCACAAAATATATATATTCATATACCTTCTAACGTTTGTCAGTTTTAGACAAAAACATTAATGGTCTCTTTTGTTCATACTCTAAGTATCTGTCTGGGTGACGCACACGTTCACTTATCACTGCACTACCAGTTTCGGTTACATACCGACTTCTCACAGGACCAAAAGTAATTTGTTCACTTTCGTCACTGTTCATTCCAGCCGTATGATACCTAACTATTCCAGTATCAGGGTATTGATTCACAATCTTATTCTTTACACACATCTTAGTGCAACAGTCATCACCTATGGCTTTACAGAAAAACCTAAAACAGTCTCGGCAACATTTACAATATCTACATACACAGAATATTATTATGAGCACTACTATCCCCGTCCCAGTATACCCCCATATTGGTATACTGTCTAATGAAAATGCATCAAATAATGTTCTTTGTTGGTATGTGATTTCCTCTTCTAATTCAGTCTAATTTATGCCCTGCTGCCGTTAGATCATCTAACTGACGAACCACTGGTTCGATTGGTAAATATAGTAGGTATTTCCGAAATGTTCCTCTTTTTCTTATTTACCATGCAACAATCTATATCCATATTTAGATTTGGAACTATATCATTGATCGGTACTTTTGACCTAATGGTATGTTCTGATTGAATTAATATTTGTGCACCATATCCCTTGCATTTACTTAGAAATTTGAGTTTTCCCGTTCCTCTAATAATTACATCTGTGGGCTTATTACTGTTACACAATACTGTGAGCCCTTCGTCTTTTGGTGCTACAAAAAGCCACTCATTACCTCTGATTTGTGTCCATACACTTCCATTTAATACAATATACTTCTGAATACAATCACTTGGGATTTTTACTATAGGTTGAAGCATCCGAGCTTCACATACCTCATGATCGTAAGTTGAAAGCAATACAAAGGTCTGTTTACAGACGCTGTGAGTGGGCTCTAACTTTTTACATATTAACTGATCGTTATCTAACTTGACATATTGCCGTTTTGCATCGTCAATTAACAAAAATTCTTTTTCAGGCGCTATATACGTAAATAATCTATTACTGTGATTCACTTCGACTGGCAGGGGCCATAGCTTATAGATATTAAATATTTCAGTATCTACTAGCGGAATGTTTAGTACATAACTTAGTATACTTCCCGAAATAAAGACATCTAAGTCAATTACTCTCATCAGTTGGTACCCCTTGGCTTCAGACAATTCTATCGGAAATTGTTTATCTTTTATTTCATCTTTAATTAATTGTAAGTATTTAACTACTTGTACTGGGTTGATTAAATGTGGCTCTAGAATACCTTTTTGCGCATTTACGATGGCCGTTATGATCAAATCGTATTCTTTTTCTAGTTCCTCAAATATTGACGTCAGCTGTATTATTTGCTCATTTATTGTTACCAATATACCAAGTTGGTTTATTCTTTTATCTGTGCTAGCTTCATATTTATATATGTGCTCATTTAGTTTTAATATTCCCGCGGTGATCATTCTTTCATTACGTTCTATTGAGTTAACTGTATTATTAAAGCTGGCCAATGTCGTTCTTACTATTGTAACTTGTTCTTTAGAGAGTTTCAATAGCTGTTTTTGCTCTTGCTCCAATAATTTGATCTTTGACTTAAAATAGGAAGCGTCATCTTCATCTAGGGTTCCGAATAGGACCTTACTAATTTCTCCCACAAAATTAAGTATCCCTCGTTTTCTTCTGTTTTGTTCATGTCTGGCTAGTTGCCCAATTAGGCTTTGGGATGTTTCTATTTTACTTTCGTGGTATTCTACCACCTGCTTTATACTAGTACACCCCGCTACACTTGTGTTTACCTGTTTGAGTCTCTGCTGACAGTAATCCACGGCCTTTAATGCTGCATCCTGAGTTGCCTCAAATTTCTGCCTTAAATCTCCTAAGTTAAAATAACTCACGATCCTCCAAGTAGTAGTGTACAAACTTACTGTCCCTCTGTTGTCGTAGTACAATCCCGGCGATGACTGAAATTTAGCTAGCTGCAGATCTTGTTGCTGAATTGTTGCCATAATACTTGCTATCATGAGCGTCACTACTATCACTCGGGTTGCTGTCATTGTCCCTGCAATTTAAAAAAATTCTTTTAGCCGGTTTGCATGCACCTTCGTAAATTTATTTTTCTTTAATTGTATAACGACATTCGGTCCTTTTGTTTCAACCACCATATATGGACCTCTCCATTGCCTGTCCAATTTTTTTGAACGTCTCCGTCTTACACTCTCATCGAATAGCAAAACATTATCACCTGGATGGAATGCTACCGGATTTTGCGTCTTGTCATAATTTTCTTTGCTTTTTATTTTCGCCTGTGCTGTCGCCTCTCGCGCTTCTTGGTGCATTGCCCTTAACCGTTCTTTCAATTCGATTACATAATCGTCGTAGTTGTATATTACTTCTGCCGGTTTCTTCTGCAATATTCCCGGTATATTACATATTCTTCCGAAGAATAATTCGTGAGGCGTATATCCTGTGGTACTGTGTGGTGTTGTATTAAAAACAAACACTGCATACGGGATCCAGGTATCCCAATCTGTTTGACCTCTATTTATGTAAGTGCCGTAAGCATTTCTGTCAGTGTACGATTCGTTCTCTCTAACGCTCCATTCGCTTGTGGGTGATAACTTGTAGTGTGTATCTTCTCGATACGTAACAACCTACATATTCTTCTCATTAGGTCACCCATAAAATTGCTTCCCATGTCACTTAATAAAATAGACGGTATTACCAAACCTTAGAATTATCCGTTCTACTAGCACTCTTGCTACCGTGTCAGCATCTTGCTGCTCTATGGGCTCGGCTACTAAAAACTTTGTCAAAGCATCCTGAAATGTCAGTCTTATTTTTTTGGCAGCTTTCGCACTGGCGAATGTACTGCTCAATGTCGGCTTTCATGCCTTCCCAGCTACAATATTTCCTAATTCTCTCATAGGTCCTACCTATTCCCTGATGTCCACCAATTGGCGATTCATGATACTGCTTTAGTATCTTCGTCTTCTCTTCCTGAGTAAGTTCTTCCCTATTATTTGCCTCCGGTGATAATGTTCCCTTCTCATTATCAGCAGTTGAGGTACCACTTTCTGCCACTATTTCTTTACTTTCAGTTTTCTCTTCATCATTATCACTTATTTCGTCATCGGTCTCTCTAATGTTTCGGATTCGCGAAAGAGCGTCTGCAACCTGATTTCTTTTGCCGCTCTTATACACGATCTCATAATCATACTCCTCGAGTTTCAACCGAAACTTCATTAATCTGGATGACGGGTCTGATACACTATTAATCCACAATCAACGGTTTATGGTCTGTACAAATGGTAAATTTCCTCCCAAACAAATATGGTCTGAACTGCTTCACAGCCCAACAGATAGCTAACATTTCCCTTTCAATAGTGCTGTAGTTTCTTTCCGCCTTGTTTAAGGTCCTCGATACATATGCTACAGGTAAGTCCTTACCAATTGTACCTTGACTTAATACAGGCTCCTATCGCAGTCTTGACTTGCGTCTGTGGTTACTACGAAACTTTTTGTGAAATCGGGATACTGCAATATGGGAGGATTCAACAATTTTTCCTTCAATTGTTGAAAAGCCTCTTCCTGTTTCGTTCCCCATATATATGTAACTCCTTTCTTTAGCAACTCATACAACGGCTTAGCAATTTTACTATAATTACTAATAAACCGTCGATAGTATCCACTCAAACCCAAGAATGCCTTTAACTGACTGGTATTACTCGGTTGTGGGTATTGTTTCACGGCTTCTACCTTTTTTGGATCAGGTTTCAATCCCTCCTCGGTGAGTACGTGTCCCAAAAATGTAACCTCTTTCCGTAGAAATTCACATTTGTCTACTTGTAACTTGAGGTTGTATTTTCTCAGTCTTTCGAAAACATCTTCTAACCTGGCATTATGTTCTTCTAATGACGATCCAAAAATAATGACATCATCCAAATAAATGAACACTTTCTCACCCTGCAGTCCTGTTAACACAGAGTTCATCAATTTTTGGAAGGTATTTGGTGCCGTCTTTAATCCCATAGGCATCCTTTTGAATTCATAATGTCCATAAGAAGTGCTAAACGCTGTCTTTTCCCGATCTTTTTCGTCCAATAAGACCTGATAATATCCTTTCGCTAAGTCCAGTGTCGAGAAATATTTTGCCTTTCCTAGCCCATCTAATATCTCATCAATTCGCGGCAATGGGAACACATTATTTACTGTCAGATCATTAAGCTTTCTGTAGTCTATTACTACACGCCATTTCTGTTTACCGCTTGCATCCATTTTCTTCGGAATTATCAGTACCGGCGAATTCCAAGCACTCTCACTAGGTACTACTATGTCATCCTGTAGTAGTTTATCTATTTCGCCTTGCAAAATTTCTTTTTGCGCCTCCGGTATTCGGTATGGCCTCAACCGAACTATCTTTCCTTCTGCCTCCGGAAGGAGTTTAATTTCATGCTTGACGGCCTCTGTATAACCTAATCTATCCCCCGGCAAATGGAATATGTCATTATACGCCGCACAAATCTCCAATAGGGCTTCCTGCTCTTCTTTGTTCAAATGATCGACCCGGAGATTTTCCTTTAGCTTGCTTAACCGCGATCTGCCCTCCGGTCGCTCTACTCTAACTTGCCTTACGTGGGTTTCTTTTACTTCTGGCACTTTCTCAGCTTCTACTATGGGATTTTCTAGTTTAACTTCCTCTTCCGTAGTGTTTAACAAACTTGTGATGCACACTCCGTTTCTCACGGATACCAGTGCCTCTGGCACAAATAGACCTGGTTTTACTTCTTGCTTCGGGATTATCGCCTCCGATACATCCTTCAGCGTAACTCTTACTCTCACTATTTTTTCCTCGCGCGGGCCTATTCTTATTTCTGAGTTTCGAGCCTTCCCGGCTTTCACTCTCGGTTGAGTACTACACTTACTCCCGTTTTTCGCGATTGGAATCGCCTTTGACTTCGTGGTCTTAGCCACCTCCGCATAGGTGCGTTCCATCGCATCCTTATGCCACGCAGATCTTACTGCTAACGAGTCGGACTTTTCCGCATTCGTTAAACTACTACGCCCTTTCACGGGGCTTACTGTCTTCGATGCAGTACCTACTGCCCTCGAAAACCTTCCGTCACGTCGCACAATTCCGTTAGTCGACGGACAATCTCGCCTTTTCACGGGGCCTACCGTCTTCGAGTCAGCACCCAGTGCCCTCGGAATCCTTCTGTCACGTCCTCACAGTTCCTTTAGTGAGCGGACACATTTCACCTGATGTCGCAATCCTCACGACATCTTCCCTGTCGCGTCGCACAGATCCGTTAGTGGACGGACAGACACCATTTCGCGTCGTAATCCCTACGACACTTCTCCCGTCCCGTCGCACAGTTCCGTTAGTGCACGGACGAGCATGATTTGGTGACGTAACCCTTACGACACCCACAACATTCTTGTAGCCGTCGGTTTGCCTTACCGATCTACAAGAACCACCACAACGCATCTCACGTTGTTTCTGAAATGGCCCTTCTTGCGCGGTTTCCAAGCTAATTCGCTTCCCGCGAATCTCAATGGTCCTCCCACCATAATCTATTATGGCCCTATTTTGTGCCAGGAAATCCCTTCCTAACAAGCCTTCAAATGGCAAATCTATGTCCGACCCTATCACATAGAACTTTTGCCTTAGTACCAAACCCTTTTCGGCTTGGAACTCAATTATTACGGAAGCTTCTGTATTCACTATATTGTTACTAATCCCTTTGATTCTAATTTTTTCACTAGTATCCCTTTTTGCTCCCTTAGGTATACTATCCTTTTTTATTAAGCTGATCTGTGCCCCACTATCTACCAGGAATTTCATCCGATTATTCTTTGCTCCATCACATTGCATCACTACAAATTCATTCTTGTTTGTGCAGTCTACTTTATATACTTTTGGGGGCCTGGCGCAATGTGACTGCCTCATTACGCCACTTAACAGTTTACCGGTCTATTATCCCTTTTTCTCATTACCCCGGTATTTTCACGGCACTCCCGAGCATAGTGCCCCTTTCTATTGCATTTAAAACAAGTGATTTCACTTACACTCGGTATTCTTCTCTTGACAGGTACCGCTTGCGCCGCTTGTCTAACACTACTCCTAGTTTCTCGCCGTGTTTCCATCATTCTACCAGCGTTTTCTTTCTCTAATTTGTTTACCTGGGCTAGCAAAGCATTTATCGCTTTCTTATCCAGTTCGTCCTCTTTGTCGACCATTCTTACACGCCTTTGCGCCCGACAATCCTTGGCTGTATGCCCGGATTTTCCGCAACTGAAACAGGATGGAACAGGTTTTTCTCTCTACCTTTGGAGTCCTGAAGGAATATCGCGACACCGGTTTTTCTTTTGCTGAAGCTATCGCACTTTCTTCAGTCGCTGCAATTTCTACTGCTTCAGATAGGGTTATGGTCTCTCCCCTAGCCCGTACAATTGTTTTCACACGGTCATCATACAACCCCTGAATGAAGACTGCTCTTCCTAATTTTAATACAAGAGCTATGCTGCCTGCCAATTCCGTTTCTGCCATAACGCCCCTTATGGCTTCCCTAAACTGATGCTGGAGTGCATCTATGCGCGAACCCCATTGCGCAATACTCTCCCATGATTCTTGCTTACTAGCAAACATTTTACATGCATAGTAGTCTAACGTTCTTTTGCAGCCATAGTTTTCAACCAATATCCCACGAACTGCCGGCCAAGTTGTAGTCAAATCTCTGACGAGCAATTTTCCTCTAGCTGTCCCTACTATTCTGGCTTTAACAAATTTTAATAAGATCTCATGCTGTTCTGGCGCCACCAGTTCAAAAGCACTATCACAGTTGTCCAGAAATTCATTTAACTGAGCCTTATCGCCATCAAAAGAATGAGGAATTAATTTAATGACTTCATTTAAACTAATATACTGCCTCTGAGATGATGACTGCGCACTCTGACTACCCGACACTGCTTCGTTAGGCATGCTGCTGCTTTTTCTTTCTCACCTGCTGGTGTTGACTCCTGTGTGATGCTGTGTACGTCGCCCGTCCGGCTGCTGGCTGCGGGACTGCGTCGTGCGTCGCTCGCTTGGCTGCTAGCTGCGCTCGCTTGGCTGCTGGCTGCGGGGCTGCGTCGTGCTGCTAGCGGCGGCTGCCTGTTGATCCCTTGGCTCGCCCTGTTGGCTTCGGCTGCGTCGCGGCTGCTGTTGTCGACCCTCGTTGACCTCGACTGCGTTGCGGCTGCTGTCGTCAACCCTCGTTGACCTTGACTGCGTTGCGGCTGCTACCCGTCTCGTTGTCTTATGGATGCTGCTGGCAGGTTTCTTCCGCTTGTCGAGTGGCCCCTCTTGTACTCGACCAATGGATCCTCTTCTTTCTTCTTTTCGCCTCCCTACTGCGCCACCTCCCCTAGTCGGCTTCGCTTTTCAAGCCGTCAGTCTGGCTATGACTTCGGGCTGATCTTTCTTAGAAGTTTTCAAACACCTATTCCTCAAGTCTGTGGCCTTATATCGCCGATATGCTGACCTTTGGCCAACCCTGGCTAACTTTGGTCAAGCAATATCTAACAGTGGCTATCCTGGCCAAAACCCCACACTATTGACACCAAAATTTATAGGCTATGTTGCGTCCTGGTTGGCTTTTACTTCCGCGAGCGGTTCGGAAGATAGGAGCTCAGGTGAGACTGTCTAAGGTTACCTTTTAGAAGTCTCAGAAATAAGTGGATTTTGGTTTTCAGACAAGGGAACTCGGTGTGGAAGGGTACTGATAGAAATAAAAACACATACAAGCTGAAATTACAAAGACCAAGCTTGCAGCTCACGAAGACCGACTGACATCTATTTTAGACCTAAATCCCAGGGAGGTGCGTGGCTACAAGGTACTATTCCTCCAACATTTCCAACTCAGGGAATTCCTTCTGCAGGAACTGGATCCTCCGCATCAACTTTAAATAAACTCGGTAAGAAAAGTATCTCCCATAGGGATTAACCAGCTTAAATTCCCTATGACTACCGTCCATGGGACTTCAGAGGCACTAAGTCCTAAACCAGCATCGAAATCTGCTACCGACGGCGACTACTGTGCCCTGCACTAGTCTGTCTCTCCGTCCTACTGATGCCCTAATCTAGCAGTCCTGCTCTGTTACTGCTCCACCCTACTCTCTAGTAGCTGCCATGCCCCGCACTGGTCAGCTCCGACCCCACACTCTGGCGGTCGGTCCTACTCTAACAGACCTGCGCTGTCACTGCTCCGCCCTACTCTGGCTCTCGGTGGCCCGGCCACCTTCTTTTATACTTCTTAATGACGACATTATTTGTGTCCTCTTAACCTTCTAGAACATTCTGTGGCGTTGGTCGCTTTGTTTACGTTCTTGCATCAGTCCTATCTGCCCTTCCGTGTTTCCCGTCACGTAGGCTTCCGGGTCGGGTCGTGTTAATGGAATCCTCCGCTCCTGTCAACACTCAGCCCTATCACCCTCGCTCCGACCTTCTGCTTTCTCCACTTTTAATGTTATCGCGTTGCCTCTTGTTGACTACATATTGCTCTCCTAAAAGCATCCCGTGTTTCTTCGGTTTTGTATCGCTACGGCGTTTTCCTACGCCTACACTCTTATGTTTACTTGCTGCTTCTTGCACCACTTAACATAACTAAGTGTTCCCGCGATTATTTCGCGACACTTATTTTTTCATGCTTTTTATTTCATATTGACATTATCTCTTATGAGTATTGATTTATTAACACATCCAAACCATTGTCATCTTTACCACACAAATGTCAAATGACAACTTGGTCTGTTACGTATATAACAACGGCATTTTTATGTGCACCATTGCTTCCGCCGACTTGTGTGTTGTAATTGTTTTGCCTGTTTTTATGCCATTTTTGTTCATCAAAGTATAAGTAAAAATAAGGTTGCTGAAGACATCAGAAGTTTTGAGAGGGACAAAGATACCTTCTATGGATGTTTACTACCAGAATTAATGAGAATACAACTAGAGCTAAGCAGTTTACAAATGGATAATCCGACATACTATGGTGTGTTGATAAATATAATTAAAGGAAGGTTTAGAAGATGTTTTGAGAGATACTATCAATTAGAAATGAAAATAATAACATATTAGCATCTCAAATCTCAAATTGTCGTCGGGGGAGAACAGATAATACATAACAGGGTAATTTATTTCTAATAGGTAATAAGTATATATCAAGAAAATGATCAAAGTACACAATACAACTGAGAAAAAAGTTAAAAATAAATCTTATCACGTGTTTGTAGAAGGCTCAGATTCTTCAGTAGCCAGTGACATGCAAACACTACTGTAAAAATACTGTAGTGTTTAAAGGATAATGATTCTAGTTTAGATTGCCTTGAACAAACATCCAACAGTAAAAAAGGTATTCTTTAAAAATAATACCCGTTTGGCAATTTCTACTCCCGTAGAACGTGGGATTATAATGTGACCTCAATAGACTGAACGTGAAAGATAACTTGTTTGAACGAAGTGTTAATCCATAAATTAAATGAAATATGTAACACATATAATATTTGAACAAACAAGTATTTTATTTGAACACAATTATTTTAAAAGTATCTATTTTACATTTTTTATTTAAATAGTAACATTTCAAACCATTTTATATTTTGCATTTGAAATACAAAAACCAGAATGTATTTAAATACTTTTTAAAAACTATTTTGTATATTTCTGTAGTTTATCAGGGCAATTTGGGGGTAAAACTTGACGAAATTTTGACAAGCTCATCTACTCTATCAATAAGATGTATCACATTTTTCTTTCTTGGTTTATGTTACTTAAAACAAGGAAACATTTAGTTATGCCACCTAGAAAGGGATCTAACTCAATTTGTAACAATATAACGCAAATGATTTTTTGTTTGCATTTCCTTTCTTTTGTCACTAAAACATTTGAAGCTTCATAAAACTGTGATTTTTCTTTACGTCTCAATATAGTGAACACGCCTTCACAAAATTATGAAATGCGAAACTGAAGATATTACAATAGTAATTCACTACTTTTCTTTAGGAGTTCCTACTAGAAGTTTGAGTAATTTTGATGGTATTTTCATTGATTCTGATTTGACTTAAAATATGTTCCGGTAATTATTACGTTAGTATTTGCCCGTACTGGCGATGGAAAAATTTCTTCTCGAAGACCTTGTTCCCCGTGGACAAAACGGCAGGCAAGTTCTAGTAAATGATAAGAAAAGACAAAGAACTATTTTCGAGTTAAGTTAACAACGGGAACGAAGCAGTTTAAGCATAATCAACAAATGTTTAAGAAGGTTTAAACTCGCTTCTTTGTTGTATTCACGGAGTCAAACAATAGTTTTAGCGGCAGTGAATTATCACGTTTGTTTCGTCTGTACTAGCACATTCCTATAAATTATCAAATAATGCTAAATGTATGTTTCTTCTTCAGCTAATGAAACATGTGTTGAGCGACAGAGTCAAAATAAGGATCGGTGGGAAGAGATAGTCTGCTTTAGGTTGGAAGACACTTCTGATTTACTGTTCCTCTCTTGATTCTACCTGAATCTACCTTGCCCTCCTGATAAGGAGGTCATTGCTCGTATTTTGGTCACAACTGCGTCCTCCACGGGGAATGTTACATAGTCTTGTGTGTTCCCTGAATTCGGTGAGAAATGAATGACAAGAAGAGAAATAACGCATCTTTTCGCTTTCGTGAATCTAAATGGAAACTAATCTACGTTGCATACATTCCATGAAGCACGGTGATTTATTGGGAATGACCTTAACTGCTTTGTCTCCATTTTACACCATTAAAAGTGAAGGGACAATGGTGTCCCCTTTTGTCTGGAAAACGGTTAAGCTTTGCGTACGTTAATTTAATTTAATTGCAATGGAGCATAGGCTGCGGTGCCAATTTCCCTACACACCCATCTTCCCCTATCCTGCACCCACCTACATTTGCCCTCTACAAATTTTATCTTTAAATTCTTTCAACGTTTTCGGTAAATTATTAATCATTTCTCTTGGTAACTCATTCCAAACCCCTGACACCCTTACCTAAAAAAGAGAATCTTCCTACACCCTTGAGCCTGAAATCGAGTACCAGCTTGTGGTCATGGTCATCTTGTCCCTTCCATGCACTACTTTTCATACCTATTGCAATATCTTTCCATGCCTCATCGCCAGTATACGCCCTGTACACTCCCATGACCCTCCTCATCCTCCTCCTGTCTTGCAATGAATCCCATTCCAGCTCTTTTATCATATCCGTCACTGAATGCATTCTGCGATAATTTCCAGAAACAAATCTAGCAGCCCTTTTTTGCACCCTCTCCAACTCCTGTATTTGATACGTAAAATGAGGGTCCCATACTACACTACCATATTCGAGAAATGGTCTGACCAAAGTTTTGTAACCCAACTCCCTCACTTCTCTCGTACATCCCCTCATCACTCTCTCCAACAAGTGCAGAATTTTGAAACCTTTTCCTACCACCTGTCCAATGTGCCCTGCCCAGTTAAGCTTGTTATCAAATGTAATGCCAAGATATTTACGTTTCAAGTCTTCAGCAAGCAATTCTTTCCCCACCTTATATTCATAATTAACCTTTTATTTTTTATTTGTGTATCTAATAAGCTGACTCTTCTTTGCATTTATCTTCATCTCATGTTTACCAACCCAACTAGATATCCTGTCAAGATCACCCTGCAACTGTTTACATTCTTCTATCGTTTTGATTCTTTTATTTAGCACTAGCTGGTACCCACCACTTCGTTCGTATTTGTAAAGAATTTGTATTGACAGCTACCGACATCTAACAACCGTAGTGCACGATGGGAGTCGCGATGCTATTACCACACACAAATGCCAGTCATCTGCGCTATGTAGTTCAGGCAGCAAAGTAAAATTTACGGACACACATGTCTTTGGATGAAATACGAAAATATCCTTGATCAACCACTTTCAACCACCATATCTCCCACACTCCCACAGTTACCGAAATTCAGCCAACGTTGTGATCGATGGGTGACTCTGTGTTACTACCACACACAAACGACAGTGATCTGCGATAGATAGTTTTCGCTGAAAAGAGATACACCATGAAACATGTGTCTTTGGCAGAAATATGAAATTGCCGCAGGTCGACCACTTTCAACCCCCATATCTCCCACACTACCACAGTTACTGAAATTCGGCCGATGTTGTGATCGAAAGGTGACTCTGTGTTACTACCACACACAAACGCCAGTGATCTGCGATAGATATTTTTCGCTGAAAAGTGATACACCTTGACACATTCTTCTTTGACAGAAATATGAAATTGCCGCAGATCGACCACTTTCAACCGCCATATCTCCCACACTCCCATAGCTACCGACATCTAACAACGATAGTGCACGACAGGAGACACGATTCTACTGCCACACACAAACACCAATGGTCTATGCTATGTAGTTGTGGCAGGAAAGAGAAGTATAAGAAGACACAAATTTTTGGTCGAAATATGAAAACGCCCTTCATTGGCCAACTTTAATCATCATATCTATGATATCTCCCACATCCCCACAGCTATCGACATTCGGTCAACGTTGTGCACGACAGGAAACTCCATGCTACTTCCACCCACAAACATCAGTGATCTGTGCTTGATAGTGGTGGCTGAAAAGTGAAATATATGAAAACACACGTCTATTTTTATATATCTATATCTAATTTCAGATAGTAAACAATCAACACAATTATTCATTAGAATAATGAATAGCAATGGTCTCAATACACTACCCTGCGACACTTCCATTTTTACTTCCACTTCTTTTGATACTACATTTCCTACGCTGACTATCTGTTTTCTACATTTTAAAAATTCTTCTACCCAGCAAATCAGTTTCTCATCCACTACAAATAATATACTATAATTAGAAAGAATTTTGGAATCAGCAGATCCGAAATGCAGGGAAATTAGAGTTTTTATTGGTTTTTCCCCAATAACTGGTACAAATCATGGAATAAAAAGAAAATTCAAACATTTTGAGACACTATGGCTTCCAAGTTTTCATTTGATAACCATGTAACTAATAAAAATTAATAAATAAATTAAAAAATACAGTGGGATCTTCGTTTCCTCAGGTAGGTACTGTTTGATTTACGTAGAATGGTCTATTTATACCGCCTAATCTAGATACTCTTGCATTTTTTCATAAAAAAATCATTAATTACAAGCATAGAAAAAATGTTGGGAACACGGCGAAATAAGTTAAGTGCACTGAGGAACAGTTAACCTAATGAAGACATATTAGTTTATCCACCCATGTGGCAGCAAAACTCAAGTCTTTTTCGTTTATGTTCGTGATCTCTAACAGCATGAAAGTTGAAAGAAGGTACAGGCACAATATAAAATATATATAATTTATATTACTGTTATTACAAGCAAGACGACATACTCGTACTGATCCAACGTACATAATTTTATGTGTTCTCACTTGCAGGACATCTTCTTCTTCTTCCTCACATCAAGGATTAGACATTAATGCCTGTTCCGTCTTCACTTACTTTTACACCATGTCTCTTTAGGTCTATCAACGTCTTTGCTTCCCACTGTTTTGTACTACCCAAAGTGGGAATCTTCTTCATCCATTCTTTCACTATACTGCCTTCATGATTCTCTGTATTCCTCTATCCTTTCGTTTATATTGTATATACCAAGTTCTTCCCAACTTTCTTCGTTTCTTATGCGATCATATTTAATGCAGCCTTTTTACCTTCATAAAAAAATCTCATTTCCGCCGCCTGAATTTTACTCTTATTTCTTGCTTTAGTTATCCAAGATTCACTTCCATTCAGTAGATTCAGGGCAGCCATCGTCTTATAGAATTTCATTTTTGTGTCTTTTCTTGTTTTGTACTGAAGTGCTCTATTTATTGCTCCGCATAATGATTGAAATTTGTTGACTTTTTTCTCTGTATCTTTATCGATGTCATAGCTGACTTCACAGCCTAGATAGTTAAAATTCAGTACCTGTACTACTACTGTGTCGCCAATTACTATTTTGGCGAATGGGCTGTTTACCGTAATGGACTAAAGGAACATCACCTTTGTTTTCTTTCTGGATGTCTGGATGTTGTATTGCTTTCCTGTCAATTGATGTAATTTATATAATATTCTTTGTAGTTCATCACTTGCAGAACAATATTAAGTTTAAAAAATTGTAGGGCCTACGTCTAAAAATATGAGGCAGAAGCTTTTTTTTTTATAGTTTTTTCGCATTCAACGGATCTTTCGAGACTTTGAATTCCTCCGTTATCCTGCTCCGACCCAAACAAGTCGTCTGCTTATCACGGATATAAGGAACCAAGAGAAAAACAGACTCACGTGAACGGCCATTGACGCTTCAAGGAACCACATACATGGTAGGAAACTTCTGTACTGTCTTAGCATCACGTACAGGACAAACCAAACCTGGGCATTGACAATAACAGTACAGTCAGAATGGAAACTATCAGCATATATTCCTCGAAAAATTTACTTTTCTTTCGTTGCTAATGTACATAAAAACAAATATTAGCGCCACATTTTCTCTTTGTTATTCTGATAAATTTCATGAGATCCTTAAGTTTCATCTAAAATCTACATAATCTGCATATTCCACTGCAGTGGGACGATCGAAAGTTAAAAGTTGTGTTCTTTGTACTTCTTCTCTTCGAATTTGACTATTTAAGAATCACGAAAAGCAATCCTGTGCATACATTTCGATACATTCTTGACTTCCAGTAGTTCTTTACATTCAATTTTCTGTTTCCTCCATTCTTGGATCCTGATGTTATTACCTTTCCTCTTTTCCTTCCCCTGGAAACCCTTGAAACGTTGAATCAATCTTCTGAAAGTTGCTCTGTCATGTATTGTATCTTCTGTTATCCCGATCTTTATCATATCTTTCTGTACTCTTGTAGACGTGGTGAAAATTCTCTCTACAACTCGTCTGTTATTCATTCTCATTATGTGACCAATTTCTTGATCGTGTCTTTCATCATTTCATTTTCTTCTTCCTTGTGTAGATCTTTATTCCTCCGGTGATGTTCTTTGTTCAATAATTTATATAATACATCGTAACTGGGCTACATACCTGATGCCTTTCTTTACACTATGAGCCGGGAATGAAGGCCTTCACCGTTCGTCTCGATAAATTATATCTCCAGCTGCTATCCATACATTTCCTCGTGCAGTCGGTCAAGTAATACAGCTGTCTAAATTCTTTTCAGATCTTTCTTTTTTATGGTAAATATATCACAGCAATAGCTCAACACTAGTATATTAATGCTGAGATATTATTATTCTGTAGTAACTTCGGCAGAGCGGACTGAAGGCAGGGTCACAAGATACCCGAGAGAACATCGAACTGTCCCCATTTGACTCCCGGTTTTCCAATGGTGACACTTAAAACTAAGGAGTTCATTAATTCTGTGGAATTACCTGATAAGTTTGTAGTAAGACGATATAGGCAGTTTTCGCCAACTTAACCTATGTTGTCGCTTACGCGTGAGATATTGGTGTAAGTAATACTTGAAAGGGAAAAGATGACCATGATCATAAGCTGGCCCTCGATTTGAGGCACAAGGGTGTAGGAAGATTCTCTTTTTTATGTAAGGGTGTCAGGGATTGGAATCAGTTACCAAGAGAAATGAATAATTTACCAAAAACGTTGAAAGTATTTAAAGTTGAATTTTGCAGAGTACAAATGGAGGAGGATGCCGGAAAGGGGGTGGGGGGTGGGAGATGGGTGTGTTGGGAAATTGCCACCGAAGCGTGCGCTCCATTGCAATTAAATTAATTTGAATTAGATACATTTATTTGGATCTCCAGAGCAATAAAGACACACACATTACTATTATATAAGTAATCACGCACCATCCTATTTACAACTAAAAAGCATGTTGATGTTCTCTTACCATTAAGTATGTAAAACTTTCATTCAACTTGGATTCTAGTAACTTCCTGTAACTAATATAATAGGTAAAAGTAAATGTAGGGCTTATGCTAGGATTTGACGGTCACCACAGGCCCATTTGGAGGAGGCAAAATTTAACATTCACATACATCCTTGACATTTGGTCAGCACTACTTCACCGGTAGTTATTTGACAATACGCCAAAGAAAGGGACCCATTGACGAATTTTATGATGTGTAGTGATTTTTTTCTATGTGATGCGAGATAAATTCAAATATACTTATAAATTGTTTCCCGAAAGCCGGTAAAAGTTCGGCTATCCAGAAGAGCACGAGGACAGAAATTTTTTTTTTGAAAATTATACATACTATATTAAATGAACACATTATAATCCAAAATAGAAGTTCTCGTTGTCATTATTTAATAAGAACATATTCGAGTGTTATATTATTCACTAATGAAGAGTAAATGAAATTGCATATGAATTATTTTCAGTTTACATTCGACTGTGATCATGTTAGGCCAGTTCAGTAAAGTGAAACATGTTTCAATATTTAAATTAGCTAATGTCTATAGTCAAATTAAAAATGCAAAAAAAAACAGCTTTCAGTATGCTTCATCGTAATTAAGACTGCATTAATCCATATGAATTTTAAATTGGTCCTAGTTACTTTTCAACAACTAATTAATAAGATATTCCAGTGTTGAATATTCTTCCTCCTTTACTGTGGGACAGAAGCATGAACTATTACCAAAGAGACGATTAGGCGATAGAGACATTTGAACTGTAGTGTTACTGTCGTGTACTTCGAATATCATTGGTATAACATGCCTCGGGTCATTCTGGTGGCTCATTGTTTAAGACGTCTGCCTGGAGATTAAAATGTCCCCCGTTCGAATCCCTTTCTTCGCGGGGACTTTCAAAGACTCTTAAAGCGTTCCGGTCTCGCATTCGGGAAGACGCCAGTTCGAATCCCCGTCCGGGCATCCAGATTTGAGTTTTGCATGGTTTCCCAAATCACTCCAGGTGAATGCCGGGATGCTTCCTTCAAAAGGCCATGGCCGAATTCCTCCCCCTTCCTTGTCCCCAGTCCAATCCCGCCTCTAATGACCTCGACGTCGACGAGGCGTAAAACCATAAGTAAAAAAAAAAGCCCTTAAAGCGACTTTCACGTTTGCCACAGCTTGCTGTGCAATATGAGGTACGCCAGAACGCTTCTGTGGTTCGATTCGACGCTAAACTGTAGCTCCCCTTTAGCCCATACGGTTACCAGGTTAGGTTAGAAAAAGAACTGGCCACCCTTTCCACGAAACCAGGCTAATTATAGCTCCTTCGGGAAGGCCCACCCAATCTTCTGGTTGAGTAACAAGCTTAGCTTAACCATTCTTGAACGAAATTGTTCTATGAAGTATGAATAAAGCAAAAGCAGCACAGAAATTGCTAAGGAAAATAAAATGGGACACTTCGACCACATAACGCGGTCAGAAGAATGGCTTATGAACATTTGACAGGGGTCTAAAATGCTAACATGGCATCACCTGATGAAGTTTTGTGGAATAAAATGGTCCTCAACATCTACTATATACAAGGAATTAAAAGAAGAATAAGATTGAATACATATTAATGCAGTTTCTTTTGTATATATGACTTTATTTGACATGGGTAACCTAGGCTGAGAAGTGAAAGCAGAGTCAGGACAAGTCAATGCGAATGCGATAAGCGGTGTCAACATCTCTGAGGCCCAGATGGGTCGATTGGTGCAGGTAAGTTTCAAGCTCTCTTTTATGACCTCTGCCCTAACAAGTAGGTGGTGTGGTCAGCATCTGACTTTACTTGCTTCACCAACCGAAAAGAAACCTTCCTGATACTCATATGACAGCTGATTAAGTTGGTTTAAGGAGGTTTAAGGAGGTTTAAGTTCGACGAAAAGTCTTTGACCTCATCAGTATTCTTTTTACTTCCTCTCAGTACTTGCCTTGCTGATGATTCCAAAGATGCTATCAGAAAAGGGAATAAAGGACACAAAGAGCAATGTTTAAATACAATATTTCGAATTCGCTCTGAAAGGTTGGATGCTGAAACCTACTGGGGCATTGAAAAGCTTTACTGGACACTCCAATGTCCATAGCGCCTCGTGTAGAACTGTGAACGGAGACTTCAGTTTGCGGTTCAGGATTTTTTCCGCAGGAGTTATCACCAACAGAAGTTCCCAGTACCTCACTTCAACGAAGTAAATGTTTGCCCCGCTACAGTTATCTCTTTCATTGTGACTGCTTCCAACGTTACGTATCTGTTGCTTTGTTTTCTACGCTCTCAGTACTAGCATGTTTCCAAGTACTTACGACCTTATCAACAAACATGCTGATTTTTAACATTCGTATAGTCTGCCTTCTGAGCATTCGTCAGCCACGCGACCGAGCTGCTATTTGAACTAATATTCAAGAATGGTTTGACGGTTATCAATACAATAATTTGGTTGAGATCTTTAAGACAATATTGGATTCCTGGAAGTTGAATATCACCAGCTGTTGCATATCAACTGTTCAAATCACGGTATTTAGGAGAATTTCTCTAATTATCTAATCCTCTAATGTTATAGGATCCCAAACTGGGACGGGCGAGGGGGGAGGGGGGAGGGGGGGGGAAGCTGTTTCAAGGGGATCGTCCATAAACCACGAATCTACAGTTTGACTTCCTGTGAACACCCCTCCTCCCGACATAGCCCGACATGGCTTTTGCCTCTACCCCCCCCCCTTCCACGTACCACTTAGCTTTTTTTCCTTTTGATTCCAGAACACATTTTGTATTGTTTTCTCTCGTCATACTAACGTAAATTACATACGGAGATAATTAACTGAGGGAAATAAATCTTCACATGCTGTTGTGTGTTCTGTTCCTCATTTTAACTATGAAAAATGTTAAGAAAGGAAAGCTACGTGACCTGGCTCGGAAGCCTCCCCCCCCCCCCCCCAACGTAGCGCAGTGTAGCCTTCCAGCCCCCCCTCCTCCCCTTGGACCGAGCCACGTAGTTTGTGTACGCTCCCCAAGGTAGCTTCGCCGTCTGTGTGGACGGAATCCTAGGTTTACCCCGCAAGAAGAACAATGTCTGCTTCATTGCCTAGAGTTAAAAACCCTTATTCTAACATAACACACTTGATGACTTTCCTGAGTTGTTATTGTTAGTACTGAAAGTAGTTATTTACATTATTAATAATAAGATTGTGGCCTGGGGGTGGGTACCTTTCTGTTGACTTTTCCGTAGGGGAAAATTTTGGGAACCTCTAATCTAGCTGAATACTTATATGATCTTTATATTCAGCTGCACTAAATAAGTATTTCAATGAAAAAATAGTACAGACTTGTAACCCTGTATCTGCCTATTTTTTTTTAATCATCATGGAAAGCAGGCTTATTTGTTATTTTGTTATTTTTGATGTTCCACATTACATTTGCCAGAATGAAGCTTGGCCCATACGATGTACTGTTCTCCCACTTCTGAACCACCTTTACATGTATATGCTAACTTCTGACTTTACTCCTACATTGGGTCAATAAAGGTGAAAGAGAGCGAGGGACGGGAAGGAATTCGGTCAAGGCTTTTTGAAGGAACTCTCTCGGCATACACTTGGCGTGATTTCGGGAAAAACTTGGAAAACCGAAATCTAGATTTGAACCCTCGTCCCTCTGTATACCAAGCCAGAGCGTAACCGCTCACCCATCAGGCTCGGTTTGTACATACAGAAAACTGTCCGCAATATCTTTCTCCATTAACCTAGTGAATACCATACTACTGAAGGAATACTCAGTTGGAATAGTCCACAAGGAAAGCGGGATGAGCAGCAATTAAAAACTGATTTCAGCGATGGCATATGTCTCTGAAAGGTTAACAGTATGCGTGACATTATCTGTGGCATGATGTTGCGAGTGAGCTGTGACAGCGCATCCATTAAAGGTCGTTGAAGACAATTGGCAGTGGAGGTCGCTGGGAGTGCCTGGCTGTCACATGCAGACAGAACGACAAGGCTGTCTCATCCCACACAGCGTTGGACAAAGAAGAGAAAACACACAACTATTTCAGACGCACGCAATTTACAACTGAATACACTAGCAGCTAGTGAATCCACTTTGACCTTGGAGACGGGGCGTAGACTGATTAGTCAGGAAGCTTCAGCGAGTCTCCATAATGCTCGAGGTATTAGTTACAATGGCTACCACCGCAGCGCTGCTTGGCTATCTAGAAAATTTCAAATAAATTACTGCAGTTGATTTTATTTGCACTAATGTTTTTAAAAGAAGTGTAACTGCGATACTAAAAGTTAACTGTATGTCGAAGAAATAACTGCCACAAATATCGAGGACAGAGATAAAAAATTATAATGCAAGGCAGACATATATGCACCGTTCGTTTTAATTTACTTGTTGCTGCATACATTCATGTAAAAAAAATGGCATCTGATGTTTACGATCTATTCTCTGTAGCACCATCAGTTACGTGGGGTGTTTATTCCGGAATTCCGGCCCTCCCCCTCTGGTGAGAAATGGTGTGGTGATATCTGATCGTAACCCCCTTCAGCCCCCCCCCGTGCTATTGCCCCTCCCCTAAAGTCGATATCCAATTCGTTTGTGGACCTTTTTTTTAGCTCTACTGTCCACGAAGAATTTCAAAAACTCACGTGAGATTTCCGTCGATTCCTCCCGATTGGTGATGTTTGGTGAGATTTCGCCGAAACCCCCTCCCCCCCTCTTATTTCACCTCACATAATTAATGGACGCCCCCTTACTAGAACAAGGTTGTAACATAACGCAAGTTCAGTTCCAAATCGGGCCATCCACACTATCAATCCGTAATTATTACAGGCTCGCATCATTTCTTTACTCAGACGATGGTCGATTTCCTTCCCTTTCCCTGTAAAAACACGAAGCTCCGACCATGTGTGATTCTGATATAACTTGTCACCTCAGATATCGGAATCTTTTTTTTTCCCCTGTCATCAGTCTTTTTACTGGTTTAATGCAATCCTCCATCCCTTCCTCTCCGGGGCTAACCTCTTCATTTCTAGATACCCCTTACAAGTTACAACCCACGTCCTCAATTATCTGCTTCATATATTCTAGTCTTCCTCTACAGTTCTTACCTTCGACTGTTCCCTCCACTAACAAATCAACCAATGCAGCATGTCTCAAAATATGACATACCAGTCTGTCTCTTCTTCTGTAAGCTTCTTCCACAAACCTCTTTTCTCACCCATCATTTCCAAAACTCGTTCATTGCTTACTTTGTCTGTCCACTTAATTTTCAGCATTCTTCTGTAGCACCACATTTCAAATGCATCAATTTTCTTTATTTCCGGTATTCCTAAAGTCCATGTTTCGCTACCATAAAGTGCAGTGCTCCACACAAAGAGTTTTAAAAAGTTATTTCTAATTCCTAGATCAATATTTCAAACTAAAAGGTTTCTCCTTTTCATGAAGGCTCTTTTTGCTAGGGCTATTCTGCTTTTAACATCATTCCTGCTTCGGCCATCCGTTGTAATTTTGCTTCCCAAGTAACAGAATTCACTTACTTCTCCTATTGCATCCGACCCTGTTTTTATATTTAATCTATTAGTATGGATAGCATTTCTGCTACATTTCATCACTTTAGTCTTACTTTGATTTATATTCAGTCCAAAATCTTCCTTTAGTATTTTGTTCATGCCATTCAGTAACTTCTCAATATCCTCAGCCCTCTCTGCTAACAAGACAATGTCATCAGCAAATCGTAGCATACTGATTTCTTCTCCCTGAAAACTTATGCCACATGGAAATTTTTCTTTGACTTTCTTAATTGATTCTTCTACATACAAGTTGAATATCAACGGGGATAAACTACAACCTTCTCTCACACCCATTTTAACTTCTATCTCGATACTTTAGACCTGACTTCTTTAAAATTTTGAACATCTTATCCCACCTTACATTATCAAAAGTTTTTTATAAATCAACAAATGCCATAAAAGTATCTTTGTTTTTCTTGACCCTCCCTTCAAGTATCAATCTTAAAGACAGAATTGCTTCCCTTGTACCGCGATTTTTTCTAAACCCAAACTGATCTTCACCTACTCTCTCTTCTACTACCCTTTTCATCCTTCTGTATATTATTCTGGTCAGTAATTTTGTAGCATGTGATGTTAGACTAATGGTGCACTAATTCTCACATTTGTCGGCTTGTGTTTTCTTTGGAAGTGTGAAGACGATACTTTTATTAAAATCAGTTGGAATTTCTCCTGTTTCATAAACTTTCTGATATCAGCTTGATTAATTTTTTGAATCCTTACTTTCCTAGGGATTTAACTGCCTTATTTGCTTTAAAGTCATTCAGAGCTTTATTAAATTCTGTCCTCAAAACAGGATCTCCTAAGTCATCAAGGTCGACATCGCCTTACTTTTCCATTACACTTTTGGTCAAGTCGTCCCCAACATACAGTTTCTCAATGTATTCCTTCCATCGGTTAGCTCTATCTTCTGAGCTTAAAAGAGGTTTCCCATCGGCAGCTTTAATGTTTATACCTCTTTTCTTAATTTCTCCAAAATTCTGTTTGATCTTTCTATATGCAACATCTACTTTACCTATGACCATTTCCTTTTCTACTTCTTCACACTTTTCTTCTAGCCATTTTTCTTTTGCTATTTTGCACTTCCTATTTATTTGATTTCTAAATTGCTAGTACTGCTCTCTTCCTGCTTCATCCTGAGCATTTTTGTACCTTCTCCTCTGATAGATCAGCTCAAAAATTTCTTCTGTGATCCAAGGTTTTAGGGTAGTTTGCTCCGTGAAGCCTAATGTTTCTTTACCAGCTTTCATTATTTCGGTCTTTAATGAATTCCATTCGTCCTCGGTTGAGCTCCTTTCAGAGTTACTTCTTAGACCGAAGTCTACCATATCTGCAAATTTTTCTCTGGTGCTAGATTGTTTCAGTTTATTCAGTTTCAGTCTGTTCTGCTTATACTGCTTCCTTATTCGCTTAAATTTTAGCCTGCACTTCATTATTATCAAATTATGGTTAGAGTCTATGTCTGCTCCTGGGTACGCTTTACAGTGTAGAACTTGATTCTTGAATCTCTGTTTGACCATGATATAATCTAGCTGATATCTGCTTGTATCCCCAGGACGTTTGCAGGTGTATATTCTTCTTGCATGGTTCTTAAACATTGTTTTTGCCACTACTAGCTTATAACATTCACAAAATTCTAGCAACCTGCTTCCTCGCTCATTTCTTTCTCCTAGACCAAAACTTCCTACAGTATTCCCCTCTTTTCCTTCTCCCACTATTGCATTCCAATCACCCATGATTATTACATTTTCCTCCCCCTTCACATATTGGATTAATTCTTCAATTTCAGTTTAATTTTTTTTTAGTTTCTAACCTCATCAAAATAATCCTGTCACTCAACTGTTCATAATAACTCACCCGTTTCCCTACTTTCTTGTTCATTAGAAATCCTACACCAGTGACACCATTGCCAGCTTGTGTGCTAATTATCCTGTGTTCCCCAGACCAGAAATCCTGTGCGTCCTTCCATTTAATCTTACTAATCCCAACAACATCTAACTTAAGTTTTCCATGTCCCTTTTTAAGTTTTCCAACCTACCTGCCCTATTAAGTTTTCTAACATTCCACGCTTCAACTAGTAGAATGTTTCTATCCATTCTGATGACTCCTCCCTGAGCAGTCCCCGCCCGGAGATCCGATTGGGCGACTATTTTACCTCCGGAATATTTTACCCAGAAAGAAGCCATCATGATATATGTAATTTGAGAGGATTACATGTCCTCGGGATATCCTTTGGGATCTTTAATGTAGGGGTTTCCCGTTGCCTTCTGCATCCCCATGCCATTGATCATTTGTGATTCATCCGCCTAAGGGGCCGTTTGCAGCCCCAAGGGCAAGAGGGTGCCCCGACCCGCTCTTCCGCCCTCGTTTAGTAGGCCGTTGGCAAGCAGTGGGTGACTCCGTATACCGGGAATCTTTCAGTCGCCAGAGCCTCGTCCGTGCAAACAGGGTGCACCACGTGAAGGAGAGGTTGACATTTGGTTGGAAAAGGCTAGTATAGTCTCTCCAAATGCAAGTCAAAAAATAAACATCGTCTCCAGGGTGGATGGGGCCGATCAACGACGGTATCGGTAAATGAATGTATCACCGCCTCACAGAACCCCCCCCCCCCCCCGTCTCGCAATCAATCCACCACTTTCACTACGCCACCACCTCAGGAAGTCGACTCTTCCGAATTACCCGCCATTACAACAGGGATGGTGAGGATAGGCACACTTCGCCACCCGTATGGGTGCCCGCGGGGAGCAACGAGGACGCGGCCGAAGAGGAAACCTGACCGTATAGCTACAGCCATTTCCGCGAGTCCAGCGGGCGCCCGGCCCCACCTGTCCCCCCAGGGAACGGAAGCCGTAGCGACCGAGCGCGACGCGGACCTACCCCTTTCACACGTTCCGCCGCACCCGCCGCCAGCGCAAGCGCCAGCGACAGGCATCGAGTTCACGCGCTATAGGTGTAAACAGCGCGATACAATATTCAACTATGGGAGGGGAGAAAATGGAAGACTTTCACAAAGACGGGAACACTTACTACAGTCGGTGTGCAACGCAATGAGCCAAAAATAATGCTAGCAGACCGTTACGAGACCCTTAAACCATCTTAGAAAAAAGAACGGAATGCAGCCAGTTCTCTTAAGGATTAAGGCATGAATTGGCTGGATAAAAGCAACAGAAGGTCGAGTGCAGCGGTCCACTGTGGGCAGAAATGTGAAGTTATAGCCAACAATCTCACTCATTCAACAGTGTAATAGTCGCTGCATACAACATCCCTTAAATTAGTGAAAGACAACACCCACGTTGTCCTAGCAACAAACTGTGTGTGATTGATTGTGGTTGCAGACTTTGTGGTGAGCATGACGGTGACGATGAGTTCAAGGACGGTGCAGAGGAGACGAATGTGCAGTATCAGTGAACATTGAACTGCTCGTCACCTGCAGCGTGAAAGTTTATGCATCATCAGCTGACTTCCAGACAATTGTTCGAGCTTCATAAAGGGTTCCAGCAAGAGTTTCTCTGTAACGATCTGGCTCGCCTAACTTTCTGGAGGTACATGTGGACTTGACTAGATTCTAGAGCACGTTACGGGTCCTTCATTTTATAATAGCTCCATGTTGGTGGACAATACCTATGTTCTCAACTACCTGAGGTAGTGCTGTGTTTAGCGAGACAGATGTTACGGATATACAGGGTGTATGAAAGGATAATCCTGCAACTGCAGAAAGGTCACATCATTTCATACTATACGACAAAATATTTTAGTCAAAGTCTCATCATTTTCGAGATGTTTTTTTTGTATTTTTTGAAACATGTGACTTTGTTCAGTTTATTCCATACAATTTCTAGAAATTGAGACTTTCTAACCCTGTTTTTTATTATTAAAATTTAATAGGAATGTTAAACAACTATACCATTTTAAAATTGGTAATAACGAAGCAATTTTTTAATTGGCACGATCCGCTTAGTACATTTTTTCTAACACCACAGGCTGTCAAAGTCAGCCGTTTGAATAAATTTGTATGCACTTTTAACAAAAGATTTTTTAGTGGCTTTTATAACATTTTAAGAAAAAAGGAATATACGACTAAATATCCTTGAGTAAATTAAAAAAAACATGGTTCAAAAAATCTTAATTTGTTGAAATGGCATGGAATAAACTGAACAAAGTCACATATTTAGAAAAAAATAATTATCTCGAAAATTGTGAGACTTTTACTAAAATAAAATTTTGTCGTATAGTAGGAGATGGTGTGACATATCTGTGGTTGCAGGATTATCCTTTCAAATAATGCTAACATCAAATGGAATTATCCTAAAAATTATGTAAAAATATTAAACCGTAGCTGTTTTACCTTTGTCATGTTTAATGTCTTTAAATTATTTTTTGTACGTGTATGGTTTGTAAGTTGTTGTAACAGCAAATAACTATTAATAATAATAATATGATGTTTTTACGAACTGGCCGTGTAATTACTTACTTGAACGCCAAATAAATAAACATACAAATGGAATATGCGGATTTGTCAGGTTGTTGGAAAGAGTTTAACATCCTGTCTATTAAAATACAGCTTTGTTCTTCAGTGTTTCGATTTTAAAAAGATTATACAACTTATTCAGCTGAATGCACAGATGATTCCTGAAAAACAACACTCGTCCATTTCCTCTCATGCCGGCCTCGGTAGCGTAGGGGCTAGAGTGCTAGCTCCGCATGCCGAAGGTCACTAGTTCGAATCCGGCCGCAGAAATGGATGTTAAGTGTTGTGTGTCTGTGTGAATGTCCTGTCCGTCCTGTGGTGACCATACTTATAAGATACAATATATAAACACTGGATGATGACTGATTCGCTAGAAGTTATAACAATCACAATGAGCTGGCCGTATGGCCTCAGCTGCCGAAAGCCATTAAAAAAAAAAAAAAAAAAAAAAAAAAAAAAAAAAAAAAAAAAAAAAAAATAACCTCTCACTTCCTTAATGATGACCCTGAAATTTTCTAGTGAGCAAGTTGTTTATGAACTATAAGGCTAAAAAGTAAAGAAAGTATATAGAAATTTAAAGCTTATGCCCTATCTGAGAGGCTAAACCTGCATTGCCACGGGGATTATTACACCTGTTACGTTGTTTTCAGAGATGTCAGCAGAAAACTAAATTAGGAATTACCTCTGTCACTAAAAAATTGTCAAAACAGAGTCAACGTAATGCGAATCGGTGAAGTAGGCCTATGCGTCCTGCCACTCGTCTGGTGGTGTAATTTACCATTAGGTATTTGCAAGGAAGTGTGTGAGAGGTTGTGGTGGACTATTTGAACCCCCCGATTGTGTACCAAAGAATTCGACTTAATCCCAAACCTTACGACACTGCTGACGGCGATTTGTACGTCAGTTTGGTGCGTTAATCTTGAATTCCGTGTCTTTCGGGAGAGTAGGCTTGAATATGCTGGTAGCACGATTTACCTTCTGATTAGTCCCATCATCAAGCACAACACACTTAGGTAGAGCAATAACATTCACCTCCACACACACAATTATAACGGTAGCCACAGTAAGGATGAAAACTGGAAACGAACACAATACGAAAACTTTCCCAGTATACAGGGCGTTACAAAAAGGTACGGCCAAACTTTCAGGAAACATTCCTCACACACAAACAAAGAAAATATGTTATGTGGACATGTGTCCGGAAACGATTACTTTCCATGTTAGAGCTCATTTTAGATTGGTAGAGGCAGACCAATTCCATGGCCCCCACGCTCTCCTGACCTCAACCCCCTTGACTTCCATTGATGGGGGCATTTGAAAGCCCTTGTCTACGCAACCCCGGTACCAAATGTAGAGACTCTTCGTGCTCGTATTGTGGACGGCTGTGATACAATACGCCATTCTCCAGGGCTGCATCAGCGCATCAGGGATTCCATGCGACGGAGGGTGGATGCATGTATCCTCGCTAACGGAGGACATTTTGAACATTTCCTGTAACAAAGTGTTTGAAGTCACGCTGGTACGTTCTGTTGCTGTGTGTTTCCATTCCATGTTTAATGTGATTTGAAGAGAAGTAATAAAATGAGCTCTAACATGGAAAGTAAGCGTTTCCGGACACATGTCCACATAACATATTTTCTTTGTTTGTGTGTGAGTAATGTTTCCTGAAAGTTTGGCCGTTTTGTAACACCCTGTATATGCATAATCGCCGAAAGAACAGGCAGGTTAATGACTTGATCCTTTTCATTTAGGACTTCTAAATTTAGTGCCGTACCCTGGAAGGCAGGGAACGATCGTGTTTGAGCACCGTAGCATCTCCGTATGTGGAGTTACGTTGCCGCATGCTCCGCAGACAAGACTGTTCAAAGGTTTCCTCTGCAGTTGTCACTGTAACGTGCGTCCACTCTCGAGGTTTGCATTCCAAGGATCTCCTTCAAGTCTGGCTTCTCGCGTTCGTAACAATGTACAAACAAATACTGCCTGCATCACTCACACCATCTCTCTCTCGTTTGTCAAAATTACATTTTAGCTCAGAATCAGTTAAAGAAGATGCAATACACCGTCGCGGCTCATCTTTACTCTCTTGTTAGCGTATGTGCTTTTTAAAGTGGCCTATCTGAGAAGGGAAATAGAATTATATTGTCACTACCTTGCCTGTCCGTCTTGCTCGTAAACGGCATAAGTTGTAAACTACAAGTTTGGTTGACCGTAAAAGGAACATCGCATTTAAAATTCTGGAAAATTAAGATGTTGTATAGTGCATTCAGTTAACAGAGACGCCTCAAGGTCACACTGCTCTACACTGTCTTCGCTGCCCTTAGCACTAGACGCTAGTAGATGATCAGGAGAGAAGTGGGGCAAGGAGAACGTGACCTTGAGCCACCAATTCAAAATGAACAGAGTATAAACGGGTATCGTTGAAATAAAGGAGGGTACCGTTGCTTAAATATCGGCTTGTAAAGAACGACGGCAATGTTTACTAGACAATAAAGACGTGATCGGCCGTCTAATTTCTCACCTTATACTTTCTTTCTTTTAAGATCTGTCGCCAAAATGCTATTTCATAGGAACTTGAAATATGTATCTAGTAATAACCCTATTCTGTATTGAAACAACAAATGCTAAAAATATTTACGTTTGACTTAATTTTTTAACGTTTCTTTGTCATGTACTGATACTATAATGTTAAAAGTGATTGCATCTTAATGGATATGATAGATATTCCGATAATAAATTTTATTGGAATTCTACGACTGTACTTGGCTCGGTCCCTAATTTTTATAAACATTAAGAACACGAGGGAGTTTCAAGTGAATTATATATATAACGATTTTCGTTTCAAACAAGGTGTCAGGAGAACTTATTATTTAATATACTTGTCTATGACTATCTTGTTGTATACTTGGCGCTTGTACTAGAGAATATTTTTAGTTATTAGCCAATGCAAAATAGTTTAAATAAGCGAATTTATAATTTAAACCTGAATTACGAATAGTTTAAGGGCTTTAACTCTCGTCGACGTCGAAGTCATTAGTGTTGGGAGGTGAGTAGAGCTAGCAACTAGAATGATTTCAGTTAAAACCTTTTGAAAGAACCATCCCTGCATTCCCCGCAGTTTAACTGAGGTGGTTACCCCTCTCATTCGCCATAGTAAATAGTATTGATAAGTGGAACGGTGTGTGTGGATACTATAATGGTGTGTTGAATGAGGTGTGTTTTAGATGTGAAAAGGAGTCAGCAATTTAAAAGCATCACATACATTTCTTTCAGTGTTTTATTAATTCATTTCTTCTTTTTTTTTACTTATGGCTTTACACCTCGTCGACGTCGGTGTCATTAGAGGCGGGATGGGATTGGGGACACGAAACGGGAAGGAATTCTGCCATGGCCTTTTTGAAGGAAGCATCCCGGCATTCGCCTGGAGTGATTTGGTGAAACCATGGAAAAACCAAATCTGGATGCCCGGAAGGGGATTCGAACCCACGTCCTCCCGAATGCGAGGCCAGAACGTTAACCGTTCACCTACCGGCTCGGTTTCATTTTTTCACGGATGCTTTTATTAAATAACTTTCAGAACCTCTATTATGTAGTAACATCTATGATCGTTGTTAATCTAGCAACGAAGGCTGGGTGCGTGACGTCATCGTTATGAACAAAATCAGTCTTTTATTAGTATAGGTGATATATGTATGATTTAGAAGAAGAGGTTTATAGTTCTTGTCTCCAGAGATGGTTTACTTTATCCATGGTTTCCATTATGATGATATGATCTCCAAGTCCTAATGTAAAAGATAATTGAGATAATATCCAATTCAACCTGTGGGATACGGGAGTGTGGTGATGGATAGCATTACACTCTTAGCAAATAGTGATGTACGAATACGTGCCTAGAGACATGTCGTCCTGTATGACGTCGAGGATATTGTGCATCCTGTTTGGTTGGTAGTGCTGTCATTGCATCCGGAGATCCTTTACGGACAGAAAGATATCTGCCATAGATGGCACCGCCATTGCAGGACAGCGCCCGTTATGTCACCTTGCTTCCGTTGTCAGCACCTTTCCAAAACCGTCACTGAGCAAACGTGTTCACACCATCATGTAATGCCGACCACGACTCGATCTCCTCCATGCTACCCTAGTTGTAATAGGAGACGTTAAGCATTTAAAAAAAAAAAAAAAAAAAAAAATCCATGCTACCACATCTCCTCTATTTGTGTGTATTTAAATTAGCACGTTCTCGTGTTTCTCATCAAGGATTGAGATTTCTGGATATTAGCTAGTATTAGCTAGTTAAAAGTCTGTATCCATATACGAGGGAGTACCCCCCCCCCCAAAAAAAAAAACCGGAATTATTTTTTAAAAGCTATATGTTTTCAAATTTTTTACAAAACAACTTTATCCCCTTCAAAATACTCTCCATTACAACTAATACATTTGTCCCACAGGTGCTTCCACTGTTCGAAACATTTTCTGTAGTCATCTTTAGAATGGCTGACAGCTCCTCGATCGTTCTTTTTAATCTCATCAATGTTGTCAAATCGGTGTACTTGTCCCTTTTCATGCGTGGAAATAGTCACACGGAGCAAAGTCAGGC